>CM055902.1:57032708-57686280 GCA_029582155.1 Panopea generosa
ACTCCAGTTTGTTATCATACCATGTGTCTTCGGCATGATACTCCAGTTTGGTATCATACCATGTGTCTTCGGCATGATACTCCAGTGTGGTATCATATCATGTGTCTTCGGCATGGTACTCCAGTGTGGTATCATACCATGTGTTTCGCATGATACTCCAGTGTGTATCATACCATGTGTTTTCGGCATGATACCAGTTTGTTATCATACCATGTGTCTTCAACATGATACTCCAGTTTGTATCATACCATGTGTCTTCGGCATGATATCTCCAGTGAAACAGCGCTTAGAATACTGTCACAAGTAGACACCGTCGTGAAATGACTGAAAAATTTATGAAATTGTTGAAAAGTGATAAAAAAACACCATTCAGCAAACAACATTTACCTAGTGTACGTGTACATGACACATCGCTTTCCGTCTCCTTACTCCGACGAAATTTGAATTTACTATCGTCACATATGATAATCTGACATCTGCAGAACCATTGCGATGGCCAATACTAAGGAAATCCGTATTGGAAAACTACTGGAAATGTACATTTTCTACAGATCGGGGACTAGAATACGTTGTTTTTAAATCTATAAATGGCTCGTCAACTCTTGAAGGAAGACATACATGGAAATGAAGTGTGGACTTGATATTTTCAATTAAGTAATGAATTGTATTCGTTGAACGTTCATGAGATATTAACTTACACGTATTACGTGCAAAATAAGTACACGACAGAGTTCACATCAACTTAATATCTCATGAATGTCAACAACAAGCTCTTTTCTTATATTTAAATGATTGATGCACTCTGTATACATATTTACCATGTCAGTATTCATTTATCTAGCACCGACATACCTAAATCATAGTTATGTATACATCCTAACGTTAAACTTGAATAACAGAACTGAAAAAGGGTTCCTCTGACATTCACCATGCAATTTTTTTAAAGCGAATAAAAATGTCGTTTTTTACGTCACATTTATCGCAACTCTCGGACAGCGCTGAATTTATCCAATGACGGAATGTCTTAGATATCTTAGTTAAAATGAAAGTGTTACGTCACAAATGTTAAATATCGATGTGCATTCATATATGATACAAACTTATATCAGAATGTTTTAACGGTGAACTATCTTTTACATTCAAATTAATTCCTCTTGTACCTTATAAAATTTTCAGCCTCTTTTGCTTTCGTCAAAACATCACATCGATTATTGCCATTACAAAGTTGGAAGTTAGTTAGATATCAGTTAATATTATTCGCATCTTTCGATATTGAAAAGTGTAAATCTTCAACTATTAGAGGATGAGAAGGTATTAGGGTATGATAAGTTTCAGTGAGTATCGAAAAACACAAACATGAATACTAATCAAACTTTAGGTCTGCCTTACAAACGGAGTATAACAAAATGAAACGTGAAGTTATTAACTATATAAAGACTCTACACGCGAATATGGTAAGACACACATATAGCACTATTACGTCATTTATTTTGTATGTATGTCTTACCACTATCCTTTTGCATATCTTTTATAAGTTCTGTAATGTGCTCATTAAACGCTGTCTTCTGTTCAATATGAATCTTCGTATGTTTTGACTTCTGATATGCATAATGGTCTTTCGTACGGAAAGTAGAAAATACTGTCATGTATTTCATATATGAAGAAAACAGATTGGAAGAAATAGTTTTGGATTAGAATAAATAAATGAAATTACCAATGTAGTTTGTTATCAAAATTTAACAGAGTTTATTTTTTTATTTTTTTGAAAATAATTGGGTGGAAAATATATAACAATTTACCCCAAAATTATATGCAAAATGAGAGGTTATTGTATGGACCTGGTGTGCCTCTAAATCTGTATTGCCACACCATGAAGTCGTATAAAAGGGCCTTGTGATTCAATGACCTGTTAGGGAAATGCGTGTCATTATAATGTTGAGATCGGCAGGTCCATATAATTACAATTGTATACTCAACAAATTAAGTTAAGGACCATGTACTTTACTTCTCATAGATACTAAATTAAAGTGGTATATGCATAGTTTTTAAAACCAAAAATGGAGCTGTTCTGATACTTTATGCTAAACAATGCTTGTAACAAGTACGGCGGCATTATATAAAAAACAATATTAATCTCCGAATATATATGTTTTTTATTTTACATTATTAAAATAAACGCATATTCAAATTAACAGCTGTTTGCCCCCAACATTTATATTTATACTTATTCTAGTTTCTTTTAAAAGTTCTTATTTATCAATTTAAGAAGATTTAACATATGTTATTTTCAACATGAAACCAGTTCAACTTTTATCATCCTCGAGTTTCAAAAATCATACAAAATAAAGCATATACATTTTGTTGTGAAAAAGTGCGAGTTATGCTGTTTGACATTCTTTAATCTGACATCTCATATCAGATTTTTTTCAAATTTTGAATAATCATTGACCATAAAATTAATCTATTACTCCAATACAAAATCTAATTTTTTAAAGAATAATTGAGAAAGGTTTTCAATTACTTTTTCTGTTTGAATTCTAGTCTAGTAGATTTTTTAAACTAGGGTGTGTTCCTTTAATATATTTTATGAATTATATTACACATGTCCAACGCCAGTCACTATTCGGCCATATCTACATATAAAGTAAAAATAAAAAGACAAATGTGCTATTGTTATGATTCACTATTATTATATTTGTTATTGACAATTTTTTGTCAACGAACAGTGTCACTTATTTGTTATGTTATATATAACATAAAACACAATAACGCAATTAATCTGTTTATTGGTTATCAAAAATTTTTGTGTCCGGTTTTGGCCGCCTGAAATTATTTTAAATGAGAAACCTGCCACAAACGATTCTATTATATGCTCGGCAGACCATCTTGGCCATGCAATGTATGATGACGTAATACGAGCGCGTTCAAGGAATCTGTTGCTATGTGCCAGTATTTAATATAGATATCTTTGTACGATGTACCAAGGACGTATATAGAGAAGGAAAGGCAACTGATTGAGATGTTATTAACGTTGAACAATTTTTACGCGAAATCTCGTTTTCAAATATTCTAACTTCCATTCATCTAAAAAATACAATTCAAATATCTTTCTTTGAGAACTTGAGACTTTTCCAGGAAAATTATGTTTAAAATTGTTGAAGAACTTACGATTACAAAATAGTGCAACTAAACAATAAATGAAAGCGCTTGAAAGGTTAATTCAAATTGCAATATGTTAAATTAAAGCTATTGTTGTGAGTTTAAAATATAAAATATCTTAACATACACTTATATTTAATATCAATAAATCAGTTGCTTGTGAACTTTGAATGATTAACTTGTCAAATTATTAATTTTTTGCATGCTGTTTTATCAACATTTAGTAGAGAGATGCAAGTTTCCTATCCTTCTATATAAGTCCAATAACGACTTTAAAATGTGATTGCTGTGTCAAATTATATTTTATTTCTGTTTGATTTTTGTTTTAGCTCGAGCTACAGTCTATAATTTGTTGAGACCGGGTGTGTCCCTTCAAGATTAATTGTATAATATGTATATACGGTGAAAGGAAAAAGAAAGTATACATACCTATAAACGTCGACAGGTCATGGAACAATAAATGTATTGCATATAAATTTTTGTATAATTTATATTTCATCATATTGTTGAATAAAAAACAAACAATTGTATTCATTTCAAAGCAAAACAATAAGAAAAAAATCAGTTCATGTTCCCATCACATGAATAAACTAAGCCAATAATGAAATAATTTTAAAAAAACAAAATGCATGCTTTCTTTTTCCTTTCAGTGTGTGTATATATATATATATATATATATATATATATGAATGTATGTTACAACTTGACTGATACATATATGTGTACGGTTTGTTGAAGGATGGTCCACCGCGACCCTCACAGACCTATTACGGGGTGATTAAATGGATCAGTTTTCAGTGATTGAAATTAAAAAAAAAAAATAAGTGACACTTACTATGCTAGTATTGTATCTCATTTTGTCTCGTCAATTTTACCTTCAATGTTAATCAATAGCCAATAAATATTGTATGGTTTCGATATAGGCTTGCAAATTTATATATTTCCATACCAATTAATGTAAACAAATCCTTTATAGCTATCAGTTTATGCGTTTAAATTGTCCCTGCAGTGATGTGTAAAATCTTATAAAAATTATATAACATCATTGTATTTAACTTAAAGTTGGTGGGATGTTGGTTCCCCTATATATTATATATGCATATCATTTTGCTGGAAGTAAATATATAAAATATAGAACAACTTGTTGTTTCACTTTGTTTTATTCTCCATCGATCTGAATTCACCATATATAGGACGTGATATCTTAAATCTTGTTCGAATACAACAGAATTGCAAGAAGATTTAATATCAGACGCAAGGAAAATGTCAATGAAAGAAGACGAATTATCCGTATAATGGGCTGCATTGGTTTATTGCATTTGTTGACAGAGCGCTGTTTGAAGATAAAAAATTAAAATTGAAATCGGCTAATAATATGATATCAGTAAGGTCAGTATTACCGCGAGGTTCATTGAATCTTCTATCGTATAACTGTAGATGGAGTTAAATGTCGGTGATTTATAAAAACTGTCTAAAGTGCGCGCAAAGATAAATGAATTTTATGACAAAAATAAATTTAATAAATATGGTTAAGAGATTATTAAAACTGTTTACAATTGAATAATAAAGGAATCAATGGATGTAATATTGACAAATGATATCATAATGGTACTAGAAAAAGTTAACCCGTCAATGGGGTTCATCTATAAATAATAATTAATCAAATGAACTCGTTACATCAATTTTATCAAAAAAGTACATAGCATTAAAGCAACGTCTACACATTCGATCAGAGTGTGCTGAATAGTTAGCGGTGCAAAATAGGGTATACATTCTGGAGCTTAACTAACTTCTATCTAACAATATCAAGATCCCACAAGGATTGGATTGCCATGAACGAAAAACATATTAATTAGATTTAAAATCTGTATAAGGAAGTTTAAAGTTAAAAACATTCAAACTGAAGGCTGCGAAAGCAGTCTTATCAGTTTTATCGTTTCCGCGGTTTCATGTATGGCCAGGAAGACGGCAGAAAACAACATCATTACGTTTCATCGTATAGTATATTTAGTTAAAAGTTGAAGCAAAATAGGGTCATCATATTTCAAACCATCTATAGAAATAAAGATGAAAGTGAATCAGAAACAATAGTGTATACTCTATCACCTTATTGCTTGTCGTTAGCGGGCCCAGATGTCAATATTATACAAACATACATTCATGACATCAACCGTAAAACAACCAAATAAGCACCCAAATTAAGAAAGATTTTTTTTGTAAATCCTTAGAAACTTAACTAATATTAACATCCCCTACACACTAGTGAATATAGGTAAAACATCTGCTGAACTGATACAAGATGTGGTAGTGATTGTAATAAATGTATAGATGATACATGATGTGGTAGTGTTTGTAATAAATATATAGAGTATATACACTAGTGAATACAGGTAAAACATCTGCTGAACTGATACATGATGTGGTAGTGTTTGTAATAAATATATAGAATATATAGTGTGTAGTAGTGTTTGTAATAAATATATAAAGTATATACACTAGTGAATCTAGGTAAAACATCTGCTGAACTGATACATGATGTGGTAGTGTTTGTAATAAATATAAAAGAGTATACACACAAGTGAACTAGGTAAAACATCTGTTGAACTAATAAATGATGTGGTAGTGATTGTAATAAATGTATAGAGTATATACACTAGTGAGGCCAGGTAAACCATCTGCTGAACTGATACATGATGTGGTAGTGTTCGTTATAAATGTATATTGTATATACACTAGTGAGACCAGGTAAAGCGTCTGCTGAACTGATACATGCTTTGGTAGACTTGTAATGAATATATATAGTATATACACTAGTGAATCCAGGGAAAACATCTGCTGAACTTATTCATGATGTGGTAGTGTTTGTAATAAATAAATAGAGTATATACACTAGTGAATCTAGGAAAACCATCTGCTGAACTGATACATGATGTGGTAGTGATTGTTATAAATGTATAGAGTATATACACTAGTGAGGCCAGGTAAAACATCTGTTGAACTGATACATGCTGTGGTAGACTTTGTAATAAATATATACAGAATATACACTAGTAAATCCAGGGAAAACATCTGCTGAACTTATTTATGATGTGGTAGTGTTTGTAATAAATAAAACGAGTATATACACTAGTGAATCTAGGTAAACCTTCTGCTGAACTGATACAGGATGTGGTAGTGTTTGTTATAAATGTATTGTGTATATACTCTAGTGAGGCCAGGTAAAACATCTGCTGAACTGATACATGATGTGGTAGTGTTTGTAATAAATGTATAGTGTATATACACTAGTGAAGCCAGGTAAAACACCTGCTGAACTGATATATGATGTGGTAGTGTTTGTTTTAAATGTATAGAGTATATAAACTCAACTCCATAAGATACCTTACAGTGATTTTACCTTTATATCTGTCATGATGTGGTATTGTTTGTAATAAATGTATAGTGTATACACATTAGTGAGGCCAGGTAAACCATCTTCTGAACTGATACATGGTGTGGTAGTATTTGAAATAAATGTATAAATGGTACATGATGTGATAGTGATTGTAATAATGTAAAGAGTATATACAGAAGTGAGACCAGATAAACCATCTGCTGAACTGATACATGATGTGGTAGTGATTGTTATAAATTTATAGAGTATATACACTAGTGAGGCCAGGTAAAACATCGGCTGAAATGATACATGATGTGGTAGTGTTTGTAATAAATGTATAGATGATGCATGATGTGACAGTGATTGTTATAATTGTATAGTGTATATACACTAGTGAAGTCAGGTAAACCATCTGCTGAACTGATACATGATGTGGAAGTGATTGTTATAAATGTATAGAGTATATACACTAGTGAGGCCAGGTAAAACATCTGCTGAACTGATACATGATGTGGAAGTGGCTGTAATAAATGTAAAAGTATATACACTAATGAGGCCAAGTAAAACATCTGCTGAACTGATACATGATGTGGAAGTGATTGTAATAAATGTAAAGAGTATATACACTAGTGAGGCCAGGTAAACCATCTGCTGAACTGATACATGATATGGAAGTGATTGTAATAAATGTAAAGAGTGTATACACTAGTGAGGCCAGGAAAACCATCTGTAAAACTGATACATGATGTGGAAGTGATTGTAATAAATGTAAAGAGTATATACACTAGTGAGACCAGGTAAACCATCTGCTGAACTGATACCTGATGTGGAAGTGACTGTAATAAATGTAAAGAGTATATACACTAGTGAGGCCAGGTAAAACATCTGCTGAACTGATACATGATGTGGAAGTAACTGTAATAAAAGTAAAGAGTATATACACTAGTGAGGCCAGGTAAACCATCTGCAGAACGGATACATGATGGGGAAGTGATTGTAATAAATGTAAAGAGTATATACACTAGTGAGACCAGGTTAACCATCTGCTGAACTGATACATGATGTGGAAGTGATTGTTATAAATGTAAAGAGTATATACAATAGTGAGACCCGGTTAACCATCTGCTGAACAGATACATGATGTGGAAGTGATTGTAATAAATGTAAAGAGTATATACACTAGTGAGGCCAGGTAGAACATCTGCTGAACTGATACATGATGTGGTAGTGTTTGTCATAAATATAAAGAGTATATACACAAGTGAAACTAAGTAAAACATCTGTTGAACTGATACATGATGTGGTAGTGATTGTAATAAATGTATAGAGTATATATCTTAGTGAGGCCAGGTAAAACATCTTCTGCATGATACATGATGTGGTAGTGTTTGTAATATATGTATAGATAAAACATGATGTGATAGCGATTGTAATAAATATAGAGTATATACACTAGTGAAGCCAGGTAAACCATCTGCTGAACTAATACATGATGTGGTAGTGTTCGCTATAAATGTATAGAGTATTTACACTAGTGAGGCCAGGTAAAACATTTGCTGAACTTATACATGCTTTGGTAGTCTTTGTAATAAATATATACCGTATATACACTAGTGAATCTAGGGAAAACATCATCCAAATGATAATTTACAGTGGATTTTTTACTTAATATCTCACATGATGTGGTAGAGCTTGTAATAAATATATAGTATATACACACTAGTGAGGCCAGGTAAACCATATTCTGAACTGATACATGGTGTGGTAGTATTTATAATAAATATACAGATGGTACATGACGTGATAGTGATTGTAATAAATGTAAAGAGTATATACACTAGTGAGGCCAGATAAACCATCTGCTGAACAATCACATGATGTGGTAGTGATTGTTATAAATGTATAGAGTATATACACTAGTGAGGCCAGGTAAAACATCTGCTGAACTGATAAATGATGTGGTAGTGTTTGTAATAAATGTATTGATGATACATGATGTGATAGTGATTGTAATAATTGTATAATGTATATACACCAGTGAGGCCAGGTAAACCATCTGCTGAACTGATACATATATGGAAGTGTTTGTTATAAATGTATAGAGTATATACACAAGTGAAGCCAATTATAACATCCGCTGAACTGATACAAGATATGGTACTGATTGATATAAATGTATAGAGTATATACACTAGTGAGGCCAGGTAAACCATCTGCAGAACTGATACATGATGTGGTAGTGTTTGTTATAAATGTATAGAGTATATACACTAGTGAGGCCTGGTAAACCATCTGCTGAACTGATACATGATGTGGAAGTGATTATAATAAATGTAAAGAGTATATACACTAGTGATGCCAGGTAAAACATCTGCTGAACTGATACATGATGTGGAAGTGATTGTAATAATTATAAAGAGTATATACACTAGTGAGGCCAGGTAAACCATCTGCTGAACTAATATATGATGTGGAAGTGATTGTAATAAATGTAAAGAGTATATACACTAGTGAGGCCAGGTAAAACCGCTGCTGAACTGATACATGATATGGAAGTGATTGTAATAAATGTAAAGAGTATATACACTAGTGAGACCAGGTAAACCATCCGCTGAACTAATACATGATGTGGAAGTGACTGTAATAAATGTAAAGAGCATATACACTAGTGAGGCTAGGTAAAACATCTGCTGAACTGATACATGATGTGGAAGTGATTGTAATTAATGTAAAGAGTATATACACTAGTGAGACCAGGTTAACCATCTGCTGAACTGATACATAATGTGGAAGTGATTACAAAAAATATAAAGAGTATATACACTAGTGATGCCAGGTAAAACATCTGCTGAACTGATACATGATGTGGAAGTGATTGTAATAAATGTAAAGAGTATATACACTATTGAGACCAGGTAAACCATCTGCTGAACTGATATATGATGTGGAAGTGATTGTAATAAATGTAAAGAGTATATACACTAGTGAGGCCAGGTTAAACCTCTGCTGAACTGATACATGATGTGGAAATGATTGTAATAAATATAAAGAGTATATACACTAGTGAGACCAGGTAAACCATCTGCTGAACTAATACATGATGTGGAAGTGACTGTAATAAATGTAAAGAGTATATACACTAGTGAGGCGAGGTAAACATTCTGCTGAACTGATACATGATGTGGAAGTGATTGTAATTAATGTAAAGAGTATATACACTAGTGAGACCAGGTTAACCATCTGCTGAACTGATACATGATGTTGAAGTCATTGTAATAAATGTAAAGAGTATATACACTAGTGAGGCCAGATAAAACATCTGCTGAACTGATACATGATGTGGAAGTGATTGTAATATATGTATAGTGTATATACACTAGTGAGACCAGGTAAAACTTCTGCTGAACTGATACATGATGTGGAAGTGATTGTTATAAATGTATAGTGTATATACACTAGTGAGGCCAGGTAAAACATCTGTTGAACTGATACATGATGTGGTAGTGTTTTTTTATAAATGTATAAAGTATATACACTAGTGAGACCATGCAAACCATTTGCTGAACTGATATATGATGTGGAAGTGATTGTAATAAATGTAAAGAGTATATACATTAGTGAGGCCAGGTAAACCATCTGCTGAACTGATACATGATGTGTTAGTGATTGTAATAAATGTAAAGAGTATATACACTAGTGAGGCCAGGTAAAACATCCGCTGAACTGATACATGATGTGGAAGTGATTGTAATAAACGTATAGTGTATATACACTAGTGTGACCAGGTAAAACATCTGCTGAACTGATACATGATGTGGAAGTGATTGTTATAAATGTATAGTGTATATACACTAGTGAGGCCAGGTAAAACATCTGTTGAACTGATACATGATGTGGAAGTGATTGTAATAAATGTAAAGAAGTATATACACTAGTGAGACCAGGTAAACCATCTGCTGAACTGATACATGATGTGGGAGAGTATATACACTAATGAGGTCAGGTAAAACGTCTGCTGAACTGATACATGATGTGGAAGTGATTGTAATAAATATAAAGAGTATATACACTAGTGAGGCCAGGTAAACGATCTGCTGAACTAATACATGATGTGGAAGTGATTGTATTAAATGTAAAGAGTATATACACTAGTGAGGCCGGGTAAAACCTCTGCTGAACTGATACATGATATGGAAGTGATTGTAATAAATGTAAAGAGTATATACACTAGTGAGACCAGGTAAACCATTTGCTGAACTAATACATGATGTAGAAGTGACTGTAATAAATGTAAAGAGCATATACACTAGTGAGGCCAGGTAAAACATCTGCTGAACTGATACATGATGTGGAAGTGATTGTAATTAATGTAAAGAGTATATACACTAGTGAGACCAGGTAAACCATCTGCTGAACTGATACATGATGTGGAAGTGATTACAATAAATGTAAAGAGTATATACACTAGTGATACCAGGTAAAACATCTGCTGAACTGATACATGATGTGGAAGTGATTATAATAAATGTAAAGAGTATATACACTAGTGAGACCAGGTAAACCATCTGCTGAACTGATATATGATGTGGAAGTGATTGTAATAAATGTAAAGAGTATATACTCTAGTGAGGCCAGGTAAAACCTCTGCTGAACTGATACATGATGTGGAAATGATTGTAATAAATATAAAGTGTATATACACTAGTGAGACCAGGTAAACCATCTGCTGAACTAATACATGGTGTTGAAGTGATTGTAATAATTGTAAAGAGTATATACACTAGTGAGGCCAGATAAAACATCTGCTGAATTGATACATGATGTGGAAGTGATTGTAATATATGTATAGTGTATATACACTAGTGAGACCAGGTAAAACTTCTGCTGAACTGATACATGATGTGGAAGTGATTGTTATAAATGTATAGTGTATATACACTAGTGAGGCCAGGTAAAACATCTGTTGAACTGATACATGATGTGGTAGTGTTTTTTTATAAATGTATAAAGTATATACACTAGTGAGACCATGCAAACCATTTGCTGAACTGATACATGATGTGGAAGTGATTGTAATAAATGTAAAGAGTATATACATTAGTGAGGCCAGGTAAACCATCTGCTGAACTGATACATGATGTGTTAGTGATTGTAATAAATGTAAAAGTATATACACTAGTGAGGCCAGGTAAAACATCTGCTGAACTGATACATGATGTGGAAGTGATTGTAATAAACATATAGTGTATATACACTAGTGTGACCAGGTAAAACATCTACTGAACTGATACATGATGTGGAAGTGATTGTTATAAATGTATAGTGTATATACACTAGTGAGGCCAGGTAAAACATCTGTTGAACTGATACATGATATGGAAGTGATTGTAATAAATGTAAAGAGTATATACACTAGTGAGACCAGGTAAACCATCTGCTGAACTGATACATGATGTGGAAGAGTATATACACTAATGAGGTCAGGTAAACCATCTATTGAACTGATACATGATGTGGTAGTGTTTGTCATAATTGTATAGTATATATACACTAGTGAGGCCAGGTAAAACATCTGCTAAACTGATACATGGTGTGGTAGTGTTTGTAATAAATGTATAGATGATGCATGATGTGATAGTGATTATAATAAATGTATAGTGTATATACACTGGTGAGGCCATGTAAAACATCTGCTAAACTGATACATGGTGTGGTAATTTTTGTAATAAATATACAGAGTATATACACTAGTGAAGCCAAGTATAACATCTGCTGAACTGATACAAGATATGGTACTGATTGATATAAATGTATAGAGTATATAAACTCAACTCCAAAAGATACCTTACAGTGTTTTTTCCTTAATATCTGTTACATTGTATATCCATTTCTATCAACTGAATGATATTTATGCAGCATTATTTACTGGGTATCCATTACCAGCATTTAATTGGAATTATGTGTCCGTGCACGCACGCACGCACCGCACGGATATTGCGAGATATACTTTTCGCTCGCTCTCGGCCTTATATTGATAAATCGTGATTAAAACATAAAACATAGTTGCAACACATGTTCAATATAAACAATATCACAAGACAAGTTAATCAGCAACAATTGCAGCACAGGTGCCGGGTGCGTTGTCATGTATTAAAACAACCCCTATCGCCCACCCCCTGTTCCTACACATACAACCCTCACATCTTGAAAAATACAATAATAGATGTTTTAAATAATGTTCAAATATATTATTCTGACAATGTTGATTTATATCTCGGAAACGCTTCTCGCGTATCTGCAATGGTACCAAGCTCTCCAGCAGTACGGCAATTGAGAGCCGAAAACGAATAATTATTTGTGTCCGGTTTTCAGTTATCGTACAGCGGGAGAGCTGGGCACCACTGGCAGGCTTCCGGGTATATTTTTTTCGGGAAATCAACATGGTCGGCGTCAACAATACTACAGAAAACCGTTGTAGAAAAATTACTCGTTCTTCGTGAAATTTAGGTGTTCAATGTCAATTGAACAGGTGTGCTTATTTGTTGATGTTGTTTTACATTAATAACAGGAGACTAGCCGCCAAACTTTAGAATCACAGTGGTTTAAAGGGGTAGTATATTGAAAATTTGACTTTCACTGAGCATGACCATTTTTTCGTGTTTAGTTATATTATTGTATTTTTAAGGATATGAAGGGGTTGTATATGTGGGAACACGGTGTGGGCGAAAGGGGTTGTTTTAAGACATTACAACGCGCCCGGCACCCATGACTGAAGGATGGGTAGGTAGCGTGACAATCAACGATTAAAAGTAGTTGGGACGCTTTATTAATCTACGACATGCAAGTGAAATAAAAAGTGTAATGTTCCTTTCCAGTTAAGTATATTATATAGTCAAACCTGTGTTAGAGGTCACCTCTATTTAGCAGCCATTTGTCTTAAACAGCCATATTTGCCATTTCCCATTTATATGCATTCATAGTAAATTAAACCGTATTAAGCACGGAAGGTCGTGGGTTAAATCCCCGGCCGGGTCACACCAAAGACTTTAATAATGGTACTAGAAGCTTCCTCGCTTGACGCTCAGCATTAAAAGGAGAGTTTTAGGTCTGGTCGGCCCGGTGTCAGTATAATATGACTGGGTGGGGTATCATACCATGTTTCTGCGGCATGATACTCCAGTGTAACAGCACTTAGAATACTGTATCAAGTAGACACCGTCGCGATATGACTGAAACATTGTTGAAAGCGACGCTCAGCACCATACAATACAATACATATTATTAAGCATTAAGCAACAACATGTATTGAAAGACCACATTTGCTCCTTCCACTGACTGGCTGCTTAAGAAAGATTTGACTGTATATTGAAAACAATCTGGTCGTGCAAGTAAATAGTCACTGTGATACATGATATATTACAACACAATAATGTGCCATACCATTATGCCTGCCTGTGAATTTCGATCAGTTTCATTGAAACATAGGGCTATTTTTTTTTATTTGATTCATTCAATTGGTTATTGTTTTAATCATGCATATTTCATGCATATGATGTCGTGCATGTATATTGTTTACTGTAAGCTGTGTATGACGAAATGTTATATAAGCTTAAATCTAATGAACTTCCCTGTGTACTGAATCAGTCAGTATAAATGTTTCATTACCCCTCGCACTTTGCACATGGCATTTAGGCGAGCAAGATCAGACGATTACAAGTGGACAGCATCGGCAGGTTAGCGACTTCCCCCGGTGCTGCACCACTGGCCGGATCAGAATATTACGTAGCAAGTGGACAGCAACGGCAGGTTAGCAACTTCCCACGGTGCTGCACCACTGGCTGGAACGGACGATTACGTAGCAAGTGGACAGCATCGACAAGTTAGCAACTTCCCCCGGTGCTGCACCACTGGCTGGAACGGACGATTACGTAACAAGTGGACAGCATCGACAGGTTAGCAACTTCCCCCGGTGCTGCACCACTGGCCGGATCAGAAAATTACGTAGAAAGTGGACAGCATCGGCAGGTTAGCAACTTCTCCCGGTGCTGCACCACTGGCTGGAACTGACGATTACGTAGCAAGTGGACAGCATCGGCAGGCTAGCGAATTCCCCCGGTGCTGCACCACTGGCCGGATCAAAATATTACGTAGCAAGTGGACAGCATCGGCAGGTTATGCGACTACTCCCGGTGCTGCACCACTGGCTGCAACGGACGATTATGTAGAAAGTGGACAGCATCGGCAGGTTAGCAACTTCCCCCGGTGCTGCACCACTGGCCGGATCAGAAGTTTGCGTAGAAAGTGGACAGCATCGGCAAGTTAGCATATTCTCCCGGTGCTGCACCACTGGCTGGAACGGACGATTACGTAGACGATTCTAGTCATTGTCAATTCTTGAAGTTGAAGGTTATTTGAAGTCGTTGTCTAGTATTTGATGGCTAATTGATGTCGTTGTTTCAAGTACTTTGTGGCTATAAAAGTCGTTGAGTCATGAAGGCTGGTGGTTAACTTCCCCGTCGTACGAATTCCCGTTGCGGAAATCCAAAAGTGCATGTTGTCATATAACCGCTGGTAAGTGCTGACATCATAACGATCTTGTCTAAGGCCACAATAAAACATAGTTATACAATCCTTAAAAAACACCCCCTATTTTAAACTTGTGTTTATATGGCGAATATGACCTACTTTGAAGACTGTAGCTCCAGAGAATAGGTCTTTCCGCATCGACATTCGCTTGTAGAGTGGCTTGTGATCTGATACACTAGATATTGTACCATGTGCAAGTGGTTGAAGATATTATTAATAATGCTACCGTTATTACAAATAATGATCAGGAATATTTTATAGTATATATTGCTAACAATGTTATCGTAGCAGTAATAAGTAATACAGAAGATATTGGAACAATGTAACGTATAAGTAATAAGTAATACAGAAGATAATGAAATAATGTCACCGTAAAAGCAATTGGTAATACAGAAGATATTTGAATAATGTAACCGTAGAATAATTAGTAATACAGTGATATTGGAACAATGTCACCGTAGAAGCAATTAGTAAAAAAGACGATTTTGAAGCAATGTAACCGTATTTGTAATAAGTGATACAGAAAGTATTGGAACAATATAACTGTAGTTGTAGTTAGTAATACAGAAGTTATTTAAACAATAAAACCGTAGTTGTAATTAGTGATACAGAAGATATTTGAACAATGTATCCGTAGCAGTAATTAGGAATACAGAATATAATTGAACATTGTAACCGTAGCAGTAATAAGTAATACAAAATATATTGGAACAATGTAACCGTAGAAGTAATTAGTAATACAGAAGATATTGGGACAATGTAACCGTAGCAGTAATTAGTAATACAGAGATATTTAAACCATGTAACTGTAAAAGTAATTAGTAATACAGAGATATTTGAACCATGTAACCGTAGAAGTAATAAGTAATACAGAGATATTTGAACCATGTAACCGTAGAAGTAATAAGTAATACAGAGATATTTGAACCATGTAACCGTAGAAGTAATTAGGTAATACAGAAGATATTGGGACAATGTAACCGTAGCAGTAATTAGTAATACAGAGATATTTGAACCATGTAACCGTAGAAGTAATTAGTAATACAGAGATATTTGAACCATATAACCGTAGAAGTAATTAGTAATACAGAGATATTTGAACCATGTAACCGTAGCAGTAATAAGTAATACAGAAGATATTGGAACAATGTAATCGTAGAAAGAGTTAGTAATACATTGATATTGGAACCATGTAACCTAGAAATAGTTAGTAATACAGAGATATTTGAACCATGTTACCGTAGAAGTAATAAGTAATACAGAGATATTTGAACCATGTAACCGTAGAAGTAATTAGTAATACAGAAGATATTGGGACAATGTAACCGTAGCAGTAATTAGTAATACAGAGATATTTGAACCATGTAACCGTAGAAGTAATTAGTAATACAGAAGATATTGGGACAATGTAACCGTAGCAGTAATAAGTAATACAGAGATATTGGAACAATGTAACCGTTAAAGTAGTTAGTAATACATTGATATTGGAACCATGTAACCTAGAAATAGTTAGTAATACAGAGATATTGAAACCATGGTCCAAATGTGCTAAAACAAACATCGGGTTGTCCGAATTTCTTTTTCACAATTTCGGTGGTATGATGGCAACCCTTCATTTTTGACAATTCTGCCCATTTGTTGCAGTGTATCACTACGCATCTTTAAACTGTTATAGCTTAATCAAACAGTTCACAATGTCATCCAAACTTGGCAGAAATAATGAAAATGTTTTAATGTTCCGACATTCACACAAAAATATGACATTTTATGCATTTTTTTAAAAAAGTGCCCAACCGCTTAAAACAGCTCTTATTTCTTAGGCTTAAGAATCTTGCTACCGTCATGTAAGAGATGTAATTCTTTAGTGAGACCTAAAGTGCTGTATCCATTGACTAAACACTACACGCACGTATAATATATATTCATTTGCTACAAACACATAATAGATATATTAAAATATCTAACAAGTACTGATAAACTCTCAGATGAGTCATAGTGTGATTAAGTGCTAACATAAACTCAAAACTTGTGATTTATATTTTATTCAAACTTTAATTCAAATCGTGTAGGACGATACGATTTGATGATGTAGTGAGCTTGATATTGACGCATTTTTGTGCACTATATTCTTATAACACTGTAAATTGTTTCGTTTTTCATTTTTTACAAACACAAGTGAAAAGAACAAAAACAACAACAAAACACATTTGCACATCACATCATTTTATTACACATGCTATAACTGAACAAAAGCATTCCATCCATACCTTTATATTTATAATGCAGAGTATAATCAATTCAAAGTTTATAATTGGGTAGGTTCATCATTGAACGGTATATGTTAAGAGGGTGATTACTATTTACCAATTACTAAGTACCAATACCTGTCTTACCTGTATATACCAATAATATGTTTATAACTGTTCTCAAATAAACAATTAAAACGGACTGTAAAACAGGTTGATTTTTATTTTGTTATTTATGTTTTAATTTAATACAGAGAATAATACAGAATTAAACAAGTTGCACAGTTGATTGAACTGTTGAGATTTTTTTGATAATCGTCAGAGGCAATGGTTTAAATTCTAACTGTGCCACGTGTTCAATTACTGTTTAGTTTGATGATGTAACTATTGAGTTAATACTATTTTTTTTGTGTTATTCCGCACACTTTGATAGCATGTGAGGAACATACTACAGCATATAAGACATCAAATTACGTCACGAATGTATTGAAAACATAAAAAAGGTCTAATAAAAGAACAAAAAGTTAAAATACGTTGAATTAATATAGAATTTAATATATTTGAAATACAGATTTTATTTTGAAAAAATGTCTAAAAAGATAATAACATTAACATGAATAATAAATATTAAAATACTTTATAAGGGATTTGAACCTACATGGGGAATGCTTAATGTGCACAAATATTGTGTTTGTATTCAATCCTCTTTAACAAACTGCGCTATTAGAATGTGTTGAATATTTTAACATATTGATACCATCATGTTCTACCTGAATAATAAAACTATATCTTTGGTGTCGGAAACATAGTTGTCCTTAGTTTAAACTTATTTATTTTACTTCGATTATGAAACAAATTATCAAAACTTAGACAAATCTCGCTCGAAGTCTTCCTGGGGAGAACCAGTACTAAGCATATGCTGAAAAAAGTGTCTTGCTCAAGGACATCACATATAGCCGTGGCGGAGACTCGGTCCCACGACCCTCCGAACATGGGTTCGGTGCCCTACAACTGGACCACGCTGTAACTGTAACAAAATGACAATTGTTTATAACATGCAACTTTGCTTTCATTGAAGTTATAAATGTTTAATTATGTACAATTGGTGTGTACTTTTAAACCCATGCATTCAAACATATGCTTATAGAAAGGATTCTATTTTACGACGTTAGAGCCATGTCTGTTTACACTGCAGGTGTAAATTGTCAACCTATACAATGGATAATATTGTGCAATGTTGCTTTTGATGAGTCAAGTAATAAAATCTTGAGAGGTTATGTATCTAGTAACCTAGTAGCATGCTCCCATAATGCTTTACTTCATCAACAACAAACATAGCTGCCTAAACAATGAAGGGTGCTCTTTTGAAAATGATAAATGGATTTAAACAAAATACAGGTAATTATGACTATGACATAAGACAAATACTGACTAAATAAGGTAATTAAACTATGAACGAAAAGACGATAGTAACGATTTTACTTATTTAAATGGTTATAGTTCTGCAACACTTGCTTATACAAAATGTAAACAACAGCACGTCTAATCGAGCAATCCGTGCATAAAAGAACATCCTGAATGATCCAATGGTGACGTCGACCTAAATGTAAAGACTAACAAGTAGATTCTCAATACGACCTTACAGAATATTCTCCCTATATGTATATACTTTATTGAGCCAGTATATAACACTGACGCTGTCGAAAAGACGCAGAAATTGAGAAATAATTGATACGTTTTTACCGGATCTCGTTAAAATAAGGAACGTGGTTGAATATTTAATTCACCAAAACTGAGCCAAAATTGTTTTAACATTAGACGTCTGATTCATAATTTTATGTTTAGAAGGAGAAGATGACTGTGCTGTCATATTAATATAGAAGTATAGTAAGAGTTGTATTTCTTGTATATCACAGTCAGATAATTCAGCCTTATGTTTAATAAGGATGATTCTACAATTCGCCTTGAGATATTACTACGTAATATGAAATTCAATTAAATATTATAGACGATTCCATTGCAGACATGTTTGTATAAAAAGGTTGTAGTGGCATTTTTGCCATGTTGACGTAATGGCGAAAAAACTACAACACAAAAACTAGAAACATTTTACTCGAAAAATCGATATGTTGATGGCGCCAATGAGACTGGTTTATTGGTGAATCTGCTGTATTTGTATAAATATAAATAGTATAAATATGTCGTGTTGGTGCCCTTTATTTGTCGTTTTGTCGAGTCGTCTATCCACCGACATGAACACACGACAAATATTCAATTGACAAGTTTTTGCCCAGCCAACACATCATAATATGTATTGTGTTTTCGTATATTATCCCCGCTGACACGTAAACATGGAAACTTCATGATTTATTTGTTCTGATTTCGTATTGTCGTGTCGGCAGGACAAAGTTGAGTTTTGTTGACATGTTTTCGCCTCGCCATAACGCCAACACGACACGGCATAAATCAGCCACAATAGTCTGTGGAAAATGGAGGTAGTGAAGACAAATAGACGTACTTTAATAGTTGTTAGTAAAAGAGAATGGTAAGAAATATATGATAGATGGCAAATATTTTACCTAAAGTGAACAAAACAGTTGATGTGTAAGGATAGTAAATAATGCCCAAGTCTCAGTCATGAGCTTTGGACAGTAGAAGTCAGAGATGGTAATCAACACGACTCCTCGACAAATAAGTATGTCCTGTTTGTTCCCTTCAAATTCCGAGTTTTCCTGTAGAATATGTCGCGTTTTGTATCTTCTCCCCGCCAACACGACTCCTCGGCAAATAAATATGTTCTGTTTGCGCCCTCTGAATGTCGAGTTTTCTGTTCAATGAGTTCATATCTTTTCCCCGCCAACACGACAAGACATCAACACAAAAAACTCAACAAATTAGTTTTGTTTTAATGTTTTCGCCCCACCAAAACGCCAACAAGACACGGCAGAAATCAGCCACCATAGTCTTTAGAAAATTGAGGTAGTGAAAACTATTACTTTAAATAGTTGTTAATACAAGAGAACGGTAAAATATATATGATAACAAATATTGTACCTACAAAGAACAAAGCAGATGATGTGTAAGAATAGTTATTAATAGTTTGATTGACATCGGACACTTATTCAGCACTTCAGAATTACATGCACAGTAGTAAGTCTCACACACCATTGGATATTGATACTGTAGATATAAAACCAGGATATAGAACTGACCATTCTCTGGTCCGTTTATTACTAAAATTTGGAAAATTTGAAAAAGGAGAATCATATTGGAAATTCAACAATTCACTTTTAAAAGATATTAACTATATTGATAAAATAAAGAATACAATAAACCGCGTAAAATTAAAATACGCTAAAGAGACTTTTAATAATGATATAAATAATGTTTCAAATGCGGAGTTACAATTTAATATAAGTGATCAACTATTTTTAGAAGTGCTTTTATTTGAAATTCGTGGAATAACTATTTCTCATTCCTCTTACATCAAACGACAACAAGACCAAAGGGAAGCAATACTTTGTAATGAAATTGAAATCTTACAAAACCATACTTTAATAGAATAAAAAAAAGAAAAGAATTAATTGATATAAGAGAGGAAAAATTAGAAGGGATAAGAATAAGATCACGGGCAAAATGGGTGCAAGAAGGAGAAAAGAACTCAAAATATTTTTGCAATTTAGAAAATAGGATCTATACATCAAAATCAATGTTACAACTTCAGGCATCTTATGGTGAAATTTTAAAAACACAAGATGAAATACTTAAAGAAATAAAACGGTTCTATAAAGAATTATATTCAACCAGGGAAATTAAAAACATCAATTTAAATGATACATTTTCAAATTTAAATATATCAAAATTGAATGAAATTAAGAAAACATTACTTGAGGGTCCCATTACCTATGATGAACTGCTAGCTTTTTAAAAAAATATGTCAAATGATAAAAGTCCCGGCTTTGACGGATATACGGTTGAATTTTACAAATTCTTTTGGATAAACGTAGGATATCTTTTACTGCGTGCTATAAATGAGGGATATACTAAGGCAGAACTTTCAGTTTCTTAAAATTAAGGGGTCATAACATGTTTCCAAAGGGGAACAAAGATAAATCGTTTTTAAAAAATTAGCGCCCAATTTCACTCTTAAATGTTTCTTACAAGTTAGCATCTGGATGTATAGCCAAAAGAATGAAAGATATTTTACCATTTATTATTAAGGATCAGACAGGATTTTTGTCAGGCCGATACATTGGCGAAAATACTCGATTACTGTATGATCTAATGTTTTATTTGGAAAAGAACCATGTACCAGGCATGTTATTACTCATTGTCTTTGAGAAAGCATTCGACTCGGTCGCCTGGGCTTTATTTTTGCTGTTCTTAATTTTTTAACTTTGCTCCATACTTTATTAAATGGGTCAAAGTATTTTATACAAATATAAAATCATGTGTAATAGTCAACAGACACTTGTCAGAGTGGTTCTACTTACAGAGAGGCTTTAGATAGGGAGACCTATTATCCCCATATATATTCATTTTATGTGCAGAGATCCTCGCTGTTCTAATCAGAAATAACCCTAATATAAAAGGAATACAGATTGACAATACAAACTTTTTAATTTCACAATATGCCGATGACACAAAACTCATGCTTGATGGTTCAGAAAAATCACTTGTAAACACACTTCAAACTCTCAAATTCTTTGCTGAAATCTCCGGCCTTAATATCAATGTTGATAAAACTAAGGCAGTGTGGATAGGTTCAAGGAAAAATAGTAATATTAAGTTATGTGAAGAATATAATCTTTTTTGGGACAATGAACTTACTGTCCTAGGTATTCGATTTTCAGTAGATTGAGATAAAATGATTAATGTGAACTTAATAATAAAATACAGGATATAAAACAACTTCTTATCCATTGGTCAAAACGAATATTAACACCAATTGGTAAAATAACAATCTTAAAAAGTTTAGCCATATCAAAAATTAATCATCTTATCTTAGCTCTACCAAACCCTAACTCTGATAAAATTAAAGAGATTAAAAGTTTATTTCTTAAATTTATTTTGAATGATAAACCGGATAAGGTGAAAAGAACTACAATTTGCAACTCTTACATAAAAGGGGGCCTCAAAATGTTTGATATAGACCTTTTTATTAACTCATTAAAACTCACATGGATAAGACGCCTTTAAAACTCAAAATAAAAAAAATATCTAGATATATTTAATTCAGTGTACCCATTCATGTCAAATGTTGGCGCATATGGCCCAGATTTTATTAGTAGACACATAAACAGAATACATAATCCCTTCTGGAAAGATATTTTTAGAAGTTATCAAACATATTCAAACCTACTAAAGCCTGCAAATTGGTACACATTTCAAAAAATTCCAATTTGGTTTAACCTAAACATTAAGGTCGGAGGCACAAGTATATTTTATAACCATTGTTTCTCTAAGGGTGTTTTATTGATAAATGATATTATGACCGCAAATGGTAATTTTTACTCATTGATTGATTTTATTAATAGGTACAACATAAATACAAACTTCATAGAATATGAAGGATTGCTAGCATCTGTTAAAAGGTACTTATTTAAACTTTCAATTGTTCATTTAGCTAGTAATGGAGGGGCACATACATGGCCTTTATCAATATCAATACTTATGAAAGATACAAAAGGATGTAGGGCAATTTATCAATCTTGTATACAAGAAAATATAATCCCTCAATCCGCTACTAAATGGGAAAATGATATGGATATAAGAATCAATTTCGTTGAAATTAAATTTTACCTGCCTTCCATTTAACATAACAAATGACACGAACTTACAATGGTTTAAGTACAGAATAAACCACCAAATATTAGGAACCATTTATCTTCTTAAAAAATGAAAATAAAGGATTCTAATATTTGCAGTTTATGCAACAGCGAAATAAAAACAATTAAACACATTTTTATCTAATGTGACATTTCTAAACAATTTATCTCGTGTTTGATGAACCATATTCGCGAAAAATGTATAGGCATTAATTTAAATTGGACAAATACAGACATTATGTTCGGAAATAAAATTTTTGACAAAGTTTTGAATAAAATAATATTAATTGCAAAGAAATTTATTTACACCCAGAAACTTAAAACAGTTAAACCTACACTTGACCACTTTAAAAAACATATTATAAATCTGTATAATACAGAACAGTATCTTGCAACAATAAATTGTAAAATACACACTTTTGATATTATTTGGAATGACTATAAGCCACTTATATCTTGATACAAATTGGAAACATTTTTCATGTTACTCTTTTCAGTTTTAATTTAGACACATTTGTTTGATTACAAATACATATATATTTTGTAAATAATTAATTATATCAATCCCCATCCCCTCCCCAGAGTGTTTTTATTTTTTCCTTTTTTTTCTTTTCTCCAGTCAACTATAATATTTAACTGCTCATTATCAAGACTAGACCTGCAATAAGAATAATTATTTAATGTTTATATATATCAGTAATGCATTACTTTCTTTTCAAAATAATAAGTTTACAAAGTCAGATAAAAGATTCAAAGCGGAATGTTTTATGACTATTGGATTGTTTTTTATGCATTTATCTATCATAAATAAATGAACTCCAACATTCAATTTAACATGTATTGTTGCTTTATAGTGTATACGTTACAACAAGTGCAAAGCATTTTGATAAAGTTACAAGGTTGATTCTCATCAATGTTTGTTAGACTGGATGAGTACTTATTAAAGATTTGTAGATGAAATTTAGCACTTTTTAAGTTGTGTAGTATTTGCTCAGGAATTTAAAGAGCTAAAGCTTATATAATTATTGTTTCAAAATATCTCTAATATAAATGATTGTCCTGCCAAATGTTTAATGATATTCCATTATATAACTAACTACTTTATATTAAATTGTGAAAACTGATTTCAATTACATGTATATTGTTCTGCACGTCTACAAATGCATATATGTACAAGTTATCTTAATGTCTGGTAGCCATTGAGTTGTCGACCCCAGTTTCACTAATCTAACATATTTTGATAGTTTCCCAAGCGATACTTTTAAACGCTAAAACATCACACTTACTGATTATGTTGCAAGTTATATTTTATCATTAAGTACAGAGGTGTTATGACTGTATGTGGTAACTTAACTGTGAAGTATTTCAAATAATAATTAAAAGAGAAACTGAAAAAAAATTGTTTGGGGGAGGGATTTCGGTTTAAACATTTTTATTAATCACGATAATACAGCCCTTGATATTTAAACTTCACAAACAAACTATCTGGATTTAGTGGGCACTGTTTGTTACTCATTCAATTCCCACAGACAGTGAGACACTCAATGGCTATTAGAAATTTCTAAATGTATATATAATTGTCATGAACTATTTTGTATCAATATTTCTGTTTTTGTACAACTAAATTGAAATAAAAGTTACAAAAAAAAAAGTCTCACACACCAAGATAATTTTGTACTGTTCTACGTATAGAGCCATGCACTTTTGGAACATCGAACACAATGCCAATGGCTCTTAAAGTGTCTTGTTTCTATAGACTGTCTTTTGTTAGTCCAAATATGTAGGAAAAATCATCGGGTTGACCAGGTTGCTTTTTCACAATTTGATGTTTTGATGGCACCCCTTTATTTTTGACAATTCTACCCATTTGATGCAGTGTATCACTACGTATAATTAAACTGTTATATATTCAACCAACAGTACACAATGTCATCCAGAACTCATGAACATATTCCAATGTTCTCATACGCTCAAAATATATGACTAAAAAACATGACCAATTTATGCATTTTCAAGAAAAATAATGCCAAACCGATTTACAAAGCTCTAACTTTTTGGGCGCATTAATCTTTGACACTATGACTTAGTACGCTTTGAGAGGTCCGATAATCGCACTTGTTTCACTGGCTTTGAAATAGCTGAACTAAAACTTAATCACAACGCACATCTGCTAATCTGGTATAGTGAACGTTTTTTTTTCTGAAATATTTTGGGTTGCAAAAACTATTAAATCATTTCTAGTGCAAGAACCAGTGAGGAATGCACTTATCAATTGCTAATAGAAACACAAATAATGAATCTTCAATGACAGATAAGTTCATGTTTTCGTTTTTCGATTTGGGTGTATAGGATTATCAGTATTCTTATCCGTTTTATTTATGCAAATTCCGGAGTCCATCATAATCACGGCTTTTTTTTTTACAGGATCGAGGGCCACTCGTAAACAATCACAAGCACAGGATTCACTGGCGAAGTAAGATATATACATAAATCACGTAAACACAAGCATTACGTCACGCGTTTACAGCAGTCATGCATTAATTATTATTGTATTTCAGAAAGTTTTCAAAGGATTTAATTTCAGGACTTCTACGAAGACACTGAGCCAAAATTTTTGCACTTTTTCGTGTAAGTTCTGTAACGTTGGTATGGTAGCTCTTTTTTTGTTTTTTGCCTATTGTTTGTTTAGGTTTTTCATCCGAAACAATCAGTTGAAAATTTCCTGTATCATCTGCCGAAAGTCTGAAAAAACCGTCTTCCTTGTCCATTAATTTGTGTAGCGTATCCAAACTAGCACCACTTAATTGTACAGTCTCATCTACCGTTTCTTCACCTTGAACGGTACAAATTCTTTTTGATATTTTAATTTTCGCTGTGGAGGCGTCATTATCGTCTAGCCAGTTGTTCAACATCTGTCTACTATGTTCGCTTAAACATATTGGTGGTTGCTTAGAACACAGTTCAAAAACCAAATCAATTTTATCTTCATTACTTAGTTCCGTGTCTCTAATAATACTGTTACAAAGCATCTCATCCAAATCGTCACTTTCCCATACAAAAATGTTATTTTGTTGCAGTTCTTTTTTAACTTCGTCTTCACGTGACCCTTTCAAGGGTAATGGTGTGCTTTTCTTCACGTCGAACGTTTTTGTATCACTGTGTTCGGTTAACGTGCCATTTATTTTGTTTTGAATACCTTCAGCGTTACAGGAGTTTTTACGACTCTGGTTTAACATTGTTAAATAATCTAACTTGTGATTTCTTTGATACACTGCGACCCTATCGAACACATACTTACACTTTAAATCTAAAAGTTTGATTAGAATATTGGCATGTTTGTATTCGCGGCAACCACCCAATAAAGCTATATGCATTCCACAAATGAGCTTTTTCAGTTCTTCATCTTTTGAATCAATTATTTCTTCAAACAGTAACTCCATCACAAATTTGTCCGACTGTCCTTTTACGAAGAGAACAGAAGATGCAAAAAGGAGGTTTTTAATTTCTTTATGAAGTTCGGATCCGTATTCGACCCCTTCTTTATCAAACACTTTGGTGACATGATGACAAAAATTGTTTTGGTCAGTTGTTTCTTTTCGACGACAAAAGTATGTTCTTTCCAGCGTCCAGTTCCCTACCATTGCTGGGTTATGGGATATGAATATAATCAGTTTTGACCGACAGGACCGAAGAACCAAATCTCGTAGTATCTCTATCATGCGTGGATTCATTCCCTGATCAATCTCCTCAAAACAAATTGTTTTAAAGTCTTCATGTGCTAATATTAGAGATATCTGTTTTGCGGCAATGATTCCCTCTGGTGTTTTTAGAAGTCGATGTGTTTTCCCATTGTATTCAACGTTATATTTTCCACTTTTTTCTCTTATAAAAGTGTATTTTAAAGGACATGTCAAAGTTGAGAAAATGTCATTTGCAATGACTTCATCAACTTTCTCTGATCCAAGTAAACTGTTCAGTATTTCAGCGTTATTGTCGGCTTGTTCATAATTAATCTTGCCGTCTTTCTCTTGTATGTGCTTACTTTTGCTCCACTGCGACTGCCCTGTTACTCGTGTTGGATAGATATGTACAAAGCCATCCGTTAATAATTTCAAAGCGTCTTCTCTTGTCCTTCCTGGTATTGGATTTGAACTAAGGTTTTTCAACAATGAAAATAGAGCTGTCACATTCTTTTCAAGCTCCTGCATAAACGTCTTGTTCGCATCTGATGCACTTTTCTTTTCGTCCTTTTCATACATTTTTAATTTTTCTTTTTTGTCTGAACTATCATTTTTCTCCTTTTCCGAGGAAATGTCTATAATCTCTTTTAGATAACGTACAATTGATTCATCAGGTTTTAGTTGTACAAACTGAGCATTCGTGTTTTCAATTAAAGTATAATCCATTGATTCAACGAAAACGGCATCACTTTCATTTGTTTTAAGCTGACAATATACTTTAAATATGCTTCTACCGTTTTTACCGTTGGGATCTTCGTTTTGGACGAATATTCCAGTAAGGTGTTTTTCGCCAGAACATGTCGGTTTTGAAGCAAGGTTCTCACTATCAGTTGATGATGAAGGTACAGGGTTCTCACTATCAGTTGATGATGAAGGTACTTCATATTCACAAAGAATATAGGCCACGTGGTTTTTGTTTGGTATACTGGAATGTGACTTCGTCTCCTTGTCTGAAAGACATCGTCTTATCAGTTCAAATATACTACTTTTGCCAGTGGAGTTACCACCGACAATGTAATTTGGACCGTCTTTAAAAGTTAAATGTTGGTGGTCTTGGAAATGAATGAAGTTTTTAAAAACAACGTGTCGGAGCATGGTTAACTTCTGAAAACAGAATATATTATTAGTTAAAACAAGCTCGTGTATAGGAAATAAAGAAAAATAATTCTCTTAAAAACTCATATTTTATTAAATTGTGGCACCTAAACGTGCACTATCTTCATGCTCCATATACTAGTACTATATTTCTGTTATAAAGAGACGGTCTCGGTTAGCTCAGTCGGTAGCAACTCTGACTATCAATCCAGGGGTCATGCACGTCCACAGTCTCCGGGGATGTTAATTACCACTCGTCGTTTCGTATCGCTAATTCAAGTGAGAATGTAATCATTTACTTGCGAAGATCGGTGTGCTCGAGTTCTTGTTAACTACCAGGAATTCCAGTAAAGAGAGGTTAGGTTAATTGGTTGTCTGCAAGCCCTCGACATAACTATTCAAACAACATATTTATATTAGAGCAGTAGGCTTATACATGTATGTCAGGTATAGGTTCGGGTGTATGTCGGTTGTAGGCATGGGTGTATTTCAGTTATATTACCGGATATACTTCTGTTATGGGGCCGGATCTTAGTCGGTTATATTGGAGCATATCTATGTATAGTATAGGTTTGTAGATGTATCTGCTATTGGAACATTTATATATGTCAGTTATATGTAAGGATTTATGTCTGTTATAGGAACGGGTATGTTTATCATAGTTACGTATCTATGTCGAATATATGAACAGATATATATGTCTGTTACAGGGACGGGCCTATGTCTGTTATGTCTGTAATGGGGACAAATTTATGTCTGTTATAAGAACATGTATATGTATGTTATAGGGACGGATCTTTGTTGGTTATATGGACGTACCTGTGTCGGTTATAGGAACGGATCTATGTTTGTTATAAGAACAAATATATGTATGTTATAAAGACGGATTTATATCGGTTATAGGGACGGATCTTCGTCAGTTATAAGAATATATATATGTATGTTACAGGGATCAAACTATATATGTAATAGAGATTGGTTCATGTCTGTGATGGGAAGGATTTATGTTTGTTATAGGGATGGATTATATCTGTTATAGTGATGAATTTGTATATTTTATTGGGATGGATTTGTGTATGTTATAGGGATGGATTTATGTCGGTTGTATGAATGGATTGATGGGGATGAATTTATGTCTGTTATAGGGGTAGATTTATGTCTTTTATAGGAAAATATTTATGTTTGTGAAATAGAAGGATTTATGTCTGTTGTAAAGATTCATTTTGGTCTGTTATATGGATGAATTTATGTCCGTTATAGAGATGTATTTATGTATGTTAAAGAAGAGATGGATTATGTCTGTAATAAGGATTGAATTATATCTATATATGTTATAGGGAGTGATTTATGTATGCTATGGGGATGGATTATGTCTGTTACAGAGATGGATTTATGTATGATATTGGATAATATTATGTTTGTTATAGAGATGGATTTATGTATGCTATAAGTATGTATTATGTATGTTATAGAGATGGATTTATGTATGCTTTAGGGATGCATTATTTTTGTTATAGAGATTGATTTATGTATGTTATAGGGATATATCTATATATGTTTTAGGGATCGATTTAAGTATGTTATAGGGATTGAGTTATGTCTGTTATAGGATGAATTTATGCTTGTAGTAGGGATGGATTTATGTTTGTTATAGGGATGGATTATGTCTGTTATACAGATGCATCAATATATGTTATAGTGATGAATTTTTTGTATTTTATGGGGATGGATTTATGTCTGTTATATAGTTTGTTGTATGTCTTTCATAAGGAAGGATTTATGTCTGTTATAAGGGTGGATTTATGTCTGTTAAAGGGATGGATTTATGTCTCTGATGGCAATGATTTATGCCTGTTATAGGGACGGATTTATGTCTGTTGTAAGGATGTATTTATATATGTCATTGTGATGGATTTATGTATGTTATAGGAATGGATCCTTTTCGGTTATAGGGACAAACCTTCTTAACTTAATAATTATTTAATATTTTTATGTTGTCAAAGTTCGGTTGGGACTGAGTTTGAGTGTAGAGAAATGTACGGTATGGATAAGCGCAACGAAACGGACACAATACGCAACATGTGATACCTGTATCACAGTTTCATCTTTCCTAAATGGGTTAACCGTAGGGAAATGTTCAGACTGTTTAGATTTGCATTGTGTATATGTAAGTTTGCATATTGCTCTTTGATGTGGTTTTTCTATGTTATTATCTATGTGTATCCCGTTGAAGAGTCTCGATTTGTCACAGATTAAGTATTACAACTTTCAGTTTTGTTAGATATGTCTTGTGTAGTACTAATTCATCAAACGTTATGAATATAAAAATATTTATGTTTTTGTTGTAATCACTTTATAATCACATGTATACTGGTTGCATTTTATTTTAAAAAAGGGATTTTCAGACAATTATTATTTCAAATAATTGATTATATGTAATGTGATTGTATGTAATATTATTGTATGTAATGTGATGGTTTGGAATGTGATTATATGTCATATGATTGTATGTAATGTGATTATATGTAATGTGATTGTATGTAAAACACAACACAGTGAATTTCCGGAAAAAACTATTTTTTTTAAACTTTTTTTTATCTTTCGTTATTTTTATTGACAAAATATCGCAGTTAGAAGAGTATGACTGTGCGATCACAAAAAAGTAACCAAAAGCATTATATGTTGCCGATTTAGGTCACAATTATAATCTAAAGACCCCAAAAATGCATGTTTTCCCACCAGAAAGTCGTTTCGTCCAAGTTGGAAAGATAAATTTCCAATTGGAATTTCTAATTTCCAAATTGGAATCAGAAATCTATTTTTAGAAATTGCCAATGGGAACCGAGGTTTTCCAATTGGATGGTTCCGATATTGTATCGGTGTTATTTAATTGGAAAGTGCCGGTATCACGTTATATTCACACGCACTACGGAAAGTCCACGCTTTATGGGTGTACAATCTGGTGTTACTTTAAGTTATGTATTGATATTTAAATGATTTATTTCATTATATCTAAACTTTGAATTACTAAGGTTAGAAGAAATAGTTCGTCCAATAAAATGTTTAAAATCGAACAATATTGACAAAATGTGCGGTTTTATACTCAATGCGTTCCTTTTTTAATTTTAATTCTCGAAAGATACTCAAGAAAGAAACAAGAAAAACTGACGAAACTCATTTGATATAATACATTAATTTTGCAATCGGTCGTATAGCACAGTTACCAATAAATTGAGTTTTTTTAGAAAAGAAATCATCCACAATTTACTCATTTCCGAGCAATGCATTTGTCTGCGATCGTCTGGTTAAAAAATTATATTTCCTCTGTTACAGGTAATCGCTGTCGGAAATATCCAGAATATAACGAGCGCTACTCGGCGAGACTTTCGTAACATATCGACAGTTTCCGGTATTTAGCTTCACTTTATATATTGTTTTACTTTATGAAATTTAATATAAATAAAACAGTAAATAGAACTTGTTTATTAATTTTAGCGAGAATGTATACATTTTTTTTAATTTTAATGAATGGCAACTTAAGCGTGATCAGCTTAGGTAAATTATAAATATAAAAATAAATAAAGATACCAATGGAAAGTATGGTTGTTCTACTCGGATTCTGATTTCTTCTTACACCAGTAAAACGGGATACGTCGTATTTATTTTAATAATAAAACAAATTCATCAACAGCCGTACGATATCCTAAGTTGTAGTTTATAATAAATCGCTTCATAAACTAGGACAATATTGCCCCCAGGAGATCTTTAATCAGATTTGTCTTTATTATGTTTAATACTGTGACTATCACTATTACAACTACTATTACACATTATTCCTTATGTGTATTGATAATGATTGATTGAATATTGAGCGTCATTTTTATGCCATCGAGAGCTAACAGACGATCAGTAAACCTAACCACTATTCCTGGGATTACCCAGTACTCGAGCACACCCCATCTCCGCAAGTAACTGATAACTTTCCCACTAAAATCAGTGGTGAGAGACGAATGATAATGAGACACCATGTATATCAATCATCACGGAGATGTTGCCTGGCGGGAATTTGAACTCACGACCCCTGGATTGATAGTCAGACGCGTAACCGACTGAGCTAATCGGGCCCGGTTTGTAATGATAAATATAGCAAACACACACACACACACACACACACACAACAACATAACAACAATGTTGTACTGATACATATAACATTTTTTTTTATATTAAGCTTCTATTGATTTTACTTCTACTTTGATAAGATTTTATCTCTCTTGTTCTTGTTTAACTTTTTTTTTAAAAAAAAAACGTGTATATATTAAATTACTTATTCAACTGATGCTTCGGCAAACATCGACACTTTACAGCAATGATCGTGTCCTTTAAATTAAAGACTGATGGTCTTTGTCTTTTTTATGACCCCAACCGCAGAGATTACTGGGTCATTGGTAACATTGCTATTACAATAACGCACTGGCACTGATTAACTCACGCTGCAGGACGCCATAGCGTCCGAAGTTTTTTTTAGACATGCAGTTCAGACATGTAATCCGGCATGTAATCGTTATTTATATTTTTGCCATTTCTTTCTGAAAAGATATGTATTTGTAATATTTTGGGGCAACGAAAGTAAACGTACTTAACAACTACAACCACTACTACTTCTATTACAACAACTACTACTATTACTATTACTACCACCAACACTACTACTTCTACAACTACTAATTATGCTGCTTAAGCTGCTGTTACTACTACTACTACTACTATAACTACTGCTGCTGCTGCTGCTGCTGTTAATACTACCACTACTACTACTCTTACTACTATTACTACTAAAACTACTGCAGCTGCTGCCGTTACTACTTTTACTACTACTACTACTACTACTACTACTACTGCTGCTGCTGTTGCTTTTAATACTACTTTTACTACTGCTGCTGCTGCTAATACTGCTACTATCACTACTTCTAGTACTACTACTACTATTATTACTACTACTTCTACTACTACTACTACTGCTGCTGCTGCTGTTAATAATACTTCGACTACTATTATTACTAATACTTCTATTACTGCTGCTGCTGCTGCTGCTGTTGGTACTACTACTACTGCTACTACTACTATTGCTGCTGCTGCCGTTGATACTACTATTACTTCTACTACCATACTACTGTTACTACTGCTGTTATACTACAAATACTACTACTACTGCTGCTGCTGCTGTTAATACTACAATAACTACTATTACTAATACTGCTGCTGCTATTAATACTACTAATAATACTACTAATGCTGCTACTACTACTACAACTACTACTACTACTACTACTGCTGCTGCTGCTGCATTTTGCTGCTGTTAATAATCCTGCTACTACTATACTACTACTACTACTACTGCTGCTGTTGCTGCTGTTGATACTCCTCCTCCTCCTACTACTACTACTACTACTGCTGCTGCTTCTGCTGCTGCCGTTAATAATCCTGCTACTACTAAGACTACTGCTGTTGCTGCTTCTGCTATTTCTGCTGTTAATATTACTACTACTTCTATTACTACTACTACTACTACTACTATTACTACTACTACTACTACTACTATTACTACTATTGCTGCTGCTTTGCTGTTAATACAATTACTACTTCTACTACTGCTGCTGCTGTCGCTATTAATACAACTACTACTACTACTTCTGCTGCTGCTGCTGCTGTTGCTACTACTTTTTCTGATGCTGCTGCTGCTGTAAATACTTCTACTGCTACAATTGCTGTTGCTGCTGTTTATACTACTACTACTACTACCACTACTACTTCTGCTGTTGCTGTTGCTGCTTCTGTTACTACTACTTCTACTGCTAGTACTGCTGCTGATGCTGCTACTGTTAATACTACTACTTCTACTTCTACTTCTACTGCTGCTGCTGCTGCTGTTAATACTACTATTACTACTACTACTATTGCTACTTCGCTTCTTCTGTTAATATAACTACCACTGCTGCTGCTGCTGTTAATACTTCTACTTCTACTACTACTATTACTACAACTACTACTGCTGCTGGTGTTAATTGTACTACTATTGCTTCTACTACTACTACTACTGCTGCTGTTAATACTTCTTCTACTACTACTACTACTACTACTACTACTACTACTACTACTATTACTACTACTATTACTACTACTACTACTACTACTACTTCTCTGCTGTTTTAGTATTTATAACCTTAAAGATGTTTCAATCAGTCTGGTGTACATTTCTTTTATAGAGCCAGAATTGGACGAAAAATCACCGAGGCAAGTCTGGGTTCAAACCCAGGACATCATGCGTAAGTGACCAATACTTTAACCACAATACAATATATGCCGTTAGTGTAATGCTATTACTGTTTTAACATATAAATATGTTTTAATGTTCTATTTAAAATAGTGGCTTATATCAATAAATCACGTGAAAGTTATTTTTGGAAGTTACTCAGTGATACATAATTGTTGCTTTGAAGCATCCAGCAGTTTGGTAGCTACCTATGTTGATCCGACTAATCCAATTCGGCACAAACCTGTCAGTAACATTGTTTATTCATATTTCATAAGAACGTACTTAAGATATTTGGATACTACCTTATGTATTTGTTAATTAAGTAGTGTTAACAAATATGAACATTAAAGTCTAGATTGTTATATTATGTTTCGTTACAGTAGTTAACATATATCACATATACACAAAGTAACTTCCCGTGGAGTTATGAATAAACACTGCCCATGATAAACAAACCCCAGTTATTAATTAAGGAAACGGTGACATAATAATAATAAATACTAATAATAAGAATGAAATATGAATTTCCTGATCGAAACATCTTTGTGTAATTTAAAGAGCAAATCCAGATTATGCCATTTTGATAATCATCATGCAGTCCGTTAACTTGTTAAAGTGTTTAACATTATTACAAGTAGAAGCTCTCTCTTAAAAAAGATGTTAATATTATTATTAATAAAAGTAAGAGAAGTTGTAAGAATATAAGCAGTAGAGGTAGTAGTAGTAGATGTAGTAGTACTAATGATATTATTATTTTTTTAGTAGTAGTAGTAGTAGCAGTTAAAGTAGAACTTTAAGTAATGGTGATAGAAACGGTAGAGGTAAAGGTAGTAGTAGTAGTAGTGGTGGTAGGGGAACATGTAGTAGTAGGAGTAGATGTAGCGATTGTGGTAGTAGTGATAATGGCAGTAGAAATAGTAGTAACATAACATAATGTAGAAGCAGTTGTAGTAGTAGTAGAAGTGGCTGTGGTAGTTGTTAAAGTAATGGGGGTGTCGGTAGTAGAGACTGTAGTGGTATTGGAACAAGAAGTATTTATAACAGTAGTAGTATCAGTAATGGTGGTAGTACTATTGCTACTAACGGTAGTAACATCAGTGGAAGTAGTAGTAATAGTAGGTGTAGTAAAGGTAGTAGTAGCTGTAGCAGTAGCATTAGTAGTTGTAAAAGTAGTAGTAGTAGTTAAAGTAAAGGTAGTAGCAGTAGTAGTAGTTATAGTAGTAGTAGTAGTGGTAGTGGTAGTAGTAGTGGTAGTAGTAGTATTTTTAGTACTAGTAGTTGTAGTAGTAGAAATATTGGTAGTAGTAGTAGTAGTAGTAGTATTAGTGAAAATAAAGGTAGTAATAAAAGTACTAATAGTAGTGCTAGTAGTAATAGTAGTAGCAGTAAAAGTGGTAGTAGTATTTGTAGTACTAGTAGTTGTAATATTGGAAATAGAAGTAGTAGTAGTTGCAGTAACAGTAAGAGAAAGACGAGGATTAGTAGTAGTAGTAATAGTAGTAATTGTAGTAGTAGAAGTAGTTGTAGTAGCAGTACTAGTGGTTTTAGTTTTATTTGTAGTAGCAGTAGTAGTTGTATAACATATAGTGGTAGTAGTAGTAGTAGTAGTTGTACGTGTAGTAGTAGTATTAGTAGTGGAAGAAGAAGTAGAGTAGAAGTTGTTGTATTAGTAGTTGTAGTAGTAGTAGTAGTAGTAGTAGTAGTAGTAGAAATATCATAAGCAATAATAGAAGTAGTAATAGTACTTGTAGTAATAGTAGTGGTGGTAGATGTCGTAATAGTAGGAGCAGAAGAAGAAGTGATTGTAGTAGTAGATGAAGTTATTGTAGTAGTAGTAGTAGTAGTAGTAGTTATAGTAGTAGTAGTAGTACATTATTGAAGAAGTAGTAGTAGTAATAGTAGTAGTAGAGTATGTAATACATCTGTAAGTGAAATAATAGTGGTGGTAGTAGTGGAAATAGTTGTACTAATAATAACAGCAGTAGTAATAGTAGTAGTAGTAGTAGTAGTAGTAGAAGAAGAAGTAAAAGTTGCAATAGTGGTAGCGGTAGTAGTGGAAGTAGTGGTAGTAGTAGTAGTGGCAGTAGTAGTTGTAGTGTCATTAGAAGTAGTAAAACTATTATTATTACTATCATTATTATTATTATCATTATTGTTATTATTATAATTATTAGTTGTAGTAGTGATAATTGATTTTGTAGTTTAAAACATGGATTAGCATAACCGCACACTAAATCGCATAGAAATAAAAGCGATACTACAATCCTTATCGTAACTAGGATTTCATGTTGCATACAGCAAATCATAAATCGCATTGCATTGTGCACAAAAAATACGCTACGAAACATAGCATGTCAGCACGCAATTATGATATTATTACTGCACCTTATCAATACAATATGTATTGTCAATTATATCAAGATCAAGATAAGAACAATTTTAGTTCTAATATACAATACTTTATTTCAACTAACAAAAGGCAGGGTATAAAACCTATATAGATACACAATAAACATGAAAAATATATCCTTAGTAAAAAATAACTTACGTGACAGTTAAAATATTAACTTCTTTGTGTATTGTAATGTATACGACAACTAGTGAACAAACATATACCTTTGTATTTTTAATGAATTATGAATAGGTATGGGTGAAATTTGATAATTTAAATTATTAAAATAAGTTTAAGTTATGAACTTCAGTGCCGACTCTATTAAATAAGACTGGTATTTTATTGAAAATAATAAGTCTGTGTGTGTAAAAGTGTAAAACTTAAGTTAGTATTTTTTTTGAAAATGTCGAATCTAGGTATTAAGAGCGTTAATATTATTATATTACAATAGTGCTTCTGTGTACAAACAAGTTACGTGTCCCATTTAATGAAAACCTCTCATGATTCCATCCTCAATTAATATGCCGAACTTACACATATATAGACAGTTCTGCAACAACGACATTGACTTAAATAAAACAATACCAAATATTGATCAACGTAAGCCGGAAAGTGCACTAAAAACACATACTACTACTACTACTACTATTACCACTACTGCTGCTACTACTTCTACTACTACTACTACTTCTACTACTACTACTACTACTACTACTACTACTACTACTACTGCTACTGCTACTACTACAACAACTTCTACTTCTACTACTATTGATGCAACCATTACTGCTAATGCTTCTACTTCAATTACTTCTACTACTACTACTACTACTACTACTACTACTACTACTACTATTAATACTACCACCATCACTACCACCACCACTACTACTATAACCACCACCACCTCTACTACTACTACCACCACCACTACAACTACTACTAATACTACCATTATTACAACTACTGCTACGATAACCGCCACTACTACTACTATGACTACCACCACCACCACCACAATGACCACTATTACTACATCCACTACTACTACTACTACTACTACTACTACTACCACAATTACTACTATTAATACTACTACTATCAATACTACTACTACTTCTACTAATATCACCAAACCAATACTACTATTACTACTACTACTACTACTTTTACTACCACCAACAACACAACTACTACTTCTACTACTACTATTACCATCACCATCATCAAACCACTACTACTACTTCCAATACAACCACCACCACCACTGCTACTACCACAACCACTTCTACTACTACTACTATTACCACCACCACTATCACTACTACTTCTACTACTAAAACCACTTCCTACACTACCACCACTACTACTACTACTACTACTACTACTGCTACTTCTACTACTACTACTACTACTACCACCACCACTACCGTCACCACCACCACACTGCTACTACTACTACTACTTGTCAAACCGCTACTACTACTACTACTACCATATCACCACCGTCATTACTACTACTACTACTACTACTACTGCAACTACTAATACCACCCAACCAATACTACTTCTACTACTATTACTACCACCAACACCGTTACTACTAAAACTACAACCTATACCACCACATCTACTACTTCTTCTACTACTACTACCACCACTACCATCACCACCACTACTACTACTTCTAATACTACCACCACCACTACTACTACTACCACCACCACCACTACTTATACTACCACTACCACCACTACTTCTACTACTACTACTATTACTACCACCACCATTACTGATACAACTACTTCTACTACAACCACCACTACTACTACTACCACCAACACTACCACTACTACTACTACTACTACTATTACCACCACCACCACCACCACCAGCATCACTATTATTTCTACTACTACAACCACTACCTACACTACCACTACTACTACTACTACTACTACTACTACTACTACTACCAACACCACCCCACCACTACTACTACTACTACTTCTATGACTACTACTACTATTACTTCTACAACCACCACCACCACCACCACTACTACTACTACCATCACCACCGTCACTACTACTGCTACTACTACTACTACCAACACTACTACTACTACCACCATCACCACCATTACTACTATTATTACCACCACCACTGCTACTACTACTACTACTTCTACTATAACTAATCTTACTACTATTACTACTACTGCTACCACCACTACTACTGCTGCTGCTGTTGTTGCTGCTGCTGCTTGTAATGTGATTTTATGTAATGCAATGTGATTTTATGTAATGTGATTATATGTTATGTGATTGTTTGTAATGTGATATGATTGTATGTTATGTGATAATATGTAATGTGATCGTATGTAAAGTAATGTTTTGTTATATATTGTGATTATATGTAATGTGATGTGATTGTATGTAATGTAATTATATATAATGTGATTATATGTAATGTGATGTGATTATATATAATATGATTATATATAATGTAATTGTATGTTAAGTGATGAGATTGTATGTAATGTGATGTAATTTTATGCAATGTTATCATATGTAATGTGATTATATGTAATGTGAATGTATTTAATGTGATGTGATAATATGTAATGTGATTATATGTAATGTGATGTGATTGCATATACTGTGATTATATATATTGTGATTTTATGTAATGTGATTGTATGAAATGGGATGTGATTGTTTGTATTGTGATTATATGTAATGTAATTGTATGTAATGTTATGTGATTATATATAATGTGGTCATTTATAGTTTGATTTGATTGTATTTAATGTGAGTATATGTTATGTGATGTGATTGTATTAAACGTTCCTACTTCCCCTATAGGCTACCTAATATTTCTTATCATGTTAGATATTGAAAATGAGTATTGGGTGCGAGTTTCATAATCATTCACTTGATTACATGTAATTACGCCTGAAGTGTGACATCTGTATTCTGTGAAGCGTAACCACAAGATAAGGAAGCTTACCTTAAGTGCCGTTGTTCCTGGTACCTAACTTCCTAGAACTACAGGTAAATATTTTACGTTTATATTCGAAATATACAGTTTGTTCTTTCATCGGATAAATTATTACGAATCTGGAGTATTTCCAGAAGTGATTTACAGTATAAACAAAATTACAGGTGCAAGCCCCTCAGCTGCTCTAAACATCTAACGTTTGAGATTACATGTATATAATGATGGTGCTCGTTTTTCCTTTAATTTAACCTTTAATTGATCGAGCTGTGCCATTTTGAGCAATTGCATTTCAATTTTTTATTTTTGTACCAACGATAATGTATGTTGTTTAACTCTTCTAGAAGACTTAAAAAAGTCATAAACGGTTACATGCAAGATCATGAAATTCCGTCCCAGGAAAAGGTCAGATATTTAGGATTAACTATTGACAAGTTACTAAACGGTGAGGCGATAGTTGAGTCCATTGTTAAAAAAGTTAATTCGCGGATTACATTTTTATATCGAAACTGTCGTTATTTTAACCTTCAAACTAAGGGAACTTTAATAAGTACTTTAATACAATGCCATTTTGGTTATTCCTGCTCGTCTTGATATGCCAGTCTTATTAAAAACTACAAGTCACTCAAAATAAAGTTGATTAGCTCAGTCGGTAACGCGTCTGACTATCAATCCAGGGTTCGTGAGTTTGAATCACCGCCTGGAAACAGTCTTCGAGATGTTTGATATACGACATTGTGTCTCATTATCATTCATCTATTACCGCTGATTCAAGTGAGATAGTTACCAGTTACTTGCGGAGATGTGGGGGGGGGGGGGGGGGGGATATTGGTTAACCTTTCAGAATCCCAGGAAACAGTGGTTAGGTTAAATGATCATCTGTTAGCCCTCGATAGCATAAATGATGCTAAATATTCAGTTATTTGAATACATATCGCAGTTAAAAGTCCTAAAAGTACATATATATTTTCTAGACAAATTTACTGTGATATTAAGTAATTGTAAAAAAAACATGACGCTTATAGATCCATTGTGTATCAGAACCAAAACAGCATCTACTTTGAGCATAATTTTAAACGATATTCTACTTTTGATTTGATAGAAGGTAGATAACATTAACACGTACCTGTCAAATTGGTACTTTAACATTCTTCCATATATTTCCCCGACTTCCTTTTCAAACAGACAATGCAAACGTGACTTACATAAACTAAACATTCGGATTATAACTGTCCAGTTGTACAGCCTTGAATGATCATATCGACTTTGACGAGTATACTTTTTATATATACTTATATACTAGTACGCTATAAATATTCAAACACAATACTATTGATTAAGAATCGGCAGTTTGGTTATGGATATTCAGTTACAACCGCTCTGGTGTAAAAATGTGCAATTATTGATTACCAGTAAGGACATGTAACAGCAGTTAATGTGTTTTACTGCATTCAATAATAATCTGCTATAGAATTATATATTAAAGTGTCGTTTTATAACGCAGCTAAACAATGTAGTTTAAAAAATGATATTAAAACTGTCAAACATTTCATTTTGAATTTATTTTGATTTAAACTCCTTGCCATACCGAATATTTATGTGATTATCGTCAAGATCTATATATTTTAGACTGATTGATTGATTGATTGATTGGTTGATTGATTGATTGATTGGATGAATATTTAGCATTTTTATGCCACCGAGGGCTAACACACGATCCGTTAACCTAACCACTCTTTCATGGGATCCCGAAAGATAAACCAGTGCTCGAGCACAAACAATCTCCACTGATACTTTTCTCACTTGAATCAGCGGTGAGAGACGAATGCTAATAAGACACAATGCCGTATAACAATCATCACGGAGACTGTTGCCGTGCAGGGATTCTAACTCACGATCCCTGTATTGATAATCAAACGCGCTACCAACGGAGCCAATCTGCCCCGGCATATATTTTAGAAGATATGCGGATGATGAGCTCGAAGGTAATAAAATAAGCAAGACCGCCCTCCCGTATTGTTTTTATCTGTATCAACATAATATGATATAATTTTTCAAGCCTATATCAATATTCTAAACAGTTAATTAATTATATAATTATTATTTGTGAAAATGCAAATTACAGCAAAACTCAACGGGTTTAACAAAAATAATGGTTAACCACACAGTACAATGCAACGTCCTATTGCGGAATATTGCACTATTAGATAATACAAAATAAGATGGAAAAATAGAATTACTCACGGCTGGAGTGTGATATACATCCGAAATGCTCCTTCAGGTAAAGTACGAGGCAGCAGAATCATTCCAGCAACTTTGTATACAGCTTCTCTCGGACTGCAGTTGCCTGGATATTATATCGATTGGAATATTTGTATTACATGTGAATGCATTCGATATTGATAAAACATTTTCGAACGTGGTTTGAAAGGAATGTCAATATTTAGATAAGATAGTAAAGTTATACAGGGTAACTATTAAACGGGAAATTATAATACAAAATTAGATTAGAAGCAGTGTAATTATAGGTACCGATCTTCAACGTCACCATCACCGTCACGGGCTACAAGTCACAAAATACTATAGGTGACAGTCATCAACAACAATATTACAAGTAACAGTCACAAACAACAATACTGCAAGTAACAGTCATAAACAACAATATAACAAGTGACAGTCATAAACAACAATACTACACGTGACAATCACAAACAACAATATTACAAGTGACAGTCACAAACAACAATACTGCAAGTAACAGTCACAAACAACAATATTACAAGTGACAGTAATAAACAACAAGACCAAAAGTGGCAGTCAAATCAACACTATTACAGGTTACAGTCACAGATAACAAAGTTACAAGTGACAGGCATAAACAACAAGACCACAAGTGACATTCACGAAAAAAAAAAAAAACTACAAGTGACAGTCACAAACAGCAAGACTACAAGTGACAATCAGGAACAATTCCACAAGTGACAGTCAAGAACAACAAGATTATAAGTGACTGTCTCAAACAATAACACAAGTGACAGTCACAAACAACAAGACTACAAGTGACAGTCACAAACAATACCACAAGTGAAAGTCACAAACAACAAGACTATAAGTGACAATCACGAGCAAGGAGATTACACACGACAGTTACAAACAAAAAGACTACAAATGACAGTCACAAACAACAAGACTACAAGTTACATTCACCAAAAACAAAACCACAAGTGACAGTCACAAACAGCAAGACTATCAGTGACTGTCTCAAACAGAAAGCCATCTTGTGGCAGTCACAAACAACAATACAACAAGTGACAGTCACAAACAACAATATTACAAGTGACAGTCATGAACACCAATACTACAAGTGACAGTCACAAACAAGACTACAAGTGACATTTACAAACAACAAGACTACAAGTGACAGTCACAAACAAGACCACAAGTGACAGTCACAAACAACAAGACTATTAGTAACAATCACAAGCAAGAAGATTACACATGACAGTTACAAACAATTATACTACCTGTGAAATTCACAAACAACAAGACTACAAGTGACCATTACAAGCAACAAGACTATAAGTGACAGTTACAAATAATAAGACTATGAGTGACAATCAAATGCAAAAAGATTACACGTGACAGTTACAAACAATAATACTACCTGTGAACTTCACAAACAACAAGACTACAATTGACCATCGCAAGCAACAAAACTATAAGTGACAGTTACATACAATAATACTATAAGAGACAATCATAAGCAAGAAGATTACATGTGACAGTTACAAACAATAATACTACCTGTGAAATTCACAAACAACAAGACTTCAAGTGACAGTCACAAACAACTGGACTACAACTGACAGTCACAAACAATACCACCAGTGACAGTCACAAACAACAAGACTATAATTGACAGTTACAGACAACAAGACTACACGTGACAATCACAAACAAGAATATTACAAGTGACAGTCATGAACACCAATACTACAAGTGACAGTCACAAACAAGACAACAAGTGGCTGTTACAAACAACAAAATTGTAAGCGACAGTCACAAGCAAGACTACACGTGACAGACACAAACAAGACTACAAGTGACATTCACAAACAACAAGACAACAAGTGACAGTCACAAACAACAATACTACAAGTGACAACCAAAACAATATTACAAGTGACAGTCACAAACAACAAGACTATAAATGACAATCACAAGCAAAAAGATTACACATGACAGTTACAAACAATTATACTACCTGTGAAATTCACAAACAACAAGACTACAAGTAATCATCACAAGCAACAAGACTACAAGTGACAGTTACAAACAATAAGATTATACGTGACAATCACGAGCAAGAAGATTACATGTGACAGTTACAAACAATAATACTACATGTGAAATTCACAAACAACAATACTACAAGTGACAGTCACAAACAACTAGACTACAAGTGACAGTCACAAACAATACCACAAGTGAAAGTCACAAACAACAAGACTCTAAGTGGCAGTTACAAACAACAAGACTACACGTGACAATCACAAACAAGAATATTGCAAGTGACAGTTACAAACAACAAGACTTCACATGACAGTCACAAACAACATAACTACAAGTAACAGTCACAAACAAGACGATTTCACGTGACAGTTAAAAAAAAGCAAGTGATCGTCGTTTTAAACTTTATGTGTGCTTTTTAATATATCATTTCCTAATTAAATATACCAAGATAATTTTTGTTGTAATTTTTCCTGGTGATGTGGTATCTATACTAGACTGTTTGTCTAAACCTTGTCCCTGAGCTGTTGTCTAAACAGGGGTATTTGGATCGATTAATTCTCCCCGTCAACAATACATAAACGCATGTTTTATATAAGCTACACGTTGAATGGAAGCACTGTAGTTGGAGCAGTTATCGGGTTGTGGCAGCGGGAAAGATGGCGATATCAGACATGTTGAATATAACTGAGATGAACCAATGACTAAGTCGAGCGCGTGTTCAAGTGGTAGAGCACCGAATCCAGGATTGGAAAGTCATGGGTTCGATCCTCCCCCACGGCTTTGTGTTGTGTCCTTTTCCGTATGTGCTTAATACTGGTTCTACCGGGAAGACTTCGAGTGTGATTTGTATAAGTTGTAATAACTTGTTTCGCAATCGAAGTAAAATATAACAGATAAGTTTAAACCAATGACTGTTTGTAAGCTGATTGATATTGGTAAAAAGCTTTATTTCACATGTGTGTAATGTGTTCGGATCATGAATACCAGCATACTAAATGTGTGTAATGTGTTCGGATCATGAATATCAGCATACCAAATATGTTTAATGTGTTCGGATCATGAATATCAGCATACCAAATGTGTGTTATGTGTTCTATCATAAAAAACAAGCATACCGAATGTGTGTAATGTGTTCATATCATAATTACAAGCATACCGAATGTGTGTAATGTGTTCATATCATAAATACAAGCATACCAAATGTGTGTAATGTGTTCATATCATTAATACAAGCATACCAAATGTGTGTAATGGGTTCATATCATAAATACAAGCATACCGAATGTGTGTAATGTGTTCATATCATTAATAGAAGCATACCAAATGTGTGTAATGTGTTCGGATCATGAATATCAGTATACCAAATGAAATAACCAGCAATTTATATTCATTATATTCAACTGTCTAATTAAAACTATATCAGAAAACATCTTTATTAAATAAGACATTGTAAAACTACGAAAAAGAGTACAAAATAGTTACCTAACTATACTGAAACCGAACGTTAGCCATCGGCTTCTGGTCGTCCTTAGCTGTTGGTTTATCTTTGATGTTATGTAGGCGTTGAATTTCAGTTATTGGTTTATTGTTACTCGTAAATATTTTGCTTTAGTGACATTAGTTATTTGTTCTCTGTTATTATCTTTATCTTTCATGAAGTAATTTTCTATTGTTGTGTCTTTTTCCTCTTTTAGATTTTTTAGCATTAAACTTGGAGTAATTGGCTTGTTTCCTTTGATTTGAAACAATTTCTTCGTTTAAGGACTTAATGAGTATTTTTGTGAGTGGTTTGATTAAATCTAATTTGCATTCTGAGATGACTTTAGGATAAATGTTGTCTGGGCCCACCTGACTTTGTTTGGGTTCGTCTCTTGGATGGCTTTAACACTGTTTCTTTATTGATATTGATGTAACATCTCACTTCACAGTTACCATGATTCTTACTCTTATAAAAAGGTCTATGTAATTTTGTTTTGAAATATTTTGTCTAAACTGTGGTTAAATTTATCAGCTTAGGACTTCTTTGACTTATCAGTGTTTTTGTTATTTAGAATAATGTCTCAATTTATCGATGATATTTCTTCCTTTATATCTTTGTAATTGTTTTTAAAGTAATTTCATCTGTTTGTTTTGTGATGTATTCTGATGGAATAACATTTGAAATTAGTATAAAATGTTTCATGGTCACTGTTGCCAACGCCTGGTATATGAGTAGTATTGTCCACAATGTTTTTCTCATTTGTTATTGCCAAGTCGAATAAAGATGGGAATTCGTGTTATCTGTATCTTGCTGGCCTTTGTACGTGTTGTTTTGAAAAATTGTCTCTAATAAGTTCATAAAACATATTTGCCGGGTGATGAATACTTACAGTTGTATCACCTCTTATCCAAGTCAATTTCTTTAAAATTAAAATCCCCTGCAATGCATATGTGTGAGCACTCACATGTACAAACATTGTTGAATATATTACCTAATTCATATACCCTATAGCATTTCTGATGATTGATTATGTTGACACATCTAATGGTCAAAGTATCCTGATTTTGTAATTGAATTATTTTGACCAATTTTAATTCACCCGATTTTTCTTGTTTGTCGAATCAAGTCGTCGCATTTAATTTTTTTTTTAATTTAACTATTCGCAAACAAGAGTGAATATCTGACTAGACCACAGCAATCACAGTTACAGAACACATAAGATTACCTAACTTTCAAACTAGAGTGAATGTCAGACACCAACAATCACAGTTACAGAACATATATGATTATTTAATTTTCAAACTAGAGTGAATGTCAGACACCAACAATAACAGTCAAAGAACATATATGATTATTTAACTGTCAAACTAGAGTGAATGTCAGACACCAACAATAACAGTCAAAGAACATATATGATTATTTAACTTTCAAACTAGAGTAAATGCCAGACCCCAACTACATTTATCACAGAATTAAATAAATAACATATTTCCTTTGTTAAATCAAAAACTACCCCCACACACATGCACGCATGCCCCTACACATATACACATCATTTTTATGTATAAGTGATCACAAGTATATTTTAACAAATATTATTTCTGGTTATCTTACAAAACGCAATAAGAAATAAATCAATGTCAATAATGTCTGATATAGTTAATGTAGTGTACATGTGTATTTAATTTTACTATATTAGGTGTTGTAAGCTAGAGGCTCAATACATACACTATAAAATTTATATACAAGAAAACATGATGTAATTTTAATTCTATAATGCGACAACAGAAAATAAGAAACGAATATCAAAACGGTTGATACATGTAAATACATAGGAATATTTAACTTTAATTAATAAAATACAAAATAACAAAAAGAAACTGTACAACAGAAAATATGGAATTATAAAATAGTGGTTGTATGTATTTGCGTGTGTTTATCGGTGTATATGGAAAATATTACATGTCTATGTACCATGTTAGTTTCTTAATTTTTTTAACCATATTCAAAGTCACACAGTGTCAGTTGTTTTTGTATTTTGACCGAGTGTAGATGGTCAATACACAACCATTTTGAGCCATTTATGGGTAAGCATAAAGGTCAACAGTTACCTAATGCGTATAATGTTTTGTATTTAGCACAGTGTTTCAACTACACTTAGAAATGTCTATTATAATCCATGTCATTAATAATATTCACAATACTAGCAGCGACTCTAAGATATGCATCATGAATATATTATTTGTGATTCTTACAGCTGTTTATTTGTGCTATTTAGGTTGTTAGAGCCTTCAGTGTTGAGCAATCGCCATGACTAGCGTTATCCCACTAGAAATAATCATTCCTATGACAAAAAGACCTTTCCATACATCTCTGGATATTGATTCCTTTATTTACTTCTCAATATCTTCAATGAGATTTTGTAATTCTTGATGTTGTATTGCTGATAACTTTCAATGTACCTATTTAAAACTTTCCTAGTGGCTGCCTATATGAAAATACATATAGTGGCTATCTCCTTGTTGAGACACATCTTCGATATTCTCGAGCAAGACGACTTTCATATCCTCAGCCTCACAGCTCGTACTTTCATTTTCTCTTCTGGCGACATGTTTTCCACATCTGGCTGCTACATTTGAAATATCCTTGGAATCCCTCCAAAATTCTTCAAAACTATTATCTGAATCGAATAAATTGCATCGTGTGAAAATAACTATTGTGTGATTAAAAATTTCTTCTCCAAATATAACCTTCAGCAAAGGAACGGTAACCAATCCTTGGCAAAAGGCTTATCGGCGTTAAATATCAACAAAAAGACATGAGGTTCAGACCATAGCCGCAAACTGCCCTGAATGTCCAACGCTCCCTGTGCTGTCTGACGTTGCTTATTAAACAATGCCGGTGTGTCCACAACAACGTATTCTGTTGCGCATTGAGTTGACACTTTTCTCAAGCATTGGATTGTAACAGCTGTTAAGCTTGGATAAGTTTTTTATGGCTTTCTTCCAAGGATTGTATTTGTTGTGGCACTTTTACCACTTCCAGACAATCCAACAATAATGATTAGTCTCTTCGGTGGAATGGTTGCTGAAATGATAAAACAAGAACGATAATGGTAAATGATGTACAAAGTACATCCACATATTACATATGAAGGGGTGGTGGGGGTGGTGGGGGGGGGGGGGGTAGCGTTTATGGATCAAATGCTATAAATCATCATAGAAATCGATTAATGTAGTTTGATGCACTGACATAGTTCATCGGTACGTTGTTATGCTTTTATTATTGCACTGCTGTTATTAATTGCTGACTCGATAATTTATTAACGGTGCACTTTTTTCGGGCCTCCGTTATATAGTAATGGTCCACCGTTAAAAATCATCGGTGCATTGCTAATTTAAAATGCTTTGAACATGTGTACTTACGTCTTATGAACAAGAAAATATGTAGCCCTTACACTACTCCTTTAACATTCATTTTTATATATTTTCTTTTCTTTCCATTACTCTTAATGCAATCATTGGCTAATTGGTTCCAGTGCCCTTCCAACGCAAAGAAACTTCCTACAAAATCGCCATGATAATATTTACCTATAGTCGTTAAGGTTATTTATTTATATGTTTGGAAAACACGTGCATTCACTCAATTAGAGCTCAAGGTCACAAGTCTTTGTGACTTTTCGTGAACCATAAAATACATTTTTTTAAAATTCAATTGTCGATAGAAAATAAATGAGTCAATAAAGATGTTTGTACAGGGGATGTACGCTTCCCGTTAATGAATTCAACGTTTTACTTACTGTTCAATTAAGGAAAGAAACGATAACTCTTACGGTCCCTCGCGTATTTTCTGATACGCGAATGTAATGTAGAAAATGAACAAAGAAGTAAGGCAAAATGGTAAACTTAAAAAAAAAACAAAAAAAAAAACGATTTATCGATATCTTTGGTATAATTCGATACATTAAACTAACTTAAAACAACAACACCACAACGCAGTATTGTAGAATGATTTCAGTACATGTATATTATAATGATTTGGAGAATAATTATATAGATTTATAACAATTCGTGCATGTTTAATAGTAATTGTGCCTTATTTTTGCTATAACACTTAACCAAATTAGTGTTTTAATGTTTTTTTTACTCTACTGTACAGGTATATAAATAATAAAATTCTGAGTCAAGAGGACAGCAAACTAATATATGAACAGTGTTTTACAATGGTTGATGACCAACAAATTTTAGAAATGCCTGAAGCGGAATTATGTTCTTTTTGCAACGAAAGAGAAACGTTCATTTATCCGGTGTTCGGGGACATTTAGTCTATTGCATATTTCATTACTCTCATGAACACTCAATGCCAGCAGCCTGCTTTTTCTTGGACGCGTTCTTTGCTTCCAATGGATCCTTATATCAGATATTACAACACCAACATCTGGATATATACACGTGATATTCCTGTCACGTGATACTATGCATGAATGACCCGGTACAAAGCTGATGAAGACTGTGATTCGGTCGAAATGTTTTGTTCTGAGTCATGTAATATAATTCATCGAAGATGTTAAATCCAGAATATGGGAATATATTGTTGTAACATCTGGAAAGTTCTAAAGCGCACCTAATTGTAGATGTAACTGAAGATGTATAGAAAGGTCATACAGTTCACATGGAACACAGTTTATCTAAAAATAGGACAATAACAATATAACAATTATAGGTTGAAAATCTTTACCTTTCACCAGTGTCTCTGTCTGCTGTCGTAACAACTGTACATTTTCCATTCCGTATACTTAATTTTCTCTTTCGATTTTAACAGTTTTCCATCAAATGTCATGTCATTTTCTTCACCTACATATAACTCAAAACAACATTTACTTCACTGTTCAGATATGTACATTTTATAAATATCTCGGATGATATTAAAACGCATGATGTATATCGTCTGCAAATGTTGGCTAATTGTATCGATCACAAGTGACATTTTCCGAAAACCATAAGGTCGGTGCATTGTTAGCGAAAACGAAAGTAGATTTTTCTTGGAAAGGCCGATTGGTTAGCATATTTCGCAAATTAGAAAAAAATCAGTGTTTATATTAAACTCTTTTTTTCAAATTTTCGGCTTATGCCTTCATCAGGAAAATAGCAATACTATTTTAAAACGAAGTCACATCAATTCAAGTGATTTGACTATGTCTGTATTCACTGCCTTTTCTTAGGATTTATACGTTAGTATGAATTTTAATATGGATCCTCCGAAGGGAAGAAAATATAATACCAATGTCTACATTAAATTGTTTTTTTTTAGTTTTTGCCTTCATCGGGAAAATAGCAATATTTTTTTTATAAACTAAATCACAACCATTAATGGATTTTCGACTTATATCTTTATTATCTACACTGCCGAAAATGAGTGAAAACTATGAATGACTAGGATATGCAATGCAAAGTGTATTATAAAGTTCTTTGTATAAATACACATCGTATGTAAATTTTGGTTTAAGTGTAACATTTTCAAAAAAAACACATAGGTCGATGCTTTAAGAGCTTAAACGAAAGTAGATTTTTTTCTAGGAAAGCCCGATTAGTTCGCACATAAAAAAAATACACGCAAATGACAAATGATTAAGTAATTTGGAAATACTCCTAAAATTAATATTCAATTGTGTAACCGGGAGTTTATATATCTCATCAACATATCTTTTATGTTTTGTTGTTGAAAATCCATTGAAACGTAGTATAAACTTTTGATAATTAATATCCCAGAAAATCCTTCATCGGTTAATGATGTCATTTATAAATTTAAGTAACATCCATTTTTACATTCTTCGGGATGTAAATTTGAAAAGTTCTAATTTAAAACATAATGTGATCTATTCCATCTTTTGCATCTTGTCCCAATTAGGCCTAAACATCCACCCTCGTGTTTTAAATCGCACACAAGCGGTACACGTGGGATAAGAAAACCACGTAATGAGTGGAACCATTTCGAATGCAAAAAGATGAAGTTATGAGACCAAAAATTAGTAACATGATCAAATTAACGCCCGTTGCATTATGGATAAGAAAACCTAATCGAACCAAGAAGATAACTTCAAGTCAAAGATGACACTACGCCATATACATGCCAAGCCATTCAATTTGTCAATGTGTGAAAACCAACCTATAACGAAGTGATAGCAATTTAAAGTGGAATAATTCATCAACAAGATATCCAAAAATCTAACATTTATATGAATGGAAACAATATTTATTTACAATCGAAGTACATGTATTTAAATGAATTTATCAGAAATAATATAATAACGAAATTGCCGTTATTTTGAATATATGTAGCAAAATGACCAAGGGTTGACAACTCACAAGTCCTATGATGGTAATAACACTTTTTTTCGCACAGTTCTATCTCCTACACGTTACGTAATCTACATCGCAGTCCAAACTGCTTATATCATTTGAATGTGGGTTGCTGTCCTTATGACGGTACTACCACCAGCGGACTTCCTGCCGCGTCTAGATACGTCGTTGACGTAGCGGACACATACTTCGCTTACGCCTTAAAACGGCTACAATATATATATAAACTCAGATTTATTTGTTACTTAAATATGTAATGACATAGCGTCTATTACTTACCATCTATCAATTGCGTGCTTTTTTTTATCAATATATGATAACAGTGCATTCCATCTAACAGTTTCATGGTAGATTTATCAACATATTATAACAGTGCAATCAATTCTTACCATCTAACAGTTTCATGGTAGATTGGTCAATATATGATAACAGTTCATTCAATTCTTACTATCTGCAGTTTCGTGGCAGTTTAAACAACATCTCATATACGACCTTCCATCAATCTCAAAATAGAAGTTATATCTCTACATAACTTCTCATTTATAATATAAACAAGTACATACCAATTCTGTACCAATTCACTTTGTGAATATCAGAATAAGCATCAACAAAATTTAATTACACATATCAATCAATTCTAACATGGTGAATTTCAACACTTCATCATAAACACAATATCAACAGCTCAAAATACGTTTTCAGATTCCTCGGCCTATATTCTAACAAAAAACTTCTCAATACCGTGCATGTGTATTAAATTACAGACCTTATCGTCGGAATGAATATGAACACTTTATACAATTTTTCTTAGATCTGACTATGTCAAAAATATATCTATCAGACATTTAAATACAACATAATATAAAATTCACATACCCATATGCTGTTATGTTCTGGAACAGTAACATGCTCAATCTTTCTCGTCACAACTACACCCAAAGATGATTTTGCTGTATATTGGACATTGTTTCCATAACATAGTCAGCATATATAGCTAAACAGTCCACATACCTTAGTGAATTTCGTGTTAATCATGAAACAGCAAAGTCTCAAACATCGTACGAAGCGGATTTAATGCTATTAGGCCAATGTAAACCTAAATTAGTTTTATCACAAATAAACCCGTTTAATTATTCTAACTTTCTTAATACTTAATGGAATTTGATGAAATGAACTTCAAAATGATTTATTCTTTAATCAAAGAATGAAAATATAAAAATATAAACATATCTTAAAAACGTTGCTCCTATCGAGCTATCGATACGTTTTAACAATTCCACGCTACCTGACCTAAATATAGCCTATATCACTACAATGGACACGTTCTAGCTGATACAACTAAATTAGGTCAAAACAACCTATTTTGTTACAATTTAAACATGATTACTGAATGCGTTACTTTTTATGATTGAAAATTAATATGAAATACTATACAACATTCCTAAATTCATTATTGTAACCATGGAAACATATTATGCAAATATAGCATGGTTACAATTTTTATTATAAGTAAGAGTGTATGTTAGAATGGATTCCACTTCCGTAACACACGTTGGGGTCGATTTAGTAATTATAGGACTCACATCACTATTGTCTCCTTTGAGTACTCCGGATCTGAAGGAGGTAAAAATAAAAGTTCTCTTTTTCTTTCTTTTTCAAGCTTTGTATTGCAGTGATTTAGTTTTTTCATACCATGTGTTAAATGGTCAGTATTTCAGAAATCACAGCTGAAAATTTGATGGTGATACCATATTTCGGGGGCATTTATGTGTCATTTCAGAGGTGTTGGTTCGAACCGCATCGTGGGCGAATAGTTGACATAATATTACTCTGAAAATTAATAGGTATCAACACCTTTGAATTAAAAAAACCTGGTCAAGGTATGCTTTCCCCCATTATATTAACCTATCCTTTTCACTGTGGTTTGAGCAAAAATGTTTGAATGGATTCCTATCGAAAATGTAATAGTGGTGTGCGAGGTATAGAGTCAGATCTACTGCATTCTCCAAATCGTGTGTTATTGAAATCAAACCCACTGTTTATATTTTTTAATTGATTAATTACACAGAAGAGACGAATCGTTTTACAACAGTGTAGAAAATATAGATTACGGTATAAGTCGATAATTGTTTAGATCATCAATTACACTGCTTTTAAAAAGACCATTTCTAATACTGCTATTTATTACATGTGTTTATCATCTGGAATGTAACAAATTTGGTCCGATCTGGGCAATACGAGAGATTTTGATGTATCTAACTTAGAAAACACTTTTTTCATTCTCTGTAATGAGAGATGACGTGTCAGTTCTTGCTGTCAGTATAGAAAAAAGTATTTTTTATTTTTTTATTTCATGAAAACGATTCGTCTCTTCTGTGTAATTAATCAATAAGAAAATATTAACCGTGGGTTCGATTTAATAATACACGATTTGGAGAATGTAGTAGATCTAACTCTATACGTCGCGCACCACAATTACATTTCCGATAGGAATCCATTGAAACATTTTTGTTTAAACCACAGTGAAAAGGATAGGTTAATATAATGGGGGAAGCATACATTGACCAGGTTTTTTAATTCAAAGGTGTTGATACCTATTAATTTCCAGAGTAATATTATGTTAACTGTTCGCCCACGATGCGGTTCGAACCAACACTTCTGAAATGACACATAAATGCCCTCGAAATATGGTATCACATTCAAATTTTCAGTTGTGATTTCTGAAATACTGATCATTTAACACATGGTATGAAAAACTAAATCACTGCAATACAAAATCTCGAATAAAGAAAAACATTATTTCTACCTCCTTCAGATCCGGAGTACTCAAAGGAAAATACGTTGTTGTGGACACACCGGCATTATCTAATAAGCAACGTCAGACAGCACAGAGAGCGTTATACATACAGGGCAGTTTACGGCTGTGTTTTGAACCTCATGTCTTTTTGTTGGTTTTTAACATCGATAAGCTCTTTGTCGAGGCCCTTTGGAAATATATTTTAATCACACAATAGTTGTTTTCACACGAGGCAATGTATTCGATTCAGGAAATAGTTTTGAAGAATTTTGGAGGGATTTTAAGGATATTTCAAATGTAACAGCCAGATGTGGAAACCATGTCACCCGAAAAGAAAATGGAAGTACAGGCCTTGAAGATCCAGAGATGTTTGGAAAGGTCTTTTCATCGTTAAGAAAGTCACAAACAGCTGTAAGAATCACAAAATTACTTTTCTGCCCTATATGATTGATATACAACATTGTGTTTTATTGTCATTCGTCTCTCATCGCTGTGAAAGTTATCAGTTACTTGCGGAGATGAGGTGTGCTCGAGTACTGTGTATTTCCCAGGAAACAGTGGTTATGTTATCTGGTCGTCTGTTAGCCGTCGATGATATAAAAATGACGGTAAACATTCAATCAACTTCCCTGCCCATCATGATGCATATCTATCATAATAGACATTTCTAAGTGTAGTTGAAACACTGTGTTTAATACAAAACAATAATTTGTGACCTTTATGCTCACCCTTAAATGGCTCATCTACATTCAGTCAAAATCCAAATACAACTGACACTGTGTTACTTTGAATATGGTTAAACAATTAAAGAAACTAACTTGATACATAAACATGTAATACACCATATGCACCGAGAAACAAACGCAAATAGATGTCACCACTATTTTATAGTTCCATGTTTTCTGTTGTACAGTTTTTTGGGGTTTACTTGTATTTTATAAATAAAAGTTAAATATTCCTATGTATTTACATGTATCAATCATTTTGATATTCTTTTCTCATTTCCTGTTGTCGCATTATAAAATTAAAATTATATCATGTTTTCTTGTATTTAAATTATATAGTGTATGTATTGAGTCTTTTGTTACAACACCTAAGATAGTAAAATTAAATACACATGTACACTACATTAACTATATCAGACATTATTGACCTTGATTATAGTTTCAGTTTTTCACATTGCGTTTTATAAGATAACCAGAAATAATATTTGTTAAAATATACTTGTAATCACTTATACATAAAAATGATGTGTTTATGTGTAGGGTGCATGCGTGTGTTAGGTTGTTTTTGTTTAAACAAAGGAACTATGTTATTTATTTTAGTTCTGTGATAATTGTAGTTGGGGTCTGATATTAACTCTAGTTTGAAAGTTAAATAAGCATATAATTATGTTCTGTGTCTGTGATTGTTGGGGTCTGACATTAACTTTAGTTTGATAGTTAAATTAAAAGAAATTAAATGCGCTATATTCGACATACAAGAACAATCGGTTGAAAAAAAATTGGTCAAAATTCACTTATAAAATCAGGATACGATGAGTCAACAGAGTCAATCATCAGAAATGTTATAGGGTATATGAACTAGGTAATATATTAAAGAATGTCTGTTCATGTGAGTGTCCGCACACATGCATTGCAGGGGATTTTAATTTTAAAGAAATTGACTTGGATAAGAGATGATACAAATGTTAGTATTCAACTTTTCAAAACAACACGTACACATGCCAACAAGATACAGATAACACGAAATCCCATCTTTATTCGACTTGGCAATAACAAATGAGGAAAACGTTTTGGGCAATATTATTCATATACCAGGCGTTGGCAACAGTGACCATGAAACACTTCATGTTGATTTCAAATGTTTTTCCGTGAGAGTACATCATAAAATAACAGGGGGAAATTACTATAAAAATAATTACAAAGATATAAAGGAAGAAATATCATCGATAAGTTGGGACATTAAACTAGATAAAAAACACTGATGAGTCAAGGAAGACCTAAGCTGATAAATTTAACCACAGTTTAGACAAACACATACCAGTTTGCAAAGACAATCCCAAATTTAACAGTAAGATTCCGTATGTAGATAACGAAACCAAACTAAAAGTAAGGAAAAAACGACGCACTAGAAAACATTATCTCCACTGTAAAAGCACCCAAACCTTTGAAAAGTACATAAAAAGCAAAAAACAAGACTGAATATTCCATTAAACTGGCAAAATATAAATTCAAAAAATCAACAATATATACTTACAGCAAATCATTCTGAAAATATGTCAGAACAAACAGCAAAACAAGGACAAAAATGGGAACAGATAAAGGTAACATGGTAGAGGACGAAAAGAAAAGATAATTCTAATAATATTTTTCATCAGTGTATCCAAAAAGAAAAAATGATACAGATCAGATAACATTCTCAAAAATAAATTATATTTCAGCTTTAAGCTACAGGTTTCACTACAAAGTTAATTTTGTTCTTTGTGCTATATAAAATAAGATTTAAGATTGCCATGGTAAACAAAAAAGAATTCGACAAAGAATATGTTTAAAGTATTTTTTTCATAGCAGGAATGTATACCCGCATAAATGACAATAACTGGTAGGTTTACCAGCTTGGTCTGTATTCTAAAGAGGGTGCTATGACACCCTGAGATTTTTTTGAAAAAAGAAGTCCTCAGATGCTCATTACTACATGCATATGTTAAAATCCTATTAAAATCACTTTTTTAACACCAATGATGTCTGATTGCAGCATATGCTATGCCAACTTGCTCTAGACACCGCAGCAAGAAATTACAATTACTAATAACCATTTTGATAATATTTCAATCCAAATTACAAAGGCCTTTTTATAAGAGTAAGAATCATGTTAGGGGGTGTAACTGTGAAGTGAGGCTTTTTTCATTATAACAAATTTAAATTGGTTTATAATAATGTACGTATGTTGTACTAGTATACTTCTAGTATAGTTTCCTTTTAGATAAAGCTTATATTTCGTTTCGATAAGATTTTTTATTTTGGATAATTATGCATGTTTAAAAAAGCTATATTGAACTGTTGTATAACACGTGTTGATATGTTTTGTACATTTATTTATATATACATTATATATATATATATATTTTTTTTTTAGTGTTGTATTGTCATTGTAAATTTGTAATATGTATACGTTTGTTCGTTGTTTTGTATGTGTATATGTATGCTTTCATTCTATGGAGGAATAAATAATAAATAAAAAAATCAATATCAATAACGAAACAGTGTTAAAGTCATCCAAGAGAACCCAAACAAAAGCCAGGACTCAGACAACATCTATCCATAAGTCATCTCAGAATTCAGATTAGAATTCATCAAACCACTCACAAAAATACTCACTTAGTCCTTAAACGAAGAAAGTGTTTCAAACCAAATGAAACAAGCCAACTACTCCAATTTTAATGCTAAAAATCTAAAAGGCTTCATACAGGGGAAAAAGACACAATAGAAAATTACTTTATGAAAGATAAAGATAATAACAGAGAGTAAATGACTAATGTCACTGAAGAAAAAGATTTAGGAGTAACAATAAACCAATAACTGAAATTCAACGCTTACATAACATCAAAAATAAACCCACAGCGAAGGACCACCAGAAGCTAATCGATAACATTCGGTTTCGGTACAGTAAGGTAAGTATTTTGTACTATTTTCCGTAGTTTTACAGTGTCTTGTTTGATAAAGATATTTTCTGATATAGTTTATACTAGACAGTTGATAATATTGATGATCCGAACACATTACACACATTCGGTATGCTTGTATTTATGATCCGAACACATTATACATATTTGGTATGCTTGTATTTATGATCTGAACACATTACAAACATTTGGTATGCTGATATTCATGATCCGAACACATTACACACATTCGGTATGCTAGTATTTATGATCCGAACACATTACACACATTCGGTATGCTTGTATTTATGATATGAACACATTACACACATTCTGTATGCTGATATTCCTGATCCGAACACATTACACACATTTGGTATGCTTGTATTTATGATATGAACACATTACACACATTCGGTATGCTGGTATTTATGATATGAACACATTACACAAATTCGGTATGCTTGTATTTATGATATGAACACATTACACACATTCTGTATGCTTGTATTTATGATATGAACACATTACACACATTCTGTATGCTTGTATTTATGATATGAACACATTACACAAATTCGGTATGCTTGTATTCATGATCCGAACACATTACACACATTCGGTCAAACTCCACGGACTGGTTTACTCTACTTCCTGTTCGGAGAAAGTGAACACTCCTGCATTTGACTACCATTTTGTTTATTATGTTACGGAGTAAACGGTTTCCTGGTTACCAGCTCCTTGCCAATTTTTCATTTAATGCCGGGTATAATACGCAGCCCAAATGCAAATTAAATATCGAAATATGCGAACAGTATAGAAGAATTCCGATTGGTTGTCAACAAGACGCGAAGATGCTCACGCTCGGTACATTCTATATTCTGACAACTCTAAGGAATGGTGATGATGCTGTAAGATGGAGACTGCTCGTAGAAAGGTATGACAATATTGATTTCAGCACAATTACTGTATGGCGAAATGCATTTTTTTAAAAAGTATATAGTAGACGGTAAAATTACCATCATCAGTTAGACATACTGTATTGCACGTTTCTCAGGAGACTAGAACAGCGGGTGATAAATCCCAATAATAAAAAAAGCTGTCCATTAACGCTTTATAAAATTAGGTTACTGCAGTACCCTTTAGAGATGTTGTTGCTTCTTTAACACTGATATTGTGTGGTCTTCAACACTGATATTGTGTGGATAGTTCGACATTTTATAGAGGCTGATTTAGGAACAATGTCGATTTGACTGATCCCATTCCCTTGGGATGTCAATGTGTGTTCTTTATTATTGTTTAATGTATGATTGCAATTGAAATATAGTCTTTATAAATGAAGTTTATATTTTGTAATGTGCTTGATGTATCTTTTCTTATGCCACAAATAAATCAAATCGAATAAAAAAAAAGTTTGTTCCCCCTCACCATTTGGCAGTATTGCAATCCTGTCAAGTCATGATTCATTCAAGCATGCTGTATGTACATTCTCACATTCCCTCTGTCGGACATATACATGCTGGTTTAACTTCACTTTTTGTTTTATATTATTCTAAAATTTTGTATTGTATTACAATATATTCTTGTAATATTTTAGCTTTGTTTTAGCCCATTGGGGCTCAAACGGCCATTTAAAAGGTCATATTCATTGGTGTCGCTACGTTTGGGATCGTCACAAAATAAACGCAAAGTAAATTATGTATGAAATATATTTTTTATATTTTCTTTAACATTATTGATTGATTGATAGATTGAGTATTTAGCATAATTTATATGCCACTGAGGGCTAACAGACGATAAGTTTAACCTAACTACTGTTTCCTGGGATTAACCAGTACTTGAGCACACCCCTTATCTGAAAGTAACTGATAACTTTCGCATTTGATTCAGAGAAACATGATAATGAGAAACAGTGTCGTAACCGACTGAGCTAATCGGGACTAATATTATTGAAACTTTATGATAATTAAAATAAATTAAATTAAGTGAGTAAGTGTGAATGTTTACATGGTGCATGATATCATTTGGTTGTCAAATGCATGATATAGCCAGTATTGATGATGAAAAGAGTGGCATGGTATCAGTTTAATGGAGTTGTCAAGTATCTTTTCAAATATTGAATGCTTTGCAATCTTTTGTTTAATTAGTATTTGAGAATAATTGACCACACAGTGTGTGCATCTAACAGCACTTGTTTAATACATACAAGTAAACACTGATTGTCCATTTGGTAAAATATTTAAAAAAATGAATTGGTTTCTAATAAGCAAGTTTTGAAGGTGACTTAAAACAATTATAAAAAGTCAAGTGAGAAAGTGTATAAATTAGCTATAAGCATGTATATTTTCAGCCAATGTAAAAATGGAGTATAGCAAAAATGGAATTTATATATAACCTATCCTGAAAATCTACACCACACAACTGCGATGTTATAGTAAAACAGTTGTACACATCCTTTGGAACCACCAGAACAGGTTTGTATATACCACTACAAATGAATGCAGTTAATAAGTTTTGTATGTCATTCTGTTGATTGTCACTGGGAGTCTTTGTTTTGCTGGGAGCTTTATTTGTTAATGATTATTTCTGTGTATATCTATAATCACAAATATCTTTTCACTGGAACATTTGTTTTACAGTCAAAGCTTGCCAAAGAGCATATGAAAGAGAGACAAAATATTTGCGTCAGATGTGTACTGTTGGTACACAGACAGATTCTGCTGAACTGCAGGGTGACAGGTTAGTATACATATTAAGTGTTTTTTATAAAGTCTTAATGGTGGTAGTTTGATGATGGAAGACTGTTGTTAATTGTAATTGTAAATAAATTATGCTTTATATAATAACTACAAGCATTTTTATATTTCATGTCCAGTTTCCTTCACAATTAAATTGTGACACTGGATACTTACACATTCTCAATTATCATCTACGAATAATGGTAGCATAGTGTTGAAATAAGTGTATGGAATATTTTTTATGGAATGCTAGTATTAATTCACTGTGACTGTTGTCTGTTGTAAACTTCTGGTTCAACGAAATCGTCTCTGAAACCACGTTTCAGGTATTCACCAATTTTGGTTGAAAGCATTATTACATGAAGCACTCTTAATTTTGATTGGGACCCAATAAGGGGACTTTGTTTAATACATAGGAATTAAAATGTAAACACAGGTAATTCTCAAAATTCAAATAGAAATGACAGGTGAAATCAGGTGTGAAACATTAGGCCAATTTCGGCATCTTGTTTTAACCCTTAACTTCATATGGACACCTTTAAACACCTAATAAAGAAGGCTTTTGAAAACGTTACGATCAATCAGAACTGGTTCTACAGTTTTCTGCTCTATCAGAATAAAAGGGTAAAATGTATCTATTCATGGAAATTGACTATGTGGGCTTTTGAGTTTTGAAGAGTCCAGTTAAAATGCATATGTAGTAAAGAGTTAACCCTTTGCTCCATAAGCATTTTCTTGGACTCTTCAAAACTGAAAGCATTAATTCACCACGTATCAGCAGTGGGTGAATTATGTTTATATTAACTGACAGAGTGGAAAACAGTGCAGAAAGTGTTCAGATTGCTTGTGGGCTTGTAGGCTTTCTGTGATTGGTGCGGGAAAACGCGTATCTATGGAGCAAAGGGTTAAAGTAGCCGTGAGATATTCACCATACCATACTGTGTTTATATTATTTATATATGTTATTTCAGAAATATTTGTACTTCATGCGGAAGAAGCAACATACAACAGCAGTCAGTCTCCCAATGTTATATTATCTTTTAGTACAAGCCCATACTAACTTAAATATTTAAAAGTTAATTTACTTACCATACCTGTTCATTAAATAATGGTTCCTAAGTGTTCTCTATGTGTTTCTATAAGATAAAGACAATATCATTTCTTAAATTAAATACAGAAAAAAAGAAAGTAATATACATGTATATGTAACTGTCAGTTTGTTTATCAATTGTTGAAAGATAGACGTGCTGCATGATGATGGTATACTGTACTGCTGATGAACCGTGACCTATTCAAGTCATAGAAGGTAAGAACCATGCAAGTGTAAATTGAATCATGTTATACAATTTATATGAAATGAATGCTTTAATAAATGGGTGACTGTGGTATAAAATTTGAGTGTTTCTTTCAAAATAACTTTTCTTATTTAATTATTTCTTTTTTATTTTGTTATTCCCGCTGATAATTTTCAGAGGAGCCTATATAAATGGCACCAGACTGGTATGTTTTATAACTATATAAATATATTTACAGAAAGGACCACAGCTACTAAGGATCAGCAACTCCCATGTGTACAGCTTGACCATGGCTATGCAGGGATAGGTAATTAATCTTATTGTAAAAAAGCAATAAATATTTGAAGAACACTGGTTCTAGTCAAATATCATTTCAGGGAGCATTGCTTTGATTGACCTATTATCTTGCCCCATAGTACCTCATATATGATGTTCATATAGCCATATATATTATTTACTTGCAAGTTAAAACAGTTTCACTCAAATTGTTATATTTATACACATTACTCAACATATTGCGCTTCTTAGATTTACAGTTAATTTATGAATTGTTAACAGATACATTTAAGAAATGTAGAGCTTATAAAATACATTTACAGACCAGACCACTGTCCTGCACGATACACCTGCCATTTTCCAGCTCGACCATGGTTATGCCGGGAAAGGTAATTGTTTTTTTTTTAATTCTGTGTCTTTACTTTGTTTTAAGCCTATTTAAATACTTAAACCCTTAACTAAGTATTGACTGGATATTTATTGTATCATGTAATCAATAATATTGAACTATATATCATTTTACTGGAAACAGTCTAAAATCATGATCACCTCACTGCTTTCCCTAGATTTAAGTATATGCTGATGAAACAAGAGCCATGGTTTTATTCAACTAATTGTTTATTTACACAATACCCCTGTTCATCATAACAATTTGCTTGTATAGAAATTGCACTGTAAATCGCAAATTAGTTATCCAGTATCCTTTAATATGATGCGTGTCTGTGTATTATTATGCTATTATTGAATGAATATATCAAAATTATTTAATTGAAACATGTATTAACATTTATAAATGTATGCAATTACAAACATTTTAGAAAGCAATGTAGTTATTTCATTTCAATTGCATGTAATTGAAAATGAAAATGACAATTGATACTCGTGTCTGAAAACCTTACCTTTCAATGGTCTCCTTTTCCGAATTGTATCGACAATAAAGGTGAATTTGGCATCTTTTATACATTTTTTTATATAGTTTCAGGTATCAAGTCCATAGTTGACAGTCAGATGTCAGAGAATGATGAAAATGACCATGCGTATGCACAACTTAACCCAGTAAAATTGGGTATTGCAATATTGGATGATTTCATTAATTTCTCATTTTCAAAGTAACAATATTTTCAGATTACCATGTTATATATTACAACTATAAACACAACACAGTGAATTTCTGGAAAAAAAAGTGTTTTTTTCATTATGAATTTAAATGTTATAAACTTAATACTTTTGGATGCTTATAAGTATTATTAAGTTAAATTCAAAATTACAGCTCAAAAGTTCGTAAAATACTGAGATAAATGGAATTAAAGTAGTAAAAAAAACACCCTGTCCAATTGGAATTCTTATATTCCATTTGGCATTAGTTTCCAATGGATAATAACGATTTCCAAGCGGTCAATTCCAGTTGGAAATACAAGATACCATTGGGAAGGTAAAGGGACCCATTGCTACTATTACTACTACTACTTCTACAATAATGTACTACTACTACTACTACTTCTTCTACTACTGTTACTACAACAACAACTTCATATACTACTACAATCACTTCTTCTTCTGCTCCTACTATTACGACTTCTACCAACACTACTATTACTACAAGTACTATTACTACTTCTATTATTGCTAATTATATTTCTACTACTACTACTACAACAACTAATACAACAACTTTTACTCTACTTCTTCTTCCACTACTAATACTACTACTACAACTACTTCTACTACTACCACCACTATATGTTATACAACTACTACTGCTACTACAAATAAAACTAAAACCACTAGTACTGCTTCTACAAATACTTCTACTACTACAATTAATACTATTACTACTACTACTACTAGTACTCGTCTTTCTCTTACTTTTACTGCTACTATTACTACTACTACTTCTACAATAATGTACTACTACTACTACTACTTCTTCTACTACTGTTACTACAACAACAACTTCATATACTACTACAATCACTTCTTCTTCTGCTCCTACTATTACGACTTCTACCAACACTACTATTACTACAAGTACTATTACTACTTCTATTATTGCTAATTATATTTCTACTACTTCTACTACTACTACAACAACTAATACAACAACTTTTACTCTACTTCTTCTTCCACTACTAATACTACTACTACAACTACTTCTACTACTACCACCACTATATGTTATACAACTACTACTGCTACTACAAATAAAACTAAAACCACTAGTACTGCTTCTACTAATACTTCTACTACTACAATTAATACTATTACTACTACTACTACTAGTACTCGTCTTTCTCTTACTTTTACTGCTGCTACTACTACTACTTCTACTACTACTTCTTCTAATATTACAACTACTAGTACTACAAATACTACTACCACTTCTACTGCTGCTACTATTACTACTAGCTCTACTATTAGTTCTTTTACTACAACATTTACTTTTACTACTACTACTACTACCAATATTACTACTACTACAACTACTAGTACTAAAAATACTACTACTACCTACTATTTTTTTTACAACTACTACTGCTACTACTACTACTACCACTACCACTACCACTACCACTACTACTACCACTATTACAACTACTACTGCTACAACCTTTACTTTAACTACTACTACTACTACTACTACTACTACTACTACTTTTACAACTACTAATACTACTGCTACAACTACTGCTACCTTTACTACAACTACTATTACTACTACTTCCACTTATGTTACTACCGTTAATAGCAATAGTACTACCATCACTACTGATACTACTACTGTTATAAATACTTCTTGTTCCAATACCACTTCAGCCTCTACTACCGACACCCCCATTACCTTTTACAACTACCACAGCCACTTCTACTACTACTACAACTGCTTTACATTCTGTTATTGTTACTACTACTTCTATTGCCATTATCACTACTACCACAATCGCTACATCTACTCCTACTACTACATGTACCCCTATCACCACTACTACCTAATACTACCACGTCTACTACTACTTTTACCTCTACCGTTTCTATCACTGCTACTTCTATATTGTTCTACTATAACTGCTACTACTACTACTACTAAAAATATTATAATATCATTAGTACTACTACTATCTACTACTACTACTACTACTACTACTACTACTACTACTACTACTACTACTTCTACTTATATTCTTACAACTACTCTTACTTTTATTAATAATAATTTAGGAGAGTGCTTCTACTTGTAATAATGTAAAACACTTTTACAAGTTAACGGACTGCATGATGATTATCAAAATGGCATAATCTGGATTTGCTCTTTAAATTACACAAAGATGTTTCGATCAGGAAATTCATATATCATTCTTATTATTAGTTTTTATTATTATTATGTCATCGTTTCCTTAATAAATAACTGGGGTTTATTTATCATTGGCAGTGTTTATTCATAACTCCACGGGAAGTTACTTTGTGTATATGTGATATATGTTAACTACCTTTATTACCTTTAATTCACTTCGTCTGTTTGAACTAATGTCGAAACGTTCTGTAAAGAAACATAATCTAACAATCTAGACTTTAATGTTTATATTTGTTAACACTACTTAACTAACAATACATAAGGTAGTATCCGAATATCTCAAGTACGTTCTTATGAAATATGAATGTTACTGACAAATTTGTGCCGTATTGGATTCGTCGGGTCAACATAGGTAGCTACCAAACTGCTGGATGCTTTAAAGCAACAATTATGTATCACTGAGTAACTTCCAAAAATAACTTTTAGGTGATTTATTGATATAAGCCACTATTTGAAATAGAACATTAAAACATATTTATATGTTAAAACAGTAAAAGTATTACAATAACGGCATACGTTGTATTGTGGTTAAAGTATTGGTCGCTTACGCATGATGTCCTGGGTTTCGAACCCGGACTTGTCTCGGTGATTTCTCGTCCAATTCTGGCTCTATAAAAGAAATATACACCAGACTGATTGAAACATCTTTAAGGTTATTAATACTTTTCATAATCGACTGTTTGAACTTGCTTGTATTAGTATTAATGAACAATATATACATATTTTTTTGCGAATTGGGTTTAACGTCGCCATTTTCAACACATAAGTTATATATGGCATATCCAGTTTTATTGGTGGAGGAAAACATCAGAATGAATTTGAGTAGAACCACGTTCCTTCCGCAAGTAACTGGCAAACTTCTTCACATAAAGTTTCTGGAGCGAACAGACTCGAACCTGCATGTACGACCTTACCGGTAAGAGGTAAGTGATATTGAAAGACACATTAGACCACTCGTCCACCGAAGACCCATATACATAATAACGTTCTGCTATAATTGACGTTTTCTTTAAAATGAAAACCTACGAGACACTCTCTTGTTTCATAATGATAAATACATATAGAATGAACTATTGTTTATATTAGCTGTGTCAATGCTATACAACACAAAAGGAAAATATACTAAATGGAGATATATTAACTAAACCGCAGATATTGATCTGTCATTTCATTATATAAATGACAATGATCACCTAATTGACCGTGAAGTTCTTCCCGTTTATTTTCGTAAAATGTAGCCAAGATTCCCACTTATAAATGATCTTTTTCTTTTAAATATATTCATATTTATATTCAAAACATTCAGGAAGATTATCCTATCAATAAATACGAAACATAAAGAATATCAATATATATGATTAATACTATAATTTAACAAATACGCTGCAGACAGACATACCGACAGACAGGCAGGCAGGCAGGCAGGCAGGCAGGCAGACAGACAGACAGACAGACAGACAGACACATACAGGACAGACATATTGTTTTCTGTTCTGTCGTCACCACAATAACCTAAAACTAATTATTAGTTACAAAGCAACCTTACAATTAAATACTTTCCTTGTAGTCATACGAGTGCAGCATAATGCAGCGATCCACTTATATATAATTGATTGATTTAATATTTAGCGTCATTCTTATGCCTTCGAGGGCTAACAGACGATCAGTTAACCTAACCACTGTTTCCTTGGATAAACCAGTACTCGAGCACACCCCATTTCCGCAAGTAACTGATAACTTTCCCGCTTGAATCAGTGGTGAGAGACGAATGATAATGAGACACAATGTCGTATATCAATCATCACGGAGACTGTTGCCGGGCGGGGGATTCGAACTCACGACCCCTGGATTGATAGTCAGACGCGTAACCGACTGAGCTAATCGGGCCTGCGATCCACTTATAATATCAAGTATACAACGTCGTGTTATAGTCGTAGCCGCTCAAAACAACGCAATACAAGTACAATTGCACTGCACCCACGTTAGAAAATATAATTTCTGTACATAACAATGGTATGGTTTTTACCAGTATAACTAGAACTTCAATGATTATTAAGTTCAGTGTCGCACAGAAAACTTTAAAATAGAAGTACCTACAACAGTCGTTTGAAGTTTATGACCCCATGTACATAGTTTATACTCCCTGTTTTGTTTCTGTTGAAATCTGTCAATACAATACTTAATGATCGATAACCCGGTTTGTTATTGGATATGCCTAATGTATTATTTGTATGACTATACCTTGCCGCCTATTTATTGCTAACAATTACATTGATTTGTGCAAGTCGTGTGTCAAAATTACTTCACCATTCATGAAAGAATTCGAAACGCCGAACTGTTGTCTGCAATATTACTGCTGTAAATCTAGGGATTTTGTAAAAGTTATTATGTGATATAGCAACTGTTTAATATATTATTTAAAGATATATTATTTCGGTAATCGTTTTTTAATGTATCGCTGACTGTGAATAACGAACTTGAAATTAAGCAAAATATTGTGTTTGATAGGATTGTTAATATTTTATATACTCATTTTGAAATGCCCCCGAGTGACGTCGGTAATTTAGGACAGTAGGAAATATGATATTTGTCGAGCAGGTAGGGTATTTCCCAACTATGTTTTTCATACTTAATATTAACCTAACACACATTACATTAAGGTAAAGGTCGGTTATTTACTTCAAATCTAAAGAATGCTTTTTTAATTAAATAAAAACACGTCTACAATGGACGATAAAAACACATAAAGTAAATGAACATAGTATTACTTCAGTTTAGTCTAAAGAATTAAACTTGGAGAATGGTGAAATTGTTGTTTTAAATTTATATATAGATATCCTTCTAGAACCAGTATTAAGCATACGCAAATAACGTGTCTTGCTCAAGGTCACAACACCTGGTTGTGGTGGCGGGTTGAACGCATGACCCTCGTAGCATGAACCCGGTACTATAACAAACACTAAACGTGGGATGATGGCCATGCACACGTAACCTTTATTGCAAATAATTAGATTAAATGTGTAATCATAACCATCGTTCCAAAGGTATATCAGGCTAATAAAGGGTACAAGAAACACCATACCTCTGCAAATAAATGAGTAAATACCAACACATATAGAGATAGGAGACAAATGGACCGTAGAGTTCATGACCAATCATCACAGAGATAATGAATATGTGGTAATTCGACCTCATGACCACTGAATTCACAGCCAGACGCGTCACCGGCGGATCTAGCCTACATATAGATAAAGAGAAATTTAGCGATCGTGAGTCGGTCGCCAAATACAACACAAGTATAATACTACTAACTACAGTCATTCACCCCTGTACATGTACATAGTGGTACATGTAATCATATTATGATGGCATAATTCTGTCAGCCTTATAGTCGAATAGCCACTTCATTATGTCGACATCAGGACCGTATAATGGCGACAGCTCATTCATTATGTTGATAATTTATAATCACTTTTAGTCAGTCGCTTTTTCAAATGATTATGGCAATATCAGTGAAGACGCCCAATGTTGACATCAGAACAGTAACGAAGAAACTGTCGGCAGGACAGTGCATTAACTAACAATAATAAGTGAGATGTCGACTTAACACGTTCCTAATGTCGATTAATGAAGTGGTTACGTGAATATCAAGATTTCAGAACTATGTCACCATAGCATAAACATATTGTCAAGATAAAAGAATATGTAACTGATAGACTTATTATTGTCTTTTTTTCAGTGCAGAAACGATTAGTTTAACTAAAGTTCAACGTTTTGTTTATTTGAAACCATACCAAAACCAAGTACTCTAATCCCTATAATAACGTAATCGACATGTTTACAGACAGAGACAACCATGACCACCAACATTAACCTTGTTTTTGTTGCAATAACGTCCGCGTCCTTCAATGTTGATTCGTAAGTTTTAATCTAGATATGAATGACTTTGAACATTGTATTGTTTAATATCAATTTTAGAACATATCGCGTGGTTCAATAGTGTGCTTACACGATATTATCTGTAAGAAATATTTTGTGAATGTTTTAGTGTTCACTTCATTAAACATGAAACAAAAGAAGGAATACCAAGCTTTAGATAATTGCAGTACACTATATTACTAATCAAAACAAAGATATTTGTGAAACTGCTGCGTAATATGTCAGCCATTTACATTTATAAGCTAACTAAAGTACTTTAAAGGGACACACTGCAAATTTGTATTTTAAAGTATTATGTAAATATGAAGATACATCACAACAGCCTAATCATATTAAGACTACTGTGTTGAAAAAAAGTGCATAAGTACTTGTAAGTCTAAAGAAAAACATAATATATGACAGATCTTCGACAGCAAATACAAATCATATATTATTTCCTGAGTTGTATCGGTTGCTTCTGAGTTGTATTGAACACATTCCAAGTATATCATGATTTAAAACAAAATGAATACAGAAGATCTTTAATGGCTCGAACCCGACGGGACTGGACAAAATAGTTCGAACAAAGGGTGCAAAAATACACTCAGGTAAATATGTTGTCTGGACTTATTAGTTTATAGTTCGACTCTTCCAGCCATCGATGTTCTAGCTATCGGAGGTAGACTTATAGAAATTAAGTAGCAATTCGACTGGGACCAGATAAGCGGTTCGAGCCATGTGTGGTGTTCTAATGTAAACTTCAACGTATTCATATATCTATGTCAAACTTATAAAACATGTTTAATATTTAGTACAATACAATTGATAAATCAAACCATTCCCCAAACAAAAAAGTAACCAACATCTTAGTTTTTATTGCCCGATGTGGATCATAAAATAAACTATGTTTTATCTGAATGTGGCAATGATAAATGTTATAATGACATTTTAATCTTCCTGAAATTAATATGCTACTAGTTGTATATCAATCAAATGAAAAGATTGACGCACAATGGGGCACGGTAAGACAAATTTATACTCGAACGTGGGCTGGAATACAAGTGCACTACGGACTACATTACTTGAATGTACGCGCTCAATATATCAGAAATCTAGTATATTAATGAACTGTGAATTGTAAACTGATATGCATTTAGCACGGCTCACCAAATACACAATACAAGGCAGTTGGTTTGTAATACAAACAGTTTTTTACCTGTTCACGAAAACTATTAACGGCCATCATATCATACATATAAAATATAAAACGCAGTTAAGTTTACATAACATAAGAGATTAAACAACGCGGTGTATTACTTAACAAAGCTTAATAGAATATGTGTTATTTAAAGTGTACAACATTGAAAGTAACTTCTTAAGAATGATAAAATATATTTAGTTTTTGCTAAGGTGCCGAGGTAAATCATAGTGGAAACATAATCAAGCCGTTTCATTGTATTGTAGCTATGTCAATTTGCATGGAAGTGACAGTGTGAGCGGCTGCATGCTGTATTTCCCTGTGCTTATTTGCATATTCACTTACAATGTAACATCATACACATATCATGTAAACTATTATTCAAAGTCAATAAAAGTTGATGTGATATATCTATATAGTTTTAAATCCTAACAAACGGTAACAGTTTGTCATTTGTTTAACAGCTACAGTCCATGTAGGGACAATACAATTACGTTTATTAACAATTCATCGTAAGAGTGATTCCCCTTATTAACAGTATAATATTTGCTAAACTAATCCCGCAATCCCGTAATCAGTTATATACAAACTGCAATTCAGTAATATGCTTAACTCACGTGTTTCCTATTAATCTCCTTTCTTTTGATATTTCAATGACAATAGTTAATTAATATCAGTCCAATAAATGGTCTGATGTCCGTTTCTAAATTCAAAACTGAGTGTTTTTATTTTGAGAAGCAATCAAGTCGAGACTGGAATCGAACAAACGACATTGGACGTGACGGACTAACACTATACCAACTGTACTGCATCTGCAACTGTACTGTTAATATTTGTCTTCATATACGTAAATGCTGGATTGTACCAACTTTATATTTATCTATATCATATTTTATTGATAACACTTTTACAATTTGTTGTAGACCTATCTGTAGATTTATATATATATATATATATATATATATATATATATATATATATATATATATATATATATTATAAGTTTTAGCACTGTTAAATGGTAATTATCTCTAATGTATTCACTATTTCTACCATTTATGTATCCTACGCGGATCCGGTGCTCCTGAAAGGTGTTTTGTTAGACGTATGATTCTCCCTATCATATATATATATATATATATATATATATATATATATATATAACAAAACACCTTTCAGGAGCACCGGATCCGCGTAGGATACATAAATGGTAGAAATAGTGAATACATTAGAGATAATTACCATTTAACAGTGCTAAAACTTATAACGAGATATCCTTAGCTAGCTTTCGGCTTTATGCCTTCATCAGTGGACAAAAATAAAAGAAAACAACAAAACAACAACAATGCACAAGCATACCTGAAACAAAGTATGTTGATATTTTATTGCAATAATATAAACTTATTATACAGTTGATACTCACCAACTCGAACTCTGATATTTCGAATTTCCGGTTATCTCAATTTGAAGTTCGGTCCCGTTTTTTCCCCTTCTATTTCTATATTAATTAACTCCTGATATATCAAATTCCAGTATTTCGAATTATTCACTATTTCGAATCTGTTTTTGGGTCCCTTCATCCTAAAATCTATTGATTTCTCACTCGTTATTTCGAATTTTTATCATCGCGTGAAGATGACAGGCAAACCGTCGAAGGTGATAATTGCTGTAATTTATCGCTTCATGTGTCGGTACTGGCAGGTAAGTTAATTGTGTCATCAAATTGTTATGATATAAACACGAGCGATACACACGCTAATTATACAAACAACGCCGAAGTGTTAGAAGAAGTTTTTGACATGTGCTATTTTCGTCTTAGTTCTTATTTGTAAAATTGTTGTAACCATTGCTTGTATATAACCTGTGTTTATATTTCAGTTGCATATTCTATTTATTTGATATTCATGTAATTAAAAAGTATAAAAATTAAAAGTATATTTTGTTATCTATTATATCACACTCAAAAATATAAAATGTTCACGCACTGTGCAAATAGGCATTTAGCTTACACACGGATAACAACACACAACATACGTTTGCGTAGAAGGAAGTAACGCATGTAAACACTAGAATTTACCACGATTTAAGATAAATTCACAGTATACATCAATATAAACAAAGTTTATAGCATGTGTAAATATAACCACAACGTGTTATAGTTAAAAAACAAACAAAAACAAATAGAGGTATTTATAGGTATAACATGTATATTTTCAACGATTTATGAAGTGGGTGGGGTAACGGTAAAAAGTTGAACAAACATAGACTCCTGATAAATCGAACTTCGGATATTTCGAATTATTTTCAAGGTCCCAAGGAATTCGAAATAACGAGTTTTGACTGTATGTAATAAGCAATACTACGAGTGTGAATATGTTAAAGAAGTACACAAAAAAGTACATATATACATTGCAAACTAATGCGTGTGAATGTAAATACATATAGCGTAATAAAGGTGGTGGTGGTGGTAGAAGCAATAGTAGTAGTAGTAGCAGTAGTAGTGACGGTGGTGATGGTAGTAGTAGTAGTAGAAGTGGTGGCAGTAGTAGTAGCAGTAGTGGTGGTGGTGATAGTAGTAGTAGTAGTAGTAGTAGTAGTAGTAGTAGTAGTAGTATTATTATAAGTAGTAGTAGTAGACGTAGTAGTAGTAGTAATAACGGTGGTGATATGGTAGTAGTAGTAGTAACGGTGGTAGAAGTAGTAGTAGTAGTAATAGTAGAAGTGGTAGTGGTGGTGGTGATGGTGGTGGTGGTAGTAGTAGTAGTAGTGGTAGTGGTAGTGTAGGTAGTGGTTGTAGTAATAAAATTAGTTGTGATGGTGGTGGTGGTAATAGTAGTAGTAGAAGTGGTGGTAGGAGAAGTAGTAGTAGTAGTGGTAATAATAATAATAATAGTAGTAGTAGTAGTAGTAGTAGTAGTAGAAGTAGTAGTAGTAGTAGTAGTAGTAGTAGTAGTAGTAGTAGTAGTAGTAATGACGGTGGTGATATGGTAGTAGTAGTAGTAGCGGTGGTAGAAGTAATAGTAGCAGTAGTGGTGGTGGTGATGGTGGTGGTGGTAGTAGTAGTAGTAGTTGTAGTGTTGGTAGTGGTTGTAGTAGTAGAAATAGTATTGATGGTGTTGGTAGTGGTAATAGTAGTAGTATTAGTAGAAGTGGTGGTAGTAGCGATGGTAGAAGTAGTAGTAGTAGTAATAGTAGTAGTGGTGGTGATGATGGTGGTGGTGGTGGTAGTAGTAGTGGTAGTGGTAGTGTAGGTAGTGATTGTAGTTGTAAACGTAGTAGTGATGGTGGTAGTGGTGGTTGTAATAGTAGTAGTTGAAGTGGTGGTAGTAGAAGAAGAAGTAGTAGTAGTGATGGTGGTGGTAGTAGTAGTAATAGTGGTATTAGTATTAGTAGTAGTGGTGGTGGTGATGGTGGTGGTGGTAGTTGAAGTAGTAGTAGTGGTGGTGATAGTAGTAGTAGTAGTAGTAATTGTGAAGGTGGTGTAGTAGTAGAAGTGGTAGTTGTAGTAGTAGTGGTGGAGGTGGTGGTAGTAGTAGTAGTAGTAGTAGTAGTAGTAGTAGTAGTAGTAGTAGAAGTAGTAGTATTAGTAGTAGTAGTAGTAGGAGTAGTAGTAGTAGTAGTAGTAGTAGTAGTAGTTGTAATATGTGTTTTTAGTTTACGTATCGTGGTAGAAGTAGCCGTGGCAGTTATATAAATAGCGGTACTTGTAATAAAATCTAACGTCCTTTAAATATTTTGACTCAAAGTAAACATCGTAATTAATGTAAGTTTACTTTCGTTGCCCCAGAATATCTTTTCAGAAAAAAATGGCAAAAATGTTAATAAGCCACTTATTAAACGATTACATGCCGGGATGCATGTCTCAAAAAACTTCGGATACTATGGTGTCACACAGCGTGAGCTAATCAGTGCCATTGCGTTATTATAATAACAATGCTATCAATGACCCTGATTTCTCTGCGGTAGGGGTCATAAAAACGACAAAGACAATCAGTCTTAATTTAAAGGACACGATCATTGCCGTAAAGTGTCGATGTTTGCCGAAGCATCAGTCGAATAGGTAATAAATATATAATTTTTAAAAAAAGTATAAAAAGAACAAGAGATAAAATCTCATTAAAATAAAAGTAATATCAATAGAAGCTATATAAAAAACCATTGTTATATTTATCAGTACAAATAATGAATAATGTGTAATAGTAGTTGTAATAGTTATAGTCACAGTATAAAATATAATAAAGACACGTCCGATTTAAGATCTCCTGGGGGCAATATTGTCCGTACCCCAAATAGTTCAATATTTTATGGTCGGAGCGGTGGTCAAGTAGTAAAAGAGAGTCCGCTTTCCATGCAAAAAGTCGTGGGTTCGGTCCCAGACCGCGTCATACTAAAGACTTTAATAATATTACTAAGGCTACCTCGCTAATAGTAGTGGTGGTATTAGTAGTAGTAGTAGTAGTAATTTAAGTAAACGCATTAGCAGTATTGGTTGCAGTAATAGTATAAGTAGTTGACTCAAAGAAATTATCTCAATTAAGGTATGTTTACATTCGTTGCCCCAAATTATTAGAAATAACTATCTTTTAAAACAAATGGCAAAAGAGTTAATAAGCCACACAGTTTTCTATACGATTACATGCCGGATAACTATGTCTAAAAAAACTTTGGACACTATGGCGTCACACAGCGTGAGCTAATCAGTGACAGTGCGTTATTGTATTCCCCTTGTCACAGGCTGTGGGGCAATGTGGGATAACAGTAGGTAGTATCGATGTTCAATATGTACTTTAAGAAAATCCACTTTATACCTCACTGATGGACAAATTAAACACTTGAGAACAGATAATAAAATCGAAAATCGAAATAATATTTTTCAAAACGTACGTCTATAATAAATAATAAATTTATTTTAAATTTCATAAAGTAAAACAATAAAGCGAAACAAAATACCGGAAACTGTCGATATGTTACGAAAGTCTCGGCGAGTATCACTCGTTATATTCCGGACATTTCCGATAGCGATTACCTGTAGCAGACGAAATATAGATGTTTAAGCAGACGATCCGCGCAAAGAGTTATGGGTATTCGTTTCGGCATTCATAGCTTACCGACGGTTTCCGTATACATCTCTGTCTATCTCGTCTTTTATAAGTTTATTTTGTTCAATCATACGTAAAATCTTTGAGCCCAGACGAAATTTGACTTTAAGGAAGAGAGATAAATATATAGTATAAGTCTTGGTATTAGTAGTATATACATAAACAGAGATAAGAGTGACTGCAGGTGCTTATTTAAATTTCGAATGCAACATTTGGCTTTTTTCAAATATTAAAAACAAACAAGCAATAAAAATAATTTTGAGGTATTTTTTATATTTTAGGGGGATAATTTTCTCATTTTAGTCCATTTCTGAAGAAAAGAATAGTATTTGTAGCAGTAGCATTAGCAGCAGCAGCAGCAGCAGTAGTAGAATTAGTAGTCGCAGTATTTGTAGTAAAAGTGATAGTATATGTAGAAGTAGTATATGTAGCAGTAGTAGTAGTAGTAGCAGAAGCAGTAGTGGTAGTAGCAGTAGCAGTAGTAGTATTTGTAGTAGAAGTAGTAGTAGTAGTAGTAGTAGTAGTAGTAGTAGCAGAAGCAGTAGTGGTAGTAGCAGTAGCAGTAGTAGTATTTGTAGTAGAAATAGTAGAAGTAGTAGTAGTAGTAGTAGTAGCAGCAGCAGTAGTAGTAGTAGTAGTAGTAGTAGTAGCGGTAGTAGTAGCAGTAGTAGTAGTAGTAGCAGTAGTAGTAGTAGTTGTAGCGTAGTAGTAGCAGTAGTGGTGGTGGTCGTTGTGGTGGTGGTGGCGGAACGTTAATCGTCTTCGTAGTGACTCTGATATATGACTTCGAAAAACGACTCATTGTGTAACATAGTTCTGACAGTGTGTCACTTCACTCAGTATTGACGGACAAATGACAATGAACCGTAATGATGTATATAAATCATCAGAGAGACTGTGACTGTACCTAAATTACACAATTAAAACACCAACGGCATGAGAACCACATGTTTGATACCTAAATTGCACACGAAAAGCTTTACCAGTATGATAAGCACGTGTATGGTACATAAATTACACAAGACAGGCAACAACCGCATAAGAAAAACACACGTTTAATACCTAAAACACTCAAGACAGGCACCAACGGCATGATATGCACACGTTTGGTACCTAAATTACACAAGACAAGCACCATCTTCATGATATGCACACGATTGGTACCTAAATTACACAATTAAGGCACGGACAACATGAGAACCACAAGATTGGTACCAACATTACAAAAGACATACGCTACCTGCATGATACATCTACAGACCCTAAACCGCTCAAGTACCCCAATTGCACGCAAACGGAGTGCACTCAGAGCGTAAGCGGAGCGCGAGCGTAGCGCAGACGGAGCGCGAACGGAGCGAAGATTGAGCGCTGACGGAGCGGACATGGACCGTAAGCAAACGCTGGATTTTGAATAATAAACGCACTCCTGAACGCATGAAATAGATCGAGTGCACTCAGACACGCTGAATGCACTCAGATACGCTGAGTGCACTCAGTAGCGCTGTATACGCTAGACACAGTAAGATAACTGATAACAGAACTATTCGTGCGCTACTGAGTGCACTCGTTCATTCGGATATACTCTTTTTTATTATTTGATCGTGAATTCGATACTTAAAATCGAGATAAAAAATAAATTTTCTTTCACATAAATATAAACCATTTAGTTAATATAAATGTTTTACTGTAAAAGGCATGATAAAACTTATTTTGGTCAACAATTTATCAGTTATTACATAAATATCAATATTTAGCTGATCAATACAATAATGTTTAAAATACCTATTATACAATAGACGACACATCAATGGTTATCTACGGTTTCAAGGCTAATTTAGTTGCATGTTTAAGCATGATTTGGTTTGCGCAACAAAAATATAAATAATTATATATTGTGTAAATAACAATTCGAATAGATGTAATTTGCCGTGTTATTTCGATATAAATTAGTTATAGAACATACAAAACATGTACTTTATTTCGATTTAAGCGTATACTGCTCCAAATACAAAAATATCAAAGCATGCGTGAATCAAACAAAACATAGATATGCGTAAAATTATATGATTATGATTCTATTTGTTTGGGTATTTCGGCAAAATAAAAATTACCAATTTTCAATTTAATTTGGACTTTAGTTTTATATTTTCCCCAAACATAGTTACACTGAGTTTGTGCTTAGTTGTAAACAAATCTACGTAAACTGTTATATTGCAATTAAAGTGGAAACATTATACTCGTGCACATCTCATTAAAATAATAATAATAAATTAATTGTATTCTAAAATATAAAGTGGGTCAGTAGTACAGCGGATAGGGTGCTGCTTCAGACGGCAGAGGTCGCGAGTTTGACCCAGGCTTTACCCGACCTCTCGAAACACAATTCAGTACCAGATCTAATAAGGGAATGCACTGGAGGACGATATGCATAAGCTCCGAGCTTACTTGACAATCAAGCTAAATTAAATTAATGTAAAATAAATGTATGTATGCCAAATTAACACGACAGACCGAAATAACATATTAGACATAGGAAATAAAAACTAGCAAACGTAAATTTCTAGGTGACCTTTTTGAGGTTGTGATTTTATATTGACTAAAGAACAGCTTTTGATCATGAGGAAGGTTTAAATAAACATAAACGAACATGTATTCACTGGCTATAAAATAGTAAATATATTGTTTTCCCGCTTTCCTACAAAATCGATACGCCTGGTCACGTGCACGTAAGTACGTAACAATTAAGCCACTATAAAAGTTGTGAAAGGGGCAACAAGTAAGAAATGACAACAATAATAATAATAATAATAATAAAGAAGAAAAAATACTCAGATAATAATAATATGATAATATAATAATATAATAATAAAGTAATATAGCAAAAATAACAATAATATTAGTAATAATAGTAATAAATAATAATAAAATATATAATATATATCAATAATAATGATGGTAATAATAAAATTATAAAAAATCTGCATATTTTAGTATTGATTTTGACTATATATTTCTTATCCAATCACATGCCGCGGGTTAAATAAAGATTCATTCATCTGGCACAAATTATAATCAAAATGAAAATTACACACCGGCAGGGTTTTTTGTGATCAATGGACCGATAAATCACCAATTAACTATTTATTGACACACATGTGGTTCTCACCATTGGTATCTGTTTTTATGATTGCCATGCAACTCTGCCTTCATTATAGTAAGTAAATTGTTATATTAATTGTGAACGACTGACCAGATGAACATACGCACGTATCCAATATAAAAACTGTAAACAAATCAATAAGTCAATATGTATATTATAATAATAGCTCCAATGATAATAATATTTCAAAAAAATAAAACAAATAATGAAAGTAAAAAATAATACAAATAAAATACTACATTTTTACAAAGAATTATTTAGAGAAATGTCTTTAATTTTTATTAGTTTTAAAATTGTAGGATTGTTTTATTTTGTAAATTAACAATTCTGATCTGTTTTTATACGAAATCGCTATGGCAGCTGTGGTAAAATGACAGCCCTGAATACACATCCCTTTATACGTGTATGTCACACTTTCTACCATTCACTCAGAACTGGCGTAGGGTTTTCGGTTCGTTAACATCATGATATTTACATACTAAAGCGTTCTGAAACTTCGAATAACCAATATCTTAAATTATTTTTTTATTTGTTGTTAATCGGCTGGCAGTTTTTCTTTCTTATCTTTTCTTTTCAATCACATAATGTTGGCTCAATTAAAATTCATCCATCTGGCAATCAAAATGAAATCATACATATCTTCCGTGGTCAATAGACCGATAAGTCACCACTTTAGCATATAACTTAATTGACACGGCTCTCACTGAAATGTGACATAACGTAATTAACACCACGGGTGTGTTGCTGCGTGTCATATAATTAGTGGTATAGCACAGTGGGTGTAGTTTCAAACAAGTTTAATTTAGTTTGTCATTTTAAATAATATATTAACATAAAGCATACTATCAGTAAAAGAATAATTTCAGAAACCCACTGAAAAAAGTTTATTGCAAGTATATTTATATACATAATGATAACGAAAATAATTATAAAAACTTAAAATATCAGAATATCTTTTTTCAAGTTTAGTGAAGCCACATTTGGACCCAAATCGAGAAAAAACACTACAAGATTATTATTTTTCAAAAATCATTGATTATAATGTCGAATTGCATCGCACAGATTATAATAAAATTTTCATCACCCATGCAGTGCATATTATAGATTATAAAGCTTATTTAGTTTGAACATTAACAAAACCAGTGATATATCCACATGTTTTTAAGTCGAGTAGATTTATGGATTATCATAAGGCCAACGAGGTATCAACAGTATGGAATTATTAATTAAATTTAATTATAAATAACAATTTATTTAGTTTATGTTGATGATGTATATGTAAATTTTGTGGACAAACTTTATTGCTTTCCTGTAACAAACGGCTTACGGTATATCAAAGAAGATACTGACGCAAACAAATGTCGTTAACAGAAGCCGGTATAACGTGCGATATTCTTTGATCACCCAGACCACTGATCACATATCAAAACATAGACACTTCCGTTAAACATGCCTACTATCGATACTTGTTCAACCTTTCGCCCAGCGGGTGATATAATCTGTAGACAAACAATCGAATTATGAATTAATTTACCTTGACTAAATCCCATGGATACATTTAATTGCTCCATTGGAACAGATTAAATTAAAAAGTCAATATAGAATCAGTTTAAAGAGTTGAGATGTTGCGATTGGTTATGGGCTGGAAACCGAACTGAGCGAACTGAGCGAACTGAAAGTTGAGTGAGCGCTGAACGAAGCGAACGCTAAATGGAGTTTTAAATACAGCACTCAGCTATACAGCGCTCGTGAGCGAATACTTGCGTTTGTGAGTGCATTAAATTAACCGCGTTTAATCGAGTGCACGCAAACGGAGCGCGAACGGAGCGCGAACTAAGCGCGAACGGAGCGCGAACGGAGTGCAAACTGAGCGCAAACGGAGTGCAATTATGGGGTACTTGAGCGGTTTAGGGTCTGTAAGTACGTGTTTGGTACTTAAATTACACAAGACAAGCACTTATTGCAGGAGAACCACATGTTTGATGCCTAATATACAATAGACAGGCACTAACGCCATGAGAACCACACGTTTGGTACCTAATTTACACATGACAAGCACCAATCGATGATAAGCATCTGCTTCTACCGAAATTATACAAAACAAATGTTACCTACATGATAAGCACATTACACGTGTTTGGTATTTAAATTAAGCAAGGCAAGCACCAGCTGCACGATAACCACAAGTTTAGAACCTTTTCTCACTTTTTCTTACATGACTGTTGATTTTTCATAATGGGCACTAGATTTTCTAATCTATATATACTCAATAACCTTACACAACATTCAATTTCTTTATTTGACACTATATTTTCATATGCGATACTAGATTTTCTCACTCAATAAACAACATCTTTACTTGAATGTAGATTTTTCTTACTGGGCACTAGAATTTCTTATCTATATACACTCAACATCCTAACAAAACACTCAAATTTCTTATTTTACACTATATTTTCATACGCGACACTAGATTTTCTCACCAAATAAACAACATCCTTACTTAACTATAGATTTTTCTTATTGGGCACTAGATTCTCTAAACTGTATATACTCAACACCCTTACATAACATTCAAATTCCTTATTTGACACATTATTTTCATACGCAACTCAAGATTTTTTATCTTGATACACATCATTCTTATTTGACTATAGATTTTTTTTACTGGGCACTAGATTTTCTATTCTAAATGTACTCAACATCCTTACATGACATTCAAATTCCTTGTTTGACACTATATTTTCATATGCGACACTAGATTTTCTCACTCAATACACAACAACCTTACTCGACTACAGATTATTTCTAGGCATAAGATGTTCTTCTCTATATAATTAAACTCAACATTCTTACACGACTTTCAATTTTCTTAATTGACACTTTATTTTCATACGAGACACAAGATATTCTCTCTCGATACACAACATGCTTACTCGACTGTAGATTTTCTTACTGGGCACTAGATTTTCTAATCTATATATAATCAACATCCTTACACAACATTCAAAATCCTTATTTGACACTTTATTCTCATTCGTGACACTATATTTTATCACTTGAAACACAACATCCTTACTTTACTATAGACTTTTCTTACTGGGCACCAGATTTTCTAATCTATATATACTCAACATCCTTACACAATATTCAAATTCCGTATTTGGCACTATATTTTCATACGTGACACTAGATTATCTCGCTCAATGCACAACATCCTTACTTGACCATAGATTTTTTTTACTGGGCACTAGATTTTCTAATCTATATTTACTCAACATTCTTACACGGCATTCAAATTTCTTATTTTACACTATATTTTCATACACTATATTTTCTCACTTGATACACAACATCCTTACTTGACTATAGATTTTTCTTACTGGGCAATAGAATTTCTAATCTTTCTGTAATCAACGTCTTAACATGACATTCAAATTCCTTATTTGACACTATATTGTCATACGCAACACTACATTTATTTACTCGATACACAACATCCTTACTTGACTATAGATTTTTCTTACTGGGCACTAGATTTTCCAATCTATATTTACTCAACATCATTACACAATATTCAAATTTCTTATTTAACGCTATAGTGTCATAGGCCACACTAGATTTTCTCACTCGATTCACAACACCCTTACTTGGATATAGATTTTTCTTACTCTGCACCAGAATTTCTAATCTATATGTACTCAATACCATTACACGTAATTCAAATTCCTTATTTGATATTATAATTTCATACATCATTACGGAACATTTATTTTCCTTATACGACACTATATTTTCATACGCGACACTAGATTTTCTCACTCAATACGCAAAATCCCTACTCATCTATAGATTTTTCTTACTGGGCACTAGATTTTCTAATCTATGTATACTCAGCATACTTACGGAACATTTGATTTCCTTATATGACACTATATTTTCATACACGACACTAGATTTTCTCACTCGATGAACAAAATCTTTACTATAGATATTTCTTACTTAGCACTAGATTTTTCTAATCTATGTATACTCAACATCCTTACGCAACATTTGATTTCCTGATTTGACACTATATTTTCATACGCGACATTAGATTTTCTCAATCGATACACAACATCCTTACTCGACTATATATTTATCTTCTGGGCACTATATTTTCTAATCTATATATACTCACCATCTTTACAGAATATTCAATTTCCTTGTTTGACACTGTATTTTCATACATGACAGTAGATTTTCTCACTCGATACACAACATCATTACTCAACACTAGATTTTTCTTACTGAGCATTAGAATTATTGATCTATATATACTCAATATTTTAGTTGACATATGATTTTCTTACACTACACTTAATTTCAAAACTTAAAATTAAAAAATTGTGAATTTCTGAAAAGTGAATCCACCATCAATATATGTAAATATGACGTCACAACTGGAAGGTGTCAAATTAAACATAAATTTCTCATCAAAAGCACTCGTAAATTCTTTCAGCCTGTTAATTTTTATTTTAAAAACGTTTTCAATTTTCCCATTGTTCATTTTTTATAGAAAATTACTATAACTATTAAAAAACAGAAGGATTTGTGAGGAGAGATGAATCAATATGATAAACAACTACCTAGAAGTAAATTTCTAAATTGTTATATTGTTGCCTTAGAGTTGTTAAAAGTTTAAAGATGATCAGCATAAATGAAAGTATGAAGTATTTGGATGGTAATATTTTCAATTATACATTATAGTTTAAAATTATTGATGCTCACTTTTATTATTTTTACAAAATTAATATCAAAATTAAATGTTCAATGATAACGTATCATCCTTATAGTACAATGAAGTACGTCCATCTTTTGAGATGGAAGATGTTAGTTCAAATCCAACTAAGGATAAATTTATGGGTTTTCAAACTACGAAATGTATGTCAAATAAAAAGTTTACATTATTGCGGCATTTCTAAAGTCAGTATCAAAAAGATGTCTTTATGTTGTTAGGTAAATATCTTCTAACACAGGGCAGCACTGCCATAGCTATGTTTGATATTGTGTTTTTGATATTATCAAGTTGTAATATACTAATACAAAAGATCTTGCTGAAAAGGATGTTACAACCATTTCAGACAAGATATGACAGCTTCGACCATTCAGGATAGAAGCAGGAAGAAAATGTATTGTTTTTCCAAGTTGCAATCATATAACAGGGTTAAATGTACAAACATTTCATGATGTCTTACAACGTGTAATTCAAAGAGTTACATGGAATCATCATCACTATGATGTGCATGATGATGATCATTAAGTCAGTAGTGAAGATGATGATAATGAAATTTTGGCTGGATTGACAGACATTTGAAGAGATTATATATTAATAACAGGCCCAACTGGGTCGAAGTTGCTCACCTTATCTAACCTGTCGCATCTTTTCAATATTGAGTTGATACTATCAAAGTTCCTTACAGTGCACTAATGAACCTTAATTTGAAAATTTACACCAAATATGAACCAATTCGAATTAAAGGTTTTTGTGAAATAAATGTTTGTAATTTCACAATATTATTTCTTTGGGTTCCTGCTGGCCCCATATTGATATTAAATAACATTTAAAGATCCCATTTCAACTGTTAAGACTAAACAATACCTCAGATGATTAAAATAATTACTAAAATAGATGATTAAAAGAGAATATACTGATTTCCCACACTGAAAATTAAAGTTCTTTTACACATTATTTTAATGAGTTTAGTGCAATTTTCAACACATTTTAGGTTATATATGGCATGCCTTTCTAGTTTTATTAATTCATAATAAATCTGAAAACCTCAATCCTTCTAGAAATAACTGGCACACATTCTCACATATTTTTTTTTACATAGCAGGACTCTACAACCACAGTGGTAAGATCAGTGATCTTGAGATGATGCCTTAATACAACTGGGAACCATTATAATTGTGGTGTAAGCCAACCATTGATTTTCCTACTTATTTCTATATTCAGGGCTTGTAATTTATAAAAAGTACTGTTTGTTTACATCTTCAGTGTCAAAATATCAGTAGAAATGTAGGGGTCACATTTACATAATTCATTCTTAAATTGAGTTGCAATTTCACTTCTTTTTAATAGTTTTTTTGCTTTCCATTCCTTCTATTTTTCTTGCAACCCAAAAATATTGATAAAAAAGGTATTTGACATGAAATTATCTACCTTGGGTACATGGAAACTGTCGAATTTTTGTCTACTACTTTATAAAAGTATCATGTTTTTATATAACTATTTTAAATAACTATTTATTTTACATGTTCCCAGAAAGATAAGTGCTTATCAGTTCACAGCAAATGTAACTTGAGGTGAAAATTGATTTTAAAGGCACATCTTAATCAGAACGCAGTTATTCATCAATTTGTATTAATAAATGTTTAAGTAGTTATAATATCATTAGTCAGCCATTAGCACTGGCCTTTCAGTCTTATCTTGTAAATATTTAACATTCTGAAGACCAGAGGTAACCATATCAATATTAGTGTGCCTCCTATCACCCAAATGACATACTATTAATTGCAAGTCTGAAACATTCATCGCACTCGCAGAGATATCTGCACAAGGAACAGCACTGACAACCAGATACTGAATTACTAGAGTGACTAAATGAAGTCACTTATAAATCTCTCAAACATGTACTTGTTGTACAGTACTCTACAATATCTTTCTTAAGACCTTCTATATTACAAACTATGTCAGAGGCACAAAACCATAAGACTGCCTCTGCTTTCTGGTCTCTACTACCAGCCCTGCCAATTTCCTGAAAATATTGAGACAGAAACCTTGGTGGACATGTTTGGACAACAAGGGTCACACTAACAGGATCAAAGCCCATTCCTACAAATGATGTAGTAAGCACCAAGCGAATGGTTGGTGTTTCCCTTTTTATTTCCTTCAAGGTCTCTGACACAAATTCAGGATCTTGATTGCTATAAATAGCAGAGTAGATTCGTTTTGAAAAATTCGCATTGCCAAATACAAAATGAATATATGAAATGGCCTCTGACATGGATGACATTGGTAGAAATAAAAGGGTGACAGGATAGCGGTGTTTCAATGTGCTAAGATCATCAATTTCTTGACAAAATATTTCTCTTACAGCTTCTCTTCTGTTTCCTTTTCCTTTCTTCTGCCGGATAAAGAATATGTTTGGCCGATCAGGGTTTACAGATATTACCTTTGGATTTCTAAGTCGAAGGATCTTGGGTATCTGTCTAAGATTATCTTCTGACATGGTCCCACTTAAATTAACAAATGGTGCCTCAGGGTACATAGCTTGTATATCAACTATTTTTCCAAAACTGGTTCGAAACTTCTTCATCCTGAATATATAAAATGCATATATTTTGTAAACAATACAATAAAATAATTCTAACAATTTTTTAAAAATATTTTTCTTTCTAAATTCAAAAACGTTTAAAATATGCTCTGGATAAGTAAAAAAATATATTCAGTACAAACAGAGATAATTATTCAAGATAAAATTATGGACTTCCATCAGTCCTTTAGGAGTAGTGTTCCAGAAGCAAATTCTGATGACTAGACAGACAGACAGACAGACAGACAGACAGACAGACAGACAGACAGACAGACAGACAGACAGACAGAGTGACAATCCTCGAGGAAATAAATATTAACTGTATGCTATACAAAGCGATGGCAAAATTAAACTTGAACTGATGGAAGTCTATCATTTTGTCATAGGCCAGACTTGAACTGACATCTACTCCCAGAAGGAGTGTGTACCTTCTTGTACTAGTAAGACTATCTTTTTGATAACTTCCTGTGTCAAGATTAATAACACACAGAGAATAGCATGTTTAATGGAAATAGGCTATATCAATGCCTAACAGATTGTCTGTTAGCGCTCAACGGCATAAAATGATGCTTAATAATAAAAAAAATACTAGATTCAATGTCCAAATAACCAAACTTTTGTAATGGTAAGAGTCTAACAAGTAAATATTTCTGATAGAGCCAAATTTTGAAACCATTCTTAGTTCAAAGGTTAAAATTCTGCTTTAGTAAATTAATAAAACAGTTTTAAAATAGCTTTAAAATGAAAACAAATTAAACAGTGTTTTTAAACTGGTAACAAAACATGACCATGAATGTTACCATTCTTCAACCACATGGCATTCATCAATAAATACAGCTGATATACATGTTTCTTTCAATAGGTTATGCCCTCTGTTACTGAAAATGCTTTCTGAATGACAGAATATCAGTTTCTGTTCTTTCATGTTATGCACCCGAGTTCCATCTTCACAAACAGCTATACCTAAATAACAGAATGAAATGATTGTTTATGTAATTTAGTGTTGTGGAAAGTTTTGTTAAATAAGGTAGTTTCATTGACAATGTTCTTAGTATAAATTTGTAAATATTGATAAATCTGAGGGCTGTAAGGGAGAATAATCACTGCTGTATGATACTAATTGCACCACTTTCTTTAAATGAAGTCTTCATTATTACTATACATGTAATTATTACGACATATATTAATTTCTCATGTTTTTAATGAACACATGGCGACTGTGTGTGCTGAAATATACAAATGGCTGAAATATGGAACTGACACATACTTCCTATCAAAGATCAATGTTTTTTGTGTAAAAATGAAAATATATTTATAATGTAACAATTGATTTATTGTGATATACAATTCTAAATGTAAATTAAATTGCAATGATTGTATTATAAATGTGATATGTGCTAATGTCGGTCAATAGTTATACATAGCTAATGTTAGGTCATTCGTAAAAAAATATCTTTATTTATTGTGCTTCAATCATGTATTTTTCATGTGGGTAGGTTGCTAATTTTTTATGGTTTTGATTTGTTTTACTGGAACTTTTAAAAAAATAACAAACGCTTCAGAAGTTAATACAAAAATTGGGTAGCTGCAATTAATGAGCGGGAAGGTAGAAGCACAGTAAACATTTTTAAAAAATAGCCTTATATGTATTTCATATAGATGTCACAAAATTAAAATGAAATTTTGTATCTTACCATTGGTTATTGTTTTCTTTTATAACAAACCATAGAAAAGAAAAACCAAAGTCCCATCTAGTCAAATACTAATTTATAATTACCAATTAATATAAAACCACAAAATTGTCTCAATATTATTTTAAGTTTAGTCTTTTAGTAGCCGTATATATGGTTATAAAGGCAGCCATAAAAGTAAAATTGTTCAAAATGAGTACATCCCATGGAGTAATGACTGCATACTATTTCTGTATGGAATATATCCTCCGCAAGGTCACGATGTGATGGGGGCAGGGCTAACAAATGACTATTATTTACTACCCTTGCAGTAAAGGTGACTGATTGCGATGAAAGTTCAGAGCTTAATGAATCACTCTCGAGTCCACTTCCTAGGTAGAACCAGTACTGAGTGTCGTTTAGAACTAGCAACCTCTAGTGTGAGGGACCAACACTCCAATCATTACACTACTGTCCCGCTTTAGAAACTATTATTAAGTATTAAAAAAATGACAAAACCCATAGTTCTAGGTTATGTATAGTATAGTATATAGGGTCTTTAATCTGTATAAACATGTTTTATTAATGTATTGAATGTACACTGACAACTGCCTCGCTGTTGAGCTAGCTTTTATATCGACATGGTTAAGCAAAAAAGTACGGGTTAGCACTTGGATTGTTAACGGCTGTCACTTTATATAATTAATAATATTTGATAGAGACACCTACGATTTAAAGTTAAACTCCAATAATACGAACAACATATAATGATATACCAACTATAAATAATATAAAGAAAATAATTTAAATAAAGAGAGGAGTGGTTGTCCAGTAAATAAAGTAATCATGAATCGTTGGAAGCCAAGTTAATATTATATTTTCAGCGGAATGTGAATTCAGGAGTAATTGTGACGATGCGTTATATATCTCAACTACTGATTACTTTATCTCTTTCACAATACCTTTAAAGGTTATCCGACATGCTGGTATGTCTGCTTTTTTAAATATTACAAGCTGGTCGTTTTGTATTGCGTTCAGTGGAGAAACAAATAAACACGAGCCTTCCCTCAATATTGAATATAGCATATAAATAAGACTTTTTCGAAACCAAACCGGTAAATTAATAATTATGTACCGTTTTTGTATCATTAAATCATCTAAGCAAGCTGCTTGTTCGGGCTTGAGATGATTAATGTGAGGAAAATGTTTACGCAAGGCTGCGTCTGCGTTGACCTCCATCTTGGACGCCGATTGTAAACAATGAATACGGGCTGAATTTTCGGCCTAAATATTGACATTCTATTTTTACAAAAAAATAATATAACCCTATACTGTATATATTTTTTAAAAAAAGGACAAACATTACAACTATTTAAAAACGTGCTTAAAGATTAAAACATGCATGTAATCTTATATATAGGCCCAATTTGAATGGACGCCAATTGCAGCAGGAGTCACAGTCAAGGTACGTAGACTGGCTACTGTATGCAGGTTAACATTCGGTATGCTTGTATTTATGATCCGAACATATGAACACATAACACACATTCGGTATGCTGGTATTTATGATATGAACACATTACAAACATTCGGTATGCTGGTATTTATGATATGAACACATTACACACATTCGGTATGCTGATATTCCTGATCCAAACACATTACACACATTTGGTATGCTTGTTTTTTATGATATGAACACATTACACACAATCGGTATGATTGTATTTATGATATGAACCCATTACACACATTCGGCATGCTTGTATTTATGATATGAACACATTAAAAACATTTAGTATGCTTGTATTTATGATCCGAACACATTACACACATTTGGTATGCTTGTATTTAAGATATGAACACATTACAAACATTCGGTATGCTGGTATTTATGATATGAACACCTTACACACATTTGGTATGCTTGTTTTTTATGATATAAACCCATTTCACACATTCGGTATGCTTGTATTTATGATATGAACACATTAAAAACATTCAGTATGCTTGTATTTATGATCCGAACACATTACACACATTTGGTATGCTTGTATTTAAGATATGAACACATTACAAACATTCGGTATGCTGGTATTTATGATATGAACACCTTACACACATTTGGTATGCTTGTATTTATGATATGAACCCATTACACACATTCGGTATGCTTGTATTTATGATATGAACACATTAAAAACATTTAGTATGCTTGTATTTATGATCCGAACACATTACACACATTTGGTATGCTTGTATTTAAGATATGAACACATTACAAACATTCGGTATGCTGGTATTTATGATATGAACACCTTACACACATTTGGTATGCTTGTTTTTTATGATATGAACACATTACACACATTCGGTATGATTGTATTTATGATATGAACCCATTACACACATTCGGTATGCTTGTATTTATGATATGAACACATTAAAAACATTTAGTATGCTTGTATTTATGATCCGAACACATTACACACATTTGGTATGCTTGTATATAAGATATGAACACATTACAAACATTCGGTATGCTGGTATTTATGATATGAACACATTACACACATTCGGTATGCTGATATTCCTGATCCAAACACATTACACACATTCGGTATGCTTGTTATTATGATATGAACACATTACACACATTCGGTATGATTGCATTTATGATATGAACACATAACACACATTCGGTATGCTTGTATTTATGATATGAACACGTAACACACATTCGGTATGCTTGTATTTATGATCCGAATATAATACACACTTTCGGTATGCTTGTATTTATGAAATGAACAACACATTACAAACATTCGGTATGCTGGTATTTATGATACGAACACATTACACACATTCGTTATGCTTGCAGTTATGATATGAACACATTACACACATTCGGTATGCTTGTATTTATGATATGAACACATTAAAAACATTTGGTATGCTGGTATTTATGCTCCGAACACATTACACACATTCGGTATGCTTGTATTTATGATACGAACACATTACACACTTTCGGTATGCTTGTAATTATGATATGAACACATTACACATATTTGGTATGCTTGTATTTAAGATATGAACACATTACAAACATTTGGTATGCTGGTATTTATGATCCGAACACATTACACACATTCGGTATGCTTGTATTTATGATCCGAAAACATTACACACATTCGGTATGCTTGTATTTATGATATGAACACATGACACGTATTTGGTATGCTTGTATTTATGATCCAAACACATTACACACATTTGGTGAGCTGGTATTTATGATATGAACACATTACACATATTCGGTATGCTGGTATTTATGATCCGAACACATTACACACATTCGGTATGCTTGTATTCATGATCCGAACACATAACACATTCGGTATGCTTGTATTTATGATCCGAACACATTACACACATTCGGTATGCTTGTATTTATGATATGAACACATTACACACATTTGACATGCTTGTATTTATGATATGAACACATAACACACATTCTGTATGCTTGTATTGATGATCCGAATATATTACACACTTTCGGTATGCTTGTATTTATGAAATGAACAACACATTACACACATTCGGTATGCTTGTATTTATGATACGAAAACATAACACACATTCGTTATGCTTGCAGTTATGATATGAACACATTACACACATTCGGTATGCTTGTTTTTATGATATGAACAACACATTACACACATTCGGTATGCTGTTTTTTATGATCCGAACACATAACACACATTCGGTATGCTTGTATTCATGATCCGAACACATTACACACATTCGTTATGCTTGTATTTATGATCCGAACACATTACACACATTCGGTATGCTTGTATTTATGATATGAACACATTACATACATTTGGAATGCTTGTATTTATGATATGAACACATAACACACATTCGGTATGCTGGTATTATGATATGAACAAATTACACACATTCGGTATGCTGATATTCCTGATCCGAACACTATACACAAGTTTGGTAAGCTTGTTTTTATGATATGAACACATTACACACATTTGGTATGCTGGTATTAATGATATGAACACATTACACACATTGGGTATGCTTGTATTTATGATCCGAACATATTACACACATTTGGTATGCTTGTATTTAAGATATGAACACATTACACACATTCGGTAAGCTGGTTTTTATGATATGAACACATTACACACATTCGGTATGCTGTTTTTTATGATCCGAACACATAACACACATTCGGTATGCTTGTATTCATGATCCGAACACATTACACACATTCGTTATGCTTGTATTTATGATCCGAACACATTACACACATTCGTTATGCTTGTATTTATGATATGAACACATTACACACATTTGGAATGCTTGTATTTATGATATGAACACATAACACACATTCGGTATGCTGGTATTATGATATGAACAAATTACACACATTCGGTATGCTGATATTCCTGATCCGAACACATTACACAAGTTTGGTAAGCTTGTTTTTATGATATGAACACATTACACACATTTGGTATGCTGGTATTAATGATATGAACACATTACACACATTGGGTATGCTTGTATTTATGATCCGAACATATTACACACATTTGGTATGCTTGTATTTAAGATATGAACACATTACAAACATTCGGTATGCTGGTATTTATGATATGAACACATTACACACATTCGGTATGCTGATATTCCTGATCCAAACACATTACACACATTCGGTATGCTTGTATTTATGATATGAACACATTACACACAATCGGTATGATTGCAATTATGATATGAACACATAACACACATTCGGTATGCTTGTATTGATGATATGAACACATAACACACATTCTGTATGCTTGTATTTATGATCCGAACATATTACACACTTTCGGTATGCTTGTATTGATGAAATGAACAACACATTACACACATTCTGTTTGCTGGTATTTATGATACGAACACTTTGCACACTTTCGTTATGCTTGTATTTATGATATGAACACATTACACACATTCGGTATGTTTGTGTTTATGACATGAACACATAACACACATTCGTTATGCTTGTATTTATGATCCGAGCACATTACACACATTCGGTATTCTCGGTATGCTTGTATTTATGATCCGGACATATTACACAAATTCAGTATGCTTGTATTTATGATATGAACACATAACACACATTCGGTATCCTTGTATTCATGATCCGAACACATTACACACATTTGGTATGCTTGTATTTATGATATGAACATATTATACACATTTGGTATGCTGGTATTTATGATCCGAACACATTACACACATTCGGTATGCTGGTATTCATGATCCGAACACATTACACACATTCGGTATGCTGATTTTCATGATCCGAACACATTACACACATTCGGTATGCTGGTATTCATGATCCGAAAACATTACACACAGTCGGTATGCTGGTATTCAATATCCGAACACATAACACACATTCGGTTAGCTTAATTCATGATCCAAACACATTACGCACATTTGGAAGGCTGGTATTCATGATCCGAACACATTACACACATTCGGTATGCTTGTTTTAATGATATGAAGACATTACACACATTTGGTAAGCTGATATTCATGATCCGAACACATTGCACACATTTGGTATGTTTGGTATTCATGATCCGAACACATTACACACAGTCGGTATGCTGGTATTCATTATCCGAACAAATAACACACATTCGGTATGCTTGTATTTAGTATCCGAACACATTACACACATTTGGTAAGCTGATATTCATGATCCGAACACATTACACACACATTCGGTATGCTTGTATTTATGATCCGAACACATTACACAAAATCGGTATGCTTGTATTTATGATCCGAACACATTACACACAATCTATATGCTGGTATTTATGATCCAAACACATTACACACATTCGGTATGCTGTTATTTATGATATGAACACATTACACTCACGGTATGCTTTAATTCACGATCCGAACACAGTAAACACATGTGAAATAGAGCGTTTTACCAATATCAATCAGCTTACAAACAGTCATTGGTTAAGATTTATCTGTTATATTTTACTTCGATTGCGAAACATATTATCACAACTTACACAAATCACACTCGAACTCTTTCCGGGTATAACCAGTATTAAACATATGCGGAAAAAGAGCCTCAATGACACAACACATAGCTGTGGGAGGGCCGAACCCACGACCGTCCGATCCTTGGTTCGGTGCTCTACAACTGGAACACACGCTCAACAAAGTCATTGGTTCATCTTAGTTATATTCAACATGTCTGATATCGCCATCTTTCCCGCTGTCACAACCCGATAACTGTCCCGACTACAGTGCTTCCATTCAACGTGTAGCTTATATAAAACACACGTTTATGTATTGTTGATGGGGATGATTAATCAATCCCAATACCCCCGTCTAGACGTACCTACGGGACTTAGTTTAGACAAACAGTCCAGTATAGATACCACATCACCCGGACAAAATTACAACAACTTTTATCTTTGTATATATCTTGTTTGTGACTGTGTTGTTTGTGTCTGTCACGTGAAGTCTTGTTTTTTGTAACTGTCACTTATAGTCTTGCTGTTTGTGACTGTCACTTGTGGTATTGTTGTTTGTGACTGTAAGTTGTTGTCTTGTTGTTTGTAACTGTCAGATATAGTATTGCTGTTTGTGACTGTCACTTGTAGTCTTGTTGTTTGTGACCGTCACTTGTAGTCTTGTTGTTTGTGACTGTCACTTTTAGTATTGTTGTTTGTGACTGTCACTTGTAATGTTGTTGTTTATGACTGTCATCTATAGTATTTTTTTACTTGTAGCCTGTGATGGTGATGGTGACGTTAACTAACGGTACCTATAAATACACTGCTTCTAATCTTTTTTTTGTATTGTAATTTCCCGTTTAATAGTCACCCTGTATATCTTTCCTATCCCTATCTTATCAAAATATTGACATTCGTTACATTCAAGCGATGTTCGAAAGTGTTTTATCAATACTGTATGCATTCACATGCAATACAAATATTCCAGTCGATATAAAACAACACAAATTCAATTTAATTCACTCAATATTTAATTTTCGTGTATGGACTACGTCAAAAGACGTAACGTAATTTCCCGCATTATATATTAATCAAAGTTAGCAGTGAGATCGAACAACAACTGCAACTGGTGGACAAGATAGACAGACAAGAGTTGTTGCAAACAATAAAGAAGAATAAGTCAAAAGAAAAGAGAGTACCGTTAGTGCTGACTTACTCCAAAATGTTACGGTCATAAGAAACATTCTACGTAAACATCAGAGAGTTCTACATAATTCGGAATGTATGAAATCTATTTTTCAAGGTCCACCAATGTTAGCCTTTCGGAGGGATAAAAATATCAGTGATGTATTGGTACATGGCAAAACAAACAGAGCGTGTAAGTCATCTGCTGCTATATGTTCCTGCCATGTTTGTCTATTGATACATGAAGGGGGTGTAACTGATACAACAAAAACACATGTACGCAAGCTGTAAAGATACAAATCTGGTGCATGGTTTATTCAGTAATCAATGTAACAAAACAGTGTATGTTGAAGAGACTGAACGAATGTTAAAGGAAAGGGTAAGTGAACATCTGCGTGATATAAGGCAGCAATCTAACAAACCGATCAATCGCTATTTTGAAGGAGATTATGAAACAGACTTGAAAGTTGTTGTGTTGCAAATGATATACCAAGAAGGGCGTGTTTACAGACAAATAGTAGAGGAAAAATGAATGAGGAAACTGGCAACAAAATTCTCGCATGGATGGGATGTTAAATATAACATTTGAATTCAACTTCTTTAATTAATATATAGTGCGGGAAATGACGTTACGTCCTTTGACGTTGTCCATACAGGATGTGACGTCACATCATCTTTATAGAAAAACAATTTATAGGAAAATGGACGTTACTTAGCTGCAATATTAAATTTTCAAGTTTTGATTAAGGCCAGGTGGCCGAAAATTAAATATTGAGTGAATTAAATTCAACTTGTGTAATACGGAAGATTTTTGAATGAAACAACACTGTTGCCAGGCAACTGCAGTCTGGGAGAAGCTGTATACAAAGTTGTTGAGATGATTCTGCTGCCTCGTACTTTACCTGAAGGAGCATTTCGGATGTATATCGCACTCCAGCCGTGAGTAATTTTATTTTTCCATCTTATTTTGTATTATCTAATAGTGCAATACTCCGCAATAGGACGTTACATTGTACTGTGTGGTTAACCATTATTTTTGTTAAAACCGTTGAGCTTTGCTGTAATTTGCATTTTCACAAATAATAATAGTATAATTAATTTACTGTTTAGTATATTGATATAGGCTTGGAAAATGACATATTATTATGTTAATTCAGATAAAAACAATACGGGAGGGCGGTCTTGCTCATTTTATTACCTTCGAGCTCATCATCCGCATATCTTCTAAAATATATGCCAGGCCCGATTAACTCAGTCGGTAACTCGTCTGATTATCAATCCAGGGATCGTGAGTTAGAATCCCCGCACGGCAACAGTCTCCGTGATGACTGATATACGACATTGTGTTTCATAAGCATTCGTCTCTCACCGCTGATTCAAGTGAGAAAGTTTTCAATGGAGATGGGGTGTGGTCGAGCACTGGTTATCCTTTCGGGATCCCGGGAAAGAGTGGTTAGGTTAACTGATCGTGTGTTAGCCTTCGGTGGCATAAAATTATTAATATTCAATCAATCAATCAATCATTATATCAATCAATCAATCTAAACTATATAGATCTAGACGATTATCACATAAATACTCGGTATGGACCGGAGAAATAAATCCAAACAGAAACGAAACGAAAGGTATTAATTATTTTGACAGCTTTAATATCATATTTTAAACTAGCTAGTTCAGCTGCTATATAAAACGACACTTTAATTTATAATTCTTTAGCAGAGTATAATTCAAAAGGACAATATAACCAATGCAGTAAAACACATTAACTGCTGTTACATGTCCCTACTGGTAACCAGTAATTGCACATTGTTACACCAGAGCGGTTATAACTGAAACCGACGATTCTTAATCAATAGTGTTGTGTTTTGTATATTTTGCGTGTATATAATTATATATAAAAAGTACGCTCGTCAAACTCGATATGATCGTTCAAGGCTGTACAACTGTACAGTTATAATGCGAATGTTTAGTTTATGTAAGTCACGTTTGCATTGTCTGTTTGAAAAGGAAGTCGGGGAAATATAGGGAAGAATGTTAAAGTGTCAATTTGACAGGTACGTGTTCATGTTATCTACCTTCTATCAAATCAAAAGTAGAATATTGTTTAAAATTATGTTCAGAGTAGATGCTGTTTTGCTTCTGCTACACAATGGATCTATTAATGTCATGTTTCTTTTTGTACAATTACTTAAAATGACAGTATATTTGTCTAGAAAATATATATTTACTTTCAGGACCTTTAACGATATGTATTCAAATAACTGAATATTTAGCGTCATTTTATGCCATCATTTAACCTAACCACTGTTTCCTTGGATTCTGAAAGGGTAACAAATACTCTACCCCCACCCCTCTCTCTCCCCCCCCCCCCCCCTTCATCTCTTCAAGTAACTTGTAACTTTTCCACTTGAATCAGCGGTGAAAGACGAATGATAATGAGACACAATGTCGTTTATCTATCATCACGAACACTGTTTCCGGGCCTGTACCAAACTCATGACTCCTGGATTGATAGTCAGACACGTTACCGACTGAGCTAATTGGGCCTGGCTGTATTCAAATAAAATGTTAGAATACCGTTCTGCAGTATTAAGTTAATAATGAATTTTGTTATCAGATTAGTGATCCGCACCTTCATCGCTTAAACGATATATATTTTGTCGCTAATGGAGAAAATAAGGAATAAATATATTGTACTGAAATTGTCGTCGGCGTATTTTAAGCGTTAATTGATATATTGTTATCAATTCATCGTCGGCATAAAGGCGGTGCTTGAAATATTGTTATGAAAGTGTCGCCGGCATAAAAGCGTTAATTAATATAATGTAATGAACTTATCGTCGGCATGAAAACGGTACTTAAATTATTGTTATGAATTATCGTCGGCATAAAAGCGCTTATTGATAGACTATTGAAATTATCGTCGGCATAAAAGCGGTTCTTGAAAAACCGTAATGGAATTGTCGTCGGCGTAAAAGCGTTAATTGTTAGATTGTTATGAAATTCAATAATTTTATGAACTCGTCGTCGGCATAAAAACGGTACTTGAATTATTGTAATGAATTATCGTCGGTATAAAAGCGGTTCTTGAAAAACCGTAATGAAATTGTCGTCAGCGTAAACGCGTTCATTGTTAGATTGTAATGAAATTAAGTTCAATTCAATTTAAATTTATTTAGGTTTATAAGATCATTTAACAACATTATATATCATGATAATAAAATACCAGTAATAAATCAAGAAAAAATAAATAAGTAAAATAAATAAATATAGTAATCATCTAAAAATTAAAGATCTTATAACCTTGGATAACCCATTAAAGCAACAAACGCGCTTATTTCCAACGGGGTTCCTTCCCTTTAAATTGTGATTTAAAAAAAATAAAATGATATACATGAAATCTTAAGAATGTAGACGTTTGATATAAACTTGTTAAAATGTAACGATACAAAAAAAATTGAATTATCTTATACACTGAATAACTGAATAATACATATAAGTGATTTACAATATATATATATATATATATATATATATATTTATATATTATAACATATACTTAAAAATTAAATATTCAAATTATCTCTAGCCTGCGAGGAGCTACATAAACTTCACGTTTAAAAGTTTGCTTATTGGTTAATTTCCTCAAATCGTTAGGTAAATTATTCCAGTCAGCGATTGCATTGCAAAAAAAAATCGAATAGAAACTTTTAGCATGCGGAACAATAAAATTACTTTCACTAAACCTTGTGCGGTTATGAACAGAAGACACCCTGTAGAAGTTATCATAAAGATATGTTGGCGCGTTGCCATGGAAATTATTAAAAACATAATTAAGTCTGAGTAGTTTTACTCTATCCTCAACCCTCAATACATTAACTGTTTCTAACACTAGACCTTGGTGATAAGTTAAATAAGAATCATACAACTTTATTTTGAGTGACTCGTAGTTTGTGTTTTAACTTTTTAGTAAGACCGGCATACCAAGACGAGCAGGAATAATCAAAATGACATTGTACTAAGGCACTTATTAAAGTTCTTTTAGTTTGAACGTTATAAAAATGAAATCTGCAAATTATTTTTTTTAATAATGGAATCAATCATCGCCTCACCGTTCAGTTACTTGTCAATAGTTAATACTAAATAGTTGACCTTTTCCTGGGACGGAATTTCATGACAGTTGCATGTAACAGTAAATGACTGAACTTTTTTTAGTCTTCTAGACGAGCCAATGTATACATTATCGTCGGTACAAAAATAAAATATTGTAATGCAATTACTCAAAATAGTGTAGCTCGATCAATCAAAGGTTTAATGAACGAAAATCGAGCACCATCGTTATATACATGTAATCTCAAACGTTAGATGTCTAGAGCAGCTGAAGAGCTTGCACATACCTGTAATTATGTTATGTACATGTAATCTCAAACGTTAGATGTCTAGAGCAGCTGAGGGGCTTGCACATACCTGTAATTATGTTATATACATCTAATCTCAAACGTTAGATGTCTACAGGAGCTGAGGGGCGAGCACATACCTGTAATTATGTTATATACATGTAATCTCGAACGTTAGATGTCTATAGCAGCTGAGGGGCTTGCACATACCTGTAATTATGTTATATACATGTAATCTCAAACGTTAGATGTCTAGAGCAGCTGAGGTGCTAGCACATACCTGTAATTATGTTATATACATGTAATCTCGAACGTTAGATGTCTAGAGCAGCTGAGGAGCCTGCACATACCTGTAATTATGTTATATACATGTAATCTCAAACGTTAGATGTATAAAGCAGCTGAGGGGCTAGCACATACCTGTAATTATGTTATATACATGTAATCTCAAACGTTAGATGTCTAGAGCAGCTGAGGAGCTTGCACATACCTGTAATTATGTTATATACATGTAATCTCAAACGTTAGATGTCTAGAGCAGCTGAGGGGCTAGCATATACCTGTAATTATGTTATGTACATGTAATCTCAAACGTTAGATGTCTAGAGCAGCTGAGGGGCTAGCACATACCTGTAATTATGTTATGTACATGTAATCTCGAACGTTAGATGTCTAGAGCAGCTGAGGGGCTAGCACAAACCTGTAATTATGTTATGTACATGTAATCTCGAACGTTAGATGTCTAGAGCAGCTGAGGGGCTAGCACATACCTGTAATTATGTTATGTACATGTAATCTCGAACGTTAGATGTCTAGAGCAACTGAGGGGCTAGCACATACCTGTAATTATGTTATACTAGCTATTACCCGTGCTGCGCACGGAGTTGAGGCAGGTGTTTGGTGGAGCATGGTTTGGTTGACTGTGGAAAAATTATTCTCAAGCAATGACCCGTGCTGCGCACGGTGTTGAGGATGTGGCTTTTTATGGGGGGTGAACCATTCACAGGGTGTTGGAGTGGAGAGGGTGTTTAGCGTGATGTTACCTTTGTAGCTTTTTTCCTGCTACTGTGTCTATAGGACCTCCTTGAAAGTGACATTTTGGGTGAGTGTCCTGTTGTGGAAAAGTCCTTGTGACAAATTGTTGTCTACTTTGATGTAGATGTTGGAGTAACCTCTAGCTCGTGAAAATGCAACGTAAAGTTGTCCATGGGAGAATACAGGTGCTGGGAGATAAATTCCAAGTGTATCGAATGTCTGACCCTGGGCACCTATTTCCGGACAGGGATTTGCACATTCAATCAAGCTTTAAAATTCTTAAAAATTGGCTCCGTTTGGTGCGGGCCTTATTAAGCTGTGAGCACACCTATTGTACCGATCACCTATTTCTGGACAGTCGTACTGATTCATGTATTTGTCATGCTTACGTTATACGTAGGCGGCACCTATTTTCGAACAGGGAATCGCACATTCAATCAAGCTTTATAAACCGCATAGACATATTGACGGTAGGGTGTAACTGTTATTGCGTTTCCCTAAATTGCGTTTCCCTAACCTTTTCCGCGTTCCCCTTACCTTAATAAGTGATGTGAACTCTATAAAAAACATGAAAAACGTCGAAAACTGTCTGATAGAAATAATGATAGCGGCTGAAATGCTGGCGAGCGAGGGGAGCATTCATTGCATGGTACCGGGAGCATACAGTAGCAGGCGGGAGAAGCAAGTGCACTTTCATCACGTACCACTTCTGTCCCATAAAATACAAATATTCTTCCTAACATAGCTTTATTACTTAATCCTTACGCATCATACTTTTTATCATCACAATTTTCATGTGTTATCATTCAGTTGTAGTGCAATGATTGCTCCCTTCGTTGTGTGGCAGCACGTGATAACGGCAGATTGTCGAACTACTGGCTTGCATGGGGAGCATGCATTGCATGGCACCGGGAGCATACGGTAGCAGGCGGGAGAAGCAAGAACATTTTCATCAGGTTCCAGTTCTGTTCAATAAAATACAAAAATTCTTCCTAACTTAGCTTTATTACTTAATCTTTACGCATCACACTTATTATTATCACAATTTTTTTGTTGCAATGCAACGATTGCTCCCTACGTAGTGTGTTTCACCATTGACAGGTGGCAGCAAATACCGATTGCTCCCTACGTAGTGTGTTTCACCATTGACAGGTGGCAGCAAATACCGGCACCCTATTGGTGTGTTTCACCATTCACAGGTGGCAGCAAATACCAGCAAGTTCCATGGCGATAGTGACTGAATCTGCGATCGTGGTGATTGAAAATCTTTCCTGAAGCTACGTTGATACATTATCCACTTTGTCACATAGCTTATCTTCTTCGCCACATTTATAAAGCCCCACATACGAAAAATTAGCACGTTCCTTCAAGCGGTTTCGGAGGAGATACGTCAATTTACAGACGGCTGCTTACAGAAATAATATATAGATACATGTAATCTCGAACGTTAGATGTCTAAAGCAGCTGAGGAGCTTGCACATACCTGTAATTATGTTATATACATGTAATCTCGAACGTTAGATGTCTAGAGCAGCTGAGGGGTTTTCACATACCTGTAATTATGTTATATACATGTAATCTCGAACGTTAGATGTATAGAGCAGCTGAAGGGTTTTCACATACCTGTAATTATGTTATATACATGTAATCTCGAACGTTAGATGTATAGAGCAGCTGAGGGATTTTCACATACCTGTAATTATGTTATATACATTTAATCTTAAACGTTAGATGTCGATAGCAGCTGAGGGGCTTGCACATACCTGTAATTATGTTATATACATGTATTCTCGAACGTTAGATGTATAGAGCAGCTGAGGGGTTTTCACATACCTATAATTATGTTATATACATGTAATCTCAAACGTTAGATGTCAAGAGCAGCTGAGGAGCTTGCACATACCTGTAATTATGTAATATACATGTAATCTCAAACGTTAGATGTCTAGAGCAGCTGAGGGGCTAGCACATACCTGTAATTATGTTATATACATGTAATCTCAAACGTTAGATGTATACAGTAGCTGAGGGATTTTCACATACCTGTAATTATGTTATATACATGTAATCTCAAACGTTAGATGTCTAGAGCAACTGAGGGGCTAACTATGTTATAAACATGTAATCTCAAACGTTAGATGTCTATAGCAGCTGAGGAGCCTGCACGTACCTGTAATTATGTTATATACATGTTATCTCGAACGTTAGATGTCTAGAGCAGCTGAGGGGCTAGCACATACCTGTAATTATGTTATATACATGTAATCTCAAACGTTAGATGTCTAGAGCAGCTGAGGAGCTTGCACATACCTGTAATTATGTTATATACATGTAATCTAAAACGTTAGATGTCTAAAGCAGCTGAGGGGCTAGCACATACCTGTAATTATGTTATATACATGTAATCTCAAACGTTAGATGTCTAAAGCAGCTGAGGGGCTAGCACATACCTGTAATTATGTTATATACATGTAATCTCAAACGTTAGATGTCTAGAGCAGCTGAGGGGCTAGCACATACCTGTTATTATGTTATATACATGTAATCTCAAACGTTAGATGTCTAGAGCAGCTGAAGGGCTAGCACATACCTGTAATTATGTTATGTACATGTAATTTCAAACGTTTGATGTCTAGAGCAGCTTAGGGGCTAGCACATACCTGTAATTATGTTATATACATGTAATCTCAAACGTTAGATGTCTAAAGCAGCTGAGGGGCTAGCACATACCTGTTATTATGTTATATACATGTAATCTCAAACGTTAGATGTCTAGAGCAGCTGAAGGGCTAGCACATACCTGTAATTATGTTATGTACATGTAATTTCAAACGTTTGATGTCTAGAGCAGCTTAGGGGCTAGCACATACCTGTAATTATGTTATATACATGTAATCTCAAACGTAAGATGGCTAGAGCAGCTGAGGAGCTAGCACATACCTGTAATTATGTTATATACATGTAATCTCGAACGTTAGATGTCTATAGCAGCTGAGGAGCTTGCACATACCTGTAATTATGTTATATACATGTAATCTCGAACGTTAGATGTCTAGAGCAGCTGAGGGGTTTTCACATACCTCTAATTATGTTATATACATGTAATCTCGAACGTTAGATGTATAGAGCAGCTGAGGGGTTTTCACATACCTGTAATTATGTTATATACATGTTATCTCGAACGTTAGATGTATAGAGCAGCTGAGGGGTTTTCACATACCTATAATTATGTTATATACATGTTATCTCGAACGTTAGATGTATACAGCAGCTGTGGAGCTTGCACATACCTGTAATTATGTTATATAAATGTAATCTCAAACGTTAGATGTATAGAGCAGCTGAGGGGTTTTCACATACCTGTAATTATGTTATATACATGTAATCTCGAACGTTAGATGTATAGAGCAGCTGAGAGATTTTCACATACCTGTAATTATGTTATATACATGTAATCTCAAACGTTAGATGTATAGAGCAGTTGTGGAGCTTGCACATACCTGTAATTATGTTATATACATGTAATATCAAACGTTAGATGTATTGAGCAGCTGAGGGGTTTTCACATACCTGTAATTAATTTATATACATGTAATCTCGAACGTTAGATGTATAGAGCAGCTGAGGGATTTTCACATACCTGTTATTATGTTATATACATGTAATCTCAAACGTTAGATGTCTAGAGCAGCTGTGGAGCTTGCACATACATGTAATTATGTTATATACATGTAATCCCAAACGTTACATGTATTGAGCAGCTGAGGGGTTTTCACATACCTGTAATTATGTTATATACATGTAATCTCAAACGTTAGATGTCTAGAGCAGCTGTGGAGCTTGCACATACATGTAATTATGTTATATACATGTAATCCCAAACGTTACATGTATTGAGCAGCTGAGGGGTTTTCACATACCTGTAATTATGTTATATACATGTAATCTCGAACGTTAGATGTATAGAGCAGCTGAGGGATTTTCACATACCTGTAATTATGTTATATACATGTAATCTCGAACGTTAGATGTCGATAGCAGCTGAGGGGCTTGCACATACCTGTAATTATGTTATATACATGTAATCTCAAACGTTAGATGTATAGAGCAGCTGAGGAGCTTGCACATACCTGTAATTATGTTATATACATGTAATCTCAAACGTTAGATGTATAGAGTAGCTGAGGGATTTTCACATACCTGTAATTATGTTATATACATGTAATCTTGAACGTTAGATGTATAGAGCAGCTGAGGGGTTTTCACATACCTGTAATTATGTTATGTACATGTAATCTCGAACGTTAGATGTATAGAGCAGCTGAGGGGTTTTCACATACCTGTAATTATGTTATATACATGTAATCTCGAACGTTAGATGTATAGAGCAGCTGAGGGATTTTCACATACCTGTAATTATGTTATATACATGTAATCTTAAACGTTAGATGTCGATAGCAGCTGAGGGGCTTGCACATACCTGTAATTATGTTATATACATGTTATCTGAAACGTTAGATGTATAGAGCAGCTGAGGAGCTTGTACATACCTGTAATTATGTTATATACATGTAATCGTGAACGCTAGATGTCTAGAGCAGCTGAGGGGCTTGCACATACCTGTAATTATGTTATATACATGTAATCTCAAACGTTAGATGTCTAGAGCAGCTGAGGAGCTTGCACATACCTGTAATTATGTTTTATACATGTAATCTCAAACGATAGATGTCTAGAGCAGCTGAAGGGCTAGCATATACCTGTAATTATGTTATATACATGTAATCTCAAACGTTAGATGTCTAGAGCAGCTTAGGGGCTAGCACATACCTGTAATTATGTTATATACATGTAATCTCAAACGTTAGATGTATAGAGCAGCTGAGGAGCTTGCACATACATGTAATTATGTTATATACATGTAATCTCAAACGTTAGATGTCTAGAGCAGCTGAGGGGCTTGCACATACCTGTAATTATGTTATATACATGTAATCTCGAACGTTAGATGTATAGAGCAGCTGAGGGGCTTGCACATACCTGTAATTATGTTATATACATGTAATCTCGAACGTTAGATGTCTGCAGCAGCTGAGGGGCTTGCACATACCTGTAATTATGTTATATACATGTAATCTCGAACGTTAGATGTCTAGAGCAGCTGAGGGGCTTGCACATAACTGTAATTATGTTATATTCATGTAATCATGAACGTTAGATGTCTAGAGCAGCTGCGGAGATTGCACATACCTGTAATTATGTTATATACATGTAATCTCAAACGTTAGATGTATAGAGCAGCTGAGGGTTTTTCACATACCTGTAATTATGTTATATACATGTAATCTCAAACGTTAGATGTCTGGAGCAGCTGAGGAGCTTGCACATGCCTGTAATTATGTTACATACATGTAATCTCGAACGTTAGATGTCTAGAGCAGCTGAGTGGCTTGCACATACCTGTAATTAAATTATATACATGTAATCTCAAACCTTAGATGTATAGAGCAGCTGAGGGGTTTTCCCATATCTTTAATTATATTATATACATGTAATCTCAAACGTTAGATGTCTAGAGCAGCTGAGGAGCTTGCACATACCTGTAATTATGTTATATATATGTAATCTCGAACGTTAGATGTATAGAGCAGCTGAGAGGTTTTCATATACCTGTAATTATGTTATATACATATAATCTCGAACGTTAGATGTCTAGAGCAGCTGAGGGGCTTGCACATACCTGTAATTATGTTATATACATGTAATCTCGAACGTTAGATGTTTAGAGCAGTTGAGGGGCTTGCACATACCTGAAACTATGTTATATACATGTTAATGTTATCTCGAACGTTAGATGTCTAAAGCAGCTGAGGGGCTTGCACGTACCTGTAATTATGTTATATACATGTAATCTCAAACGTTAGATGTCGAGAGCAGCTGAGGGGCTTGCACATACCTGAAATTATGTTATATACATGTAATCTCAAACGTTAGATGTCTAGAGCAGCTGAGGGGCTTGCACATACCTGAAATTATGTTATATACATGTTATCTCGAACGTTCGATGTCTAGAGCAGCTGAGGGGCTTGCACATACCTGAAATTATGTTATATACATGTTATCTCAAACGTTAGATGTCTAGAGCAGCTGAGGGGCTTGCACATACCTGAAATTATGTTATATACATGTTATCTCAAACGTTAGATGTCTAAAGCAGCTGAGGGGCTTGCACATATCTGTAATTATGTTATATACATGTTATCTCGAACGTAAGATGTCTAGAGCAGCTGAGGGGCTAGCACATACCTGAAACTATGTTATATACATATTAATGTTATCTCGAACGTTAGATGTCTAAAACAGCTGAGGGGCTTGCACGTACCTGTAATTATGTTATATACATGTAATCTGGAACGTTCGATGTCTAGAGCAGCTGAGGGGCTTGTACATACCTGTAATTATGTTATATACATGTAATCTCGAACGTTCGATGTCTAGAGCAGCTGAGGGGCTTGCACATACCTGTTATTATGTTATATACATGTAATCTCTAACGTTAGATGTCTAGAGCAACTGAGGGGCTAACTATGTTATATACATGTTATCTCAAACGTTAGATGTCTAGAGCAGCTGAGGGGCTTGCACATACCTGAAATTATGTTATATACATGTTATCTCAAACGTTAGATGTCTAAAGCAGCTGAGGGGCTTGCACATACCTGTAATTATGTTATATACATGTTATCTCGAACGTAAGATGTCTAGAGCAGCTGAGGGGCTAGCACATACCTGAAACTATGTTATATACATATTAATGTTATCTCGAACGTTAGATGTCTAAAGCAGCTGAGGGGCTTGCACGTACCTGTAATTATGTTATATACATGTAATCTCGAACGTTCGATGTCTAGAGCAGCTGAGGGGCTTGTACATACCTGTAATTATGTTATATACATGTAATCTCGAACGTTAGATGTCTAGAGCAGCTGAGGGGCTTGCACATACCTGTAATTATGTTATATACATGTTATCTCGAACGTAAGATGTCTAGAGCAGCTGAGGGGCTAGCACATACCTGAAACTATGTTATATACATATTAATGTTATCTCGAACGTTAGATGTCTAAAGCAGCTGAGGGGCTTGCACGTACCTGTAATTATGTTATATACATGTAATCTCGAACGTTCGATGTCTAGAGCAGCTGAGGGGCTTGTACATACCTGTAATTATGTTATATACATGTAATCTCGAACGTTCGATGTCTAGAGCAGCTGAGGGGCTTGCACATACCTGAAATTATGTTATATACATGTTATCTCAAACGTTAGATGTCTAGAGCAGCTGAGGAGCTTGCACATACCTGAAATTATGTTATATACATGTAATCTCGAACGTAAGATGTCTAAAGCAGCTGAGGGGCTTGCACATACCTGAAATTATGTTATATACATGTTATCTCGAACGTAAGATGTCTAGAGCAGCTGAGGGGCTAGCACATACCTGAAACTATGTTATATACATGTTAATGTTATCTCGAACGTTAGATGTCTAAAGCAGCTGAGGGGCTTGCACGTACCTGTAATTATGTTATATACATGTAATATCAAACGTTAGATGTCGAGAGCAGCTGAGGGGCTTGCACATACCTGAAGTTATGTTATATACATGTAATCTCAAACGTTAGATGTCTAGAGCAGCTGAGGGGCTTGCACATACCTGAAATTATGTTATTTACATGTAATCTCGAACGTTAGATGTCTAGAGCAGCTGAGGGGCTTGCACGTACCTGTAATTATGTTATATACATGTAATCTCAAACGTTAGATGTCTAGAGCAGCTGAGGGGCTTGCACATACCTGAAATTATGTTGTGTACATGTTATCTCAAACGTTAGATGTCTAGAGTAGCTGATGGGCTTGCACATACCTGAAATTATGTTATGTACATGTTATCTCGAACGTTAGATGTCTAAAGCAGCTGAGGGGCTTGCACATACCTGAAATTATGTTATGTACATGTTATCTCGAACGTTAAATGTCTAGAGCAGCTGAGGGGCTTGCACATACCTGAAATTATGTTATATACATGTAATCTCAAACGTTAGATGTCTAAAGCAGCTGAGGGGCTTGCACATACCTGAAATTATGTTATATACATGTAATCTCGAACGTTAGATGTCTAGAGCAGCTGAGGGGCTAGCACATACCTGAAATTATGTTATATACATGTTATCTCGAACGTTAAATGTCTAGAGCAGCTGAGGGGCTTGCACATACCTGAAATTATGTTATATACATGTAATCTCAAACGTTAGATGTCTAAAGCAGCTGAGGGGCTTGCACATACCTGAAATTATGTTATATACATGTTATCTCGAACGTTAAATGTCTAGAGCAGCTGAGGAGCTTGCACGTACCTGTTATTATGTTATATACATGTAATCTCAAACGTTAGATGTATAAAGCAGCTGAGGGGCTTGCACATACCTGAAATTATGTTATATACATGTAATCTCGAACGTTAGATGTCTAGAGCAGCTTAGGAACTTGCACGTACCTGTTATTATGTTATATATATGTAATCTCAAACGTTAGATGTCTAGAGCAACTTAGGAACTTGCACGTACCTGTTATTATGTTATATACATGTAATCTCAAACGTTAGATGTCTAAAGCAGCTGAGGGGCTTGCACATACCTGAAATTATGTTATATACATGTAATCTCGAACGTTAGATGTCTAGAGCAGCTTAGGAACTTGCACGTACCTGTTATTATGTTATATATATGTAATCTCAAACGTTAGATGTCTAGAGCAACTTAGGAACTTGCACGTACCTGTTATTATGTTATATATATGTAATCTCAAACGTTAGATGTCTAGACCAGCTTAGGAACTTGCACGTACCTGTTATTATGTTATATATATGTAATCTCAAACGTTAGATGTCTAGAGCAGCTGAGGAGCTAGCACATACCTGTAATTATGTTATATATATGTAATCTCAAACGTTAGATGTCTAGAGCAGCTGAGGGGCTTGCACGTACCTGTAATTATGTTATATACATGTAATCTCAAACGTTAGATGTCTAGAGCAGCTGAGGGGCTAGCACATACCTGAAATTATGTTATTTACATGTTATCTCGAACGTTAGATGTCTAGAGCAGCTGAGGGGCTTGCACATACCTGAAATTATGTTTATGCTGTAAATCATTCCTGGAGATACTCCAGATTCGTAATTATTTACCCGATGAAAGAACAAACTGTATATTTTGCATATAAATGTTAAATCTTCACCTGTAGATCTGGGAAGCTCGTTTGCAGAACAACGGCACTTAAGGTTAGTTTCATCATCTTGTGGTTAAGCTTCACAGAATACTAGACGTCACACTTCAGGCGATATTACATGTAATCAAGTATAAGTTTATGAAACTCGGACCCAATACTCATTTTCAATATTTAACAGAATAAGAAGTATTAGTTAACCTATAGAGGAAGTGGGAACGTTTAATACAATCACATTACGTATAATCATATTATATATACTAATATTAATACAATTAAATCACATTACATATACTTACATTAGATATCATCACATCACATTACATATAATTACATTAAAGACAATCACATCACATTACATATCATCATATTACATAAAATCACATCACATTACATATGATCACATTATATATAATCACATTATATTACATACAATCACATTACATATAATCACTATTTCAAACAATCACATCACATAACATGCAATCACATTACATATAATCACATTATATACTATCACATCACATACAATCACAGCACATGACATCAAATCAAATTACATATAATCACATTACAAACAATTCATATCACATTACAAGCCATCAAATTACATATAATCATATTACATATAATCGTATTACAAAAATTCACATTACATCTAATCACATTAAAAACAATCACATAACATTACATATAATCACATTACAAACAATCACATAACTTATAATCACATTACAAACAATCACATCACACTACCATATAATCACAATACAAATAATCGCATTACATATAATCGCATTGCATACAATCACATTGCATACAATCAGATAGCATACAATCACATTACATATAATCATAATAAAAACAATAACATTACATACAATCACATTGCATACAATCACATTGCATAAAATCACATTACAAACAATCATATTACATATAATCACATTGTATATAATCACATTGAATATAATCACATTTCATATTACCACATTACATATAATCACATTACAGACAATCGCATTACATTACATTACAAACAATCGCATTACAAAAAATCACATTGCATATAATCACATTGAATATAATAACAATACATATAACCTACACGACATATACTCATTTGACATATAATCACCATACAAACAATCACATTACATACAATCATATCACATACAATCACATTACATATTATATTATTACACACTAGCACATTACATTTAATCACATAACTTATAATCAAATTACATATAATCAAATGACATATAATCACATAACATATAATCATACAATCACATTACATAAAATCACATTGCATATAATCACACTACATACAATCACATTGCATATTATCACATAATATACAATCATATTACATACAATCACATTGAATACAATCACATTGCATATAATCACATTTCATATGACATCCATAGCATATAATCACATAACAAACAATCGCATTACATATAATCACATTACAAACAATCAATTTACATTACAATCGCATTACAAAGTAATCACATTACATATAATCACATTACATGTAATAACCTTATCAACAATCACCTTACAAACAATTACATTACATACAATCATATCACATACAATCACATTACATAAAACAACATGACAAACAATCACATTACATAAAATAACATTAAATAAAATCACATTACAAATAATCACACTACATACAATTATATCACACACAATCACATTACATATAACAACATGACTGACAATCACGTTACATATAATTACATAACATTATACATAATTACATATCATATAATCATACAAGCACATTACATATCTCACATCACATATAATCACATTATATTTAATCACATTACATATAATCATAGTACATACAATCACATTACATATAATCAAATTACAAAAAAATACATTACACATTACACACAATCACAAGATACACAATCATATTACAAACAATAACTTTACAAACAATCACATTACATATAACACATAATATATAATTTAATAACATATAAACAAATCACATAACATACAATCACATAACATATAATCACATTACATATAATCACATTACACAAAATCACATGACATACAATCACATTATAAACAATCACATTACATACACACACATTACATATGATCACATGACATACATCATATAACATAAAATCACATTACTTACAATCACACGACATACAATCAGCTGAAATACAATCACATAACAAACAATCACATAACATACAGTCACCTTACATACAATTACCTTACATACAATCACATTAAATATAATTGCATTACATACAATCAAATTATATTCAATCACATAACATATTATTACATCACATATAATCACGGTTCATACAATCACATTGCATATAATCATATAACATACAGTCACATTACATATAACCACGCTGAATACAATCACATTGCATATAATCACATTTCATATACCCACATTACATCTGATCACGTTACAAACAATGGCATTACATAAAATAACATTACAAACAATCACGTTACAAACAATCACATTACGTATAATCATAATACATTTAATCAAATGACATATTATCACATTTCATACAATCACATTACATATAATCACCTTACATACAATCACCTTACAAACAAAAACATAATATACAATCATATCACATACAATCACATTACATACAACAACATGACAAACAATCACATTGCATATCATCACAAAACATATACTCACATTGCATTTAATCACTTTACATATAATCTCATAACATATAATCAAACACTAACATAACATATTATCACAATACATCTAATCACATTACATATAATCGCAGTTACATATAATCACATTACATATAATCACATTACAAATAATCACATTACAAAAAAATTCATTACATATAATCACATTGCAATATGATCACATTACACACAATCACATTACACACAATCACATCGCATACAATCACATTACAAACAATCACATTACATATGATCACATTACATATAATCATATTACATATGAGCACATGAAATACACTCACATTACAAACAATCACCTGACAATCAATCACATAACATGAAATCAAATGACATATAATCACTTTACATATGATCACATAACATATGATTACATGTCACATAGTCACGTTACAAACAATCACATTACATATAATAACATGACAAACAATCACATAACATATAATCACATTACATTAAATTACATCACATATAATCACATTACAAACAATCAAATTACAAACAATCACATTACATATAATCACATTACAAACAATCAAATTACATACAATCACATTACATATTATCACAATACAAACAATCACATTACATACACTTACATTACATACAATCACATTACATGCAATCACATTACATGCAATCACGTTACATACTGTCACATTACATATAATCACAATACATACAATCAAATAACATTTGATCGCATTATATACAGTCGCATTTCATATTATCACATTACATATGATCACATTACATACGATCACATTATAAACAATTAAATTACATACACTCACATTACATACAATCACATTACATGCAATCACATTACATAAGATAACATTTCATATACCCACATTACATATAATCACATTACATTTAATCATATTACATACAACCATATTACATATAATCACATAACATATAATCACCTTACATACAATCATCTTTTAAACAATCACATTACATACATATATCAAAAACAATCACATTACATATAATCACATAACATATAATTATACAATCACATTACATATAATCACATTACGTCTAATCACATTACAAATATTCACAGTTAGAACAATCACATAACATATATTCACATTACAAATAATCAAATTACAAAAAAATACATTACATATAATCACATAACATATAATCACTTTACATAAATTATCATTATACACAATCACATAACACACAATCACATGGCACTATCATATTACAAATAATAACATTACAAACATTCATATTGCATACGATTACATTACATATAATCAAATTACATCTTATTACATAACATACACTCACATAATATATAACCACAAAACATATAATCACATTACAAACACTCACATTATACACAATCACATGACATACCATCATATTGCAAACAACCACATTACATATGATTACATTACAAACAATCATATTACATGTAATCTTATTACCTATGATCACATTACATATAATCACATTACATATAATCACTTTGCATATGATCACATTGCATACGATCATATGACATACAATCACATGACATACAATCACACTACATACAATCACATCACATATAATTACATTACATACAATCACATAAGATATAATCATACAATCACATTACATAGAATTACATAACATACAATCACATTACATACAATTGCATGACATGCAATCACATTAAATATAATTGCATTACATACAATCACACTACATGCAATCACATCACATATAATTACATTACATACAATAACATTACATATAATCATACAATCACATTACATACAATCACATAAGATATAATCATACAATCACATTACATAGAATTACATAACATACAATCACATTACATACAATTGCATGACATGCAATCACATTAAATATAATTGCATAACATACAATCACACTACATGCAATCACATCACATATAATTACATAACATACAATAACATTACATATAATCATACAATCACATTACATACAATCACATTACATACAATCACACTACATACAAATCACATTACATACCATCACATTATATATAATCACATAACATTAAATCACTTAAAAACATACACTCAAATTACATATATTTACATTACATTTAATCACATACTATATAATCATATAACGTATAATCACATAACATATAATCACATAACATACATTCACATTACATATAATCACATAACATTCAATCACATCACAAACAATCACATGACATACAATCACATGACATACAATCACATTACATATAATCACATCACATGAAATCTTCTTACATACAGTCACCTTACAAACAATAAAATTACATATAATTACATTTCATACAATCACCTAACATACAATCATATTACATATAATCATATTTCATATCAACATAACATATAATCACATTACTTTTAATAACATTACATACAATCACATGACATATAATCACATGACATAGTATCACATTACATATAACAACATTACATATAATCATATTACACATAATCATATTCAAACATTCATATTATATAAAATCACATTACATAAAATCACATTTCATACAATCACACAACATACAATCACATTACATACAATCATATAACATATAATCATACAATCACATTTTATATAATTACATTACATACAATCACATTACATACAATCATACAATCACATTACATACAATCACATTATATACAATCACACTACATACAATCACATTGCATATATTTACATTACATACAATCACATTACATATAATCATAGAATCACATTTATTTAAACTTATAATTGTCTGAAAATCCCTTTTCTAAAATGAAAATGGACCAATATACATGTAGTTATAGAGTGATTACAACAAAAATATAAATATTTTTATATTCAAAAAGTTTGATGAATTAATACTACGCAAGACATATCTAACTTCACTGACCGTTGTAATGCTTAATCTGTGACAGATCGAGACTCTTCAACCGGATACAAGTAGATAATAAAATAGGAAAAACCACATCGAAAAGCAATGAGCAAACTTACACATACACTTTGCAGATCTATACAGTCTTAGTATTTCTCATCCCAATAACAAACACAATCCTATTACATAAGACATAAATTCATCCCTATAACAGACCTAAATCAATCCCTATTACAAACAAACCTCTATGACAGAAGACATAAATTCATCCCTATTACAGATATAAATAAATCCCTATAACATTAATAAAACCACCTCTATAACAGAAATAAGTCAATCCAAATAACAGATGTAGATTCATCCCTATTTCAGACATAAATCCATTCTTATTACATGCATTAATCAACTCCTAGTACAGACATGAATCAATCCTTATGACACGCATAAATTCCTCCCATCACAGACATAATTCCATCCCTTTAACAGATATATTGCACCCTTATAACAGACATAAATGCTTCCCTTTCACAGACATAAATCCTTACTTATAACAGACATACAGCCCACTATATAACAGACATAAATCCATCCCTATTACATACATAAATCCATCACCATAAGATACATAAATTCATCACTATAACAGATATAGATGCATCCGTATAACAGACATAATCCATCCCTTTAACAAATAGAAATTCATCCCTACTTCAGACATATATTCATCACTATTTCAGGCATAATCAATCCCTTTAACATACATAAAACATCCCTATAACAGACTTAAATACATCCCTATAACAGACATAAATACATCTCTATAACAGACATAAAAACATCTCTATAACTCACTTAAATACATCCCTATAACAGACATAATTTCATCCCTATAACAGACTTAATACATCTCTATAAGTTATAAAAGACATAAATTCATCCCTATAACAGACTTAAATACATCCCTATAACAGACATAAAGACATCTCTATAACAGACATAAATTCATCCCTATAACAGACACAATTCCACTCCTATAACATACCTAAATCAATCTTTGCAACAAACATAAATCCTTCCATATCACAAACATAAATATTTCCCTATAACAGACATGAATCCACCCCTATAACAGACATAACTCCTTCCCTTTAACAGACATAAACTCTTCCCTATAACAGACATTAATCAATCCTAATAACAGATATAAATTCTCCCCTATAACAGACATGAACCCATCCCTAAAACAGAAATAAATTCGTCCCTATAATAGAAATAAATTCACCCCTATAATGGACATCAATTCATCCATATTACCGACATAAATCCATCCCTATTACAGATATAAATCCTTCACTATAATAGACATGAGTTCTTCCCTATAACAGACATATATCCTTTCCTAGAACAGACATAAATTCATCCCTATAATAGACATCAATTCATCCATATTACCGACATAAATCCATCCCTATTACCGATATAAATTCTTCACTATAATAGACAGAAGTCCTTCCCTATAACAGACATATATCCTTCCCTATAACAGACATAAAGCCACCCCTATAATAGAAATAAATCCATCCCTATAACATACACAAATCCATCCCAATAACATACACAAATCCATCCCAATAAAACACACAAATCCATCCCTATAACAAACATAAATCCTTCCCATCAAAGACATAAACCAATCTCTATAACATGTATATATTCATCCCTGTAACATACATATACATGTTCTTATAACTGACAAAGATCCGTCCCTATAACCGATATAAATCTGTCTTTATAACATACATATATATGTCCTTATAACAGACATAAATTTTCCCCATTACAGACATAACAGACATAGGTCTGTCCCTGTAACAGACATATATGTTCATATATTCGACATAGATACGTAACTATGATAAACATACCCGTTCCTATAACAGACATAAATCGATCAATATAACTGAATATATATGTTCCAATAGCAGACATATCTACACACCTATACCATACATAGATATGCTCCAATATAACCGAGACAGATACGTCCCTATAACCAACAAAAATCCGTCCATATATCATACATATATATGTCCTTATAACAGACATAAAATCGTCCCCATTACAGACATAACAGACATAGGTCCGTCCCTGTAACAGACATATATGTTCATATATTCGACATAGATACGTAACTATGATGATAAACATACCCGTTCCTATAACATATATAAATACTTACATATAACTGACATATATATGTTCCAATAGCAGACACATCTACACACCTATACTATACATAGATATGCTCCAATATAACCGACACAGTACGTCCATATAACCAACATAGATCCGTCCCTATATCATACATATATATATTCTTATAACAGACATAAATTCGGTTTAGGTGCCACAATTTAATATAATTAGAGTTTTTAAGAGAATTATTTTTTTCCTTTATTTCCCTTTCACGAATCTGTTTTAACTAATAATATTCTGTTTTCAGAAGTTAACCATGCTTAGACAAGTTGTATTTAAAAACTTCATCCATTTCCAAGATCACCAACATTTATCTTTTAAAGACGGTCCCAATTACATTGTCGGTGGTAACTCCACTGGCAAAAGTAGTATATTTGAATTGATAAGACGATGTCTTTCAGACAAGGAAACGAAGTCACATTCCAGTATACCAAACAAAAATCACGTGGCCTATATTCTTTGTGAATATGAAGTTCCTTCATTACTAACTGCTAGTGCTTCTTCAATACCGACATGTTCAACGTCTGGCGAAAAACACCTTACTGAAATATTCGTCCAAAATGAAGATCCAACCGGTAAAAACGGTTGAAGCATATTTAAAGTATATTGTCATCTTAAAACAAATGAAAGTAATGCCGTTTTCGTTGAATCAATTGATTATACTTTAATTGAAAACTAATACCTGGTGAATCAATTGTACGTTATCTAAAAGAGATTATAGACATTTCCTCGGAAAAGGAGAAAAATGATAGTTCAGACAAAATATAAAAAATAAAAAAGAATGAAAAGGAAGAAAAGAAAAGAAAAATACTTAAAAAGAATAAAAGTGTATCAACACAAGACAACGAAAAAGATGAAATGGACAAAACGGAAGTTGTTTCTGAAGATAAAAGTGAATTAGATGCTAACAAGACGTTTATGCCGGACCTTGAAAAGATAGTGACAGCTCTTTTTTTCAGTATTGAAAAGCTATAGTTCAAATCCAATATCAGGAAGGACAAGAGAAGACGCTTTGAAATTATTAACGGATGGCTTTGTACATATCTTATCCAACACGATTAACAGGACTGTCGCAGTGGAGCAAAAGTAAGCACATACAAGAGAAAGACGGCAAGATTAATTATGAACAAGCCGATAATAACGCTGAAATACTGAACAGTTTACTTGGATCAGAGAAAATTAATGAAGTCATTGCAAATGACATTTTCTCAACATTGACATGTTCTTCAAAATACACTTTTATCAGAGAGAAAATTGGTAAATATAACGTTGAATACAACGGTAAAAAACTTCGATTTCTAAAATCACCAGAGGGAATCATTGCCGCAAAACAGGTATCTCTAACATTAGCAAATGAAGACTTTAAAACAATTTGTCTTGAGGAGATTGACCAGGGAATGAATCCACGCATGATAAAGATACTACGAGATTTGGTTCTTCGGTTCTGTCGGTCAAAACTGATTATATTCATATCACATAACCCAGCAATGGTAGGGAAATGGACGCTTGAAAGAACATACTTTTGTCGTCGAACAGAAACTACTGACCAAAACAATGTTTGTCATCATGTCACCAAAGTGTTTGATAACGAAGGGGTCGAATACGGATCCGATCTTCATAAAGAAATTAAAAACCTCCTTCTTGCATCTTCTGTTCTCTTCGTTGAAGGACAGTCGGACAAATTTGTGATGGAGTTACTGTTTGAGGAAATAATGGATTCAAAAGATGAAGAACTGAAAAAGCTCATTTGTGAAATGTATATAGCTGCATTGGGTGGAAGCGGCGAATACAAACATGCCAATATTCTAACCAAAATTTTAGATTTAAAGTGTAAGTATGTGTTAGATAGGGACGCAGTGTATCGCAGAAGAGGCAAGTTAAATTATTTTAAAATGTTAAACAGTTGTAGACGCAGAAAGTATTCAAGAAGGAATAAAAGAGTGGCTTACCGTTCACAGTACTGAAAACCCCCCACAAAAGTTCGTCGTGAAGGAAAACACCCTCTTACCCTTGAAAGAGTCAAGTGAAGACGAAGTTAAAGGAGCACTGAAACGAAATAACATTTTTGTATGGGAAAATGACGGTTTGGATGAAATGCTTTGTAACTGTATTATTAAAGACAAGGAACTAAAGAATGAAGATAAAATTGATTTGGTTTTTGAACTGTGTTCTATGCAACAACCAATATGTTTAAGCAAAGATAATAGACAGAAATTGAACACATGACTAGGCAAAAATGGCACCTCTAAAGCGATAATTAATATATCGAAAGGAATATGTACCTTTCAAAGTGAAGAAACTATAGGAGAGACTGTACCAAACCCTGTACCATTAAGTACCTCTACGGTTACATTGTTTAATATCTTCTGTATTACTAACTACTTTTACGGATACATGATTCAAATATCTCTGTATTACTAATAACTGCTACGGTTACATTGTCCCAATATCTTATGTATTACTAATTACTTCTACGGTTACATTGTTCCAATTTATTTTGTATTACTTATTACTGCTACGGTTACAATGTTCAATTATATTCTGTATTCCTAATTAATTCTACAGTTACATTGTTCAATATCTTTCGTATTACTAATTACTGCTACGGATACATTATTCAAATATCTTCTGTATCACTTATTACAACGACGGTTTTATTGTTTAAATATCTTCTGTATTACTAACTACTTATATGGTTACATGGTTCCAATATTTTCTGTATCACTAATTACAACTACGATTACATTGCTTCAAAATCTTCTTTATTACTAATTGCTTCTACGGTGACATTGTTCCAATATCACTGTATTACTAATAATTCTGCTGTTACATTATTCCAATATCCTATGTATTACCAATTGCTATTACGGTGACATTGTTTCATTATCTTCTGTATTACTAATTACCTATACGGTTACATTGTTCCAATATCTTCTGTATTACTTATTTCTACTATGATAACATTGTTAGCAATATATACTATAAAATATTCTTGATCATTATTTGTTATCACGGTAGCATTATTAGTAATATCTTCAACCACTTGCACATGGTTAACAATGTCTAATGTATCAGATCACAAGCCACTCTACAAGCGAATGTCGATGCGGAAAGACCTATTTTTTGGAGCTACAGTCTTCAAAGTAGGTCAAATTCGCCATATAAACACAAGTTTTAAATAGGGGGTGTTTTTTTTTATAAGGATTGTACAACTATCTTTTATCGTGTCCCTAGACAAGATCGTTATGGTGTCAGCACTAACCAGCGGTTATTGACAACACGCACTTTTGGACTTCCGCATCAGGAATTCGTACGACGGGGAAGTTAACCACCAGCCTTAATGACTCAACAATTTTTATAGCCACAAAGTACTTGAAACAACGACATCAATTAGCCATTAAGTACTAGACAACGACTTCAAATAACCTTCAACTTCAAGAATTGACAATGACCAGAATCGTCTTCGTAATCGTCCGTTACATACAATCACATGACATAAAATCACATAACATGTAATCACATTACATGCAATCATATTACATGTAATCACATTACATACGAAAACATTACATATAATCATTCAATCACATTACATATATTCACATTACATTTAATCACATTCCATACAATCACATTACATGTAATCACATTACATACAATCATATTACATGTAATCACATTACATACAATCATATTACATGTAATCACATTACATATAATCTCTAATTTGAAATAATAATTGTCTGAAAATCACTTTTTTAAAATAAAATGCAGCCAATATACATGTGATTATACAACAAAAACATAAATATTTTATATTCATAACGTTTGATGAATTAGTACTACACAAGACATATCTAACAAGACTGAAAGTTGTAATACTTAATCTGTGACATATCGAGACTCTTCAACCGGATACACATAGATAATAACATAGTAAAAACCACATCAAAATGCAATATACAAACTTACATATACACAATGCAGATCTAATCAGTCCGAGCATTTATCCATTGTAACCGATTTTGGAAAGATGAAACTGTAATACAGATATCACATGTTGCGTATTGTGTCCGTTTCGTTGTGTTTATCCTTACCGTACATGTCTCTACATTAAAACTCAGTCCCATCACTAACAATATAAAAATATTGAATACTTATTAAGTTAAGAAGGTCTGTCCCTATAACCGAAAAGGATCCATTCCTATAACATACATAAATCCATCCCAAAAACAGATATAAATTCATCCTAACTACAGACATAAATCCGTCCCTATAACAGACATAGAGCCATCCCAATAACAAACACAACCCTTTGACAGAAAACAAAAATTTATCCCTATAACAGACATAAATCAATCCCTATAATATAAATTAAACCACCTCTATAACAGAAATAAGTCAATCCTTATAACAGATGTAGAATTCATCCCTATTTCAGACATATATCCATCCCTATAACAGACATAAATCAATCCCTATTACCGACAGAAATCCATCCCTATAACAAACATAAATCCTTCCCATCACAGACATAAATCCATCCCTTTAACAGAACAAGTCAACCCTTATAACAGACATAAATCCACCCCTATAACAGACATAAATCCATCCCTTTAACAGACATAAATCCATCCCTTTAACAGAAAAAGTCAACCCTTATAACAGACATCAATCCATCCCTATAACAGACATAAATCCTTCCTATCACAGACATAAATCCATCCCCTTAACAGCAATAAATCAACCCTTATAACAGACATGAATCCATTCCTTTAACAGACATAAATCCACCCCTTTAATAGATATAAATCCATCCTTTTAACAGAAATAAATTCATCCCTTTAACAGAAAAAGTCAACCCTTATAACAGACATAAATCCATCCCTATAACAGACATAAATCCTTCCTATCACAGACATAAATCTATCCCCTTAACAGAAATAAATCAACCCTTATAACAGACATAAATCCACCCCTTTAACAGACATCAATCCATCCTTATAACAGACATAAATCCTTTCTATCACAGACATAAATCCATCCCCTTAACAGAAATTAATCAACCCTTATAACAGACATAAATCCATTCCTTTAACAGACATAAATCCATCCCTATAACAAACATAAATCCTTCCCATCACAGACATAACTCCATCCCTTTAACAGACATAAATCCTTCCCATCAAAGACATAAATCCATTCTTTTAACAGAAATAAATCAACCCTAATAACAGACATAAATCCATCCCTTTAACAGACATAAATCCATCCCTATAACAGACATAAATTCATCCCTATAACAGACATAAAGTCTTCCAATCACAGACATAAACGAACTGCTATTACATATATAGATTGATCCCTGTAACATACATATATATGTTTTCATAACTTACGAAATATCCGTCCCTATAGCCGATATAGATCCGTGTTTATAACAAACATATGTATGTTCTTATAACAGTGACATAGATTCGTCCCCATTACAGACATAACAGACATATATATGTTCATATATTCGACATAGATACGTAACTATGATAAGCATACCCGTTCCTATAACAGACATAAATACTTACATATAACTGACATATATATGTTCCAATAGCAAACGTATCTATAACACCTATACTATACGTAGATATGCTCCAATATAACCGACTAAGATCCAACCCCATAACAGAAGTATATCCGGTACTATAACTGAAATACACCCATCCCTACAAGCGACATAGACCCGAACCTATAACTAACATACATGTATAAGTATGCATATGTAAGTTATGTCGAGGGCTTGTATACAATCAATTAACCTAACCACTCTTTACTGGAATTCCTGGTAGTTAACAAGAACTCGAACACACCGATCTCCGCAAGTAAATGATAACATTCTCACTTGAATTAGCGATATGAGACGACGAGTGGCAATGACACAATCAACCAGACGGGCGATGATTCAAACTCATGACCCCTGGATTGATAGTCAGAGGTGTTACCAACTGAGCTAACCCAGACCGTCACTTTATAACAGAAATATAGTACTAGTATTAGGAGCATGAAGATAGTGCACGTTTAAGTGCCACAATTTAATATAATATGATTTTAAGAGAAATATTTTTCCTTTATTCCCAAAACACGAATCTGTTTTAACTAATAATATATTCTGTTTTCAGAAGTTAACCATGCTCCGGCACGTTGTTTTTAAAAACTTCATCCATTTCCAAGATCACCAACATTTATCTTTTAAAGACGGTCCAAATTACATTGTTGGTGGTAATTCCACTGGCAAAAGTAGTATATTTGAACTGATAAGACGATGTCTTTCAGACAAGGAGACGAAGTCACATTCCAGTATACCAAACAAAAATCACGTGGCCTATATTCTTTGTGAATATGAAGTACCTTCATCACCAGCTGCTAGTGCTTCTTCAATACCGACATGTTCAACGTCTGGCGAAAAACACCTTACCGGAATATTCGTCCAAAATGAAGATCCAACCGGTAAAAACGGTAGAAGCATATTTAAAGTATATTGTCATCTTAAAACAAATGAAAGTAATGCCGTTTTCGTTGAATCAATGGATTATACTTTAATTGAAAACACGAATGCTCAGTTTACGCAACTAAAACCAGATGAATCAATTGTACGTTATCTAAAAGAGATGATAGATCTTTCCTCGGAAAAGGAGAAAAATGATAGTTCAGACAAAAAAGAAAAATTGAAAATGTATGAAAAGGACGAAAAGAAAAGAAGAAAAAGAACTTCAAAAAAAGACAACGAAAAAGATGAAATGACCAAAGAAAAAGAGATGGGCAAAACGGAAGTTGTTTATGAAGATAATAGTGAATTAGATGCCAACAAGACGTATATGCTGGAGCTTGAAAAGAAAGTGACATCTCTATTTTCAGTGTTGAAAAGCTATAGGTCAAATCCAAAACCAGGAAGGACAAGAGACGACGCTTTGAAATTATTAACGGATGGCTTTGTACATATCTTTCCAACACGATTAACAGGACAGTCGCAGTGGAGCAAAAGTAAGCAAATACAAGAGAAAAACGGCAAGATTAATTATGAACAAGCCGACAATAACGCTGAAATACTGAACAGTTTACTTGGATCAGAGAAAGTTGATGTAGCCATTGCAAATGACATTTTCTTAAATTTGACAAGTCCTGTAAAATACACATTTACAAGAGAACAATGTGGTAAATATACGATTGAATACAACGGGAAAACACATCCACTTCTAAAAACACCAGAGGGAATCATTGCGGCAAAACAGCTATCTCTAATATTAGCAAATGAAGACTTTAAAACAATTTGTTTTGAGGAGATTGACCAAGGAATGAATCCACGCATGATAGAGATACTACGAGATTTGGTTCTTCGGTCCTGTACGTCAAAAACGATTATATTCATATCACATAACCCAGCAATGGTAGGGAACTGGACGCTTGAAAGAACATACTTTTGTCGTCGAAAAGAAACAACTGACCAAAAGAATGTTTGTCATCATGTCACCAAAGTGTTTGATAAAGAAGGGGTCGAATACGGATCCGAACTTCATAAAGAAATTAAAAACCTTCTTTTTGCATCTTCTGTTCTCTTCGTAGAAGGACAGTCGGACAAATTTGTGATGGAGTTAATATTTGAAGAAATAATTGATTCAAAAGATGAAGAACTGAAAAAGCGCATTTGTGGAATGCATATAGCTTTATTGGGTGGTTGCGGCGAATACAAACATGCCAATATTCTAATGAAACTTTTAGATTTAAAGTGTAAGTATGTGTTCGATAGGGACGCAGTGTATCACGGAATACACAAGTTAGATTATATTGCAATGTTAAACAGTCGCAGAAACTCCTGTGACGCTGAATGTATTCAAGCAGAAATAAAAGACATGTTAACCGATCACAGTTTGAAAAAAACGTTCGACGTGAAGGAAAGCGCACCCTTACCCTTGAAAGGGTCACGTGAAGACAAAGTTAAAGAACTGCAACAAAATAATATTTTTGTATGGGAAAGTGACGATTTGGATGAAATGCTTTGTAACTGTATTATTAGAGACAATGAACTAAGGAATGAAGATAAAATTGATTTGGTTTTTGAACTGTGTTCTATGCAACCACCAATATGTTTAAGCAAACATAGTAGACAGATGTTGAACAAATGGTTAGACGATAATGGGGCCTCCAAAGCGATAATTAAAATATCGAAAAGAATATGTACCGTTCAAAGTGAAAAAACGGTAGATGAGACTGTACCAAACCCTTTACCATTAAGTGATGCTAGTTTAAATACGCTACACAAATTAATGGACGAGGAAGACGGTTTTTTCAGACTTTCGGCAGATGCTACAGGAAAATTTAAACTGATTGTTTCGGATAAAAAACCTAAAGAAACAATAGGCAAAAAGAAAAGAAGGAGCGACCATACCAACGTTACAGAACTTAAACGAAAAAGTGCAAAAATTTTGGCTCAGTGTCTTCGTAGAAGTCCTGAAATTAAATCATTTGAAAACTTTCTGAAATACAATAATAATGTATGACTGCTGTAAACGCGTGACGTAATGCTTGTTTTTACGTGATTTATGTATGTATCTGTGTGTGTGTGTGTGTGTGTGTGTATGTGTGCATTCGTGTATGCGTGTTTCGTGTATGCATTTGGGAACTTACTTCGCCAGTGAAGCCTGTGCTTGTGATTGTTTACGAGTGGCACTCGAACCTGTAAAAAAAAGCAGTGATTATGATGGACTCCGGAATTTGCATAAATAAAACGGATAAGAATGTCGATAATCCTATACACCCAAATCGAAAAAAGAAAACATGAATTTATCTGTCATTGAAGATTAATTTTTTGTGTTGCTATTGGCAATTGATAAGTGCATTCCTAGCTGTTTCTGGCACTAGAAATGATTTGATAGTTTTTTGCATCCCAAAATATTTGAAAAAAAAAACGTTCACTATACAAGATTAGCAGGTGTGCGTTGTGATTAAGTTTAAGTTCAACTATTTCAAATCCATTGAAACAAGTGCGATTATCGGACCTCTCAAAGCGTACTAAGTCAAAGTGTCGAAGATTAATGCGCCCAAAAAGTTAGAGCTGCGTAAATCGGTTTGGCATTATTTTTCTTGAAAATGCATAAATTGATCATGTTTTTTAGTCATATATTTTGTGCGTATGAGAACATTGAAATATGTTTATGAGTTCTGGATGACATTGTGTACTGTTGGGTGAATATACAACAGTTTAATTATACGTAGTAATACACTGCATCAAATGGGCAGAATTGTCAAAAATAAAGGGGTGTCATCAAAACATAAAAATGTGAAAAAGCAATCTGGTCAACCCGATGATTTTTCCTACATATTTGGACTAACAGAAGACAGTCTATAGAAACAAGACACTTTAAGAGCCTTTGGCAATGTGTTCAATGTTCCAAAAGTGCATGGCTCTATACGTAGAACAGTACAAAATTACCTTGGTGTTTGAGACTTACTACAGTGCATGTAATTATGAAGTGCTGAATAAGTGTCTGATGTCAATCAAACTATTAATAACTATTCTTACACATCGTCTGCTTTGTTCTTTGTAGGTACAATATTTGTTATCATATATATTTTACCGTTCTCTTGTACTAACAACTATTTAAAGTAATAGTTTTCACTACCTCAATTTTCCAAAGACTAGGTGGCTGATTTCTGCCGTGTCTTGTTGGCGTTTTGGTGGGGCGAAAACATTACAACAAAACTAATTTGTTGATTTTTTTGTGTTGATGTCTTGTCGTGTTGGCGGGGAGAAGATATGAAACACAACTCATTGTACAGAAAACCCGACATTCAGAGGGCGCAAATAGAACATATTTATTTGCCGAGGAGTCGTGTTGGCGGGGAGAAGATATAAAACGCGACATATTCTACAGGAAAACTCGGCATTTAGAGGATACAATCAGGACATACTTATTTGTCGAGGAGTCGTGTTGATTACCATCTCTGACTTCTTCTGTCCAAAGTTCATGACTGAGACTGGGGTATTATTTACTATCCTTACACATCAACTGTTTTGTTCTCTTCAGGTAAAATATTTGTCATCTATCATATATTTCTTACCATTATTTTTTACTAACAGCTATTTAAAGTACGTCTATTTGTCTTCACTACCTCCATTTTCCAAAGACTTTTGTGGCTGATTTCTGCCGTGTCGTGTTGGCGTTATGGCGAGGCGAAAACATGACAACAAAACTCAACTTTGTCCTGCCGACACGACAATACGAAAACAGAACAAATAAATCATGTTGAAATTTTCATGTTTACGTGTTTGCGGGGAGAATATACGAAAACACAATACATATCATGACGTATTGGCTGGGCAAAAACTCGTCAATTGAATATTTGTCATGTTTTCATGTTGGTGGATAGACGACTCGACAAAACGACAAATAAAGGGCACCAACACGACATATTTATACTGGCAAATACAGCAGATTCACCAGTAAACCAATCTCATTGGCGCCTTCAAAATATCAATTTTTCGAGTAAAATGTTTCTAGTTTATGTGTTGTAGTATTTTTTGCCATACGTCAACACGACATATTTATACAAACATGTCTACCATGGAATCGTCTATAATATTTAATTGAATTGCATATTACGTAGTAAAATTTCAAGGCGAATTGTTGAATCATCCATATTAAACATAAGGCTGAATTATCTGACTGATATACAAGAAATACAACGCTTACTATACTTCTATATCAATATGACAGCACAGTCATCTTCTCCTTCTAAACATAAAATTATGAATCAGATGTCAAATGTTAAAATAATTTTGACTCAGTTCTGGCCAAGTAAAATATTCCTCATTAATTAAACCACGTTCCTGATTCTAACGAGATTCTGGTAAATACGTATCAATATTTTCTCAATTTCTGCATCTTTTCGACAGCGTCAGTGTTATATACTGGCTCAATACATTATATACCTAAAGGGAGAATACTCTGTAAGGTCGTTTTGGAGAATCTTCATGTTAGTCTTTACCTTTAGGCTGACGTCACCATTGGATCATTCTGGATGTTCTCTTATGTACAGATTGCTCGATTAGACGTATTGTCGTTTACATTTTGTATAAGCAAGTGGTGCAGAATTATAACCATTTCTACAAGCTAATTCTACTTAAATAAGTAAAATCTTTACTATAGTCTTTTCGTTCATAGTTTAATTACCTTATTTAGTCAGTAATTGTCTTATGTCATAGTCATAATTACCTGTATTTTGTTTAAATCAATTTATTATTTTCAAAAGAGCACCTGTCATTGTTTAGGCAGCCATGTTTGTTGTTGTTGAAGTAAAGCATTATGGGAGCATGCTACTAAGTTACTAGATACATAACCTCTCAAGATTTCATTACTTAACCTATTAAAGTTTGTGCTTCTATTTATTACACCAGACTGAGCAAAATCAACATTGCACAACATTATCCATGGTATAGGTTGACAATTTACTCCTGCAGTGTATACAGTCATGGCTCTAACGTCGTGAAATAGAATCCTTTCTATGAGCATATGTTTGAATGCATGGGTTTCAAAGTACACACACTTTGTACTTAATTAAACATTTATAACTTCAATGAAAGAAAAGTTTCATGTTAGAAACAATTGTCATTTTGTTACAGCTACAGCGTGGTCCAGTTGTAGGACACCGAACCCATGTTCGGAGGGTCGTGGGACCGAGTCTACTCCACGACTATATGTGATGTCCTTGAACAAGACACTTTTTTTCAGTATATGCTTAGTACTGGTTCTCCCCAGGAAGACTTAGAGCGAGATTTGTCTAAGTTTTGATAATTTGTTTCAAAATCGAAGTAAACTAAATAAGTTTAAACTAAGGACAACTATGTTTCCGACACTAAAGATAGTAATTTTTTATGCTTTCAATACATTCATGACTTGTCATTTATGATAACGTAATTTGATGTCTTATCTGGTGTACTATGTCACTCAATTATTATCAAAGTGTGCGGAATAACACAAAAAAAACATTATTAACTCAATAGTTACATCATCAAACTAAACAGTAATTGAACTCGCAGTTAGGATTCAAACACTTGCCTCTGACGATTATCTAAATAATCTCAACAGTTCAATCGACTGTGCAACTGGTTTAATTCTGTATTATTCTCTGTGACAAAATTAAAACATTAATATCAAAATAAAAATCAACCTGTTTTACAGTCCGTTTTAATTGTTTATTTGAGAACAGTTGTAAACATATTATTGCTATACACATGTAATACGGGTAAGACAGGTATTTGTACTTAATTATGCATTAATTGCATAACAAAAAGGAATCACCCTCTTAACCTTTACCGTGTAATGATGAACCTACCCAATTATCAACTTTGATTTGAGTATACACGGCATTATAATCTAAAGGTATGGATGGATTGCATTTATTCAGTAATAGCATATGTAATAAAGTCATGTGATGTGCAAATGTGTTATTAATACGTTGTTGTTTTTTTTCTTTTTACTTGTGTTTGTGAAAAAAAAGAAAACTGAAACAATTTACAAAGTGTTATAAAAATATAGTGAACAAATATGCATCAATATCAAGCTATCGGTGAGTGATACATTGTAAATATTTAATATTGATGGAATTATGTTTTTGGTATTAAGTATCGCATTAATTCAAATGTCTTTCGCGCTTTGATACAATATTGATGTTAATACGATTTATGCGAGAAAATGATAAATAAATTCATCAATACCATTTCTATATAGCAAAAGCAATTTCCTTTTACTTATAGAAATATCTCCTCCTTTTTGGTCTTGGTGAAAAATGGTACTACATTGGGTGGAATGTTTATTCATGAACCATAAGATTATGAAGTACCAAGATGATGCCAAATGTGAAGTGCATAAATTATAAGAAATATAAAACATTTATACGAGAGTGCAGAAGACTAACCTTTTACGATATAATTATACTACTAGGATTTGTGTTATTACAGTTTAGGCTGTTTGAGAGAAAAATTGATAATATATATTATATCCATATGTTGTCATGCATTATATTTTTCTTGAATTCACAATTTCTCTTCTTCATCTTTGTCAATTTTTTTCTATCTAAATATCTGTCTGATTTATTTTTTTGAATTAAATTACATAAATTTATACAAGTACAAATACCCAAGTTTGATAATTTTCAATACCAAAACAATCAATATATGACATTTTTAAGAAATCTAAATTCTAAGATGGCTGTGATATGACATTCACCTGATACGACATCTAAACGGGAAAGCGATAAGATGCCTATTTAATAATGTAAAGGTATTATCTATCAACAGTAATATCACAATTTACGTTCTGACACCGAACATTAATTAACAGATATACACGGAATTTCTGTGCATAAAAAGATAGCGATAGCGATAGGGTACAAACTATAATAGTCCGTGCGATCCCGCCAATTGAAGGACGCCGTACTCGATGGGATCGACCGGCGCCCTCTATCGCAAGAAATGTACCTATGTTGACTATCAGTTGTCAGTGTTCTCGATGTTATAGATATCAAATAACAAAAGAGACCCTTATATGGATCTCGTGTTTCACCACACATAGTTTAGACATCAGATATGGAACCCGTGGTTTAGTGATAGCGCATTAAACCCAGGATATAAGGTCGTGGGTTCGATCTTCACCCGCGGCTTTGTGTTATGTCCTTGAGTAGGACACTCTTTCCGCATATGCTTAGTACTAGTTCTGCCCAGGTAGACGTCGAACGTGATTTGTATCAGTTGTAATAAATTGTTTTATAATCGAAATAAAATAAATAAGTTAAATCTAGCTAAGATATTTCTCAATTTTGTGATTCTTCCTGTTGTAAAATTTATTCCATTTAAATGTGTTTGTATTGTATTTATACAGTTGTTAACATAGCATGGGTATTTTTGTCTAAAATCTACCATAATTGCATCTCATTTAATGCCGTCAACCATTTATCAATCATATCAGCTAGAACTGTTTCACAACTGTGGTAAATCTGCTTTGAAATTCACACACATCGCTCATAAAAATTTAAAAATAGTTTACAATTTTCAATAAATATAATGTTTTAATCAATTTTGATAGTGCATATAATTTAGATATAAGTCGATAATTGTTGAAATCATCAGTGGCACTACTTTAAAATAAAGGGCTTACTTTAGCATATATCCAGAAGACGGGAAAAGATCATTTCATGAAAACGATTCGTCGTTTCCATGCAATAAATCAAATATATCATAATATGAACTAAGGCATTGCCTCTCTTGGGGTCGAACTTCAACTTTACAAGTATAGTAAACAAACAAATACTAAATACACTTTATAGTACATGTATTATATGTTTAGGATAACATTGCAGATGTTTCCATTATATATTTAATATGTATTATGTTTATCATAAATAAATCACTTATTATATGATTGAAACTTTATTCAAGGAACTATATCTCTAATTCCTTGGTTTGCTAAACAAAATCAAACGTTATTAGCATCATAAATGGTAGTGCAACATTTTGCACATCTCTAGGAGCCTTTTAAAGTCTTTTTTATTTTGCGTCTCCCGAGTTATGGACAGCTGAAAGAATATCGAAATAATAAAGAAGCTGTCCATTCACGCCTTATTTAATCAAGCTACATAAATGGATGCTGGTCACAAAATACCTTTTGACGTAGGTATTTTTTCGGTTATAAATGTTTCTTGCATAATATAAATGTCACATTGTGTACCGCAACTGTTAGGAGAGAAACATATGTCAACGGTCTGGTTAGCTCAGTCGGTAGAGCACTTGATCTGTAAGTGAAAGGTCCCGAGTTCGAATCTGCAATGGTTGCATATTTTTCTAGCCTTATTACATAAACATAATACATGTCTGTACTATAGTTTACACTGAGCAGACAGCCAGTATGTATTTTTACTAGGTTTCAAAACAATTTCAAAACAGACCTAGAAGACAAAGGAACCAATCACAGTGCAGCCACCGTCCTTTTGTAAGTAATCTTAAATTTCTCACAAAATATTTTTAGACTACCGGAGCGAAGATTGATCCGACAACTTCGGCAGTGAGAAGTAAATGGTTATTTGACAACAACACTATGGACAACTCTGCCACAGAAAGAACCATTTGTATAATTTAAAACACCAGACATTCATACTGTATTCAAGCATAAATAGAGTTCTTGCAGTTTAAATGTTAAAATATGACTTAACCAAATGTATATTTCTGGACAAATGTTGGAATAAACCAACACATTTACTTAAGTTCCCAAATTAGCAGCTGAGGCATCCAAATATATATGAAATATACAATCTGGACATAGGTTCCCCTCAGTTTTTGTCCAGACACTTCTACAATCTGGTTGTAATACTAAACGAGACAAACAAAATAGACAAAAAAAAGAGACCATGTATGATTATAAACTGCAGTCCATGGAAAAAATGCTTTCAAATGTAAGGCAGTCAGAAAGAGTAAGCATAAGTTAGTAGCATTTTGTCCATGCAGAAGCAAACATTACAAAAAAATATACATTTTTAAAATAAAACAAACATTTCTTTTTTCACCATATCTAAGCCATCTCTTTTCATGTTGTTCGCAACTGCTGGAATTCGAACCCAGAATTTCTACAAAAGTGTAGATGTGTTTGCCAGTTACACCACAGAAGCATATCATGTTGTACTAAGATAATGGTCTTAAATATTTACCAAATCAAATTATATAAATTAATAGAAATTAATATTTAAAATAGCCCAAATTTCTATTAATAAAATGCACTCTTGTAACACAGCACTACATGTTTTTTTCTAATACTATATACATGTAGTATAATATCAAATTTTGTGAAATTAAAAATCAGATCGACTCCTCCTATTTTATGGGGAAAAACGCTTCAACAATCTGGAAGCTAGTCTTTAATCGAAATAAACAGGTATTGATTTCAAGTCAGGTTAAAACATCTAAAGCATCAGCTGTGTGTTTTATGGTATTTTTACATAAATAAAATTATGTACTTTATAAAATGGTTAAATTTGGATATCACGGTCCGAAATAAATACCTCCGCCTTTGTAAAATGTATCGCACCTTGGGAGTTTATTCATGTTATACATTAAGTCTATAATGTATCTGACTGCCAATTCAAGGGTTGTGAGATCCAATTGATGATACTTGCGGGTAAAATTTTAATATGTCAGATAAGGGCAATGATTTGCATTTTATTCATGCAAGAGTAATCTAACTTATTCATTGTAGTATGCTTTATGACTGGAGAGTCTTGTGTTAAGTTTAAATCAAATCTAATACATTGAGTGGTTGATGAAGTATGGACAAGATGCAATGGATATTGAGATTGGGACTTGCACACAAAACTTCAACCAAGGTGGGACGCCGAATTCCGGGTGAGCAGAATAGCTCTTTATTCTGTGAAAAGTCGAGCTAAAAACTATTTGAAAATTGTTTACAGTAACAAAGACAACTCCGTTAGAATTTACAATGTATTTACCAAAACTCTTATGAAAACAAAGCAAAAGGCCAACTAACAATAAATGTATGTTATAAGTACTGTTCTCTGATTGAAATAATTACATCATGACATGAACAGGGAGGTTACCGACTTATATTTATATAATTATATGAATACAAACATCGTAGGAAACCGTAATTTATAATGTGTTTTTAAACAAGAGGCCCATGGGCCTTAACAGTCATCTGATTATCCAAAAAACATTCAAATAAATCTATTCAGTCGTAAGAATAACTTTTTGTCAATTTCTCTTATATAGATTTAGTAAAGTAGGCCTCACTCCAAGGGCAAAACTGTGTGAACCAGGGACATGCAATTCACAATTTTTATAAATGACCCATATATGTCCATAATAATGCTCACTTTTTGTTTCCCAGTGCTTCTCCTATATAGAGAAAAAGATTTTCAAAGTTTACCTTACTATGACCGTTTTCACAATTTTGATTCACCTGTGTGTACCAAAGTTGCATAAAATATATCATTACAATAACGGTTACGGTTTTGAGAAGAACTCAAAAAAGTCAATTGTTTACGGACGCATGATGATGGACGAAAGGTCCATTGAGACAAAGTCTCAGGTGACCTAAAAAGACCGACTGAGATTAAAGTTGAGGGCATAATGGTAGACTGAATGCATTTAAAGGGTCCTTTGTGGTCGAGTGGTATAAGGCGACATCTCAAGATCACTTACTTCTCACCGCTAAGGTTGTAGGTTTGAATCCCGCTCCAAAAACTGTATGTGAGTTTCCAGTTACTTGCGGAAGGACAGTAGTTGTACTCAGTCTGAGGTCTTCCTCCACCAGCAAAACTGGATAAGCCATATATAACCTGAAATATGTTAAAAACGGCGTTAAACCCGATTAAAAAAAAAAGAATGCATTAAAATCACTGTTCTCATTAATTAAAGTTTTATAACTATTATATCAACTACTATAATATGCCTACGCACCATGTGTATCAGCAATTGTTTGTTATCATCAAGATTGACCAAGCTATTTTGCCATATTTGGCTAGGTCATCCTAAAATAATGTTTGATTGCTGTGTCTCGACTCAGTATGTTAAAGAAAAATGGACAGATATCACGAAAAAATAAAAAGTTAACACTTTAAAAGGCAATAAAAAGTTTAAGTAGCTGCAATTTTTAGCGAGTAAGAAAGAGCACAGCAAACGCATGCCCCACTTGTTTGATTTTGATGCCAGAGTGCAACCCTCCGTTACTGAGAGCACTTCCGTGTTAAAGATCAGGTACCTGTCACATGTGAAGTTGTTGGTTCAAGTCGAGCTATATACATACAATTTAGAGTTACAATTTCCCCTGAAAGGTTCTACTCAGACTTATGATGTTACTTTTTGGAATATACAGGATACCTTACGATACCTTTTTATGTTTTTGCTCATTATTGCACCTAGAGTACAGCTTGCATTGTCACTACAAGGCACTGTTCACCCATTATCAACTTCCACATGCACACGTTTTCCCCCATGCTATTAACCCTTGCCCGGCACTGTTATCAAAATTAGGATTCTGGGTAGTGATAATGCTATATTTAGACTTTTAGTACCATGCCTGATAATGTTGTTAAAATACCTTCCCCTGAGCAATCCTATAGCCAGATGTTCTGAACAAGTAGAAAACTGTACAAGTCACTGGCCAAATAGAAATTTGTACAGGTCACCATTTACAAAAGTTTAGTCTCTTTAATTACTTTAATTGGTGCACATACACATGGGGATTAATTATCACTGACCAGTTAATCACTACTCTGAATCAATTATCATTCAATTTTCTCCAGGCGGTATTCAATAAGATGTCCAAAAATACATAGCTGTAACTGTTTTGATGGCAGCATAACCAGTATAAGCTGGTTAGCCCCATAAGCTCAGTCAGTAAATCATAAAACTTCTAGCATTGAGGTTGTGGGTTAGATCCCCGGGGCTGGCCAATTAAAAACAGTCGTTCCGATTGGTATTTAAATCGAGGATCCATGTGAGCACACTGAAGAACCAGAAGAAACAAACAGTTGGTTTCAATCTGTAACCTGCACTATCCCCCTGGAACCTAAAAAGATCAACACTCTTCTCGGGTAATCGCCAATATGGGATGTTTATGTCCGTAAAAGTAGGTAAGCTACTTTTGCGCCAAACACCATGACAACTACAGATATTAAAAAAAGTGTTGATGTTAACAAGGACTTGTATAGAAGGATAGGAAACTTGCATCTCCTGACTAAATGTTGATAAAATAGCACACAAAGGATTACTAATTTGGCATGAGCATTTACAAAATCTCACCTAGTTGCCTTTCCATCTCTATATAATTCCTTGATGTTTATGTCTATACATTTTAGGTTAGCAACTTTCACAGCACACACTATGACTACAGATTTTTAAACATATGGTAGATGTTTATGTTTGTAAAATGTTGGGTTAGTGACTTTTGTGCCACACACCATGACAACCACAGATATAAAAAATTGGTTGCGGTTCATGTTCTCTCAACACACTGTGAGTTTGGGTCCGATTGTAGCTTCAATTTCACATGCTGTGGCCCACGGGCTTTGGTGATTTCATCAACCTACGAGTTCATCTACTTTAATTTTGTGTTAAAAACAGGTAGTGGTTTTGTCAACCTTAATTTAGTAAAGTGTTATGTCGCACGCCAAATATACAGCAAGAACACTGACAACTGTGGATAGGTGAGAACCAGTTATGGTCTGTTGAACTAACTAGGGCTATAATTATGTAATTGAAAAGTATTAATGAGTAATAAAATATTTTGCATTAGTTTGTTTTAATTTAATTAAAACAATTTTAGGCAAAACACTGATCAATACCATATATATCAGTCTTGCTGTTAAGCTAGCTTTTACAGCGGTGTAGTTAAAGTGCACTGACTGTATTGGAAGTTGAGCAACGATGTACAGTGTTAGGGGAGTGTTAGTACTTGGATGGGTGATCCAATGTTACTTTAATGGCAACGAGGATAAAGTTCCGAACCTGTGCCTGTACGAATCTCTCTTTCTTTGGAATGGGATGGGATATGTCAATGAACTGCTGAAAGCCACAGGCTGTGCTGTTGGGTATAGGCCCTAAAGGTAAAGAGGGGAAGAGTGTAGTGAGTGTACATATAGGTCACTAACAACAGTCTTTTCTGTGAAGCTAGCTTTTACAGCGACATGGTTAAGGAACGATGTACAAGATAAGCACTTGGATGGTTGACCGATGTCACTTTAGCGATATTCATAATTCTTGGAAGTGATTGAATTCAGGTCATAATTGAAAATACGTTACGGCACCATACAATTGTAAACATCAAACAATTGTACATTTATTTTCTACTCTCGCAAGATGGACATGATTATTTTGAGAGCCATTTCCAGGACAAAAAAGATACGATACTACGCAACAATTATCTAAACACTGTATATTTACCTTTGATAACGTTGAAAACGCAAATAATATATTAACAGCAATCGGACTGCTTTTCATTTTACCCGCAATTACTTTGACCGAAACTTTGCGAAACATATTTACTGCAGAGCAATGACTTTGTCGTCTGGTTTGGTATTTTAATTATCAATTATTAGCTAAGAATTTTATTTATCAAAAAAGTGTAATTATTTTAATATCATTATTACTGTAATTTTTTTGAAACAAGATTTTGTTGGTTTTATTTTATTTGGAATAATAGACATGAGGCAACGTATGGGTTAAAGGCATAGTCCCACCATTGCAAAAAGGAAGTACTTCCGTGGGGTAGTCGCATAATGGCCGTTTTAAATAATTCTCATTTCTTCTTCTTTAAAAATGCATTTTCCTTATCTTAATGCTCATTTTTTTTATTTGAATGGCATTATTGATGTATTTTGAACACTTTGATAGCATTGTCATGTTTAAATTGTGAATTTAGAAAAAAAAAATGATGCTTGGAAATTGGGGTATGAATACATGATTTCGGAAGTCTACTTTCACTTTGTCACCAGTGTACACACTGAGCAGAAAAAAAATCTCTTATATGACACATGACCCCTACTTTTTTCATCATATTTTGATAGTGCAGAGGTTGACAAACAGTAAAATGTAGGTTTCACGTCTTTCATTTGGGTCAATCTGACTAAAGTACACGATCATCCATGAATGTAGGTTGAGATACAATCAAAACTCAACTTATGGACGCACGCACAAGACGACGGACACCACACCACGGCATAAGCTCTTCTGGCCTTTGGCCAGTAGAGCTAAAAACAAGAAGAGGCATAATAATACTGAGATTATTTAAATAACTTTAAGCTTAGTTTAAATGAAGCAAATTCACAATGCTACTTAGTACATTTTAGATGCCATATTGCAATAAATTCTATATTTTTTTCTTGATAATCTCAATACAAGCATAGAAACTTTTAAATTTCAAGCAGGTATTTAACATGAATACTCTAATTTCATACCTGTACTTTAGTCCCAATTACTGAAGTTTTCTCACTGGAAAATAATGATTTTCTGGCCTTTGTAGTTGTAGATAGCTCCTGGTACTCCAGCTCTCTCAATTTCTATAATATTTGCATTATTTTATCACATTTCTTGTTTGTAAAGATACATTATGACATTATAGGATGCATTCTGTCTATATTTTATATGCATTCAATAGAATAATAGATGCCAAAAGCTGATTTTTTAGAATACATGTATATCTAAAATATTATTAATATGAGCAATGTTAACACTCTTAATCATAAATCAATACAATCTCATTAAAATCATCTCCTATAATGGAAGATCGTGTACTTTAGTCAGATTGTAAATCAATATTTATCATTCTAATATGACTACATGTAGTAGTGTTGAATCATCACAAAGCTGTTAGGTTGATGTCATGTCATTTAGTGCCATGTATGCATCGAGAAATAGCGCTTCAAAATGAACTTAATAAAATCCAGAGCAGTTAAAATATAAAAGTGAAAATATACAGAATAAGTTATAAATAGCATACCTGTACACACAAGAGGGATAAGGGAAGGCTGAACGTCACACGGCAGGAGAGGTGGACCAGCTTCCATCAGTTGGGGAGTGGTATTAACCTTTAGAGTAGAATAAAAAAAAAGCAAATAAGCAAGAAGAATATTTCATCAGTTAACATGTACATTTATTAACACCAAACCTGCTACAGAGTTGTACATCATACAATTATACAAAGTGTATGTAACATATTAAAATTGTTTAAAACTGATTAATAAAGACACGCTTGGACAGTCACTTTCCAACATAAAAGACTGCGGAGATGCAATAAAGAGTCCCTGAGCTGGGACCCCACCGGGAATCAAACATGGGACCTTTTGGACGAGAGTCATGCATGCTAAGCAGGACCTTATCCGTTAAACTAGTAATTTCTTCATTTTCTAAATGTCTGCAGGTCTCAATTTTAGGCCATCAAAAATCTATGCCTTGGGAAGGTCACCTCCTCGGACTGACTTTCAGGTAAATGTTTTTATTCATAAATCACTTTTGTAAACATTAATGCAATTTTGTATTTGAAATCACTTACCTGTGCAAAGTGTTTCAACTCTGAAAAAGTCTTCAAACTTGTTTTTTTCCAAATGGTTAAGCTAGGAGAAACACATTCTTCAAAGGCCTACTCGTAGGTGACTTTAAAAGTCTTTTCATTGTAATCTCTCTATTTGAAGCGGAATGTAAAAATGAATCCAATATCATTTGTTTAGTTTTCCTCAATTCATTTTCTATTTTTATCACATTTTGCACTTTTCTGTAACATTTTACGCAGTATGCCCTGTGGTTTTGTTGTGCCATCTACACTAATGCCATGGTATAACCTTTAATTCTTTGATTTTCTCAGCTGTCAACTTCATTTTTTGTTCAAGTTACTGTCACGCTTCACTTTTCGACCAGAAGACGTTATTTCTAAATTGGAGAAAGTAAAACTGCACAAAACACATTTATCAACCACAAAATAATGTTTCCTGGGCGTGGAATCCGCCATATCTATCTTCTTGTGTATGTCTGCATATGTTTGTGTTACCGGTTTTCGATCACTTAATAATCGCTGCTAAATATTTCAATGCAAAACGGATTTTGACACTAAATGCTTGTATACAACGTTAAAATAACTATCAAATAATTATTTTCTACCAAAACAATTACAAATACATGCCCATTGACTTCACCATTCACGTTAGATCATGGTGACCCAGTATACGTTCAATAAAATGGCGGCACCTGATATCGAGCACATGATAGGATGATGTAATGTGTCAAACTAAAATGACACATGGCTTCAAAAGCACAAATAAATGAAAGCAGAAAAAACTGCATAACCTTTAACATGAATAAATATTTCTCAATAGGTTAATTTCATCATAATATCAATTAATTTAACAGCATGAGGTTTTTAAAAAATTTACTTTTTATTTTTTTTAAAAATCATAGTAACCAAATAAAAACACTGATTTAAAATATATATATCTTCTTTTTATTTGCTACTTTATTATTTATTCTTTATATAACCCCCTCTTCTTATCCACTTCTTATAACAAACCTTTTCAACTGTTTGCTTGTTTTTATTCTACATTTAAATGTGGTCCTGTACTAATTTCAATCTCATTCTTAAAAAAAAATCTATAAGAAGGTCACTCGTCCGGAACCTCGATAATTTCTGACATGCACAAGCGAAATATTTTATAACTTTCGACCTTGACCTGTACTGCATCAGTTTTCAGCAGACGTGTATGAAATCGATATTCGTAAACAAACCTAGCATTTGTCGAGGTTTTAGGTGAACTGAAAAATGGACCTAGTGAGAAATACATTTTTTCAGGTCTGTACCATAAAATGACTTTCTCACTTCTAATCGGAAGCATTATTTTTGATATTTTTCTTTGCATTCAATGACCACGTGGATACTGTTTGTAAATATTGCCAATAGTGTAGGAAGTTGAAATACGCGTGCGCGATATTCGTAATTCTGGGAAGTGATCGATTTCATGTGACGCTCGAAAACAGGTTACGGCACCATATTTATATCTATAGTCGCCACCGACCACTTCGTCCGCAGCTCTAAAACCAGATCTTTTACAATTTAGATCTACGGAACGTATTCTTATTTCCGCGTAGCCATGATGCGGTCGTAATAAGAACTAGAACACGCGTGTAAATCACTATGCGAAAATTCTAAATATAGATTTTTTTGGGGAAAATATAGACTTTTACTTTCACTTTCAAAAACGTGAAAGCAAGGTTCTGATTGACTGGCGGAAAGGTCGTCTGAACGTGACCCGCAATCGGTTGTCCTCAGATCCTATGCGTAGTGTAAATAGGAGATGATATTAATGAGATTGTTCATTTGGGTCTCTCTATGAATAACAAGCCTTCAAACTTTTATTATTTACTATAGAATAAAGAACAAAAATCAATGGTGGGATGACACCTAAAGGTCCTCGTGTTATTTTTAAAATGCACCACCTCTCACTGAGTTCTAGATGTTACTCGAGTGAAACCGTAACGGGTTCGTAAACGAACTCGCTTTTCGGGCGATTTCGGTTTCGACCCCTATAACTTCAGGTGCAGATGTGTTTTAAACCCCGAAATATTTTTCATATATTAACTTAGTGTTATATGTCTCCCAATTTACTACATCGATGTATTCATATGCTCTGTCAAAAATAAAAACAAACATGGCTGACCTAATTTCTCAAGTCGGTAATTCAATGCAAATAAATGGAAAAGGCCAGGGAGTCGTGACCGAAATAGTATTTATGCGAATATAAACCTACACAAATCGGGCTTTCCTAAAAAAAAAGATATACTTTCGTTTCCGCTTTAAATGCTCCAACCTTGTAGTTTTCGGAAAACGTCATTTGTGGTCGATACACTTAAAACACAATATTTGCATACGAGGTGTATGTATTCATTTCACTATAAATATATATAAACTATATATATCGAGACCGTTGATGACAGACCGGACAAGAAATGTCAAAAAGACTAAAAGTGTTGTCAAACAAAGTTAGATTGTGACCTTGACCTTTGAAATGGGAGTTTGGGTATTAAGAGCAAAACGTCGTTATGTTATTTTGATCATTTATAACAAGAATTTATAAAAATCCATCTATGCATGACAAAGTTGCAGGCCGGACATGAAATCTCACAAACTCAAAGTGTGACCTTGACCTTTGAGGTAAGGGTGTGGGTCTTACCCACGACACGTCGTCATGTTATGTTGATCATTTGTAGCAAGTATCATTAAAATCCATCTATGCATGACAAAGTTACAGGCCGGACACGAAATCTCACACAAACTCGAAGTGTTGTCAAGCAAACTCAAATTGTGACCTTGACCTTTGAGGTACGGATGTGGGTCTTACTCGCAACATGTTGTCATGTTATGTTGACCATTTGTAGCAAGTATTTAAAAAATCCATCAATGTATGACAAAGTTACAGGCCGGACACGAAATCTCACACAAACTCGAAGTGTTGTCAAACAAACTCAAATTGTGACCTTCACCTTTGAGGTACGGATGTGAGTCTTACTCGCGACACGTGGTCATGTTATGTTGATCATTTGTAGCTAGTATCAACAAAATCCATCTATGCTTGACAAAGATACAGGCCAGACACGAAATACCGGACGGAAGGACGGACGGACGCTGCGATTACTATATGCCGATCAGAGAGCTCCTCTCAATGGTGGTAGCTGACCATATGTTCCATATCACCAACGATGAAAACAAAGCAACGCCGATTCCACTAGGGACCAGTCGTTATTCTTTCATATGCCTCTAGCGCCACCTGTCGTCATAACTGACAATGCAAACTGTGTATTTCGCATTGTTACATTATGCCTAAGTGCGTTGTACAACATGCTTACTGCGTAGTTTAACATTTGTAATTCGAATCCTTTTGAAACACATGATTATGCTGAACACGTTATATTTTACAGGAAGTTTGTAACTTTTACAATGATAGGATATAGTAGGATAGACAAATAGCAAAGTTACAAAGGTGAAATATTTCATTTCCATCAAAGAACTAAGAAGAAAGAAACATGTACACCAATTGCACAAAGAACAAACGACAAATTGCAAACTTAGAGTTATGGCGGTGATACCCTTCCATAAAATTGTGCATGTGTGTATTTATATGTTATATGTTTAATGTCGATTTCATATATCTATTGTTCATTTTCATTGATGTGTTCATGCTTTTCATAATTATGTTATTCATCTCCATGTATTTAATTCTAGTTTCCATTCGTATGTTGTTAGTTTTGCTCTGTATAGATGGTTTTCAACTAGAATTATGGTTGAACAAACGTATTTGTTAACATCAACACAGAAATTATCGGAACCTCGATATTTATTTACTATTATTCATATTTTTAGGGAATTAAGATATTTTTGTTTGTTTAAAATCCTTTGAAAGTTATCGCTGTCCTCAAATCGCTGACCTCTGTATTAGTTCTGCTATTGGTGTTTTGTTTTAAAATAAACTTGTTAATTAGATAGTAGTCTAAAATATGAAATTTACAACTCGTGTTGACGAAACATTAATAAATCCAGATGACGATTAGTGTATAAAAGGTAGTACTTGACACAAAGTGAATCAGGTGTAAAGATTATTCAGTGCATGAACAGTAGTATTGAAACAAACACAGCACTGCAGTTATCAGAATGTATGGTCTAATCTTTGGCATATATGCAAAAAAGCTGTATCAAGGCTTTAGATTTTCTTATCCCAAAGACGTTAGCACATCAGTTCAAAGCTATATACTGACATTGGAAATAAACGAGTGAACAATTAACAAAATCTGTTACTGACACTGATAAAAAGATATATGATTGGGACTGATACTTGTCGGACACTGATATATGTTTGACACTGATACTTGACGGATATAAGTGTTAATCTTATATCAGTGTCCGTCAAGTATCAGTGCCAAACATATATCGGTGTCCGTCAAGGATTAGTGTTATCACATATTCAGAGTATGTCAATCATCAGTGTGAATCATATATCAGTGTCCGTCAAGAATCAGTGTCAATCATAAATCTGTGGCCGTCAAGTATCAGTGCCAAACATATATCGGTGTCCGTCAAGGATTAGTGTTAATCACATATCAGAGTATGTCAATCATCAGTGTGAACCATATATCAGTGTCCGTCAAGAATCAGTGTCAATCATAAATCTGTGCCCGTCAAGTATCAGTGCCAAACATATCCCAGTGTCCGTCAAGTATCATTGTCATGGGCATGGGCATAGGCTCGCGAACGTATGGAGATACAGGGTATGTGCCACCACAAATACTCGTCACTCAGTACTGAACATTGCCATTTTCAAATGGGCATACTAGATCCGGATCAACGTACATGTGTTGCACATAGTCTGCTCTTGGTCTGTGATGCTTGTTGTCAGCCAACTGATCCCATATATAACCAAACAACATGGCCGTTTGTTTTGCTAATGTTTGATATATGTAAATGGATATCAATAAGTATTTTGCCTCTGCTAAAGCAAACGAAATAAAAAACAGTTTTATAAGTAAATATTGCATATATAATTATGTCGTGCGAACATAGTAGTTTTCTCTTGGGAACACGATATTATGTAGTGGGAACGAGATATTATGTTGTGGGATCGAGATAATTTTCTCATATGAATAAGAATTACTGTCGTGGGAAGTAGATAAAAATAAAAGTTTTGCATGTCCCCTCTGTGCTGTCGTAACATTATGCTGTGTTTATCTTATCTGTTATCCAATATCTCAAGTTTATGAAGTGTATATACAGCAGTGTTTACGAGATTTGCGAAATATAAACCTCTCATTGATATTTACTCTCTTAAAAAAGTTTAAAATTGGAATTAGATACATTATAGGACAATGAAGACATACATATTTGTACAGTGGTAAATACACTGTAATGGATAAATTCGCCGCGAATCGCCAACTACCAACCAGCTGCCAGTTGGGGAATCAGATTTTCTATTAATTTAAATACATTTTTATTGATTATATTTTTAAACATATAACGTGAGTAAAATATGTAAACCAAATAGTAATTATAATAACGAATCCGAATCCCCAACTGGCAGCTGGTCGGTAGTTGGTTATTCGAATCCCCAACTACCAACTGCGAACTACCTACTAACTTTACAGTCATAAAATTACCGAGAGTTCAAAAGTACTGAAAGATTGTTCAGATGAGACCAAACAAACTCTTTTTATAACTGTTGAAAGCTATATCATACATGCTGTAAATACAATTTGTGAAACATGTGGTAATGTGTTGAAAATTTGAAATAAAAAGAAACAGCAATATAAAAAAACACGCGATTAACAAAACAGCCAGAAAGCGGTTGGTTTATAATAAGTGGATTTGCAACTAGAACGGACATGAAAAGCATGAGTATACATATCTACTATCTTTACGTTTACGTTTTCAAGAATATCTAAAACAAATGTTATAAAGATTGATTAGGATTTAGTCATTTTCGTTTTTACCTTTTTTTTTTCACGAATTCCGCAGAAACCTGGTGGTGGGGGATGGGGTTGCAGTGAAGTTAAAACATCAACAACATTTTTAACATGGCGAATGATCGTATCGTTATTTGGGCCTCACTACATCTCGATATTGTATCTAATTTTATTTTTATTGGTGGCAATACACACTTGAATGTATATTGCAATGTCACCAAGCTCAACTGATTTTTTTTTTTTAATTTCCAGAGTATTTTAGAAACAAAGCTATGCTCAGCACCGTTAAACAGCAAACAAGTTTAATATCTGGTTCCCATAATTTGTTGCGTGTTGTGTGCTAATTTTAGGTTAAACCAGTATCCAGAAAAAAATATGTTGGTTAACGTTTAACCGAACTGAACGCAGTCCTTGGATTTGCTACAATATTTGTAATATTGGACGGATAAACAAAAAATGATTATGTAGTTAAGTTTGCAGAAAATTTATGTATCAATAAATAAACCTAATATTTCATACTGATGCTTACATGGATATTAACGATTTCCTAAAGTCGCTTAGATATGTGGGCTAGGCCGGACGTGGAGCTTACTCATATTAGAAATAAACACATCTTAACATATTGTTGATATGAAATTTATTTTTATATTAAAATACAAACATAGAACATATTGTATACAATTGTTATAGCTTCTTTTTTAGATAACAAAACATACATAATTTTGGTTACGTTGTCAACCTGATATAATGTTTTTTATCAACAACATATACATGATTCTTAACTTCCGTGATATATTATTATTGTAAAGCATGTGCGTGCATGGGTGCGTGCATGGATGCGTGATACTTGAATGTGTATTGCAATGTCACAAAGCTTATCTAAAAAAAATTTCAAATTCTAAAAATACTTTAGAAACGGATTCGATGAAAACATCCTGTTTTTATAGATAAAACATCTGTCTTGTTTAACTATGTGACTTTACAGTGCATATTGGAAGACTGGTCTTTCATCTTCTAAATAAAAGTGTGTTTTTTTATTCTGCAACTCCTTATCAATATTGAATTTTAGCCATAATTTACCACCACAACCACTACCACTACAATCACTCCTACCACTACCACTACCATTGCTATTATAAATACCATTTACAATTATATTAGCATTATCATTTCCATTACCACAACCACTGCCACTGTCACTACTGCAACCACCATCACAACAACTACAATATTAACTGCCACTACTAATGACACTGCCACTACCACTACACCTACCGATATCAATATCATTATCACAAACACTATCACCATTACTGGGTTTGGTATGTATTATCGAAGATGTTAATAAAGGAAAATCATATCGTAATTGATTAATTTGATATGATAAGTAATAAATGAGCGCAACTTTTATTGTTTCATTTGTTAGCATGATTGATAAGTTATAATGTAAATATCTATATATATACTATATACCGCGCGTCATTTAGTTGCATTTCTTAGCATATAGACGGGCCCGATAATGCTCAGTCGGTAGCGAGTTTGACTATCAATCAATCCAGGTGCCGTGAGTTTGAATCTCCGCCCGGCAACAGTCTCCTGTGATGATTGATATACGACATTGTGTCTCATTACCATTTGTCTCTCACCGCTGATTCAAGGATATAACTGTAGAAGAGGTGAACTATGAAATTCAACGGATTTTAAATGAAAAGAAATATTTTGATACCTACTCAGATTGGATAAGCAAAAAGTTTGTAACAAAAGGAAACTGCGAAATCCCTCGTAGCAAGTGGGTTAAGTAAAAAACACATAGAACTGGCGTTGAGACGATCCGGACTTGACGGACTTGCAGTTTTATTTAAAAATGTATTGTCAACTCCATGGAAGACTGCTTTTAATTTATATTCTGCTGTGAATTCCACAGAAAATTGCTGATACATTATGTCGTAATATTTAAATTGTTTTTCCCCCGTAAATGTTTCATACGTATAAGTCATTATGTCGTTATTTAACCTTTGAGCATTAATCTAATCTAAAGAAAATATAATACTCATATCAACAGCATATTTGTCATTATGTAAAAAAGTTAACGTCACCATGTTATCGACGTGACGCTGTAAAAAAACGGCGTTTATTAAAGTACTTCAAATACTTTTAAAGTTGTTTAGCAAAAAATGTCACGGTTAAACCCCCTTTTTTATTCCCTCATCAAGTTTCTCGCTAGTCGTAGAAGACCATACAGAAAATAAAAAAACTTTGACCTCTTATATTTCGCGTGATATGGAATTTTGTAACACATTACGAGGTCATAATAAATACGCAAATGGTCACCATCATTCATAAACAAGCGTTCACTGCGCTTATTAATGTTAATTAATGCATACAACTATACCTAAACTCCTATAGGATAGAGCGTATTCAAGTGAGTGCTTATATTTTAAAAATCGGCCAATTAATGATCGAACTAGACTGCTGAAACGTAGAAAACGGCGAATATATGGGTTGTCACCAGGGGGCGCCACTAACGTCAAAATCGCCATATTGTCGGCAAAAAAATTAACAACATGTCAAAGACAAGATATGTTCCAACAATCACCGAAAGTATTATTAAAATCCGGCGACTTTTGAAAATCCATGTGTAAACCCGCGAACTACCTTAATAGATACTGATAATTATATGATTTGCACTGATACTTGACGGACACTGATATATGACTGAAATCACTGCTAGTTGATTCAAACTGATACTTGACGGACACTGACAATTATATGATTGGCACTAATACTTGACGGACACTGATATATTGTTGACACTGATACTTGACGGACACTGATATATGTTTGACACTGATACTTCACTGAAATTGATATATGATTTAATCTGATATTTGACGGATATTATAAATGATCGGCACTGATACTTGACGGACATTGATATATGATTGACACTGATACTTGACGGAAATTGACTATGATTGACACTGATACTTGACAGACATTGTCCATGATTGACACTGAAACTTGACGGACATTGATATATGATTGACACTGATACTTCACGGAAATTGATATAAGATTGTGACTAGATACTTAACGGACACTGATATAAGATTGACACTGATACTTGACGGACATTGATATATGATTGACACTGATATTTGACGGATAATATATATGATTGACATCTGATACTTGACGGATATTATATATGATTGACACTGATACTTGACTGACATTGATATATGATTGTGACATACACTTGAAATACACTGATATATGATAGACATTGATTTTTGTCGGAAATTGATATATAATTCAGACTGTTACTTGACGGACACTGTAATATTTTTGACCTTGATTCTTGACGGATATTGACATACGATTGACACTGATACTTGACAGACACTGACAGATATATGATCGACACTGATACTTGACGGACATTGATATATAATTGTCACTGATTCTGGACGGACACTTTTATATATTTGACATTGATATTTGGTGGACACTGATATATGATTGACACTGAAACATAACGGACACTGATATATGAATGGCACTGATACTTGACGGAAATTGCTATGTGAATAACACTGATACTTGTTGGACACTGATAAACGATTGGCACTGATACTTGAAGGACACTGATATATGATTGACACTGATACTTGAACCACACTGATATATGTTTGTCACTTATACTTGACGGACACTGATCAATGTTTTGACACTGAAACATAACGGACATTGCTCTATGATTGACATGTACTTGACGGACACTTTTATATGATTGACATTGATATTTGGTGGACACCGATATATGATTGACACTGAAACATAACGGACACTGATATATGAATGGCACTGATACTTGACGGACATTGCTATGTGATTGACACTGATACTTGTTGGACACTGATAAACGATTGGCACTGATACTTGTTGGACACTGATATATGTTAAGCACTGGTACTTGACGGACACTGATATATGTTTGACACTAATACTTGACGGACACTGATCAATGTTTTGACACTGAAACATAACGGACATTGCTATATGATTGACATGTACTTGACGGACGCTGATTTATGTTTGACTGACACTGCTATATTATTAACACTGATAATTGACAAAATCTTATATATGTTTGGCACTTTTTCTTGACGCACATTAATGTATGTTTGACACTGATATTTTACAAAATCTTATGTATGTTTGAGACTGATACTTGCGCATGCTAATATGTTTTTGACACTGATACTTCACGGAAATTGATTTATGATTTACACTGATGTTTGACGGATATTATATATGATTGGCACTGATAATTGACAGACATAGATATATGATTGACACTGATACTTGACGGACATTGATATATGATTGACACAGATACTTGACAGATATTGTATATGATTGACACTGATACATGACGGACATTGATATATGATTGACACTGATACTTGACAGATATTGTATATGATTGACACTGATACTTGACGGACATTGATATATGACTGACACTGATACTTCACGGAAATTGATATAAGATTGACACTGATACTTGACGGATAGTATATATGATTGACACTGATATTTGACGGACATTGATATATGATTGACACTGATACTTGACGGACATTGATATATGATTGTGACATACACTTGAAATACACTGATATATGATAGACATTGATTTTTGTCGGAAGTTGATATATAATTCAGACTGATACTTGACGGACACTGTAATATTTTTGACATTGATTCTTAACGGATATTGACAAACGATTGACACTGATACTTGACAGACACTGACAGACATATGATCGACATTAAGGCTTGATGGACACTGATATATAATTGTCACTCATTTTTGACGGACACTTTTATATGATTGACATTGATATTTGGTGGACACTGACAAATGGTTGACACTGAAATATAACGGACACTGATATATGATTGGCACTGATACTTGACGGATATTGCTATGTGATTGACACTGATACTTTTTGGACACTGATAAACAATTGACACTGATACTTGAAGGACACTGATATATGATAAGCACTGGTATTTGACGGACACTGATATATGTTTGACTCTGATACTTGAACCACACTGATATATGTTTGACACTAATACTTGACGGACACTGATCAATGTTTTGACACTGAAACATGACGGACATTGCTATATGATTGGCATATACTTGACGGACGCTGATTTATGTTTTACATTAATATTTGACGGACACTGATATATTATTAACACTGATATTTGACAAAATGTTATGTATGTTTGGCACTGATACTTGACGCACACTAATATATGTTTGACACTGATATTTGACAAAATCTTATGTATGTTTGACACTGATAATTGCGCACGCTAATATGTGTTTGACACTGATACTTGACGGACACTGATACCTGTTTAATACTGATACTTGGAGGTCACTAATATATGTTTGACACTGATACTTGACGGTCGCTGATAAATGTTCAACACTGATACTTGACGGACACTGATATAAGATTGACACTGATACTCGACAGACATTGATATATATTTGACACTGATACTTGACTGGCACTGTTATATGATTGGAACTGATACTTGATCGACACTGCTATATTATGGACACAGATATAAGATTGGCGATGCACCGATATATTTGTAACGATGTACCACTTTTATATGATTGAAACTGATACTTGATTGACACTGCTATTTTATGGACAGATATAAGATTGGCGATGTACTGATATATTTTAACGATGTACCACTTTTATAACTTGATTGACACTGCTATTTTATGGACATAGATATAAGAGTGGCGATGCACCGATATATTTGTAACGATGTACCACTTTTATATGATTGACACTGATACTTGACAACCACATCCCCTGATTTTAGTGAGTTTTTAATGAGTTTCTTTTATGATAAACAGATGGTTACTAATAAACACCCTAAACTAAAAAAAACAAAAAACAGCAAATAAAAGAAACATGATATATTATAATGGTGAAACTCTCTGGGGTATACTCAGTACATTATGCATTGTGAGCGAAGACATGGGAGAATGATACGCCCTTCAGCTGGTGAGGGTACGCGAGGCATCCGCTGCACAATGATGATATCTTCAACACAAAATGCTACATTCTAATGATTTTTTACGATAAAAATGAGTTTCTTATTTAAGGTAATATTTTATCATTTTGCACATTCAGTACAAAAAGGTTTGCATAATCTGTTGGATGTCCAAAGGTCGCTGAATGACATTCAGTATTGAAGAATTGTGGTACAACTTTTTCGTTTTGGGTCAAGGTTCATTATAGGGTTAAACTCATTTTTCCTGTTTTTTTTATGCATATGTAAAGAATGTCGAATCACGCACAAATTAAATAAAGTCCGAAAATTGTCGAAATGCAGGTAAAACAACAAAGATAGACTCATTAAATTATTATACAACATCACGAATAGATAAAAAGTGTAATTTGATTAGTGTACCATGCACCATTGCGAAAACACGGTTCTGAGTAGCATAGTGACTCAAACAAATACACACAGAACAAAAAACGTCTATTGACTGAATTATCACTTTTTTGTAATCTGCATCTAAAGAATTCAGTATCATTGTTAAGTCTTCCATTGTATGACGTAACTTGAGTTAGTCCTCCCACTGATGTTTTGCTCAAGTTTCATGTTAATCCAAACACGATGTAATTAGTTTTCAATGCAATTGTTTTAATTTACATAATCTTTTGAAGTTATTATTTCGATTTAATCCATGGCATAGCACCATTAAAGTCATAGTGGACATAATGTCACCATTCTCTCGGTGTAAGAAACTATTGCAGTCTAAATGAATATATGTCCGTTTCTTAAAAGGAAAACAATATTTAGTTTTGCTTTTCAGTTGTTTAAATCGACCAAACACCTCCTCTAGTAAACCAAGAAGAGAATTCATCAAATATGCGAAGCGGAACAATATGGTGCACTTTTCACTGTTTCTACATGTCTCACTTGTATGCTATGGATGTTGTCCTTTTCCTCTTATCTGAGTCCAATTATATCTTTATTTATCTGTTTTACCATATCTTATTCTATCTACAAATGTTCTAGACCTGAGATATCAAATTGCTTCCATATAGTAGTCAACAGTTAAACCACCCACCGAGCCGACACTGTGCCATTAAATTTTATCTGCGTTGTATTATTTTCTTTGCACTAAGCCTGTTGGAATTATTTTGTACTAAGACTGTTGAAATAATTTTATACTAAGACTGTTAGCATCCTTTAAGCTTGCTTTGTAATGATAATATATATAATGATGTTTTAGAACCATCCTGGGTTGTATGTACAATTACAATACGTATGCATTGAAAGCAGACTAGCTTTGTTGTTTTTTTGCTTATGTAAATTATCAAAAATAAGAAACACCGGAACAATGGTAATTCAATCTTGATATGTATATGGTTTTAAACTTTAGTAGAGTCCAACTGTTCATCATGTAGGATAATTTGTTACACTTCCGTTATTTAAAAAATCAAATATTTTTTAAACCATATAAAATTCACATATTTTATACATAAAGAGTACTATTTTATTTTCAATCCAACTAAGATATAAAGAACTGTAATACATGAATTACGTTAATAAAGACACAATAAGTAGACATATAACAATGAAAGGAAGTATAGAAATTTAATAATTATTATAAAAGTTATGTCATTTTTTTTATTTCAGTAATATGCGATTTGTTTGCTTTTTTGGGGTGGGGTAGAGTGTGGGGGGGATACCTTGTGCTAATGATTCACTGGTTAAAATACGGACATGTACGTTTTGTTTCTTTAAAAATCTTTGACATAATAGTATGATTATAACCAATGTGTAAGTTTGGGTGAGAATGCAATAAAACCTGGCTGGTAGAGTAAACACACGACTAAACTTTATGTAAATCTTTGCAATTAAAGGGCCTATACTCAGGCGTTAACTTTTGATTTAGCCAAAGATAATATGGTGATATCAATACTGTATAAATATACCGTCAATCCTGTCTTCATCAGTCAATCAAGGGAAGGAGCAAAAGAGGCATTTAAAAGCAGGTTGTTGCTTAATACAGGTTAATTTACTGTGAAAACATAGGCGAAATAGCAAATGTGGATGCTCAAGACAGGTGATAACTTAATAAATATGACCGCTTATACAGGTTAACTGCTGTATTGTGTAATTTGATATATATCCTATGTAAAATGTGGGTGCAAGAGAAAGTTAACGACAATCGACGGGGCACAAGTTAATCAGATTACATGTAACTTTGTTTGCTCAACTGAGCTAAAAATCGTCAAGCTTCTTGTTCGGTCCAGATCCAATAGTTATTGAAGAGAGAAAAAGTGCTGCATTTATTGTTGTTTATGATAACATATAAATTCATGTTGGTAGTTTGAATTGTAAAATAATGAATTTGTTGTTTGTTTTCAGTAAATAATGGCTGCTATTATAAATGTGTATTTTGATCAATTGTATGTATAAGATTGGTATTTAAGCATCATATTGCGACAAACAAGTAATATATACTAGTATTTGAATTCTAAAGTAATATGAATATGTACGCTTGATCTGTTTTAAGAAATACTTGTGCTCTATTATATGCAGCTATTCAATTTACTTTTCAATATAGATCCATTTCACCGTGAGTTTATGAATAACGAATGTATGAATATCCATTGTATTGGTAACTTTACCTTTTGTGTACCAATATGTGGAATGGTTGTATTAAAGGCATCCAATACATCAATAGAAGAACAACTAATTTAAAAGTTTATATATGATCAACATAATCTATTGAAATTTTCAGCTGTTGTTTTGGCGGAAGCGGTAAAAAGGAAGTCAATTGTAATTCAAAAACTTCCTTCATTTTATTTGAAACACGAGACTACTTTTTGGTTAATAAAGATACTGAATATTTCTATATGTTAAGCTATGATTGTCATAATTTTGGCGGTCATCATGGATTTGCTTAAGCCACACCATGATGCGAGACAATCACCATTCAAATGTGTTGCACCCAGATGTTCTTTTGACCATTTCCAAATATGTGAACCTTTCCAACATACAGGAAGTGGTGACTGCATTATCTAAAACGTAATTCAATCGTTTTTTTTTTTACAGAAATAGGGTAAAACATTGAACGCGTTACCATAACATTGTAACCAATTGAATTGTAGATACGAGCATCTTTCGTATTACTAAGTTGAGCATATTTTAATAATTCATTTCTTTAATCGCCTATTCATTTAAAACAAAGACGTGAAATATGTTTTTGTTATTTTTTCAGGTGACCATCTTTCAAAATTGTTCAACCCTATCAAGGCAATATCTGCTTGAGAGAGCATACTAGGCGACAGAGGAAACATACCGCGGACACATAGTATGATACTTACCTTTACACTTGTCCAACCAGACCTAGAACTATTGTTACAGTGTTGAGTGGTTCTCAGTACAGACAGTATTGTACTATTCTTTAAAGTATTTGGTTTTATCCAGTCTGAGATCTATTATGTAAAATTGCTGTATTCGACGTGGTATGTATCTAGCTCCAGCAGATTTTATAAGATGTTCATTAAACTTACACAGTGGTGACATAACTATAATATTTCGGACAAGTTCTTGAACTGGTTAAATAGCCTAGTATACGAGTATGTCAGAGTTATGGCCATCGAAGCAGCATCCAATTGTTTTTTTTAATACGTATGCATTCTAGCACCCGCAGTTTTTATTTGTTATTCACCAACTTTCACAGTAGTTATAAACACATATAATCTTTGACAAATGCTTAAATTCGCTAAATCGGATTATTAGTATCACAGTTACTTGAAATTACGTTATTTGGTCTTTTGACCTATGTTAGTGTTATATCATATCTGAACTGGTTAAATTTAGCCTGTCAACGGTATTGCAGTTGCATCATAAAAACTGCTTTCTCCTTGCCACATGTGAGCGATTTAGGACTTAGGTGGTCGTAATCTTTAACATATCAGCGGACAGATGGATTGTCAGATGATGCACCGTTAAAAGAATGTTTAACCTTGTTCTTGCAACGCGCTTGATTCTTGATGGACTCTGGTACATGCTGGATACAACTACCTGAGTGATACTGATGCTTGGTTGATACTGATATTTAGCAGACACTACATTTTTATTTATAATTGATTGACAGTGACATTTTATTAAATTCCGTTCATATGTTGCTGACTGTTTTTAATTGCACGTACGCTATTTAATCGATAAAATAACTCTATATGTCTTCTTTTATAGCAGTTTATATATGTTATTCAGCTATGCAAAAGAAAAGTGATAAGTAGGCGGTGTTTCATAGGTAAATAGTACTAAACGTGTATAGTAAATAAACGAATCGTATATACAGATGCTCACAGTTGTATGCTTTAAACAATTGTATATTTTATATCATTTCAGTCCTAAATGGATCGGCAGACAGTAGTACCAGAAACTGAGATACGTAAAATCATTATTGTCGGTAAGATTGGAACTGGAAAAAGTTCGACCGGAAATGCAATTCTTGATAATAATAACAAGTTCAAGAGTTGCCGAAAGTTTAGACGCTGTAACAGGAATATGTTCTACAGCTGAAGCGTTCCGATATGAAGTCGGTAAAAAGTACGTCGTTGTTGATACACCAGGTTTGTTTGACCCTAAAACACCTTTCGCAAAAACAGCCAAAGAAATACAAAAAAGTTTAGAGTTATGTCCCAACCCGCACGTTTTCTTGTTGGTGTTAAAGGCGCATGATCGTTTTTCTAAAGAAGATTCGCAGACCGTTGAAATGCTGAGAATCATATTTGGAGAATCGTTTTTTAAACACACCATAGTTGTATTCACTTCAGGAGCAATATTCAATGGAGATGAAGAATTTACAAATTTTTGGACACATAGTGAAACTGCTAAACAACTGATGGGTGAATGTGGGAATCGTGTTGTGAGAGTAGAAAATGATTCTAATCATGCTGCATCTAAGGTCATGAACATTCAATTACTTTCATATATTGAAAATTTTTCTCGTCAAGGAAGAAACTACTACAACTATGGCAGTATTGAAGCACATAAACAAGTTCTGGAAGATCATCTTAAAACACATCCAGGAAACGTTGACTTCCTGACCGAATTAAAGCAGATCAAAGAAGAAATAGATAAAAGACTCAGTAGAGAAAAATTTAAAAAAATTCTGATTGGAGGAGCGGTAGTTGCCGCTGCTGGTATAGGTGGAGGTGCATTGTACGTGGCGGGTCCCACGGTTGCAACAGCTGTAATGATACTCTTAGTAAGGATCGCAGCAACACAGTTTTGTTAAATATGTTAAAAGGGGTTTAACGACATTTTCAATACGATTCAGGTTATATATGGCATATCTAGTTTTATTGGTGGAGGAAGACCTCAGAATTCATATGAGTAGAACTGCGTCCTTCCGCAAATAACTGGAAACTCTTCTCACATAAAGTTTTTGGAGCAAGCGAGACTCGATCTTACGACATTAACGGTGTGAGGTAAGTGATCTTACGACGGCATCTTACACCACTCGGCCACGGAGGACCCTAAACTACGTTCTAATTACGATATGAACGTGGATTGGCTGAACGAAAAATGTTTAGAATATCATAATTTAGAAATAAATGGAAACGACCAAAGACAAATACTTCATAGATGAAAAGTTAAAGATACCGTTTCACAATTAAATGCATTGTGGCAAATCAATACAAAATGGAAGAATATATTATTCAAGTATTTATAACTGTTCTTCCACGGAAACGTAATGATGAAACGTAATTAACCAAATAATAACGAAATTATGTTTTGTGACACAGGTTTGCAAATTAACAATTTGAATACACTTTGTATACACTTTGTCATGGAATGAATTTCATGACTTTGTAAATATTTTATCACAAGTGAAGTTAATAAAGATATTTACTGCTTTGCAAATGACGGACGATCAAAAGTACGATGTATTCATCAAATGTGGTTTGCTTTTCACCTGAAACTGTTCAATTTGTTCTCAGTCATTAATAGCGGAATGTCACAGACGTGTCATTACTAGTCTTTAGAACGGACCAAGCTCTTCCGATTGGGTTTGTTAGATAGCAGCACATTTGAGTACGTTGATTTGTCAGTTGCTTCAGGGAAAGTTTGAATGCCGTCATAGTTTAGTGAGCGTTCCATTGATATGAACTTGGGAACAGGCATAGAATTCCCTGCTTTTTCAGTTGGGGTCAATAGAACTGATTCTCGGGAGATCAGGTTCTGTATATAGACTAACAATAATGTAATATAATCTTTAATATAATGCCATCATTACTAAGCCAATAAATAATTTAATTGTGATATAAATTGGCGAATCGACAACAATGCAGTGAACAACGCATCCTCAAATTTGTGATATAAACTTGGTAACCTAATATCCAATTATTTGTTTTCATTATTTGTATTCTCATCATCTTTTGTCATTACATTTTCAAAATTAGTGTATTTGACATATAGTTGTATTTGATGTTTTTGTCTTTTTTGTTTTAAATAAAACTGCTTGTTGTTTGTAAATCTCTATAAAGACAGTATTGTACCATTTGGCATGACAGGCCTAAGATCCAACCCGTAAAACTAAAAAAAACACTTGGCTAAGTTCTAGCATCACTCTACCATTGCGTTGGTTCAATATAAGATGAGACACACCAACTTTGAATTCAAGATGATATTGGTTGGGAAAACCCACATATAAGACGTGAACTAAATTCTTTACGGTGTTGGAAAATAATCATTGATATGGACGATAGAAGTAAACAAAGAAAGAAAAAATATTTTTATATGCTTATTTAAGATGTAAAAACAATTGGTCTTCAGATGTTAAATCTATATTTAAAGACATTGATATAGAAAATGACTTTATTTACTTGTTTATAAGATGTTTTCATAAAACCACATTTACCCAAGATGTTCGTTTTTTTTCTACTACAACATTATATGACAAAATAAACAAATTTTATCATTTCTCAAAATTAGCTAATTATACATAAGAATATTTAACTTAAATATGAGATGGAGCTATATGTTAAAATGAACCTTTATACAAATTTAAGATCGTGTATATCACAACTACGCTCCGGTACCATTCCCACTGCAATTGTTGGTGTATCGGTTTACCAAGCGACCAAATATTTCGTAAGCAGTGTTATTTGAATATTATAGAGGATGAAATACATTTTATATTTTGTTGTCCTAAATTTGATAATTCACCTGAACATTTAAATTTGATGAATTATACGATACAAATTATTCATATATAGGTAAAGTTGACATACAATAACAATATAAAAGTGCAATAATATCTCAATAAATATCAGCCAAAAGCTGTTAAGGTATTAAGGTATAATTTGTTCAGTATTGTTAACGTGTATTCTTCGACCTATTTAACTTAGAATAAGACATACATTTTTTCATACATCAGACTGTTTTATGATTAACATTGCTAAACATCAAAACAATTAACATGTACGAGTATACTTGACATTTTACTCTCGCAGTGAATACATGCCTTATATTCACGTTGTCAAAAGCCTTTCTATGAGCTAGTTATATCTGTTTGTATTTATTGCGTATTACATCAAACGAATGGAAAATCATTTTAGCGACACAAAAACATATGTTCCAGAAAATTTGACAATATGTTACGTTTAAAAATAAACATCAATTGAATATTAATTTTGGATATGTGTATTTACAGTATGTTATAGAGCATCTGTTTCATTAGGCGTTTGAAATTTACAGGAAGAAGTAATTTACGACGAGCGTACGGTGTCCCATTACGGCCATTGCGGCATATGTATCAAATTAAGTAAAGTCGAAACAACAATGGTGAAAAGTCGAAACAACAATTGTGAAAAGTCGAAACTACGATGGTGAAATATCGAAACATCGATGTTGAAAAAGTCGTTTCGATTTTACTTAATTCAATAAATATGCCGCGGTGGTTCAAACAGGACAACGGACAAAGCCATAAACCTGTTAGGTTATCGAAACTTGGTAGAATCACCAGGCTCTCTTCGATCGTTCATTGATAACTGACATTATTGAACATTAAATTAAGATATCGAATAAAGATCTGCTGCTCACATTTTGCTGTTTTCACTTGAGGTGAATAATAGAGAAAAACGATATAATATATACTTGTTATGCATTCCCATGTGTTATTCTTTCGGTGGTGGTGGTGGTGTGCGTGTAACTATATTATAGAACAATTAAAACATATTTTTTCATATAACCAGCGTTTGATTTTGTGTATGTATTTGTTTAAACGTTTCACCGATTTCAGAAATATTTTCCCCAATCATTACAAGAAATAGAATACAGTATAATTCAAGTTTAAATGACGTCAGCTATTGCAATGGTCCTGTCGGAAATGCTGAAATTAAAAGCTGCAAAAAATAGTCCAGGTCCCAATGACAACACTGGTGTACAGACTTAACCGGCACATGCCGGAAGACACGACCAGATCCATTATGTCGATGGCAGAAGAAAATAATTGAGTATACAAATACAAAGCTCATGTACATACTTTAACGCACCAATCTTTAACACTAGTCTTATAACATACTTCGTTAGAGTGTGTTCACTTTTATTTGCCTGTTTTTGCTATTCCATTGTCATGACTTTAGGCCAAGTGTGTAATGATAAACTATTGAACATTCCTTAATACTATGCATCACGCTATGTTAACATCGGAGTGCATAGATTTTATTAACGCATCTTTTTTGTTTGCAATTATGATATAATACAAAAGAAAACTTACAATTCTAACCAAATACATTAAAATACATTAAAAGTTATCTTCTCACCTAAAGATAGCTACAGAAAATGAAATACTGTAAAAGGGCTGTCTGCCTGCCTGCCTGGTTGCATAAACGATGCAATCACCCGAAAACAAATATTCTTAAAGCTCAATAAATCCACATGAACCCCTTCCTCCAAAACACCCCCCCCCCCCTAACTACTCGAGCCTCCTATGGACTTTGCACCGGTCATCAGGAATCCATAGAGGCTGCAAGCGGAGTTCGAACATGTTGGATGCCAAAATATATCACTTGGCTGAAAAGTGTCAACACCTTTCCATAAGAGCCCATCGGTATTTCAATTACCCATACCTCTATTACTCAAGTATGGTGTCTCGTCTGCAGATGCGAGGCTTTGTTGTCGGCACGATGATTCCGTGTTCAAGCATTGCCTTTCCTATAATAAGGGTTCGCATTATGCAATTTAGGCCTCTAGCCACATAAGTGGAATTTGGGCCCAAATGGTTTCACTAATATTTATAATCCTACAAGCCCTAATATCCACAAGTTTAACCCCGAAGGCTTAAATTCTTCGATTGTGAAAATTGGACCTAGTGGCGTTAAACATGTTGAAAACGGGGCTGATAGGGTTACATAAACCTTACATGGCACAGTTTCCACATGTGTAACACATGAGGCCCATATTCCACATGTGATGAATATGGACAACCTAGAAGGGTTACACATAGCCAATAACCACATGACCTTCTTGATGCTGTAGGCTCGAACCCCTTGCACCAAAACACCTGTACCCATGTAAATAAACCTGATAAAGCGGATGGGATAGCCTTAAGAATGAAACGGTCTAGTCGTGAGTCTCTGGCACGGTCATAAGGTTCGCCTAGTACAAACTCAAACTCAACCCCGAGGGTGCCACTCGTGCACTCAAAGGTCACTACCTTATTGGAAATAACAATCGATTTAAAAGACCTCTCGACGAGTCCGGTTCGAACTCACCACCTTTCAGTTCTTGAAGCCGTATCGGGAATAGTCTCAATCGCTTCAGGAGACAGATCTCATGGTCATACGACCTATAATATTAAGGTAGATAGTCATAGGAGGGACCGAAAGTTTGGTTTGCTGGGAACCATCAACAAAAACATTTGTATGGCCACATTTGCATCTTAAAATCAGACTTCGTTTGAAATTTTATTAAAGCTTTAATGCTTTCTACGCAGCGTCTTTGATGTTGTTAAAACTAAAGCCAATGACTTAGCTCAGCCAATGAAGTATGGAAGCACAAGGTTACCGCAAGTTATTCGAAAGTTTAGTCTCTTCCAAACCGACGCTAACACTGTTCACTGTTTCAATAACTAGGTTGGGAAAAAACACTGCTGTAGATTGTTCAGTGTTTCTCCGATCGTAAAAGCAAAAACATACTTTGAAATTTAAATAAAACTATAGCTGGAATTTTACTTGGGACTTTATTAATCATAATAAAAATATCATAATAAATTGAAAATAAAGAGTTTCATTTTTATTCAGATTTACATAACGTTATTATAGTTCCGTGTGACAAAGAAGCACTGTGGCAACACTTAGTATAACAAAAAAGCCTTAGTGTAGCAATTGTTACACTAAGCGTATGTTTGGTACATGTAGTGACATTTGATTATAAAACAGGTTCACTTAATGTAATATTTTTTTTTTCAACTAGAAATTTATTTATCCCTGCAAAAACATGGGTTCATATAGTTTTACCCATGTTCGTCCGTCCGCACACACGCATGGTTGGTTAAATGTCTAGGGTTTAGGCTTAGATTTTTTTTGACGGTTGAAAAACAGTTGATAAAATTTTGTGGCTGTTTCTGGACACTTAAAAACAATTTTATGTTGGTTTTTTTTTATAACACAAGTAATAAGCTGATAACCGTAACCCTTAGTGTAACAAAATGAATTTTATGTGGCTGTGATTTGGTGAAAAAAAATCTTATTCCGGGGATATGTATATTTTTGTTATACAAAGAGTTATTTATAACCGCAACCCTTAATGACATTGATCCAACAATCGTGAATCGCAAACCCATCCGAAGTATCACTGTTCTGAACATCTGTGTATCTTGCACTGGATTGAAAATAATGCCGGTAAGCGTTGACAGCGATTTCTATTTTTTTAGATCCAGTGACATTGACCTTGACCTGCAAATCGTGACGTACGGAAGAACGGACGGACAGACAGATGGGCGAACGGTACGACGGATGGACATTGGTAGCACTATATCCCCCCTCACTACCCCTCCGCATCCCCAATTCCAAGGCGGTTGCTTAAACACTACGTATCCGTATTAAACAGGTAAATTGTAAAAATTGTGTAATTTGCCATATAATGTAGGGATATTATAGAGAAGATGATTTCCTAAATTTTGTTACATATTGCAATCATATCACATATCGCCCCTTAGTGTAACAAAATATTTGTGTTACACTAAGGGTTGCCACAAAGCAATCCTTTGTAAATAATTCTACGCTTCGTTGAGTATAGTTTAAACATATTTCATTGCCAAATAGTTCAAGAATAAAATAAACATTGAAATAATTACGTCAAAAGGGTCTGGCTACAAGTCTCACCACATTATATAAATATATAAGTTATGTCCGTCTCAAACGTACGAACTATTGTTTTTAATTGAAATAAAAACAGTATATGCATTTTTGTGTGTAATGAATGGATAATAGATGGATGTTGTGTATTTAATGTCGATTGAAAAGCTTATGAGGTAATGTTTAATTGTTGCGATATCAGTCATGTGATGTTTTGCTTATATTTAACAATCAGTTAAAAAAGGACCCCATGTCAGATCAAAATTCAACACTGATCAATTTTCAACGTCTGTTTTGATTAAAATTTAATGTTGAGACGGACCCGGGAAAATTTTTAACGTGGTCAAAAGTTAATGTTACACCGGCGCACTGACAATTGAAAATATTTTCAGTATATATGTTGCCGAATATAAAATCAGTACAGAAATGGAATTTAACTTCAGCATACAGTATATAGGTCTATTGTTAGCATCTGTGACTCGATTGTATAGATGCACAAGTGTGGATATTTAAGTGGAAAACACTAACACTAAAAGGGGCCTTTCCTGTATATTTATTCTTTGAGTTCACGGAAGCTTATCTGTCCTAACTCTTAACTAGTTACAGTTAATTGTTTTATAGTGCGGTTTACATTACAATGGCAGCAACGTGACAAGGACATTTTAAAATGTGAGTTATATCTAAGACCTGGATGTGAAGTAGATGTTATCTTTTACGCAACTGTATCAGCACGGGATTAAACTGAAAAAAAAAGAAATGTGCATGACTAGCAATTTTACCATGGATGTACACGTAAGTCCTTTTGAATTGTTTTGTTCCTTTTCTTTGTCTTTTCCATATGTTCTTGTAGTAGTGCCACAGCAGTGGTCTAGTGGTAGAGCCTCCGCTTCTTATGCGGAAGTTCATGCGGAAGATCTCGGAGTAGGTCATACCAAAGACTTGATAAATGGTACTTATTAATAGCATTAGTTCACTCGTGTTTTTTTTTAAATGGAATCAACATATATCAAGATGCAAGCACACATGCACACACACACACACACACACACACACACACAGACAGAGAAAGTGTGTGAAATAGAGACAGAGTTACAAATATAAAAGAGAGATAATGTTATTTCTGTCATTTGTGGAAAAAACAAAAAAAAACTCATGCACATTGCTGCAGCATGACGAATTAATTAAATTGTAGAGTGGTTAGACTTTCGCGCATCTAAATGAAATGACGGTTTATATGAACAAATCATGTCTATCTATCTCACTATCAAAGACTACTTGGAGAACAAGGTATTAGTGCTAAACAGTAAACGAGCTTTATAGCGATTCATAAATGGATTGATCTTACTTAGCATTGTATTTGTTTTGTCGATTTGAAAAAAGCTACTCAGAAAAAACTATGATATAAGATCAATATTTAATACACTTTCTTAAATTTACACACTCGAACGAGGGGCATTCAATATAATCTGTCACTGGTCTTCCGATGGTTAAGATTTTCACAGGAACGGGATTTTTTTCAGGCCAACTCATCAAAGTATTCCCCCCGCATCGATACACACTTCTAAGGTGTAGCTGACCTCGATGCCGCAAAGAAATCTCCTCTTGGTATACTGTTCAGACACTGAAAACTTGCAGACTCAAGGGCACTTCTAGAAGCATAGCGTTTACATGCGAGCATATTTAGTATGGGAAATATGAAAAGGTCACAGGGGCTTAAATCAGAGATAAAGTGGTGTTCAACCTGAATAAGTACACTTTTACTTTTGTTGGCAGAAGCATTGTCATGAATAAGTTGTATACCATCCAAACCTTTACTTGGGTGTTTATTTTGATAAATTATTTTGACAGATTTAAGAACTTTATCTTTGTAAAACTTGCCTGTAATTGTTCTACCCTGTTTGCAAGGAATTTGTACAGCAGGACAACTAGAATTGAATAAAATGGCATATAAAATCTTCTTGGCGCTTCTTGTCCTCTTTGCTATGACCGGCGCAGCCTGATTTTTAAGGCATTGTTCTTTATTGGTGCGCCGTTAGGGCTGAAAGTGGTAAACCAAAATTTCATCTCTAGATGTAAGCGAAATTCTAATTGAATATCCCGATTGTTTTAGTAACTCAAACTTACGAACGTAAGTTAAACAGGCCCCATGTTATTAGTTTAAATGTATTTGAATTCGATTGTGAAACAATATTCTTACAACTTAGGCAAATCATGCTCGAAGTCTTCCTGGTTAGAACCAGTACTAAGCATATGCGGAAAAGTGTCTTGCTCAAGGACACCACACATAGCCGTGGCGGAGGATCGAACCCACGACCCTCCGATCATGGGTTCGGTGCTTTACCACTGGATTACGCACTCCACATGTTACTAAGCGCTCGGTGTCTCACTTTGATGTTCCTCACTGCTTTTATTTCACAATTCACAATAATAACTTCATGAATTGTAAATATATATTCTTAGTAGTTAAAAAATGTATTAGTGTATTAGGAAGTGGCTACCTTTCCGTCTGCCTTACTGTACTTGTCTGACAACCTGCTTGTCTGGCAATAAAGAATCAATCTACATACACCTGACTGGTTCTCCATCCCTTGTTTTCTTTCCTGCTCACGTTCTGTATCTCAGTTATACAATTCGTGCACATAGCTGCTACATTTAATTAACCTGGGCAAACAATGGTGAAGTAGAAATGAAATAGATATAAAGTTTGTACCATATGTAGCCCGGAACATTATATGAACATAATTATCTGTCAAATTTGTTCACAATTGATAAATGTCATGGAAAATTACTTTATAAGATTTTATCTTCTGTTCTTATCCATATGTATACCTAAACTTATGTGTATATATGTACATTTGAATGAATAAATATGTTTAAACCAAAGAAAGTTCAGTCTTCAAGTAAAATGTTACATTTCAAAGACAGTTGAACAATCTTCCAGATTAAAAATCAATACCAAAGTTACATTTCAAAATGATCTAATTGTGTGTTTATTTAAAAAAAGAAACAGTTCTGTCTTTAAATTGAATTTAGTTTATATTTTAAAAAAAGTTAATCTTCTATTTAAAAAGCCCAAATCAAAGTTATATTATGTATTTCAAAGAAAGTTCAATCTCCAAACTGAGTTCAATGTATTTAAAAAAAACTTTCACTTTGACCGAAAATTTGATGTATTTACATTTTTTTATAGAAATATCTCCATGAAAAAGTTTAAATACAAAATTTAATAGCCATGTTGAATTATATTATACATTTCACTGAAAGTTAATATCCCAGATGAGACTATTTAAAAATTATATCTCGAAGTTAAATTATGTATTTCAAGGACAGTTTTGACGCTCAGCACATTATTAGCTCAGAATCAATTTACTATATATGTATATGAAAAGCTCAAATCATGCTTTTAAAACAGTGTGTAAAAATGCTGAATTTTTATTCCAACAGAAAAATCGTCAAAAACTTGTCGAATGCAGTAAGAACCCAAAATGTTTTGGAATTACAAGTTCAAACGTTAAAAATAACGTAACTAGTAACAAATCTATCTCTAGCAATAAGTAGTTAAATCATTTTCAAAATTTGTTTAACACACAAAATACGGATTATGGTATTAATAATTTCCCGAATATAACTAGTAATGTTGAAAATGAGTATATTAATACAGATATAACTTACGATGAAATTTTGCAAGCTATTGCTCAAGTTCATGGCAAAAGGGCCACAGGAACCGATGGGGTGGGTATGCTTCTTTATAAACACACAGCTGTCCTCATATTACCATATTTAACTAAACTGTTTAATGATATTTTTTCAAGTAGAAATGTACCCGATGCATGGGGTGAAGGTAATATAACACTTATACACAAACATTGTTCCACATTAGACCCAAATAAGTATAGGGGCATCTCATTGATAAACGCTCGATGTATAATACTAACTTGCATTTTGAATAACAGATTGAAAATCGGTGTGACAAAATCAATATCATTGATGAATCTCAGGCAGGTTTCCGCAAAGGTTACTCAACCATAGATAATATATTAGTTTAATGTCAATATCTTAGAAATACTTATTGGGACCGACAGGTAGATTTTATTTTATTTTCATAGATTTTTCGAAAGCTTTTGATTCCATTGATCACAATATTTTATGGGTTGCGATGAAAAGGAAATGTATAGATTGTAAAATAGTAGCTGTTCCAATCAATGTACAGTAAACTTAGATCATGTGTGAGGGTTGGTCATGGTCTTTCATACTTTTTTAATGAAACATTGGAACAAGGCAATGTTGTATTTGTAGTCTTATTATATTTTGCCTGTTCATAAATAATCTTGTAGATTACTTTAAGTCAAGGAATATATGTAACAGAGGACATGTGCAACCTCTACACTCTTTTTCTACGCTGATGCTTTTCTAATTTTAGTGAAACAGCTATCCCTTCACAACGGCAAATCAACTGTATACCTAATTTTTGTGATTCAGTCCACATGAAAATCAATTTAGATAAAACTCAAATAATAGTCTTTAGAAATGGGGGTGCTTGAAGAAACTACGAAAAAAAGTATTTCAAACAAAAGCTTATTGAGGTTGTTTCTATGTATACATATTGATGCATTTATATGACACAAAAACTTGTGAGGCCAAAGACACATGCATATGCATCGAAACAAGCCCTAAAATCTATTGCATGACCATTTAAATATCAGCATAATTTTGGACAGTTTAGCCAGACGGATATTTTCAAATTATTTGATAACATGATAAAGCACATTTTATGCTACGATGCAGAAATATGGGGGTATCAGTTTATTGATTAGCTGGAGAAGTTCATTAAAAATTTTGCAGACAATACTGTTCTTTACCTCAACAGACAGCTAGTTGTTTTGTTTATGGCGAATGTTTCCGTCTAATACTTTGCACTACATATATGCATCAGTGTATTGAATACTAGCTCAAAATATTACATATGGATCGGAAGAGATATACATATCAATGTTATATAATGCTAAAACGTCTTGATGACGCCGGAAGCAAAACGTGGGCTAGTCATATACGATATCTATAATTTTCACTAGGCTTTGGATATGCTTGGATTGCTCAAGGTGTCGGTAATGCAAGTACGTTCATTGAATTGTTTAAACAAATGATACGCGACTGTTACTTGCAGAAGTGGTTTGAATCTTTGAACGGTACAAGTAAAGGCGATACATATAGAAACTTTAAATCATTGTTAAATTCTGAAAAATAGTTATCTTTAGATTTATCGTTTCATTTAAGACAAACGTTGGCAAAATTTAGAACGTCCACGCATAATCTTATGATTAAAAAAGGTCGTCATATTGGGTTAGATAGAAATTTTTGATTTTGTCAAATATTTTCTCAGAGAAATATTTCAGGAATTGAATCTAAATTTCATTTTTCCATTGAATGTTCAGGGTATGAAAATTTAAGAAAGGATGTTTTGATGAAAACCATTTAAATTTAAGAGACACAAACACTTTTCATAGGTTAATGTCCAATGATGATAAAACTGTCATATGCACAATTGCGAGGTTCTTGTATAGGGCTTTCGAAAAACGAAACAGCTTAATATAATTGTGAGGCTATACTTCAGCTGGTATAATAATTTGTAAAACAATATTTTCCATGAACACTATTATACATGTACATTAATTTTGTTGGTCATTCTTGTGTATGTTCTTATTGTATATTTGTATGATGGGCACGAGTTCTATATGTACGTAAATAATCTTTACTTACTTACTTACATACTAACTACATATTGATTTTTTTAAAAAAGCGTTCAATCTCCTAGTTGAATTATGTTTATAATATTTAAAAAAACAAAGAACGCTGCTATATACATGCAAAGATGCAATGCATTTATATGCATTGACAAATCATATTTGATTTGTCTTTCTTTTAACCCTTTGTTATAGAATAGTCGTTTATTGAGTAATGTGGGAAAAAATAGTATTGCTAGTGAAATGCACAAAAAAATATTTGCCGCCGGCGGGATTCGAACCCGGGTCGCCTGGATGACAATCGATGATGTATCCGTCAGCTTGGCTTATACTATATATGATAATGAAATAATCAAATATACAATAACAATATTACAAAGGTCCAAACTGGCTGGTTTATATCTTTAAACAGAATTAGAATAATCTGCGATGTGGAACTATTTCCTTCGGTTTTTGAAAATGGTTACTATTTATTGAACAACTATCGTACACTTGACTACTAGGTAAATTTGTCCAAGTAAAACTTATTAAAGTCCAAGTATTTTTCCAGGTTGCGATAGAAGATTAGGCGACTCTAAATCATGCCTGTCATAGGAAGCGACTGATTAAATATTGTATAGAAACTTGTAACATTCTGTAGTTTTGTAGGTACATATAATTAGGGTCTAGGTTCAATCTTGCTTATTTTTGGTACTTCTTCTTTAAATCTTTATGACCTTTTTGTTTGATTTTAAACAATATGGTTGGTTGGTTGGTTGGTTGGTTGGTTGGTTGGTTGGTTGTATGGTGTTAAGTGTCGTCTTCAGTAATTCTTCAGTTCTATTGCGACGGTGAGACACTATTCTAAGCGTTACCACACTGAAGTATCATACTGCAGACACATGGTATGATGCCCCACCCAGTCACATTATACTGACACCGGACCGACCAGTCCTAGAACTATCTTCTAAATGCTGAGCGCCGAGCGGGGAAGTTTCTAGTATCATTCATTTTACAAGTCTTTGGTATGACATGGCCGGGAATTAAACGCACGACGTTCAACATGCGAGGCGGACGTTTTACTCCTTAACCACCGCTACGGTCCATTTGAACATGCAGATTGAGCCAATAAGTTTAAAAACTATATTCCAAATGGTGTCATAATTGTGTGTTATACGTGTGCGCCGTAAAACCACAAAATTATTCATCATATTGTTAGTGACATTGTCTCATAAATGAGCTTTGATCATGTAAATAACGTGTCGTTTATTTAGACATTTCAATATGCCATATGACCTGTGAGGATATCATTGTGATGTACATTATTTAGATTGATACAACAGGTGATGCAATGTTTGTATCGAAAATGTGTATAGAACACAAAAGACAAAATTATAACATTAATAAAACACAAACAGGATCACACGGACGCACAAACGCACACACAAAACTTTTCTTATTTAATTACCTCGTGCAATGTGAGATACAAGGAGACATGGAAATAACCTTTATATGTAACACCATATAGGATATATACATCATAGATACAGTCTTGCAAAACAAGAAACAATAAAAATCATTTAAGATACATATAAAAAAAATTGCTAGAAACGTCGTGACCAACATGACATCACACTCAAGCTTATAATAACTTCTAACACAAAAATGTATCTTGTACTGTTCTACATGTAGAAAAATGCACGTCTGAAACACTGAACGCAGTGTCAATGGTTTTAAAAGTGCCTCGTTTTAATAGATAGTCATCTGGTAGAAAATATGCAAAAAAAATGAGGTTGACCAGAATGCGTTTGCCCAATTTCTTTGGTTTGACACACCTCTTCCTTTTAGACAATTCTGCCCATTTGTTGCAGTGAATCACTACGCTGTCTTTTAGACAGTTATAGCTTCATCAAACACTACCTAATGTCATCCAACCTTGGCAAAACTCATGAAAATAAAAAGGAATCACATATATACAATGAAGTATGACAATTTTATGCATTTTCAACAACAATAATGCCCAACTGATTTACACAGCTCTTATTCCTTTGTCGCAAGAATCTTGCTACTGTCATGTAGGGAAGGCAATTCTGAAGTGAGAACTATAAAATCGCGACGTATAGTTAAACTGCAAGGTGTATCTGCTCTTATTCGTTCCTGAATCTCTGTATTCAGTAACAAAAGAAGTAAAAATCGAAATTTCTAGAAATACTTTTATCATTCTATCATTTTACATATTTGAAAACTTGAAATAATTCACAGGAAATAATGAGTTGTGTTATTCGGCCAATTTCATTCAAATGTGTTTATATCATTTTTGTTTTGAAATACACAAAATATTATAAACACATGCAACCGTATGACATGTTTTTCAGTAATTAAAAATAAATTTTAAATAATATAAACAAATTTTAATGAAACTTGTCGCATAACATTTGAATTCACATTATTCACATTATGCTAGATTAATGGATTTTTGCTTTTCAAAGCATTAAACGCAATAAAGATATAAAAACTGGTTTTATTATTGAATTTGTTAATGAGGGGTAATGAAATATGTAACATCCCTCACGCTCCAGATTACTGGCTTAAACACTCAACTTTTACTGCCAGGGTAGAAAATATTTACAAGGGGAGATTATCAAATTACAACGCTACACGAGGCTATCTGCTGATGGTGAATTAACACAGATCCATGTCAATAGAATGCATTCTTGAATTTCAAACTTATTTTTTCAAACTGTATATAACAAACACTTTTTGAAATTTATTATTTCGCCAATTAAATGCATTAACAAAATCCAGTAGTATGCAACATTATAAGAAAAACAATGCAAAAAAATTGATGACTGGAAATTTTGAAAAAGGGTTCTCTAATTTGAATCATGTACTGAATTATATAAAACCTGCCCAAGAGTAATCTTGTGGCTTTTATATGGCAGTTGGGGCTTTAATCGGTAGTCTGTATTCGAGACTTTTTAATATCATATACATCATTGTTCTATAAATAAAGCGAAATTATATTTGAAATATTTATATCTAATACTATATTGACACTTGTTGTCGATTTTTCGTTTTAATGGTAATATAATAAGAAGAATATATTACCATACCATTTCATTATATCTCAAACAACGATGATAAATATGGTGTATGTCCGCATGTCACAAATTCCATGTGACTTCCATTCCTCCCATAGTTTACATCGGATAGGAATCGGACTAATACGAAGTAGAGATGCGCATATATATTCGTTCCTGTAGTCTTCCAAATTTGCCTGTTCTTAATATCACGTTTAGATTTATGTGGCATCGACTCATCAACTGTTTTCATCTGAATTAGAAGCTTGTAAAGCTCATAACAAGTTGAGAGGTACATATTTTACCACGTTCTGGTTCAATGATTTCGTCCAGAGCTGCCTACTTTATCTTACACGCCAACTTTATATTTATACTTTTTATATGTATGTTTTCAGGCAACTGGATGGGTATATATATTGCTGGTAACGTTTTTGCATCTGGTACAAGGTAATGCTTATATATTAAAATTTCAATAGTTCGACTGTTCGGAGAATATCCGGGGTGTGTATTCCCGTCTTAAAGGAGTACACGGAATAAATGCTATGCTTGCGTACTACTATTGTCCAAGCTTAGCCAAATTGGGGCATATTATTCCTTTTTTAAACAATTATCTAGAAGGTTGATGACGGATATTTAATTATCACAATTTATGTGATTCAATGGGAGCTAAAGCGTAAGGACCTACGAACTGTATATTTTTTAGAAGGTAAGAAATGTATTTACATGTCGTATTAAAGTATTGTTACAATTAGTTACCTGTTACATTCTTTGACCAGCCTCAGTTTGGAAATTAGTACATATACCACCATATAGGATCATTCAAAGAACATTGTGTCCTCATGTAATCAACATGTTGATAATCAGTTGAATTTCTATAACGCAGGTTAACACGCAAGTGTTATTTTTATACTTCTGATATCGGGTGTTGATTCTGTATTCTAAATATCATTTCGAACAAAATCAGGATTATTTGTCAATTTATACAAGCTACGTACGTAGATATTTGCGTCTACAGGCTGCCATTATGAAGACACTTCTTTGGAGTGAAAATATTAGCTCACAATCCCATTTCTGTATAGAATGCCACTGTGGGGTTAATTTCACTTTTTTTATTATGTCTAACCCCATTTATTTTTCGTCTTTTTTCTTACCAATTTTCCTTTTTAGTGTCATTACGGTTTAGATCTCCAGGTTTGGGAAATTAGGGTTAGGTAGAAATTAGTTATCAGTTAATTTTGATGAAAGCATAATTATAAGTTTCAAAACATACACCTTACAACGTTTCCCTCGTAAGTACGTCCGTCCGTCCATACGTCCGAAACTCCGTCTTTCCGTATGTCCGTCTTTCCGTATGTCCGTCTTTCCGTATGTCCGTCTTTCCGTATGTCCATCACCTTTTGAATGCAACAATTCCCACATAGGAGAAACAACGACGGTAAGTTGGTTGTGCATGTGACATAAACTACTTTTGGTTTTCAATAAAACGCCGTGCATATGATCACCTTGATGTGACATTTTGACGCCCTTAATCCTAACCATGTGAAGCTAATGCTCCAGAGCATACATTTTCCTGTTGATTGTCATATTGACACTGGTGTCGCAAATTACTTCCACAGTTGGATTGCAATGTATATTTATTTAAAATTTAGCGTCATCTGTATGCCATCGATTTAATAAAATTTTAATAAAATTAATTAAAATTGATAAACGATCAGTTAATCTACCCACTGTTTCCTGGGACCCTTGAAGGTAAACCAGTACTTGAGCATACCCATATCGGCTATTAGCTAACTTTACCTACTTAAATCAGCGGTGAGAGACGTATAGCAATGAGACGCAATGTCGCACATCAACCATCGTAAAGACTGTGGCTGTACGGGGATTCGAAGTCAAGACACCAGGATTGATAGTCAGACGCGCTAACGAAATAACTTGACCCGGCTTTATTGCAATGAAATATAGTGTACCTGATCATCATGGTGTGTAGTTATGCATGAACTATTCTTTTCCGCATCAATCCAAGCGACGTGGATTAGAAATCCTTAAACTTATATTTTTTAATTTTACCTTATATAACTTTTAAGGCTGTAAACCCTATATTTTTACGTTCAGTGTGTTGTTTAGCTGTCAAGACGTTGCGAGGGTCAACCTCACTTTAAGTCAAAGTTCTGTTTCAGCCACTATTTGTAAAGGCTCCAATACTACCTCTGATTTTTTGTTTGTTTGTATTGTGATAAGCGTCGCTTTCAACAATTTAGCAGCTATATCGAGACGTTGTTTACTTAAGTCGGAATTCTAAGCGCTGCCACACTGGAGTATCATGCCAGACACATGGTATGATACCTCATTCAGTCACATTAGACTGACACCGGGTCGACCAGACTTGAACTGTCCTAAATGCTGAGCGCCAAGCGAAAAAATTCTAGTCTATGCTATGATCCGGCCGGGGTTCGAACCCACGACCTTCCGCATGAGAGGACGCTCTACTCCTAGACCAACGCTGCGGACACCTATGATTATCCAGCAAACATATAATGAATTAAATTTGTCGGACGAAAGTGGTTAATTCTTTTGCTACGTTTATTAGTATTTTGCATATGTTGTTAAGCTAATATAATTTAAAATTATAACAGCATCAGACCAATTTTAATTTTTGAAGTGACACTTTCAATTACGTGCATTATTCCTTTCTTTATGGTTAGCATGCTCATATTATAAACCGTGGCTGTGGTCTGGTAATAGAGCATCTGCCGCGCATGCGCAAAGTCGTGGGTTTGATTTCCGATACTAAAGATTTGTAAATTTTAATAGAAGCTTCCTCGCTTGGCGCTCAGCATTACATGTAAGAGGTAGTTCTAGGTCTGGTCGACCCAGTGTAAATATAATGTGACTTAATGGGATAGCATACCATGTATCCATTGCATGTGTCTTCAGTGTGGCAGCGCTTAGTGATGCAAAACACCATACAATAACAACTTTATCATATATTATACATAAAATTCAATTTTGCATTATTATTGACGAGTGGATATCAGTTGTATATATCATTTAATATCCACGTTGTAATTGTGTTCTAAAATATACACAACTAATTTTAAAGTCCCAACTGCCATTTAAAAGCTGCCAGATGGCTCTGAGGCAGCTGTTATATAATTTTATTCACGATTCAAATCAGAGAACCATTTTTCAAATTATAAAAGTTACCACTGCATTGTTGTTGCTAAACTTTTGTATACTACTAACTTATTATTAATATATTTAATCATATGACAATAGTTTTGTGCCTTTAAATGAAAAAAAGTGTTAACAAATATTCTAATCTGTACCATTATTAAAACACAAGTCAAATAAACAGAAGTAGCCTAATGTAACAAGTGTCATGTAATCATTTGTCATCAAGTTACCTACCTACATGTGATTTCAATCAATTACCCGCTTTATAATCGTATTAGCAGTTTGCACAAATCATATAACTTGTAAGAATGTAAAAAGCTTGCCTCCCTAATAAAACATGTTCGTTTTAAATTATTTTCAGTTAACGCTTTAAGCTGTTATGCACACTGTTCGTCGTGCACGTCATATTATGTATGTATCGCATGTAATGACGGCTACTACAAAGGGAAACAATATCCGACGACGTTGACAAATTTATATAGCTACTTCAGGCACCAGTGTCGTGACACGTGTAAATCATGCACAGCATATGACACGTGCACAGAGTGCAAATCATTTTACCATGGACAGAATTGTACGCGTGCATGTCCAGCGAAATGTTTATCATGCACTTCGAATGACTCGCTGTACCGCTTATAAAGATGGTTATTATAATGTTAACACTGCTGATACATGCACCGGCAATTGTAAAACTAATTGTAAATCATGCACGCCTGATAATAATTGTACTGAATGTTTTTCCGGATTTTATGGATATGACTGTTCACTGAGCTGCTCCGGTAATTGTATCAATAACATTTGCGATAGACGTAATGGATTCTGTAACATATGTCCAGAAAAGTGTACGTCCTGTACTTCGCCAACATTGTGTACATCATGCGTGGACGGTTATTACAACGGTGCGTATTCATATATTTCAAACTGTGCCCTATAGTTGTCGTCCGAATTGCAAATCTTGCTACTCGTATAACAAATGCAAAGAATGTATATCATATTATCATGGCACGAACTGCGACAACACATGTTTAGGATGTTTTGACGGAAAGTGTGACAGGGGCTTGCAAGGCTGAGTGCAAATCGGGATTTACTGGTACGTTTTTTGATAAATGTGAGGCTGGGGTCTATGGCACTGCATGCAACGTTCCTTGCAAATCTAAATACTGTACTGATAACAAATGTGACCAAAAAACAGGAACTTGCATATCCTGTAGCAACTCATCATACGGAGACAGGTGCCAACGAAAGTGTTCAAGTAATTGTAGGCGTGGTGGTTATTATCATATGGAAACCGGTAAATGTACACATAGATGTAAGAATGGTTTATTCTGGGATAAGTGTTGTTTATACAACGCTTTCTGTATAAGTTGCTCATCTAATACGGAATGTTCTGAGTGCATAGATGGCAAATACGGGGAAACATGTCAGAATGAATGTCCTGCAAATTGTAACACAAATGCATGTAATTCGAATGGAGCCTGTATCTCCTGCCGAGATGGATTTTACGGAAACTATTGTAAACAATCTTGTCCTAGCGAATGCACTAAATGTGATATATCTGGTTCGTGTGTGATGTGTGAACGTGGATATTTTGGAAGTTCCTGTGAGAGGTGTCCAGAAAATTGTTCCGCGTGTCAGTCGTTGACATCGTGTAGTTTTTGTGTAGATGGATACTATGGAGCGGCATGCGAGAAAATGTGTCCGGATAAATGTAAACAAGGTGTTGCATGCCACAAGGACTATGGTCATTGCAAACAATGTGCAGATGGCAAAACTGGACGACAATGCAACAGTGATTGTAGTGCAAACTGCAACATTTGCAAGATCAATGCCGGGTATAGATGCTTGGAGTGCAAAGATGGACAATACGGGTCTTCTGTCCAGGCATATTTCCATTGTTCTTATTCATGTCCAATTAACTGTCTGAACAGAAAATGTAAAGTGGATACTGGTTATTGTTATAATTGCACTGAAGGATTTAATGGTGATAAATGTGAGTGTCCAATAAACTGTTACTGTGAAAATAACTCCAGTTCATGTTCTGATTGTAAAGATGGTTTCATGAACAAAAACAAAAAATGTGAATGTAGACAAGACATGTGTACATACAGTAATTGTGCCAACTCATGCAAGAATAATACTTGGTACCTTGATACACTGAGTCGGTCCTGCTGCAAGTGTAGTAAGAATTGTAAAAATAGAGAATGCAACTCATCAACTAAATGTAAATTAGACTGTGTTGATGGGGTCTACGAACAGAAATGTGATAGGAAATGTTCAAGCAGTGATCAGAACTGTTTGAAATGCCTGGCACAGAATGAATCTTATAGCAGTTGTCTTGAATGCAAAAGTGGGAACTTTCCTAATAACCAAACACACCGGTGCACACAATGCAATGCTACTTGTTTAAACAAAAAGTGCAGCACCATATCAGGATTATGTACTGATGGTTGCGAAATAGGTTTTTGGGGAGACTTTTGTCAACATACGTGTGATCAGAACTGTTACAGATGCAGTCGTTATACTGGTTCGTGTGAAGTTTGCTCCGATGGGAAATATTCGCTAGACTGTTCGCTAACCTGTAATGATGGTTGCAACAAAACAGATGGACAAACATTGTGCAAAATCACCGATGGCATATGTCTAAATGGTTGTTTGTTTAGAACAAAGTACGGAAAAATATGCAATCTCAATTGTAGTGTTAATTGTTTAGATCAGAATTGTGAATGGGAATCGGGCCATTGCTCACACGGCTGTATCAGTAATAGGTATGGAAAGAAGTGCGACCAAAAGTGTTCAAATCATTGCCTATCTATAAATGAGACAATATCACGATGTCATCATCATAACGGAAGTTGCCTGTCTGAATGTGAATCAGGGTACTTCGGCGGCAAATGTGAAGAAATATGCAGTACCAACTGTAAGAACACAACTTGCAAACAATCCTCGGGAGAATGTATGTTCGGATGTAATGATGGCTTCACGGAATCAACTTGTGTGCAAGGTATGTTATTAAGATATAGTACTGATTTACCCTTACTCTAACATGTAATGTTTATCTTATAATACATATTGTATAAGACAATGATATTACTATGTTATTAATTGTACACGTAAACCAATTATAGTATTCCTTTATTGATCATGTTTGAAGCGAAATGCTTACGTTTATGGTATATGTTTTTGTGTCCTCACTCGAGACATTAATTTGATAAAACAATATCAATAATTCATTCTTGATTATCAGTTAAATCTTCGGATTTTCTTTGTGCATCTTTTAAGTATGGACTTGAATGCCTACCCACATCTAATATGTGTTGAATTACATGCATAAGGATATATATGACTTAATTTTATGTTTTTTGATGAAAAATAGATATTTCTCAGAGGAATATTTATTGAAATCCACTGTTTCAAACATTGAAATTATTAAAAAAAATTTTTGTCCTAGCACATTAATTAAAAAAGCAATTAAAAAAAGCTACTTTATTTTTTATTTATTAATTCAATAATATCAAATGGCGAATTGAGGTCAAAATAAACAAATAAATATGTAAATGCATAAAATAAAAAGAAATTTGTTTGTTTTGGTGTAAGATCAAATGATATTTCATTCATGATAACAAAAAATGAATATTGACTTTTGGTGATCCCTTGATGGAATATAATTCGATCTAACACCAACACAGACAGACATCCTCTATTTCTATTTAGTATTAGCGGCTACAACAGACGCCAGTATGAACGGTGCAGTGATAGGGGGTGCAGCTTGGAGGAGTTGTGTTTATTGCGCTTGTTGCAAGTCTCGTCATTGTTGTACTTTACGTTGTACGGAAACGGTAACTGACTTTCTAATTAGCGTTATGTTATTTACATGTAGATCTATAAACTATTTTTAATTGGATTTAACGTTATTTTCAACACAGTGCCATATTAGATAGGGCAATCAGTTGTATTTGTTGAACATGAGTCTGAGTGGAAAGCCATTTATTCTCGCAAGCAACTAACGCTCTCTTTAACATATAATATTTGGTACGAACAGGACTCGAACCAACACAATATGAGACAGAATCTTAGACCATTCGGCAATGGAAGAGATTCGGATTAAAAATAAAAGAGGATGCTAATATGATTATTTTGAAACAAATGACAATGTTTGCTTTCGATTTGTCGTATATATTATATGAATTGTACTGATATGCAATACTTTGAATTCTAAGTAATAAAGATACTACTTGCATATAAGTAATTTAGATACAATATATATAAATTTATATATATATATGATACAATCGTAGTTAATGAATGTATATCATACGTTACGATCTGTGTCTGTATTTCATTTCTTCAGACGCAATGGCAAACCAAAGTTGGAAAACAAACAACACTATGACAATGAGAGTGATTCAAACCAAAATAGTGCACGTTTGAATGACCCTGGGCCGATATACAATAAAACTTCGGAATCAGGTAACATATATCAATTTTTCAAATTTCGAGCAGTATAAACAAATACAATCATCCGAAACACACGCACACACACACACACACACACACACACACACACACACACGCGCACACATGCACAGACAGCAGTTATTAAATTTAATCGGAACTCATTATAATCCATATACACTAAAGTTTTTGTCATAGTTTCTGACTAAATTACTATATGTTTTTATACTAATATAAAACATAATATCAATACAATCATGGTTAACTGTGCTAATTTAATATTAATGTTTTAATGTTTTGAATGTTCATTTAGTAATTAGTTAAATTGTTAGAATTAGAGTGGGTCCAAGTGCCCTTCAATCAGATAGCATTTGTTATAACAATATCAGCAGCGGTCATGAAACAGTTTGGTGGCTGTAAAATGTCGCACCGGTCTTTGGCTCTTTATTGTTGTTATATATAAAAAAATAAATGGGATTTAACGCCATTTTCAACACATTTCAGGTTATATATGGCATATGTAGTTTGATTGGCGGAGGAAGACCTCAGACTGAGTAGAACCACCGTCCTTCTGCAAGTAACTGGGAAACTTTCTTACATAAAGTTAATGGAACGAGCGGGACTGTTGTTATATATAATACGTATTTGGAATAATACATTGTTCATACATTGCTGTTCGAAACAAACAAAATACAATACGCTTCAGTGAGCGATAGGATCGATAGGTATATTCATATGCAAGTTTCGTTATAAATACACTCATTTGAACCATGTGTTTATTTACAAAAGCAGGATATTATATTTCAGTTAATGTGTTTTCATCAGTGGTTGAAACCGAGAAACCAACTGCTACTAAAAATTTTAAACCCAAATTACCAACACCCTCAAGAGAAACTGCGCATGTCCACACACTCTGTAATTTCAAACGTGGAAGGCGAAGAGGTAGATGAACCGGATTTTGATCCTCCTCCAATAGTCAATGCAGCTGCAGATAAAACAAGTTACAATGTTGTTAGACGGGTCAATGCGGACAAACTTGCTGAATATGTCGCAAAGAAACAACAAGAAGATATCGAAGAATTTCAGGTACATGATGGTTGTAGTAATTACATTTTATACGTATCGGTATTGTAATAGATTTGTGTTTATAATTGAAACATGCATATTTGTGAGTGGACACATCTCTTTATTAAATTAGTTTATTTGTAACGATTATGCTTCTAAAACATCATTCATTAAATATATTAATTGGCCAGGGATTTTTGTACATTAAATTTGGTAATGCAATGTTAAATCGAAAACAATTTAGTTGAAAATATTGTATTATTCAATTAAATTAAAAGCATATTCATTTAGCATATGTTATCAATAGAACAATTCCCCTTATTTTCAGGAATTCGTTGTGGATATATCATATGCAGATTCACTAAAACAAGCGTGCGTACACTAATATAAAATGAAATGTGATTAAGAGCTCTTGAAACTGTTGTGTGAATGTAATGGTTTTGAATTAGATATAATGTGAATCGAACAGCTGTGCAAATATGAATTATGTAACATTAGTCAAGCAAATACGCTTGATATCACCTTGTTAGTTATGAACAAAAACACGTTGTGCGTTATAAAGTAAACTACGATTGTATTGTGTTTGGTAGTGATATTCATTATCCTGGAATATAGACAATTCCGTTCCGATTGGTAACTTTTTAGTCTGGAACGATTTCCTTTCTTGCATACCACACATAGTATGGAACAATTGTACTTAATATATTTAATCAACATTTTGTATTACCAGACTCGCGTTTGAGAGGTTAACCCATAAAATTGTATTCATATAATTTATACGTCACAGAGAGGATATGATGGAGTGTAGAATGAGAGTTTCTGTAAACCTAAAAACCACGAAATTAGATGTCTGGTATACAAATAATATTGTTAACAGCACCACACTTTATATTTAAATATGATGATTAAATTAGTGTTCTGTATTTCCTGAACATGTAATTTTCATACCGTACCTGGCTCTTATATCACCACCATATACCTAAAAACAAAAACAGTTTAATTTAAAAAAAGCTGCTAGGTGGTATCGTGATCTTAGACTGGTTCCAGTAAAACTACATAGGGTTTCATGTATATTGATTATATAATAGATAATAACCAGTCAAAATGTTTTTACGTATTTAAGTAAGCCGTTGGTGAAACAAAAGTCAGCTCCTGTTTAATATGTATATTATAATAAGATGGTGAGCACTGAGTGAGGATTACTGGAAAAGGGACGGACTACTTTATTGCAAGTTATCTAGATGTAAGTTATTGTATAATTTCTTGTATGCTATTTATTTTGAGTATTTACATTGAACATTTGGTGGTGATAAAGATGGTTGAGTGTAACTTTGCATTTACTTAAAGCACGTTAACAATTGAAGGTATACTATACCTTAAAATATTTACCACTTTAACTTTTAAAATAAACTTAGTTAAGTAAGTGGTAAAGAAACTCGACGTAGTTTGCTTCACAAATAAGGAAGTGTGATAATTGCATTGTTTATTATACTTAAATAGATGCACTGCGTTGTGAAGCAACAACAATGTATGTGTATGACATGTGACACTTTACTAGATGCTCTGCGTTATGAAGCAACAACAATGTATTTGTATGACATGTGACAAGATCATACGAGTAGTCATCCTATTTGAATGTGTATGAGCAATTATTCAATGAACAATTAGAATCGATAATTATGTTTAAGAATGTCAATTTGGTGCATAATTAAACATATATTATTAAAATATTAATAGTGATATACTTTCTGTTTCACCTTTCAGGGATACCAAATGCAGAATACATACATTGCGTGTTTCGGTTATGTGTTGTATGTTTAATCTGTAACGCACGTTAATGATATATTAGTAAGTTTAACGAAATATATAAATATATACATTGAGAGGATAGTTATATCACAAACTCTTAACACTTTATAGGTATGATACGTATAGTGGAATTAAATGGATATTCCTGTAATTGATTGGTCGTTTCAAGTTGTCCTTAGTCCTGCTGTTTTCGCACTGAATTTTGAAATAACAAAGTGATCATTGCTTGTCAGGTTTTTAAATATTGATACATTGATAAACCATTCGATATACAATGTCTAACTTGTGCCTCAAAATACCATATTCTTTCAAATTATCTGAATGAAAAGTGCAATACAATAAATACAGACTGGTCATCTTCAGACATAATCTTTGGAAGTATGAAATTCGAAACTGTTTTGAATAGGCTGTTACATACTGCTAAACACTTCATATACTGTCAAAAAATTAAAAACAATATTCCTATTTTTGAACCATTCAAACACTATTTTAAAATGTTGTATGAAACAGAACGATGTATTGCCAAAAATAACATTGAGGTTGAAAAATTTGATTTGTTATGGAACCTATACATTCCCCTTATATCTTAAAAATAAAGACTATTAATTTTACATTTTTCAGATTTATGTATTATAAAAGTTGTCCTCCAGGATGGCCTCTTTGCTTATTTTGTGTAGATAGTTCTTTAGTGAAAATCTCCTGCTGCCTCGATTTTTTCTATTGTTGATTTTTTTTTCCTTTTTCTACTTATATATTGTTTTATGATAATCCAACTTCTGTTTTATTTTTCATTACAAGAAAAGGAAAGTGTTTATATAACAATTTTACATCTGGTCATAGAACACATGTGTACTCTAACTAGAGTTTATCTTATTTGTAAAAGCAAATTTTGCAATAATATAAGATCTTAATTACTGTTTACATCAATAGTATAGCCTATATTTTTTGTGTCACAAATTGAATCATTACAATTATAAGGGACTTAGTTAAACTATAAATATCTGCTTGGAAATAGTGTTTACACATGTACACTCTTAAAAATGTTTCTTTCAAAACAATTGTTGTTTCATTTTATTAATTTTTAATATTTGATTTTTAAAAATCAACAACAAAAAAATCCTTACTCTACATACCTGTCTCTCTTGAATTCACATATAAGTTTGTTACTTATTCTTTCTGTATATTTATATACATAATTGACATAATATTTTAGTTTGTATGTGAATCTGCTTAATTTTTCATGAAATGTATGCAAATGAGAAATATATTACACTAATATTCAACCAATCCAATAACTAAAAACACATGTTTTATAAAATTTAAGAAATAGGTGATTCTTTTGTGTTTACTGATTCTCAAATAAAGTTAAATTTTACTAGAAAAATATAAAATAAACCGAAGTATCTTTGATATTTTTTTTAATGTCTTCTCCTGGCTTTCAATAAACACCATCAATTAACACACAAAAAAATTGTGTTTATAAACCATTCCAATTATAGATACCTCTAATAAATATAAACACACAAAAACAACCCAAATATATTAAAATTCATGTAAATATTGCCACTTTATCTTTTCTATAAAAAGGGATACACCAAAATACATATTTAATATTTATTAAGGTCCTACACCAAGCCAGCCACTATAGACTTAAGAGAAAAAAGTCTCCTGAAGTCATTAGATAACATAATTTTCTTATACTATCATCTGCTGTGTCAAATTATATTTTATTTTTGTTTGATTTTTGTTTTAGCTCGAGCTACAATCTATAATTTGTTTAGAATTGTGTGTCCCTTTAAGATTAATGTATATATGTGTATTCGGTGAAAGGAAAAAGAAAGTATACATACCTATAAACGTCGACAGGTCAAGGAACAAAAAATGTATTGCATATAAATTTTGTATATTTGTTGAATCAAAAAACAAACATCTAATTCATTTCAAAGACAACAATAAGAAAAAATCAGTTCATTTTTCCATCACATGAATAAACTTTGTAAATAATGAAATAATTTCAAAAACCAAAATGTATGCTTTCTTTTTCCTTTCAGTGTATATATATATAATATTCTTTCACCTCTCCTTAAAGATCGCATATAACTTGACTAATACATTTTGTTGGCCTGGATAATTTGATAACATACACAAAACACGTACATGTATATGTTTCATTATCAAACTTATTATAAAACTACAAACTGTGCGTCCTGAAATAAGGTCAATTATCCTCATATGCTTGGTATATTGTATTTAAACAGGTCCTATGGAAAAAATACAGATAAATGTGTAAACTTCTGGAGAATGGTTTGGCAATCAAAGGTTGAAAAAGTTGTTATAATGACACATCTGTTTGAAAATGGGGTAAGTCGGTATTAATTAATTAATCAGTCAATCAATCATGTTTCCTTCATATATGTTTTGGCCAATCAACTTACACTGTCATAAGCTTTTGTTTGTCTTTCATAAACTGGATAATCTTATAATCTAAATATATTTAGTTTTTTTATCAATTAGTGTGAGACATTAAATATTAACTTAATATTTAAAATGTCCAGTAAGTAATTAAAATATGTATTATTGATGCTTAGTAAAATAAATGTTGTATGGAACTGTTTGGTTTACGTAAAGGTTGTATGGAACTGTTTGGTTTACGTAAAGGTTGTACGGAACTGTTTGGTTTACGTAAAGGTTGTATGGAACTGTTTGGTTTACGTAAAGGTTGTACGGAACTGTTTGTTTACGTAAAGGTTGTCTGGAACTGTTTGGTTTACGTAAAGGTTGTCTGGAACTGTTTGGTTTACGTAAAGGTTGTACGGAACTGTTTGGTTTACGTAAAGGTTGTCTGGAACTGTTTGTTTATGTAAAGGTTAGAAGTTATATGGAAGTTTCTAAACCAGTAGATTCCATGTTATTTCTATCAAACTTAGATGCCGATCTAATTTCTCGAGTTTGGAGCGATTTCATTGGCTGAGGTAAAAAGGTCAATATGTAATGATGGTCATGTCACTCTATGTACAATGGAATATTATATTAAGCAAACTCTGAACGATTTAATTGACATAAAAAGTAGGTTAAAACTAAATAAAGTATATATATATATATATATATATATATATATATATATATATATATATATATATATATATATATGTGATCGTGCTGTATTGGCTTAGCACAAAACTAATTCTCATTCATTACATAAGTCCTGAAGATTATTTACAGGAATATTAACATAATGATAGTATGTCATTTCCTTCACACATGCATATTCACTATGAAAAAATAGTTACTTTTTAATTTCAGGATAATAAATGCGATCAGTTCTCCAAATACAGGAAAAAGAGTCACGCGTCGTAACGATAATATTTATGCCGACTACACCGTCAGGAGTTTTTCAGTATCTTTAGTAAGTTATGCGATATTGACATTTATATTATTTTATCGTCCGTAATCTAAATTGTCTAACAACCGAAAAGGATTCCATCAAATTGAAGATTTCGATAACTATTAGAAAGTGTGTCTTGCGCAAAACACAGGCTCGTATATTCAAGACCAATGCTTGTTTAATCGCAAACGTTTAATACTAAAACTATCGGTATTTTTCAGAGCTATTAACATGAATTATATTTAACTACTGCATGTACAAATTAATGTCTGTAACACTCTTGTTAGAAAAATCATTGAAAAATATTATAATACTTTAACTGGCAGACACCATTTTTATAAAATGCACATTTAACGATATAATCTTATTGTGTTTATTCTTCATTACGTTTTATATACATTCAGATATTGAGATTATTGTTCTTTTACAATTAAACAGTCATTCAAACAACAAAGGAGTATCCACTACGAATACTTCCTGACATGGCCAAGTGATTCAAGGATCAATTAGCCAACTTCATTAATAATAATCAACACTCGTATCGGTTTTCTTAAAATTTGGTTTCCTTAAACGTTTGCTTCCTTTTTTTCATACAAGAAACGACATTTACTTGGTGTTTTGTTTATTTGTTTGTATGGTGTTTATCTTCGCTTTCAACATTTTTACAGCTATATCGCGACGGTGTCTACTTAAGACAGTATCCACGCTGTCACACTGAAGAATAATGCCATAGGCACATGGTATGATACCCCACTAAGTCACATCATATTGATTCCGGGCCGACCAGACCTAGAATTAAACTCTGTATAATAAGCGCAAAGCGAGAAAGCTTCTAGTACCATTTTTCAAGTTTTTGTATGACCTTGCAGCGTCCGCATGCTAGACTGATTCTCTCCCACTAGACCACCGCTGCGATTAAAACCTGGTGTTAAACATCAGAGTGTGTGTTGTTTTCAAACAATTCATGCATAAGTTGAACACTACCTTCGTTTTATATGTTTAATGTCAGTAATACTTGACAGTGTATCATTCCGGGTAAAAGCTCGATCACTTTCAGACCCTGTTGATGTGTTCTGTAGAGGTGTAGGAACTCTCTAAAGGAAAAAAAGAGTGTTATCTTAATCATTTGTCTCATCTTTATCATTTTCTTATCTTATTTATTTGTCTCATCTTTATTTGTCTTATCTTTTTTTATCACATCTTTATCATTTTCTCATCTTTATTTTTCTTATCTTTATCATTTCTCACATCTTTATCATTTGTCTCATCTTTATTATTTGTCTCATCTTTAACATTTGTCTCATCTTTAACATTTGTCTTAACTTTATAACTTGTCTTATCTTTATTTGTCTTATCTTTATTATTTGTCACATCTTGATCATTTTTCTTTTCTTTATTTGTCTTATCGTTATCATTTGTCTCATCTTTATCATTTGTCTTATTAAAATCATTTGTCTCATTAAAATCATTTGTCACATCTTTATTATTATTTGTCTCATCTTTATCAATATCCCCAGTTTCATCTTTTGCCACATCCTTATCATTTGTCTTATCTTTATTGTTTTTCTCATCTTTATTGGTCACATCTTTATTATTTGTCCAATCTTAATCATTTTATAATCTTTTTTTGTCTCATCATTATCATTTGTCACCACTTTATTATTATTTGTCTCATCTTAATCATAATTCTCAGTTTCATCATTTGTCTCATCTTTATCATTTGTTTTATCTTAAGTATTTGTCTCATTTTCATCATTTGTCTCATCTTTAACATTGGTCTCATCTTTAACATTTGTCACATCTTTATTTTTTGTATCATCTTTATCATTTGTCTCATTTTTATCATTTGTCTCATCTGTATCATTCGTCTCATCTTTATCATTCGTCTTATCTTTATCATTTGTCTCATCTTTATCATTTGTCTCATCTTAAACATTTACCTCATATTGAACATTTGTCTTTTCTTTATTATTTGTCTCGTTTTTATTTGTCTTATCTTAATTATTTGTCATGTTTTGATATTTTTCTCATCTTTATTTGCCCCATATATTATCATTATTCCCATGTTCATCATTTGTTTCATCTTTATAATTTGTCTCACCTTGATCATTTGTCTCATCTTAATTTGTCCCATCTTTATTTGTCTCATCTTTATCATTTTTCTCAGTTTCATCATTTGTTTCATCTTTATAATTTGTCTCACCTTGATCATTTGTCTCTTTTGTTGCTCCAGAGTGTCAACTGAGTGATAGTAAGAATAGGACAAGTGTAATTCCTGCATGTCACAAATAGAGTATTTTGCTAAGCTTATTATACTTTTGAAGTTATAATGGTATCTAAGTTTTAGGTTCATATTGTATACTAATATGTATGTTACTGTTTTCTTTCTTGGACTATAAGATAGGTTACATGCAAAGATAATATATCAGGTCAAACAAATTGTATGCACACAAATATTGCCTTCATAAAAAGTTCATGTTGCTGTCTTCAGATGTCTGAGAACAGAAAACTTAACAATATTCATTACACAGCCTGGCCTGACAAAGGAGTTCCTGATTATGTCACGAGCCTAACTGAAATTAGACAGAAAATTATTAGAACACCAATATCTCTAAACGGACCAACTATTGTACATTGCAGGTCCGTGAACCCGCAGTACCATTTTTCCATGTTAATATAGATCGTTGTTGTATTGTTGTATGGTGTTTAGCGTCGCTTTCAACAATTTTTCAGTCATATCGCGACGGTGTCTACTTGAGACAGTATTCTAAGCGTTGTCACACTGGAGTATCATGCCGCAGACACATGGTATGATACCCCACCCAGTCACATTATACTGACACTGACCTGACCTAGAACTCTTCTCTAAATGCTGAGCGTCAAGCGAGGAAGCTTCTTGTACCATTTTTAAAGTCATTGGTATGACCCGGCCGGGGATTGAACCCACGACCATCCGCATGCAAGGCAGACGCTCTACCACTAGACCACGCCGCGGTCTCTAATATAGATCGAGCGCTGTCAATCTGTTATATTTTGTCCATCCGTATTCATCAACATTTCCATTCATCTCTCACCACTGATTCAAGTGGGAAAGTTATCAGTTACTTGCGGAGATGGGGTGTGCTCGAATACTGGTTAATCCCAGGAAACAGCGGTTAGGTAAACTGATCGTCTGTTAGCCCTCGATAGCATAAAAATGACGCTAAATATTCAATCAATCAATCAATCATCAACATTTCTATTTTATTTGTATTTGACATGTGAATACATAGTGGTTTAGAACTATCCAACATATATACATATACATATATTCGGTCTGTATTCACCAGTATTTGTATTTCTGTATGGGGTTATACTATGATCTAGCACTATCAAAATAAAATACATTGTCGGTCCGTGTTCATCAATATTTGTTTTTCTCCATGTGTGTAATTTAATTTAAATACATGTGTAAGACTTATACATTGACTGTGTGTTCGTATTTACCAATAGATGTATCTTCCATGTGGCATTACTATCAAACTTTGAAAATATAGGTCCACATTTATTATCATATGCATTTTTATATCTACTAACGTTAACCTAATCGTTGCGTATTGTATTGTTAATGTAAATAACGATGGGCTATATATCCAACTTTAGCACATTGCAGGTCTTGGTTGGCCAAACGGTGTATATATCCATGTTAATTTATTTTGACCAAGCATATGCATGCAGAATTTATTTCAATTTCCAATTATATGATTTGGGATAAAGTTTCTTTTTTAATAATATATGCTTTTACGAAATATGTATTGCAATCGTATAAATATTACATATAATTTCACTTTATTTCAAGTTATATACATATATAATTAGGAAAAGATGGAAGACGTAACAACGGAAGGCGAGCAGCATAGGACTGTAGTCATATTTGGTTGTGTGGAGGAGCATCGTGTTAACATGGTTCAGACGGCGGTAAGTTTGCAGAGATTCCAGTTATCAGATAGTGTTTATTTTTAGATAGAGAGCAAAATATGCAATATGAATGTGTTTGTGTATGCAATGCTCTAAAGTTGATAATTTTATGTTCTTTGTTGATATTATGTGACTTCATTGACGTGTTATTCATACTTTTATTTATTTACACTTAATCAGAATTGGTTGAAATTAATATAAGAGAGCTCAAAGGGACACAACTGCTACTTGATCGAACGTTGAAGTACTCCAGTTTAGCTCCCTTGAGATATAATACATACTCTCTTCACTGTTCCATGATTATAAATTAGTGTATGTTTTAACGCTCTTAGGATGGCTATCACTCGTGTATGTAACTAAAGTTGAATGACGCTTTAAGGCTGTATTCCAAAAGTCAGTATATGTATACAGAAATAAAGCAAATTGTTGATTAACCATTACAGCAATCATTACAGAACCAAAAGTTAAGTACAACCATCAACTTTTACAAATAAATATTTTTTCAGGAACAATATAAATATATCCATAACACTTCGGTCCATACTCTGACTTTCGACTCACATGCCGTTTCTGGGGATAGATTCCAGAAGTACTACATGTCCATCAGTGACTCGGAAATAACAAAAAAGTTTGAGGTAACAAACAACTAACATACGGTTTGTTTTCAGTTATCGTGAAAAAAGACAAACTATAACGTTTATTTAAATAACAGCAACAGTTTAAATAGTAGAACTGACATTTCCTTGCTTATTAGTGCTATATAAAATGACTAATATATGCTAATTTCAACTTGACGCGGGCTGCCAATCAAACAATTCGATAATCCAATCGGCGATAGATATGGGTTGATACGCCGCCATTTTCGTTAGAGAAGCTAAATATGTCAAAGTAAAAACTACATTGTATTTCATTGCACAATCAATGCCATGTGGCCATAGGGCGATGCAATAGTCGTTTTCCAGTCTAGTCAGTTATTATTTTAGTGCTGTTAATACCTTCTATTTATTTGTTATGAAGGCTCTAAGGCTCACAACTTATATATTCACTCACAATGATTGTAAAAATCATTTTTAAGCAAATTCATTTTTCAAAAGAAGAAAAGACAGAGGGCGAGATCAAATCCATCAATAGGAATAAAACGATGATGCAATCTAATTGACCACATTCGGACATTCCAGGTACGTATACTATATAAGGATCTTCCGTGGTCTAAGGCGCCGTCTGAATATAACTTACCTGTCACCGCTAAGGTCGTAGGTTCGAGTTCCGCTCGCTCCAAAACCTTTATGTGAGAAAGTGTTCCTCCAGCAATAAAACTGAATATAACCTGAAATGGGATAAAAATGGTGTTAAACCCCATTAAAATAAACAAAACGTATAGTATATATTTAATATTGTTAATGCTTTTTTAAAATAAAAGATATGATATTCAAATTACAATATGTACATTCATTACGTAGCTCTTCTTTGAACTTATGTTTTAGTCTAAATGTTAAATATGATATGTCCGTCCCGTCTTGTCTTCCATACAAATGTCGTGTATTTGTTTATGATAAAAAATCGTAAATTCCATTGTTGTGAATTTAATCTCATATATATATATATATATATATATATATATATATATATATATATATATATATATATATATATATATATATATTAACAATAAATATTAGAACATTAGAACTGTTTTATAATTAAGCATTGTCACAATGGGTTACATAAATTTTAAGTGCATCTATGTACTAAGTGAGAATAAGATGTATGTGACAGTAGATAAAGGAGAGTAGATAAGAGAAGGAAGTGGGGGTTAGGATAAAGAATAGGAATACTTGACACTCTAAGTATGAAATCAGTTTAAAGACATCATTAATTCAGTTGTAAGTTTATCTTTTGTCGATGCTATTGCTCTTACTATAGGCGATTATTTTGCCGTTCTATTCATCTACTGTTACTTAATGATAAAACAGATACATTGCATGTGTATTGGTTCAAGATGATTGCAAAACAGTGTATAGTGGTATAAAACCAGCGCATTGAAAATATAAAAAAAACAAAAGTGAACCTTTGTTTTTTTTCGTTGAACATTTAAATATGTGATATGAACTTTCAAGTTCGATGAATCTTTTCGGAATTCATTTTTAATTAGTTTGCAAGTGATGCATGCACTAACCCTAACCCTAAGGTGAAATGCAAAAAAAAAACAAAACATTTAAATATAGTCTTTAGCTTTGTGGATAGAGGGTAAACCGTTCACTCGACAGGTCGCAGATTCGATCCGTTACTTTGTAACAGCTATCATTTCCCGGGAAACGGAAAGAAAGTCTTCTGTGACTGGTGCGGGAAAACGCGTATCTATGGAGTATAGGGTTAAGGAGAAAATACATAAAATGTCAAGTGGGGGGTTATTCCGAATGTAATTGTGTATATTAATCGTATACGAAGATGTATAAAATAATAATTCAATTTCTTTGTCGGATGCTGCGCTTCCGTTGTCCCTTTGTGTTCGATATTAATAACTCTCCCAACAGCAGTTTTACGTGCTGTGTGGCGATCGCAAAATGTCACCACGTGCTTTGACTCAGCATTATTATTTCATTAAATGACCCCACTCAATAAAACTGAGCATCTATTTGGGGTTTTTTTATTAACACGTTCTGTGTTCTCAAAAGTTCCGTTTGTAAGATTGGACGCGAATCAGAACTTTTGAGGACTAGAATGAACATTTTATATATGAAACATAGAGCTATGATCAAATATTACAGAATGTCTAATTATTATAATTGTTCAGTACATTAAAGAAATTCAATGCTATCGAGTACGACTATTATGATATTGTGGCCCTGTTCGTTTAGAAGTTCTAAATATTTTAACATATACGCGACTTATTGATTAATTGAACAGTTGCATGGCTTCCATATCTTGCAATATTCATATCATCTTTGAGGACAGCGTATCAAAGTCAAAACGCTTACTGCTGTGTTATTTCAAAGTTTCAAAACCAAAGATCGCTTCCTTGTTGCTCAGACGCCATTACTTGTTACAGCCCTGGACTTTGTTAGTCTTATATAGACTAGCTGCTCGTGTATCGTTTCCATGAAACTTGTAGAATCTTTAAAAAATAAGTTAATTCCTAGAAACAGGGGTATATTCAATCATTTTATTTTGTAGTATTTTGTTTTTATATTTATTCAAAGATTATCAAGGATAAAGAATATTTACATGTATTTCATGTAATGTACTGATAAATATTAGCTAATTATAATCAATTAAAATGTGCTTAATATATATACGAGACATTCAAGGCAGTATGGGTACCTGGTCAGTCAAGTAAATCACGAATGGTTACAAACATGATTTATTGAACAAGTTTGATTCCGATATTATGCAGCAGTATTGCGATGCATTTCCAATATCGTTCTAGCAAATATGTTATTTCAAACTAACGATGTTTTTTCACAAAGGGTTAATAATTGTTCAGCCTGAGAATGCAAAACTTGATTAATGATTTTTAATAGTCCCCATTTTTTTTTTTTCCAAATCGTGTTATATCAGTGACATTTACATTCTCGCAGGTTTATTTCGGTATTTTTCCAAACCATTTCAACCGACAGTTCCAACTGAGCTGAATTCGCAATCCTGTAAAGCCATAACTAAGGCCATTACATTGATGTCATGATACATCACCAGACTCGAATACTGAATAGTATATTTATCAATGAGTAATAACTGTAGTTATTCTTATGAAAAATATTTATGGAAATAAATGTTATAATTATGTCAGCCGAAGAGTTTACAATTATTTGATATTACAGACTATTGGTACCTACTTCTCGGCTGACAATTATGAGTTGAACATAGGACCATTTAAAATAACATCGGCGAAGGTCAAATCCGCACTACAGTGTATCCAACGTAAACTGACCATTGTCCAACATGGACAGGTAAGATTAATTGAAATGTTTCACTTATTGTCATTTTAGAAACAAACTTAAATGTAAATGAAATAAAAAAAACGTTCTTAAGTCGTGTAAGATATTTACCAGACAATTTAACAAAAAACAAACTATACATCTCAAACGCCAAATAATGTTCCACTGTTCTACATAAGCAAAATGGAACAATGCACACGTTGTCAATGGTTCTAAACGTATCTTGGTTCTATAGATAGTCCTCTGTTGGTCCACATATCCAAGAGCTAAGCAAGGGTTGACCAGATTGCTTTTTCACAAGTTATTGCGTTTGATGACAACCCTTCATTTTTGACAATTCTGCCCATTTATTCCAGTGTATCACTACGCATTTTTAAACTGATGTACGTGTATCTTCATCTAACAGTAATCAATGTCATCCAAACTTGGCAGAACTTATACAACTATTCAAATATATTCATACATGTATATGATCATTTTGAGCAATTTCAACAAAACCAATGCCCAACCGTAAATCTGTTTAATTTCATGGGCGCAATAGTCTTGCTATAGCCACTAAAGGAAGATAAATGGTACGTGAGACCCATAATATCTATAAAGTTATGATACATGCATGCTTACGGTAGGTTCAAAGCGCTAGTTCTTGATATTACATCATGCTTGGTCTTTGTTTCACTAAACATCTCAAATATATGTAGTTAATTTACATTGATCATTGTGTATGTTATCATTTACCAGTGAGTAAATGTTTGTTATGACTTTATGTTTACGTTATGACTCTTATGAGAAATTGAGAATTTTGAGTTGAGGAAAATCTTAACTTGAGATGTTTAGTGAAATCGGCCCCAGGTACAAGACCAGACGTTATTATTATCTGTTTTCAATTATGCAGAGCGAAAACAACGAGATGACAATTCATCATTACAAGTACATGCAGTGACAGTCCGGAAAGCTGGTACCAGACAACGCCGCTGCATTGTTAGAAATTTTAACGTGACGTCGACAAGGAGGCACACGAGTCTGACGAAGAAGGCTCAATTATAATACATTGCTTGTAAGTATACTGTATGCTGCACATACAGTAACACAAACATGTGTTTCTTTCGCTATAATTATATATTCATTTTCATTTTGATAAGCAAGTTTATATTTAAATTAAGCTTGTATGTTGTATCAGCCAAGAGAGTAACATGTAATAATAATGAAAATAAATGTTATAGCATGACTGTATAGCATGACTGTATAAGTATCAGCTAACATTCTATGGTTTGAAAAATTACGTAACACAACATGCCGGCTAGCTAAGGTTATAACATTACTTCTGACGTTCGGACCAATAAAACTGGGTGTGCCATATATACCATGCAATGTGTTAAAATGACATTAAACCCCATTTAAACAAATATGAGGAAACACCCTTGGTGATATTTTGCCTTTCGCTAAGAACAGTGCAGAGAAGAGTGGCCTGTGTCGTAATCATGCTCATTGAGAAGATGCCAGGATGGTCAAGTCTTGGAGCTGAACTGCCATTCCAAATAAAGTAAGTCAATCAACGCCGAAGAAATGGTAGCTATTGAACACGAAGTAATTGTGGTGACCTGTGTCAGGATGGTCAAGTCTAGGAGAAGAACTGCCATTCCAAATAAAATAAGTCAAACAATGCCGAAGAAAGGGTAGCTATAGAACACGAAGTAAGTATGATGAACTGTGCCAGGATGGTCAAGTCTAGGAGAAGAACTGCCGTTCCAAATAAAGTAAGTCAAACAATGACGAAGAATTGGTAGCTATGGAACATGAAGTAAGTGTGGTGACCTTTGTCAGGATGGTCAAGTCTAGTATAGGAACTGTCATTCCAAAAAAAGTAAGTCAATCAACGCCGACGATATGGTAGCTATAGAACAAGGAGTAAGTGTGGTGAACTGTGTCAGTATGGTCAAGTCTACGAGTAGAACTGCCATTCCAAAATAAAGTAAGTCAATCAACGCCGAAGAAATGGTAGCTATGGAACACGAAGTAATTGTGGTGATCTGTGTCAGGATGGTAAAGTCTAAGAGCGGAACTGCCATTCCAAATAAAGTAAGTCAAACAACGCCGAAGAAATGATGCTATAAAACACGAAGTAAGTGTTCTTAACTGTGTCAGAATGGTCTTGTCTAGGAGAGGAACTGTCAATCCAAATAAAATAAGTCAAACGTCGACGAAACGGTAGCTATGGAACACGAAGTAAGTGTGATTAACTGTGTCAGGATGGTCAAGTCTAGGAGAGAAACTGCTATTCTAAATAAAGTAAGTCAAACAGCGTCGACGAAACGGTAGCTATGGAACACGAAGTAAGTGTGATTAACTGTGTCAGGATGGTCAGGTCTAGGAGAGGAACCGCCATTCTAAATAAAGTAAGTCAAACAACGTCGACGAAACGGTAGCTATAGAACACGAAGTAAGTGTGATTAACTGTGTCAAGATGATCAAGACTAGGAGAGTAACTGCCATTCTAAATAAAGTAAGTCAAACAACGCCGAAGAAATGGTTGCTATGAAACACGAAGTAAGCGTGGTGAACTGTGCCAGGATGGCCAAGTCTTGGAGAGGAACTTCCATTCCAAATAAAGTAAGTCAAACAACGTCGACGAAACGGTAGCTATAGAATACGAAGTAAGTGTGATAAACTTTGCCAGGATGGTCAAGTCTAGGAGAGTAACTGCCATTCCATATAAAGTAAGTCAAACTATGTCAACGAAACGGTAGCTATAGAACACGAAGTAAGTGTGATGAACTTTGTCAGGATGGTTAAGTCAAGGAGAGTAACTGCCATTCAAAATAAAGTAAGTCAAACAACGCCGAAGAAATGGTAGCTGTAGGACACGAAGTAAGCGTAGTGACCTGTGCTAGGATGGTCAAGTATAGGAGAGGAATGCCATTCCAAATAAAGTAAGTCAAACAACACCGAAGAAATGGTAGCTATGGAACACGAAGTAAGCGTAATGACCTGTGCCAGGATAGTCAAGTCTAGGAGAGGAATGCCATTCCAAATAAAGTCAGTCAAATAACGCCGGAGAAATGGTAGTTATATAACACGACGTAGTAAAATTGGAGAACTGTGCAAAAAAAAAACGCCAAAGAAATGACGTATATATATATATAAATTTATGTCATAAACTCATTTATATGGATGCGACACTACTATGGTTACTTCGACATCTTTCCAAATCTGTTGTTATTAATGTGTATTTCACCAAACTTTACACATTACTGATACCTAATAGTGACTACATGCTGTGTGTCTTTATCTTTACTTTCAGGAGCAATACTCATTCTGTTTCCAGTGTGTGAACGCTTACTTGCATTCGTTCGATATCTACCCTAACATTTCGATGATGACCTCGAAAAAATCAGAAAAAGAAAGTAAACCGAGTGGCCCCTGTTCATGCATTTCATCATATGGCGAACGTGATTATATTTCTTAACTGTGTCACTTGTGTCACGTTGATTTAACGAGACAACTGTGTTTATATTTCTATAGTATTCATGCGTTTGATCATACGGCAAAAGTGATTATATTTCTTCAGTATTACTAGTTTTTGCATTGAATCAAACGACAAAAGTGATTATATTTCTTCAGTATCACTTGTTCGTGCATTTGACCATACGCCAAAAGTGGTTTTATTTTTCAGTATCACTTGTTTGTGCATTTCATCAAGTGATTAAAGTGTTTATATTTCTTTAGTAACATTTGTTCGTGCATTTCATCACACGGCAAAAGTGATTATATTATTGATTATTATTTTTCCGTGCATTTAATTATACGGCACAAGTTAGTGATATTCATACAAACTACCGTGATGATCCTATTCATATCTACGAAAAACAAAGCACATACTATTGATGAATTCAGTATATTGATATAGTTTTCGATATCTGTGTGGACATATATCAAGAAATATTTCACAACAATTTGAATAAATATATACTCCATACCATGACTGGTCAATGTTGTTTAAAAGTTAAGCTTTAATTGAAATATCTATTTTATATGTGGTAATAATTTGTTGGTAAAAAACACGTGTAAGTAACGAGTACATGAGTTGCTGTAATTAGTGCAATGAATTTACTAATTGTTTTAAAGTATTTTTTAACATATAACTTTATTATTAAAAATAAGGTTCGTTCTCTCAATATGTTCATATTAAAGTTCATTCTATAACAATAAATTAACTTTTTTTTAAAAAATATTTTGTGTATTTAGTTTTGCTAGATATACTCTTAAAATGAGGTTCATTTTCTTTACATGTTCAAACTTGAAGATTATTCTATTACAAGGAATTAACTAATTTGTAAATAAAAAATAAATACTTGTTGTTAAATTATGTATATTTAGTTCATTAAAAGCAAGTTCATGTTGTTTTTTTCATATGGCTACATTTAGAGTTAGATTATAATGTAGACGCATCTAACGTCATGGAGACGCATTTGTCATTCTCAATATCATGAACTTTTTGTAGATAATAACTAAGTTTTCTTATGGTATTCCTACATTCTTAGTTAAAGGAAAATTCGTGTTCTTTCACTTTTGGATCTTCAGTAGCCGACTGCTCTAAGTCGTCTTCTCAATATCACTTACCTCTCACCGCTAAGGTCGTAGGTTCGAGTCCCGCTCGCACCAAAAACTTTATGTGGGAAAGTCTGCCAGTTACTCGCTGAAGGAGGGTGGTTCTACTCACTTTTGTAGCGTTGAAGTTTGTCATATTAGAATGAATGAACTGATTTGTAAATAGTTATTTTATTTTGTTTCATTTTGAATGTACATGTATAATTCAGTCATGTTCGTTCACAGTTTTACATTTAGAGTTATGTTATATTTAGACAGTCATAGCCAACGTCCTCAAGACATATGTGTATCTCAATAGCACGCGTTTATAAAAGTTGCTTATAAGTAGCAGTTATAAGATTATAGAAAAAAATGGTCTTATATTGTTATATTCTTTTCTTCAAGAATTGATTGTATTAATATAATAAATATGGAAACTGTTTTAACGAAGCGTAACTTACTAAATAGTGTTAAAACTGCTTGAGTCAATATATACAAAATTGAATGGTATGATATTGTCAACTTAGAAATAGTAGAAATAGAACAGTGGCAATAATTTACGTAGATATACATTGTTTAAAACATAATTTGAAACAGAAAAATATGGTACAATGACTATCTCTCGCAGTCATAGATATGCTCTGTCTAAATTTCGTTGTGGAACTCCCCCAATTTGCTTAGAAACAGGTCGCTATGAAAGTATGCCAGATTGTAAAATTGCCCATTTTGTAATAACGGTATAGAAAATGAGATTCATGTCATCCTTAAGGTCTCACTGCACTGTTGAATTGTGTTCTTTGTTCTATATAAATTAAGGTCAAGGATTTCCATGGTAAACAAAAGACTACCACATAGATTTTTTTAAAAGTTTTTTCCCCATAGCATGAATGTAAACCAACATAAAAATGCACAAGGGGCGTAACTGTGCAATGACACGTTAAGTGTCCATTATATGATGACATAAGATTACAACTGACTGATAATGCTTCTATATTTAATACACAATTTACTGATTATACAGACGAACAAAAATAGTTTTCCTACTTAGTAATTCAAATTTGATAAGATTATAATGCAAAAACCTGATTTCAAATATTACAGAGGACATCAAGCTATCTATATAGATTGACTGTTTTATAGTATACATAATTATAATATACATGTATCTTAATACTGTACGGCTGTAATGTAGATTTTATTGTTGCTACTCTATAAAATTTCTGTTTTTTTATTACATTTGAGCACTGGTGGTTAATCAGGTCATAGCAAATCTGATTTGAGATGCCAATTATTTTTAGAAATTTAATACGAGCTTATATAGACATCGTTAGTTACATCTTTCCAAGAAAAAAGAATAAATAATTGCAAATTTCAGAAAAAAAAGTATACCACAATCTTTAGTTGAAACATACCGTAACAAAATTTAATAATGGTCATATTTGATTTCATCCTGTGGTATGACGACTCGGGAATGGCGAAGTTGGGTGCATTTTGTAAACCAAGTTTAAAAACCATTGTGACGTCTTTTACTATTGACATTTTATAGGTGATGAACCACGTTGTCCCGTCTTCTCTATACAGTCAACCCTGTGTTTGTGGTCACCTCTATTAGTTTTATAGTTTTAGGTTAAATCAACCTGTAATAAGCCGCCGTCCACATTGAGGGGTTGTTTTTGCTCTTTCCTTTGAGTGGCTGCTTAAGACAGGTTTGAATGTATATGTATTGTATATATTGTAAATATTTCTTATATTAATTTGTGTACATGCTGCTTTGGTGTATGTGTCCTTTCTGCACATGCTGCCTTGGTTGATGTATCCTTTGTGTACATGCTGCCTTGGTGGATGTGTCCTTTGTGCACATGCTGCCTTGGTAAATGTGTCCTTTCTGCACATGATGCCTTGGTGGATGTGTCCTTTGTGCACATGCTGCCTTGGTGGATGTGTCCTTTGTGCACATGCTGCCTGGTGGATGTGTCATTTGTATACATGCTGCCTTGGTTGATGTGTCTTTTGTGCATATGCTGCCTTGTTGGATGTGTCCTTTGTGCACATGATGCCTTGGTGGATGTGCCCTTTGTGTACATGCTGTTTTGGTGGATGTGTCCTATGTGCACGTGGTGCCTTGGTGGATGTGTCCTTTCTGCACATGCTGTCTTGGTGGATGTGTCCTTTTTTCACATGCTGCCTTGATTGATGTGTCCTTTCTGCACATGATGCCTTGGTGGATGTGTCTATTGTGCACATGCTGCCTTGGTGGATATGTCCTTTGTGTACATGCTGTGTTGGTGGATGTATCCTTTGTGTACATGCTGCCTTGGTGGCTGTGTCCTTTGTTCACATGCTGCCTTGGTGGATGTGTCATTTGTGCACATGCTGCCTTGATTGATGTGTCCTTTCTGCACATGATGCCTTGGTGGATGTGTCTTTTGTGCACATGCTGCCTTGGTGGATGTGTCCTTTGTGTACATGCTGCCTTGGTGGATGTGTCCTTTGTGCACATGGTGCCTTGGTGAATGTGTCCTTTCTGCACATGATGTCTTGGTGGATGTGTCCTTTGTGCACATGCTGCCTTTGTGGATGTGTCCTTTTTGCACATGCTGCCTTGGTTGATGTGTCCTTTGTGCATATGTTGTCTTGGTGGATGTGTCCTTTTGTGCACATGCTGCCTTGGTTGATGTGTCCTTTGTGCACATGCTGCCTTGGTGGATGTGTCCTTTGTGCACATGCTGCCTTGGTTGATGTGTCCTTTGTGCACATGCTGCCTTTATGGATGTGTCCTTTGTGCACATGCTGCCTTGGTGGATGTGTCATTTGTGCACATGCTGCCTTGATGGATGTGTCTTTTGTGCACATGCTGCCTTGGTTGATGTGTCCTTTGTGCACATGCTGCCTTGGTTGATGTGTCCTTTGTGCACATGCTGCTTTGGTGGATGTGTCATTTGTGCACATGCTGCCTTGGTGGATGTGTCATTTGTGCACATGCTGCCTTGGTTGATGTGTCCTCTGCACATGATGCCTTGGTGGATGTGTCTTTTGTGCACATGCTGCCTTGGTTGATATGTCCTTTGTGCACATGCTGCCTTGGTGGATGTGTCCTTTGTGTACATGCTGCCTTGATGGATGTGTCTTTTGTGTACATGCTGCCTTGGTGGATGTGTCCTTTGTGTACATGCTGCCTTGGTGGATGTGTCCTATGTACACATGCTGCCTTGGTGGATGTGTCCTTTGTGCACATGCTGCCTGGGTGGATGTGTCCTTTGTGTAGATGCTGCCTTGGTGGATGTGTCCGTTGTGCACATGCAGCCTTGGTGGACGTGTCCTTTGTGCATTTGCTGTCTTGGTGGATGTGTCCTTTGTGTACATGCTGCATTGGTGGATGTGTCCTTTGTGCACATGCTGCCTTGGTGGCTGTGTCCTTTGTGCACATGCTGCATTGGTGGATGTGTCCTTTGTGTACTTGTTGCCTTGATTGATGTGTCTTTTGTGTACTAGCTGCCTTGGTGGATGTGTCCATGGAATACTAAATCTCCTGTGGGTTAAATATGTTCTTATTTTTTTCAAACTAAGCAAACTTAATTATATGATGTATATATTGTTTAAGCAGATATACTTAATACTAGTATTGCTTTTTTTTCATTATCATATACGTAATCCGTGCATGCTATTTTGTCATTCAATTTTGTTTATCTTCTTTTATGTGTTTTATACTGTCAATGTGTTGTTGCTGTTATTGTTGTTGCTGCTGTGTGGTGTTTAGCGTCTCTTTTAACACTTTTCTCAATCATATCGCGACGGTATCTACTTGAGATAGTATTCTGAGAGCTATTCTGAGACACATGGCATGATACCCGACCCTATCACCTTATCCTGACACCGTGCCGACTAGAACTAGAACTATCTTCTAAATGCTGAGCGCCAAGCGCGGAAGTTTCTAGTACCATTTTTAGTCTGGCCCGGCCAAGGATTGAATCCACGACCTTTCGCATGCGAAGGACGTTCTACCATTAGACCACGCTGCGAAAGGTCTATCAGACAGACAATGCCAGTGTGAAATGTGTAAGTGTGGCGTACCAGTAACTGGTAGAGGCTAATATTTCTTGTTTAGTTCAAAGCTTATATGAATCACTACCAGTTGTCAGTTGTCTGGGTAGAACCGGTACTAAATGAAGTTTTTGTCCATCGGATCGAACTCGCGACCTCTGCTGTGATCGTACTTCTAGTTGCATTGATAGTATTACTATAAATTTTATAATACTTTTCACAAGATGACGAGGATCCTCTGTGACCGAGTGGTCTAAGGCGCCGTCCGACTTACTTAAGTCCCATTGCTATGGTTATAGGTTCGAGTCCCGCTCTCTCCTAAAAATTGATGTGAGAAAGTTTACCAGTTACTTGCGGAAGGACGGTGGTTCTACTCAGATTGTTTCTTGGGTCAGCCTCCACCAATCAGCCATATATAACCTGAAATATGTTGCAAATGGCGTTCAACCTTGAAAAAATAATGTTATAAGTTTGCATTGTAGCTGGCGCGCTTGCCGTAGTCTGGTCTGTACATTTACGTCTGGTTGTTCACAAATAATTATCTCCATATATATATATATATCATACATTAAGAATGTTTATCAGAAAATATTAAAAAAAAATCCGTTGTTGTGATTTCAATTATCTCCCTTTATGAAATAAACATATATGATTACAGTATCTTGATGATCCAACGGGATTATACGTCTGTCTTTTAAATAGCATGTGAGTAATCATGAATCCTTAACTTGATCCTTCTCATAAAAACCTACATGTTTCAGATCATGTGTGTAAATTGTCCGTCCAGTCCAGGTGTGTTGCATGTAAAACCACAGTATATAAGTCATTGTTGACACCAATATTTTTTGGTTGGTAGATGCCTTGATATTGTGTCTATGGCTTGTATTGCAGCTTGGCGTGTTCGTCGTAGTCTGGTCTATACATTTATGTGTACAAATGAGAAATATATAATACAAATGAAACAATATACATGTTTCTAGACTTAAAATTGATTAAAAAATTGTAAACTATTTTTAAAGCATTATGAATTATGTGTGTGAATTTCAAAGCGGGTTTACCACAGTTGTGAAACAGCTCTTGTTGATATTATTGATAAATGGTTAACATCACTAAATGAGATGCAATTATGGTAGTATTGAATTGAGAAACATCTTATTTAGATCAAACTTAACTAATTTACTTCCATTGTGACAAAAATTAAATACAACTTATACAGAAATCACATTCGACGTCTTCCTGGGTAGAACCGGTACTAAGCATATGCGGAAAGAGTGTCTTACTCAAGGGCGCCACACATAGCCGCAGGTGAACCCTCAGATCCTGGACTAAATGTGCTACCACTAGACCACGCCCTTCACATCTGATGACTAAACTATGTGTGGCGTGACACGAAATCCATATAAGGGTCTCTTTTATTCATCATCATCGTCATCACCTCTAGTAATCGAATCCCTCTGGAATAGTATTCACGCGATGTGGTTAAAATGGTGTTTATTTGATATCTACCAATACCCTCATTCAGCATTGAAGGAATTGTATCAGATACAGATTTGTATGCAGAAGATTTTATTTTTTTGAATGGGGGTTAACACAACATAAGATTTTGGAGCGAGCGGGACCCGAACCTACGACCTTACCGGTGAGAGGTAAGTGATCCTGAGACGGCGCCTTAGATTTTTCGGCAACGGAGGACCACTGTATGCATAATATTAAACAATATTTGATATAAATACATCGAAGACATCTATAATGATATTTAATGAGAATATAAAGATTAATGAGTATAAGTTCGCGTCATGATGGAGCATTATCACGGTAACACACATCTTAACGATTATTAAAATGTCTTTGATTAAGAAGAATTTAGATTCAAGTAAAAGTAATATTGCTGCTTGGAAAACCTTATGACACAAGTAATTAGACGGATATAAGGCCTAGCAATGGCACAAATCATAAATCCAAAAGGTAACTATTTATAGGAACATTTTCTGTATGAGAGTGTTGAGGTTCTAAGCAGAATCTGATTCTGATAGCTCCAGTAGTGTATTTATGGATCCGTCAATACCAACTATAACAAACATCACTCTCAGGCTGACATAAGCAACGTTGCTCCGGTTTTACTCTATACTCGAAATTAAATTATAACAGAGCTTGAATCCTTAATCAAGGAATTAGTTTCTGGCGTTCATGATGGTTTTCGCAATGAAATGGTAACACTGCTTAAAGAAAACATGCAAATGAAAGGTAGAATCGAAGAGATGGAAACCGTTTCGTATTCTACAGTGAAGTATAGCCGTCTTAACTGCTTACATATTTCCGGTATCGCTGAAAATGACACTGAGAATACTGGCAAGCCAGTACTTAAACTGACAGCAACATAGCGTCGATCGTTCCCATCGAGTACGGCGTCCTTCAACTGGCAGGATCAAGGCGGCCGCACAGACTATTAAAGTTTGTGCCCTACCGCTATCGACAGAGATTCTTTTATGCTCGCAAATTCCGTGTATATCCATAAATAGATTTTCGGTGACCAAACTTAAATGGTGATATTACTGTTGATAAACTAACGAACAATAATCCAATACTCGACAAAACACCATTATTTAATCCATGGTGGGATTTCGTAGAAGTCGTTTCATCTTAGAAGATATGTAATCTTTGTTACCATATGTGTAGACATAAACTTCAGATACATTAAGGGAAATTAGCCATATTTTATATGTCATTTTAGTCAGTGAATGTGTCCAGAAGTCTTCTATAAGGATAGCGCTATTGTCAGACCGCGCAATCAGCACAGCCAAATAGTCAATTCTACAATTTCTTGCCTTCCGTTTCTGACTGCATTGAATTAACGTGTCACTTTTCCGCGAAATATCATTTCTAAGTGATCGTATTTCTAAACCAACCATATAAGGTACTATAGAAAACAATAGGATATCATCTATCCATATAAACTCTATAGTGGATGCCGTAATATACATATCTTGTATATAAACTAGCGGAATAATCACGATTTGTCCTTGACATTGTGGAACAGGATATATCTCCATTCCGGGAAATATATCTGCATCTAGTTTCCACCGACCCTTCCTTTGTATAGCGGCTTCGTTTTCTTTGAGACACCATAAAGAATCGGAATGTTTCTTAACTGTATCGGTCGAAAGCATATTCATCAATCGAAAGACGTCAAGATGTACGTCATCATCCACTTTCACAACATGTCTTGCATTTGGGCAATGTTCTAGAACCCATCTGAATCCAAGCATTCCCTTATACGTAAGATTATAGTAATGGTCTATGAAACTCCCTTGCACAATGTCCCCAAAGGTATCTTGTTCCTTTAGTACCATGTCCTGTATTGCAGGTTTCTCATTTTTTCCTAATAAGAACACAACTCTCATTTCATTTTTATTAAAAACTTTTTCATCAGCCCACGTGTTCCTCAACGCCGTCCGTCGTTGTTGATAGTTAACACCACTGTTCACCAATACAACAAAATGTACGCTCCCATGACATTTCTCTGTATTAGCTATGATATAAGGCCAGCGGTAATAATCCTGCATTATTGTGGAATTGGTCGAGTTTCTCCGAATAACAATGTGTCTTATGGTTCTTTTCCTCTCGACAGCGAAATATGTTACTAATTTACTCGCTGTATTACCCGAAGGGTTAATCTGTTTTTTATCCACGTCCATTGGAACATCGGCAGGCTCGTGTAGCTCTCGATGACAGTCTTTTCGACAAGTAGACTTACTAAGAGATTTCTCTGTGGCATGATATGTAAAATTGACCATGATAAATAAAGTAATGGTTCCGGTCATCACTAGTCCAACGTATAACTTAAATAACTCCATCTGGAATGGAAAATGTTAATGACTTTAAATATAAGGCGCAAACTGACCGACAGTATAGTTTATTAAATAACTCCATCTGAAATGGAAAATGATAATGACTTAAAATACCAGGCGCAAACTGACCGACAGCATAGTTTATTAAATAACTCCATCTGAAATGGAAAATAATAACGGTTTAAAATAAAAGAAGCAAACTGATTGACGACATCGTTTATCAAAATACTCCATTTGGAATGGAAAATGATAACGACTTAAAATAAAAGACGCAAACTGACGAACGACATAGTTTATTAAATAACCTCATCTGAAATGGAAAATGATAACGGCTTAAAATAAAAGACACAAACTGACTGACAACATAGTTTATTAAATAACACCATCTGAAATGGAAAATGATAACGGCTTAAAAAAAGAGGCCCAAACTGACCGACAACATAGTTTATTAAAAAACTCCATCTGAAATGGAAAATGATAACGTCTTAAAATAAAAGGCGCAAACTGACCGACAACATAGTTTATTAAATTAACTCCATCTGAAATGGAAAATGAAAACGACTTAAAATAAAAGGCGCAAACTGACCGACAACATAGTTTATTAAATAACTCCATCTGAAATGGAAAATGAAAACGACTTAAAATAAAAGGCGCAAACTGACCGACAACATAGTTTATTAAATGACTTCATCTGAAATGGAAAATGATAACGGCTTTAAATAAAAGATGCAAAGTGACCGACAACATAGTTTATTAAATGACTTCATCTGAAATGGAAAATGATAACGGCTTTAAATAAAAGGCGCAAACTGACCGATGACACAGTTTATTAAATGACTTCATCTGAAATGGAAAATGATAACAGCTTTAAATAAAAGACGCAAACTGACCGACGACATTGTTTATTTAATAACTCCATCTGAAATGGAAAATGAAAACGACTTAAAATAAAAGGCGCAAACTGACCGACGACACAGTTTATTAAATAACACCATCTGAAATGGAAAATGTAAACGACTTAAAATAAAAGGCGCAAACTGACCGACAACATAGTTTATTAAATAACACCATCTGAAATGGAAAATGAAAACAACTTAAAATAAAAGGTGCAAACTGACCGACAACATAGTTTATTAAATGACTTCATCTGAAATGGAAAATGATAACGGCTTTAAATAAAAGACGCAAACTGACCGACGACATAGTTTATTAAATAACTCCATCTGAAATGGAAAATGAAAACAATTTAAAATAAAAGGCGCAAACTGACCGACAACACAGTTTATTAAATGACTTCATCTGAAATGGAAAATGATAGCGGCTTTAAATAAAAGACGCAAACTGACCGACGACAAAGTTTATTAAATAACACCATCTGAAATGGAAAATAAAAATGACTTAAAATATAAGGCGCAAACTGACCGACGACATAGTTTATAAAAAATCTCCATCTGAAATGGAAAATGATAATTGCTTAAAGTAAAAGGCGCAAACTGACCGAAAGCATAGTTTATTAAATAACCCCATCTGATATGGAAAATGATAATGACTTAAAATATAAGGCACAAACTGACCGACGACGTAGCTTATTAAATAACACCATCTGAAATGGAAAATGGTAACGCCTTAAAATATAAGGCACAAACTGACCGACGACATAGCTTATTTAATAACACCATCTGAAATGGAAAATGGTAACGACTTACAATATAAGGCACAAACTGACCGACGACATAGCATATTAAATAACACTATCTGAAATGGAAAATGATAACGACTTAAAATAAAAACGCAAACTGACCAACGACGTAGTTTCTTCGTTTCATACGTTTTGCTCGTTAATATGCTGAAAGGATAAAGAAACACTGGGCGAATTTCAAAGCCACGTTATCAAACTATTGTAAGCGTTATGTAAAGTTTCAGAATATGTATGTAAAGGTATTGTTTTAATGATTTTGTTAATATCATCATTATTATTTATACAATTATTATATTTATATATATATACGGTTTTTGTATTTCCAATTATGTAAACGTAATTTTGACGGATATGCATAGCTAACTGGTCACGTAAATTAGTAACGTGCGGAATTTTGATACAGCAAAGCGGTATAAATAAATGGTGATACATGTTAGTATCATAATGTGTAATTTAGTTAAATAGGTTTAATTTAAAGGCATTAATTCCTAAGATGTGTTGAGAATTTTCGTTATTTTATTGATAATAACTGTCACGTTCCTAATATCAATTATTGAACATATGTATTCGTTTCACTACACAGTTACAACATTTTTTCCCAACGGTAACATGATTCATACATTTAAAAGAAAGTCCTATGTAATTTGGTTTTGAAATATTTTCATAATGGTTCATAGTGGTTGTGATTTCCTGCTGCAGATGAGTAGGGCAAAAGTTGGCATAGCATATACTGCAATAATACTGGTGTTAAAAAGTGTCTATAGAAGAGAATTGTGTGTTACTGCGCCCTCTTTAAAAAAGCAAGCTGGCTAACCTAACAGTTATTATGCAGTTTTATGCGAGGATACATTCCTGCTATATAAAAATCAATTCTATATGGGGTTTTTTATCGTGGAAATCAGAACTTCTTTATTTATATACTAACATTGTCAATCATTTATCAATGTCCGTCAATTATCACTGTCAATCATTAACCAATGTCCGTCAAGTATCAGTGTCAATGATATATCGGTGTCCGTCAAGTAGCAGCGTCAATAATATATCGGTGTCTGTCAAGTAGCAATGTCAATGCAAATATCAGTGTCAACCATATATTAATGTCTGTCAAGTATCAGTGTCAATAATATATCGGTGTCCGTCAAGTAGCAGTGTCAATAATATATCGGTGTCCGTCAAGTAGCCGAGTAAATCATATTTCAGTGTCCAGCAAATACCAGTGTCAACCATATATAAATGTCCGTCAAGTATCAGTGTCAATGATATATCGGTGTCCGTCAAGTATCAGCGTCAATAATATATCAGTGCCATCAAGTAGCAGCGTCAATCATATTTCAGTGTCCGGCAAATATCAGTATCAACCATATATCAATGTCCGTCAAGTATCAGTGTCAATAATATATCGGTGTCCGTCAAGTAGCAGTGTCAATAATATATCGGTGATCGTCAAGTAGCAGTGTCAATCATATTTCAATACCCGGCAAATATCAGTGTCAATCATTTATCAATGTCTGTCAAGTACCAGTGTCAATAATATATCGGTGTCCGTCAGGTATCAGTGTCAATAATATATCGGTGTCCATCAAATAGCAGCGTCAGTAATATATCGGTGTCTGTCAAGTAGCAGTACCAATCATATTTCAGTGTTCGGCAAATATCAGTGTCAATCATTTATCAATGTCCGTCAAGTATCAGTGTCAATAATATATCGGTGTCCGTCAAGTAGCAGCGTAAATAATATATCGGTGACTGTCAAGTAGCAGTGTCAATTATATTTCAGTGACCGGCAAATATCAGTGTCAACCATATATCAATGTCTTTCAAGAATCAGTGTCAATAATATATCGGTGTCCGTCAAGTAGCAGTGTCAATAATATATCGATTTCCGTCAAGTGCAGCGTCAATAATATATCAATGTCCGTCAAGTACCAGTGTCAAAAATATATCGGTGTCCGTCAAGTATCAGCGTCAATAACATATCGGTGTCCGTCAAGTATCAGCGTCAATAACATATCGGTGTCCGTCAAGTAGCAGCGTCAATAATATATCGGTGTCCGTCAAGTAGCAGTGTCAGTCATATTTCAGTGTCCGGCAAATATCAGTGTCAACCATATATCAATGTCCGTCAAGTATCAGTGTCAATAATATATCGGTGTCCGTCAATTAGCAGTGTCAATATTATATCGGTGTCCGTCAAGTAGCAGTGTCAGTCATATTTCAGTGTCAGGCAAATATCGTGTCAACCATATATCAATGTCCGTCAAGTATCAGTGTCAATAATATATCGGTGTCCGTCAATTAGCAGTGTCAATATTATATCGGTGTCCGTCAAAGTAGCAGTGTCAATCATATTTCAGTGTCAGGCAAATTTCAGTTCCAACCATATATCAATATTCGTCAAGTATCAGTGTCAGCCATAAAGCAGTGTCCGTCAAGTATCAGTGTCCGTATAATATCAGTATCAGTGTCGGTCAAATATGTTTATAAATCATATTTCATTTTCAGTCAAATATCAATGTCAATCATATATCATTGTCAGTCAAATATCAGTGTCAATCATATATCATTGTCAGTCAAATATCAGTGTCAATCATATATCAATATAAGTCAAATATCAGTGTCAACCATTTATAAGTGTCTGTCAAATATTTGTATCCTCATATATCAATGTCCGTCAAGTAGCTGTGTCAATCATATATCAGTGCAAGTCAAGCATCTGTGTCAACCATATATCAGTGCCAGTCAAGCATCTGTGTCAACCATATATCAGTGTACGTCAAGTATATGTGTGAATCATATAGTACTGGTCCTGTGTCAATGACCATTAAATATCTTATTACATAATATGTTAAAACGATGAGTAGATCAGTTATCGCTTTCTCTTTATTTGTTTATTCTTCAAGAAGTTATAGAGAGTCTTCAGGTTATTGTTTGATGACTTTTGAGCACGTGATTGAGTTTTGAAAAAGATATTATTTTGATTAAGATACAATACGCTGTGCGAAATGTTGGTTAAATCTCGTATATACTAATAAGTAGTACTTACTTTGTGGTTTCTAGTGTACAAAAACTCGCATACATATATGTCTTTAATGTCATATTTATTTAATTTCAATTTTAAATTTTCAAACGGTGAATGTAAATGAGATTTTGGGAGTTTATATACTAAATGGAACAGCTAACCAGCCATTGTTTGTGTTTCCAATTTCTCTGTCACAATATCTCTGTCACAATATCTCTGTCACAATACTTAATAACGTTATCAATATGTGTTCATGATAATTTTTGTCAAATGAAATAATACAAACTTGGTCTGTGTTATCCTAAAGGATTTTTCTTATTTAGTTTCAATTTTCAAGGAAACTGATTTGATGATTTTTTTGAGAAAATACATATTATAAAAATATCCGGAGACGGGTTATAAACATAAAATGTCAGGTAGCTGTTCCGTTCAGTATATTTTGCAAATCTCATAAACACTGATCAACATAGTTCGAGATACTGAACAATAGATAAGATAAAGCAAGGTCTTATATAGAGAAGGAAAAGTAACTGATTGAGATTCACGCAAAATCTCGCGTAAACTCGCTTTCAAATATCCATTCATCTCAAAAATACAAATCAAAATTCTTTCTTTGCACAATGGAAATCTCTACGAAACGAGACCATTCCCACCAAATTATGTTTAAAACTGTTGAAGTACTTTTGATTACAAAATGTGTATACTGCAACTAAAAAATCAAGGAAAGTACTTGAAAGTTTACTTCAAACCGCAATGTTTTAAATTCAAAATCATTTTGCTTGTTTAAAACATTATATAACATCTAAAGTTACATACACCTTACTTTTTTCTGTAAAAGAAGTCAGCTCCTGTGAAATGTGATGATTAATTTGCAAAATCATTAATTCTCCGTATGCTATTTTATAAACATTTAGAAGAGAGATGCAAGTTTCCTATCCTTTACATGTAAGTCCTTGTATAAATACAGCAACATGCAATTCATTGGCTCGAGGTATTGAAACAAAACGTTCGGATAAACACAGCAAAATGTTAATAATGTATTGTCCGTAATGTTTTACCTGGCACTCATTAATCTTCGCCGATTTGTCCGGGCGTTTAAACACCTTCGCCGTACAGTTATTCGTGAATGCGATATTATGTCGATGTATAATAAAGTATTGATATCGGTTTATCAACAGTAATATCATTATTTAAGCTGCGTAAAAAGTGTGTACAGGTTCATTACACCCCTTGTGATAATATGAATGAGAACTTTCAAAGACAATGTTTGATCGAACAAATTATCTATAAATGTCTCTTTATAGTGGCGGGACCTTATTTGTCCTTCGAAGGAATATAACAATAGATTCATGAATAATAGATTAATAATCAGTAATACATTACATGTCCAGTTCATGTTATATTTACATTTCTAAAGACGTTAACAACGTATCAAATGTTCTGAAACATGAAATGTGTTTGAATCATTGAAGTTACAAAGTTGTTTGCGTTTTCATTAATTTTGAAATTCATTAATGCAAGCAACACCAGTCAGCTCGTACAAAAGAATTAACTAAAAGTTTGATATACACGTTTATGATTATAAAAATGTTAGTGAATTACTATGATCTTCGTTGCATATACGCGTATACACGTATGTTTATATTAAATTTATTTTTCGATCATATGTCTAAGGCGCCGTCTCAAGATTACTTACATCTCACTGCTAAGGTCGTATATTCGAGTTACGCTCGCTCTAAAAACTTTATGTGCGAAAGTTTCATGTTACTTGCGGATGGACGGTGGTTCTACTCAGTCTGACAAGTCTGAGGTCTTCCTCCACCAGTAAAACTGGATAACCTAAAGTGTGTTGAAAAATGGCGTTAAACCCCATTCGAAAAAACAAAATTAAAAAAATTCAATCCTATGTAACGTTTTCCAAAAACAACGAGTGCATGTAAACCGAAAACGAAAGTAGACGAAAGTCCGACTAGTATGAGGCGACAAACGTGACTATATTCAGTGACATAAATATATATGTTGTTTAAAATATATACGTTGAAGTAAAAACTATACACCCTCTTACACGTATATATATTTACAAACAACATATATATTTATGTCACTGAATATAGTCACGTTTGCCGCCTCATAGGCTGGTATAAATTTAATATTCACACGTTACAGAAAATAAGTCATTACGTCGCGATACGAATAAAAAGATCGTCACCAGACAAAATTCATAGCTTATTTAAAAACATTTCGAAGGCTCAGTGCAAAACTAATTTTAATCAATATATACTAAAACGTACGGTGCCTCAATGGAGCCATCGCGGCCTATTTTTTTAATTAAATTTCACCATCGTAATTTCGACTTTTCACCATCGTTGTTCCGTTGCTTTGCCTTTTCACCATCGTAGTTTCGCTGTTTCGACTTTACTTCATTTAATAAATATGCCGCGATGGCCCCACCGGGACACGGTAAAAAAGATATATAGACACGTTATATCCTCGAATTCATGTCAATGACAGGATTAAAGTAATTAAACATGTGCTGCATAATCCTTTACAATCATAATCTTTAATATCCGTAATGTTCAATCAGTTACATATTGTTTACTCGAAAACACAGTAAAACAGTAGTTAAGATATATGTATTGAATTTCAAATCTGTTCCATCATTAGTTTAACAAAGAAGAAATAGTTTGATAAAAAATATCCGCCCAGTAGAGGAAGGTATCATTGCAAGCACACATTCACTACAATGATACAAACACATTAAAGTTGTGGGATAATCACAATATTAATGGGTACACTACTAATTACATGTATAAGCCAATCAATATCAAAATTAGAATTTTCCAAAATTGTACCTCGTTTGTTAAAATGGAATATTAAGTTAAAATCATTCTCAATGTACACCATACCTATATGCATCTTGGACCATTTATAACATATTAATATAAACATTTTTTAAAGATCGTTTCCACAATACCGTGTCCAAACTACTTTCGAAGAAAATTTCTCAAAAGCTTTATGGAATCGGTCATTGTCGTGTAAACATTCGAAGCGCAAGACTTCCAGCACTAGTTGCGGCACTTGCTGCTACTGACAACGCTCCGCCAACGTACGGGCCTGCCGTCTGTACCGCCCAACCGATGGCAGACGACACAGCTGCTGGGGACGCGGCGTCGTCTGCTCCAGCCAATGGGGCCATCATATACAAAGCACCTCCACCAATACCAGCACCGGCAACTGCCACTCCTCCAATCAGATAATTTCTCCATTTATCTCTGCCGATTTTTGTATGTATTACTTCAGATAGCTGCTTTAATTCTGTCAGGAGGTCAACGTTTCCTGGGTGATTTTTAAGGTGGTCTTCCAGGACTTGTTTATGTTTTTCAATACTGCCATAGTTGTAATAATTTCTTCCTTGACGAGATAATTTTTCAATAGATGCAAGTAATTGAATGTTCAGATCCACAGATGCATATTGAGTACGATCATTTTCTACTCTCACAACTCGATTCCCACATTCGGAAATCAACTTTTTACCAGTTTCGGAATTTTCCCAAAACTTTGTAAATTCTTCATCTCCTTCGAATGTTCCTCCTGAAGTGAACACAACTATTGTGTGTTTAAGAAACGATTCTCCAAATATGATTCTAAGCATATCAACGGTCAGCAAGCTCTTCCTGGGACAAACGATCTGAAGACTTCAACACTAATAAGAAAGCGTGCGGTTCAGGACAAAAATGTAAACTCCTTTGTATTTCTATGGCTCTTTGTGCGAACGGTGTCTGGGAGTCAAACAAACCTGGCGTATCAACAACGACGTACCGATACACCGGTTTCAATTCGGAACGATTGTGCTTTGGAACATGTTTTCTGTTACAGCATCTAGACTTTGGTGGCTTTTAAACCAATCTGTTCGTCCAAGAATAGAGTTTCCGGTCGAACTTTTTCCATTTCCGGTCTTTCCGACAATAATAATACGTCTCTGGTTTTCTTGTGAATCTGACAGTTTGGACATTCTTGCTAAAAAATAAAACATCATAATTTTGTTGAAGTATAAACGAGATTAATTCAGAATATAAATATATTAGTCGAAGTTGTTGCGTATAAATTACCTTGTTCAAAGACAATACACATAGCGGTATTGATATGTAAATAGTCTATCACTGGACCACGCGTATCAATCGTATCAGATGACCTATGGTCCATTTATATCAAAATATAAACTGAAATACGAGAACACACAAAAAAAACGTATGTTACTCAACTTCTATTACCACTCAAGTTTCGGTCCACATAAAAGTTGTAGTTGTATGCCGCCGACACATGGTATGATACCCCACCAAGTCACATTATACTGACACCGGGACCTATAACTATTCTCTAAATGCTTAGTGCCAATCGAGGAAGCTTCTAGTACCTTTTTCAAGTCTTTGGTATGACCCGATCGGGGATAGAACCCACGACCTTCCGCATGGGAGGCAGACGCTCTACCACTGGACCACCGTTGCGGTCCCACAAAAAAGAGCAATGGACGTGAAACACAAATTCGCATCAATAATAAATGTACATTGAAAATAAATATCTATCACAAACTAGTGTCCACCTAGTACAAATACCCATCTAGAGCCAGTATCCATCAAAATATCAGTGTACGTGAACGTCATCAAGTACCTGTGTTCATTAAGTACCTGTGAACATCAAAAAGTGCCCACCGTCCATCAAGTATAAATGCACATCAAGTACCAGAGTAGTCTAAATCAAAATATCCATTAGGTACTGGAGGACATCAAGTAAATACACAGTACGTACCAATAGTATTACTGCACACCAAGTAGCAATGAACAATTATAACTGTCAGTATGCACCAAGGACCGCTGTCCGTCAAACTCCAGTCACTATTAAGTAGTGTACAGTGTCTACCAACTACATTGTCTATCAAGTACAGTATATTTCACGTACAGCGTCTATCAAGTAAAGTGTCTATAAAGTACGCTATCTATCAAGTACAGTGTCTATCACAAAGAGTGTCTATCAAGTACGGTGTCTTTCAAGTACAGTTTCTATCAAGTACAGTATCCATCATAAACAGTGTCTATCAAATACAATGTATATCAAGTACAGTTTCTATCATGTACAGTGTATATCAAGTACAGTGTCTATCAAGTACAGTGTATATCACGTACAGTGTCTATCAAATACAATGCCTATCAAGTACACTGTCTATCATGTACATTGTTTATCAAGTACCGTGTCTATCAAGTACAGTGTATATCACGCACAGTGTCTATCAAGTACAGTATATATCAAGTACAGTGTATATCACGTACGGTGTCTATCACAAATAGTGTGTATCAAGTAGAGTGTCTATCAAGTACAGTTTCTATAAAGTACAGTATCTATCACAAACAGTGTCTATCAAGTACAGTGTCTATCAAGTTCATTGTCTACCAAGTACAGTGTCTATCAATTACAGTGTCTATCAAGTACAGTGTCTAACAAGTACAGTGTCTATCAAGTACAGTGTCTATCAACTACAGTGTCTATCAAGTACAGTGTATATCAAGTACAGTGTCTATAAAGTACAGTGTCTATCAAGTACGGTGTCTATCAAGGACAGAGTATATCACTTACAGTGTCTATCAAGTACAGTGTAGATCACGTACAGTGTATATCACGTACAGTGTCTATCAAGTACAGTGTAGATCACGTACAGTGTATATCACGTACAGTGTCTATCAAGTACAGTGTAGATCACGTACAGTGTCTATCAACCCAACATAATGGTACATGTATAACAACCCAACATAATGATGAGACAACCCAACATAATGATGAGACAACCCAACATAATGATGGGACAACCCAATATAATGCTATGACAACCCGGCCAACAATATGATGAAACAACAGAACATAATTTTTAATACGACACAACATAATGCTTTGGGAACCCAATACAATGTTTCTACTATCCAACATAATGATATGACAACCAAACACAATAATTATACAACCCAACACAGTGATAGGACACGCCAACACAATAACCTCCTAACCAAAGACAATGACACGACAATTCAAGATAATAATACATTGACCCATTAAGATGTCAATGCTGAACATAAGACAGCTCCGGCGTTCCATATAGGAGATATATCATTTAGAGAGTGTCCTCTACGGTCGAGTGGTCTAAGGCGCTGTTTCAATACCACTTACCTCTCGCCGCTAAGGTCGTAGGTACGAGTCAAGCTCGCTCCAAAACCTTTATGTGAGAAAGTTTGCCAGTTACTTGCGAAAGGACGATGGTTCTACTCAGATTCACTCCACCAATAAAACTGGATATGCCATCATATAACAGGAAATGTATGATGACATTTAACCTGATTTGTCATTTAGCTGTATTGTTGTTTTAGACGCAACTAACTAATAATAACTATAACTTTTACCTGTTGTCTCGTAGTTTTAATGTTGAAAAATGATTTTTGCACGACGTCCTATTTTATTTTAATGTTATGCCAAACAAAAGTCATTTAACTTTATAATAAACATCTTAACTATACCCGTTACCCTTAAACACTTTCCCATATCTCTGTTGTACTTTACCCTCGCGGTTAACGTGCTCGGGTGAGGCCACTTAAAAACTGTTATCAAAACCTTAGATACTGCATGAAGCGATTAGCTCTCCGCATTGTAGCATGTTTAACCCTTTACTTCATATAGACACCTTTAAACACCTCTAATGTTGAAAGCATTAATTCACCATGTATCAGCAATTGGTGAATTATGTTTATTTTAACTGACAGAGTGGAAAAAAGTGCAGGAAGTGTTCAGATTGCTCGTTACGAGCAATCTGAACTTTTCCTGCACTGTTTTCAAAGACCTTCTGTGATTGGTGTGGGAAAGCCGGTATCTATGAAGTATAGGGTTAAAACACAGGCAAGAGTAACGGAGATTGATTAGTTCCCCCACCACATCTGTTGTTGGGCTTATTTTGTCACGTAATACCTCCCATAGCTGTCTGTGTATGCCGTATAAGAATGTCCGTTATAGTGTTTTCACAGCGGGTGTGTGAAGACATTTTGGGGTATGTGGACCGTTGCTTGAAGTTAAAGGCCTTTACTTAACTTATGTTTATAACTTTTTTATGTGTTATACTCGATGGATTAAACATAGATTAAAAAAAAAAAACAAATGAAAAATAAATAAAAAAAAACAGACGGGGTGAGGGACTAATAAAAGTCCGTTACTCCTACCTGTGGTTTAAAACAATACAACTGTTTAAGTCTGAAAACATACGAGATATGCAAAATCTTGCAATGTATATATATATATATATATAAACTGCTGTTTTGTTTTAACAAGTAAATCTTTAATATTTAACACATATGTGTTACTATCAAATGTTAACTCGAGATGTTTCCTTTCTTCTGTCGTTATTTTTTTTTTAAACTTATTTATTTTACTTCGATTGTGAAACAAGTTCTTACAACTTAGGTAAATCACGCTCGAAGTCTTCCTGGTTAGAACCAGTACTAAGCATATGCGGAAAAGTGTCTTGCTCAAGGACTCCACACATAGCCGTGGCGGAGGATCGAACCCACGACCCTCCGATTATGGGTTCGGTGCTCTACCACTGGACCATGTGCTCCACACATGTCGTTATTGATAAATTGCTCAATTGTTTGTTTCATTTGATGAGTACTTGTATACAGGTTTTAGTCACACTGATTTCATTGACCAGTTCAAAAATTCCATAAACATGTATTTGTTTATATTCTTGTTTTGCCCATAAGTCAAATACTTGTAAACTAATTATCATACTTTGTACGGTTTAGTGTGAGATTGCCTTCATCCGACTAGACCTATTACGAGTAAATACACTCTTCTTCTTCTTCTTCTTCTTTTACTACAAGATTGGACTCGAACCCACGACAACAGCGATGAAAGATAGATGATTTATCATGTAACGATTCCTAAGATCATACGGCCACGGAGGACCCGGATGGAGAAATTTCAACGATTAATGTCAATCTACATTTTTAACTATTTACTGAAGTTGCCGGCGTTAAAACTTTAAATTCAAATATCCTGAGGATCCTGAGTCCGAATAATTGAGGTCGTAGGTTCGAGTCCAGGTCGGTCCAAACACTTTATGTGGGAAAGTTTGCCAGTTACTTGCAGGAGGACGGTGATTCTACTCAGATTCATTCTGAGTTGTTCCTCCACCGATAAAACTGGATATGCAATATATAACCTGAAGTATGTTGATTTAAAGAAAAGGGTTGAAAACCGAAAGACGAACGGCGAATAACAAGCTGACCTTAGACTGCATACAGATTTCCATTATTTGATACCGGCATTGTTTGAACTTTTTTATTCTTTAACCTAATTTGCCGGGCCTGATTAGCTCAGTCGGTTACGCCGCAGTCTGACTATCAATCCAGGGGATCGTGAGTTTGAATCCCCGCCCGGCAACAGTCTCCTTGATGATTGATATACGACATTGTGTCTCATTAGCATTCGCCTCTCACCGCTGATTCAAGTGGGAAAGTTATCAGTTACTTGCGGAGAGGGGGTGTGCTCGAGTACTGGTTAACCTTCCAGGATCCAAGAAAACAGTGGTTAGGTTAACTGATCGTCTGTTAGCCCTCGATGGCATAAATTAATTTACGGATATACACGGAATATTCACGAGTGTTAGGTAAATCCTTACGCACATTTACCAACGAGACTGTCATCTACATTGACTTATCGTTGGGTAAATAGACTAGATACGGTTCAGATAGATAACAATATAGGTTGCATTGTATTTTACGGTGTCCAGTTGGGGGCCATCGTGGCATATTTATTAAATTTAGTAAAGTCGAAACAACGAAACATCAAAACTACGATGGTGAAAAGTCGAAACAACGAAACAACGATGGCGAAAATGTCGAAAGTAAGATGGTGAAAAGTCGAAAATACGATGGTGAAAAGTCGAAACAACGAAACAACGATGGTGAAAAGTCGAAACAACGACTGCAGAAAGTCGAAATAATTTCGACTTTTCACTATTGTTGTTTCGACTTTTCATCATCGTTGTTTCGTTGTTTCACGATGGTGAAAATTCGAAACAACAATAGTGAAAAGTCGAAACTACGATGGCGAAAAGTCAACAACGATGGTGAAAAGTCGAAACTACGATGGTAAAAAGTCGAATCAATGATGATAAAAAGTCGAAACTACGATGGTGAAAAGTCGAATCAATGATGATAAAAAGTCGAAAATACGATGGTGAAAAGTAAATATGCCGTGATGACCCCAACTGGACACCGTAGTATTTACATATTACCGTGATTGTATGAATATCGACTTTCGCTTTCTTGTTTGCGGAAAATTGTTAACCTACTTTTAATTTGGTTTGATGATAGCTCGATCACTTGATAACGTTTTATTCAGATAACCCAAAGGGTTTAAAAGCTCATGACAACAGATCTTCCGCGGCCTGGTGGTAAAGGAGGAGACGGCAGGTCGAAGGTTCGAATACTGATGGAATCACTTGAATTTTTTTTACAGCGACTCTGCTTATAAAGCCCTTTTTTCAAGGGTTCCAGATTTCGCGAGACACGCAGCATATATCATTGCAGAAAATTAGAAATAAAACATTTTTTCTATATTTTGCAAAAAATCTTTCTATGTTTAGCAAAACTTACCCACTCACTCGGACGCCCATTGTTTGTTAGCATTTCAAAGGAAAGTGATTTAAACCTTTGTGAGCATCTGTACCCACAGGATGAAGCCATGGCCAATTTTATTCCAATAAATATAAATTATACATATGTGTTTTATCATTGACCATCTTCTGTGATGCTAAAAAATAAAAATGCCGGTATCAAAACATATATCTTGTAAGGTTTAGTTTTAAATTTACATCAATTGTGAAACAAGTTCTTACAAATCACGCTCGAAGTCTTCCTAGGTAGAACAAGTGCTAAGCACGTTGGAATAAAGTGTCTTGTTCGTGACCTACACATACCCGTAATAACCATAATGATAATAATAATGAAAACAAAAAATAAAAAAGATGATATCTTTATATATAGAAGGTAGCACGTTATGACATTATACTATATGATTTAAGGTACACATCATATTTTCAATATGGCCTTCTACTACATAATTTAAATTATTACAATGACGGAGGAAGGGTGTAGGTTATATTTATCCCAAAAGTTAATACAATGCATAACCATTCAATATAATAAGTTACAATATAAGCTAATTAGTTTTAATATAATGTCAATTAAGTTGTGTAATTGGCTGGCAACAGCAAGCCATTTTATTACTCGAAAAAAAAACAGAACAAATTTTCTCAAATGCATGATATATACTTATTTACAGCCAATCCTGTGTAAGTGGTCACCTCTATTAAGCAACCACTTGTCTTAGGCAGCCACATTTTCTATTTCCCATGTCTATGCTTAAAGAGCAAGTTAACCTGTGTTAAGCAACAACCTGTGTTAAAAGGACCACTTTTGCTAAGTCCCATGACTGGCTGCTTAAGACAGGTTTTACTGTATATGTAAACCTACATTGATATCTATATGTATGTGAACAGCTATAATGAGATTGATGAGTTTTACATTGTAACATGTTCAGTCTCAGTCCAAGTATACATTTTCTCTTCTAATTATGAAACAGTTCACTTTATAAAACAAAACAAAGTTCATTGTCAGTATCATTACAGTTATTACATATTTGTTCATTTACCGGTGTGTGAATGGATTGATGGATGGGTGGATCGAAATTGATTGATCGATGGATAGAAGATCAACTGGCCGGTGGCAGCGTAGTCGGGTGGTCGGCGGACAAATTGACGAAAGGCGAACATTAGTACGATTCCCATTGGAGTCACGCTCGGGGTCTCGATCCAAACACGCTGTTCGTTCATATACTGTACTTTTATTTTAATCTTATATGTTTTACATCGATTGAGAAACAAGTCCTTACAACTTTGTCAAATCACGCTCGAAATATTCCTGGACAGAACCAGTACTAATCATAAGCAAATAGAATGTCTTGCTCAAGACACATTGCCTCATACATAGCTTTGGCGGTTACTCAAACTCAGGACCCTTCGATCTTAGAGCCGATATCGATACCCTACAACTAGATCACAATTTTGGTGCTAAATTTCAATAACAGTTATAATAATTATGCAATATTAATGATAACTATACCAAATGAAATAAATGGGCAGATAAAAAACCATTGAATATGGATAAACTATGTATAGAATAGGACTGAAGATGAATGAACAATATATAGAATAGGGCTGAAGAAGAACAAACTATCTATAGAATAGCGTTGTATATGAATGGACTATGTATAGAATAGGGTTGAATATGAATGAACCATGTATAGAATAGTGCTGAATATGAATGAACTATCTATAGAATAGCGTTGTATATGAATGGACTATGTATAGAATAGATTGAATATGGATGAACTATGTATAGAACAAGGTTGAATATGGATGAACTATGTATAGAATAGGGTTTAATATGAATAGACTATGAATAGAATAGGGTTGAAGATGAATGAACTATATATAGAATAGGGCTGAAGATGAATGAACTATGTATAGAATAGGGTTGAATATGGATGAACTATGTATAGAATAGGGTTGAATATGGATGAACTATGTATAGAATAAGGTTGAATATGGATGAACTATGTATAGAATAGGGTTGAATATGAATGAACTATGAATAGAATAGGGTTGAAGATGAATGAACTATATATAGAATAGGGCTGAAGATGAATGAACTATGTATAGAATAGGGTTGAATATGGATGAACTATGTATAGAATAGGGTTGAATATGAATGAACTATGTATAGAATAGGGCTGAAGATGAATGAACTATGTATAGAATAGGGTTAAATATGGATGAACTATGTATAGAATAGGCTTGAATATGTCTGAACTATGTATAGAATAGGGTTGAATATGGATGAACTATGTATAGAATAGGGTTGAAGATGAATGAACAGTGTATAGAGTAGGGTTGTATATGAATGAACTATCTATAGAATAGGGCTGAAGATGAATGAACTATCTATAGAATAGGATTGTATATGAATGAATTATGTATAGAATAGGGTAGTATATGAACGAACTATATATAAAATAGGGCTGAAGATGAACGAACTATCTATAGAATAAGGTTGTATATCAATAAAATATGTCTAGAATAGGGTTGAAGATGAACGAACTGTGTATAGAGTAGGGTTGAAAAAGAACAAATTATTTATAGAATAGGGTTGTTTATGAACGAACTATATATAAAATAGGGCTGAAGATGAATGAACTATCTATAGAATAGGATTGCATATGAATGAAATATGTCTATAATAGGGTTGAAGATGAACGAACTATGTATAGAGTAGGGTTGAAAATGAAAAAATTATTTTTTATTTACAATATGTTGAAAGTGTACTGCATACATCTATATAATGTAATGAAATAAGAATAATAACTTCAAAGCCCCAAATAGATAATTTCTCATTATAAGATAGTATCAGTTTGGAAATTTAATGTGTGTTCACGGTTTATTTAGAATAATATTGATTAAAAGAAATTAAAAAAAGCACTTAAGAAAATCATTTGGCTGAAGAAATATTTAAACATAAGATTGTCATTATATCAGATACATTTTCATAGCAAAAAAAAACACACATATTTTAAAATGCTATTTCAAATGATATGTCTTAATTTCTATACCCGTTCATACTTGAACACGGATAATTATCATAATCACTCATTTAATGACATTTTATATTTCATTCATTGCTTTTGAATACATTATTTTGTTTCTCCCTGTAGTTGTATAGATATGGCAATGTAATCAGAATGCAATCATATTTATAAACATGCAAATAGTCTTTATTGTTATAAATTTGACTCTAGCTAAATAAGTTTATTTTGTTATGTGTGTACTTGAGATTTATGATATTAAATATATAATTTTCAAAAGTTATTGTATGCATTTGTTAAACGTAAGAAATACATGTTAACAAACTACACTCTATCAATGATAATATTACATATAATATAACAGGTTGCCTACAGATAAATTTTCTCCAGATAAACACAGCTGGACAATAACTCAAGTAATTTTATCGGTATTAATTATCACAGTCGGTAGTAATCACCCTCCCTGCTGAGAATGAAAATCTCTCTCACCTCTGTATGCAGGGCTGTGTGGTCGGTTTATGGATACTAAATGAAGCTTAACACACACCAGATAAGATTTGTCCACATTGATTTGAGGATAATCGTGGTGTTAACCGCTAACAGAAAGTATGGCCAATTACTGTTACTGATTGGCACGCAGATATTTGAACAGCTGGAACGCGGGTCATCGGTGGTTATTTCGAGTTTGGTCATGTGTTATGTATATACCTATAGGTAAAACGATACCATAATGGTATGCCATTGATATTTTAAATGTTTCTAAATATGATATCACCATAACTGCATAGCTATACGATTTGAGTAACAAAAAACTCGAGACGTAGAGTTTAAATGATACAGCTTCCAAAGCAACGAAAACACGATTAGTTTAAAAAAACATATTTATGTAAATTATAAAATCACATTAACAGAATGATAAAGTTAAATTTTTTTCCGTTTGCTTTTCTTATTTTCTTTAATATTCAGCTTGTGCCTCTGAACTCTAAAAAGTTAATTTATGCAGAGTTTAAAGCTTATTGAAATATAACCATCCTATAAATGATCTTGTTGCGCAAACATGTTATAATGGAAAGCAGATTTTATATGATTAAACAATTGTTAAAATTCGCAAATAAAATGAATCCAAATTATTGACATCGGCTTCATAAATATTGTAGCCTATAATAAAATCGTCCTTGAAGCGGTCAAGATGTGCTCGTATAAATAACACCTGCTGGGAAATGCCAGTTCTCCTAATCGTTATGATCACTCAAGTTGGTAAATCATGTCACACTGCAATACGTCATAAATTGTTAAGTTACAGCAAGGAAGGATGAGCACATGGAGGGAATGTAGGGTGAAAATTCCGTATCCGGTAGAAATACGCAAAAATCCCTGTCCGGTATGCAAGAAAGATATTCCAACTCTTTGTGTGCCTGGATAACAATTCAAGAATGTTACCGCAAACATCATATTATGATAATGCTTAATTTATAACTTAACAACTTGTATCATGACGTAAGACTTTATACAGTGGTAACTTAAGAAATGCATAGATTTTTAGGCCCGGAACAATTATCTGTGTCTGTAACTTTACATTTCAATTTAATCCAAGCAATTAAAAAAAAACACGCACAATAAAACACTCTAAAGATAGTACTAAGACAATTATTATATAACTGTAAGATCGAAATAATTGTGACGTTCAACTTATAACATATTATATAATGGCTTATAATGGCAAGTTTTAGTGGTGGAGGAACATCCTTGAGACGGTCACGTGGAGTGCATGATTTGGAAAGACATCGAATACTTTAATATGATTCACTCTGCCATTTTGATAAAACATAGGAGGAGTTTAGCTGCTACAGTCTGCGTTCTATTCGTAACGTCTTCATAAAGTGAGCATTATTTTGTTTCTGGAGGGACAATTAATTCTATCACTTAAATAAATCATTGTAAGATTATACATACACTTGCGGAAATGTCGAAATCATGGAGCATTTCAGAAGAGGGACAGCTTGTCATAGGTGATAAAAGTCAAATTATACAAAACATTCACGCGGGAAGTCAGTTTTACCATGTGAACGTAAGTTAACATTTTTGATAGTTGATTGTTGTCTAATAATCTTTCTATGAGAGTACATGTACCATATATTGAATCGACAAAGTAAATCTGACAGAATAATTAAAGTCATAAAACTAAAACTATGCAGTTATATAAATGTTCAAAATCTGTCAAGCTAATTACTATGTTTACAAATATTTAATGCCAATATTAAAAAAAATAAAACATTCATTTAATATCAGAATTTGATTAATTTTAATGTAATATTCTTTTTAAGATTACTACAAAGTGTGGTGAAAGTCATGCGCTGAATTTGAAATACTTTCGTGCAACAGATGACATCATTACTGATTAAAGCATTTTAAAATAAAGAACAGCATTCATGGCATGGACGAAAATTTTATGGTAAGCTTGAATTTAATATCACATTACAAATACGGTATATGCATGATGTAGTCGTTGATGTAAACTTTTGCTTATAAAATTTTATAGCTTTTTAGCATACTTATATTTATGCGTAAATGCTATTTTTGTTTATTGTTTTATTCGCTGGTAAATGAATTCTGCGATATTGTTAATAGTTCTAGTATGTTTTTAAATAGGAATATGTATTTAAACACGCAACTGTGTCAAAATTTGATATAAATCAGAATAATATATGTGTATCAGTATTACTAAATTAACCTGCATACCGCGATTGTTTGGTAAACATATTTTCTACCATTGCCATGTTTTAAATAGGTATAATATATTGTTAAATAGCAATATGTGTTTAAATCCGAAACTGTGTCGAATTTTATTATATCAAAATCATATGTTTGTATCATTAAATGAATCGATCTTATATGGTGTGTTTTGAGTTCTACTTTTTAAGATGTCTTGCACAAAAGAGATAGATAAACATGATCTAAATAAGTTGATGGTCTTAGTCTATTTATTCAGAATACTAATTGATGAAAACAGTATCATTTATGCAAAATAGGCATACACATGCGTCCCTTCGTATCCAGTTAATTGTTATGCTTAAAATCTAAAACGAGAGGGTCCTCCGAGTGATCTAAGACGCAGTCCTAAGATCATTTCACCGCTAAGGTGGTAGGTTCGAGTCTCGCTCAGTCCAAAATATCATGTGAATGAGTTTGCCAGTTACTTGCGGAGAGACGTTGGTTCTTCTCAGATTTATTCTGAAGTCTTCCTCCACAAATAAAAATGAATATGACATATACAGTCTTATGTTTTCTGGCAAAAGGCCAGAAGAGCTTATACGATGGTGCGTAGAACTTCGTCTGTCTTCGTTCGTTGGCAAAATGTATTAATGTATACATTTTTATAATCAGATTAATATAAGTTCGAACATTAAATATATTTATATTTATAGTTTTAATGTTTGATAGAAAAATCTTTAAATTGCCTGAATGAAAACAAGCCAAATACTTATAGTTTCGTTACTGAGAGATAAAAATATGAACGTTTGGTTGTTTTTTCAAATATATTTATTACATTCTAATATACAAACACGTATACTAACAATTATTAGTGTATGGTATTTTATTTGTACAGAACATTTGTACTATCTAAGTTTCATCTATATAACTGCAAGCAATTCACATTTATGAAAAATGTAAACAAAAAACTTTAACTCAGCTGGGATGTCGACATCGGGGCGAGTACACCTCTCTGTCCCAATTCATAGAATAGTTGAGTTAATCGTTTAGTAGCACTAAGGCGAGCAGTAAAGCTTCCATAACAATGAGATCAATATTGATTTATCAGTATTATAATTTGTTAAAGTAGATATTCGGTGCTTGAATGTAGGAAATATAAACTGTTATAACTATTATATCTTAATTCCTACTTATCTAGACAAAGAAATACAAGTGTTTTATTTAACCACTTATGTATGTTTTTTTCTACATCAGAAATATATGCAACAAATTCAAACAACTGGTGAAGAGAGTGTGGATCAGATGACAGAACATTGCCTCCTGCTCCAAAAGCAAAGTCAGTGACGACAACATCCAAAGTAAGATATATGTGTTATTGAGTTTTACTTTTGTAAAAATAAAATGCGGGACTTCTATTTATATCTAAGGGCTTTTCCAGAATTAAATGGGTGTGTGTGTGTGTGGGGGGGGGGGGGGGGGGGGGGGGGGGGGGTCCGACGGCAGTACAATATTAAAATTTTATACTATGCCTGGTTGGTGTTTTCATTAAAAAATGATGCCTAGTGGGGTAAAGGTTTATTAAAATTTATACCCTGTCGGAACTTCCGTCTCTGAACCGATTTTTTTCTTCAAGACCGTTGTTCTTCTAGAAATTGTATACATTTTCTGTCCAAAAATTTCCAACCGATCGTAAACAAAACATAAATTGTTCTTCCCCATGTACTGCAGCGCCTTGATTTCCAAAGTCAATATCCCGCAGCGTCTAGATTTCGGCGAGCGTCTTATCTGTATCGCAGCAGAAACAGCAGGTCTTTTAAATTTATCTTGATTTGACCTACATGTTTGCCGCTAACACGCGTGTTGGAACGATTGAAATACACAACCTCAAGCCATCAGGACCAAGTGTAACGTTACACGCGACTGCACAGTTGGACACTCGATACACTGGTGTTGTTTATGTTAGGGATTATTTTCAATTAATTTGTATAGAATATGAATGAACTATGTATAGAATAGGGTTGAATTTGAATGAACAATGTATAGAATAAGGTTGCATATGAGCAAACAATGCACGAAATAGGGTTGAAGATGAATGAACTATGTATAGAATAGGGTTGTATATGAATGAACTATTTATAACATATGGTTGAATATGAATGAACTATGTATAGAATAGGGTTGAATATGGATGAACTATGTATAGAATAGCGTTGAATATGGATGAACTATGTATAGAATAGCATTGAATAAATGACAAAATGTCAAATATGTTGACAAAGAATGACAGCAGCCTTGAAGAGATGATAAAAAGAACATTTATGCAAATGAAAACAGAGCTCCTCAAGTCAGTCTTCCATCGCATTGAACTACTGGAAGGGAAGTTATTCGAAAAAGAAAGGGAAAACGACAAATTAAAGGAAAACATAGAAAAGCTTGAAAAAAATCTGAAAGTACAAAACGAAGAAAATGAAACTCGAATAAATGAGCTAAAGAAAGAAACAGAAAAACACATGGCCATATAAATGATTTTGAGCAGTATGGTCTAGAAACAATGTACGTATAAGCGGTGTAAACGAAATAACAAATAAACACGCGGAAGACACTGCACAAGTCGTTTTAAAAACGCTTAATGCAAAAATGGAAGGTTTAAAGATAAAAGAGGCAGACATAGATATAACACATAGAGTAGGAAAACTTAAATCAGGGAAAAGACAGATTATCGTGAAATTTACCTCACGCACGACGAGAGATTACGTTATGAGAGAGAAGAAGGTGTTCAAAGGCACCGGAATTTATGTCAATGAAGACCTGACACACATCAATCAACTTGTATTAAGTTCTCTTCCGGACGAGATAGAAAGTGCATGGTCCTACAACGGGCGTATTTTCTACAAAAACACAATGGGCAATAAACACCAGCTTCCTTATGAAGAATTTCAGCATTGGATCGATCTTCCATGGCCATAGATCAACCTGATAAATAACTTCTACGCAAGTGCTTTTGTAAGGCATTTTATTTCCCAATACAACTTTAATTCTTTAATTCATCATTCGACCATTCAAACCGCTATATGGAAAAAAAACTTTTGAATAACACTGTATACGCATACCTCCGTGATCGTCTCGTTATAGAAAGCCCGCCAAAAAGACACAAGACACGGTCCCGGCCATTCTACCTACAATTACGCTACCGATAATTTTATATGTATATAACTGCACAAAAAGACTGATATCAGTGCTTAACGGTACTACCTCAACGACAAATAAATGGTATATACGGTATACCTTATTTTATGAATGGTACAACAGATAAATATAGTTACCTGTCTCTTTTTACCTGTATGATTTCACCTCATTCTACTGGCGAACCAGCATAAACAATTTAATAAAATTAATTAATTATATCTATGTAGATAAATATAACAGGTATTTGTACTATTGTCATTTTAGAATTTAAAAGCTGTTACTTTTACAACAACATAAATATTCATATGCTCAATGCGTCATAATCGATTATTGATAGTTTGATAACAATTTGTTCAAACGATTAGTAAAATATCAAGTGCATATGTATAAATGACAGCACTATCAGATATACAGGCCAATACAGTAAGGTCCCTTTATGTGTTTGTTTCGTATTAGAATTTATTCATTTCTTTTAAATTTTCTTGTAAAATATCTGAAATGATGCATATGCATGTAATTGAGTGAATTTGTATTGTAAACTACGTTCTGTCCATATACAATTTGTGTTGTCTTTGGATGGATGAGTTAATTTGGTGTGGTGTTATAAAGATAGTGTCTGATGATGAGATCGGTGTCTGGTCTTTAGGCCTAATCTATGTGATGTTCACCGACAGTGACGGTAGAGGTACTTATTTTAGGGATAAGGTCATCTGACTTGAACATTAGCCTACATCATCAGTCAGTGACTGTTTTATTAGTATTACAAATACGTTAGATTATATTGCTAAAATGCGAAAGCCATGTGGTGACAATTGAGGCGCCGGGTAGAGTAGTTAAATGTTAATCAGTACATTATGGTGTGATGTTATATGGATACTGCCTGATGACGGGATCATTGTTCGATTTTGTTGGTCTGATATATGTCGTGTTCACCGACGCAAAAGGCAGCGGAGAATATCACACGGATGGGTATCATACATTTATGTTATTTAGCTAAGTTGAGTTTACATGTATTATGTTAAATATAACAACTGTTAGATACCATACACATACATAATAAGATAATTATTTTTAAAAAAGTAAAATAGATATGTGTAATACTTTCTATGTTAAAGTTAGCTTTTTATACAAATTGTTTTCACTGTAAAGATTTTTAGAACATACTAACGATTCTTACCAATGTTAAATAATTTGGTTTACATGTATTATGTTAAATATAAAAACTGTTATATACCACACACATACGTAATAAGATAACTATATTTTTAAAAAAAAGTAAAATAGATATGTGTAATACTATCTATATATGTTAAAGTCAGCTTTTTATACAAATTGTTTGCACTGTAAAGGTTTTCAGAACATATTTACGATCACACGAATAAGTACAGAATGAATATTTACCTAAAATGAAAAGTAAATAGATAGAATATTAAAAAAATTAATCGGCATCTTAAGTATAAATTCTAAATTACTTGATGATGATAATTAATGTGAAATACTTTAGGTTACATGAATATACTAGATATTAATATTACACATGTACTAAATAAAAAACGTATACATAATTGTTATCAAAACAAATAAGATGGTTAACAGTTAGGGTGTTATTTTTTTTCATAATTCCTGATTCCACTTTACAGACCCTTCCCCCCCTCCCCCCCCCCCCCCAGGTCTTTACATCAACATTAAGATGTTATATAATTATCTACTATATTCGTTCCCAGTTTGTTATTTTTCTCTTCTATTTAACTCTATCACCAGCAGCTACGCGAACATACCAGTCTTGAAATGTTGCGCTTTCCCATTACATGTCACGAATATTGTCATCTAACAAAAAATGAATATTAAACTATGCTCAATGAATGTTCGAGGAATTGGGAACAAAATAAAAAGGGAACAAGTATTTACTTGGCTCAAATCTCATTCATTTAGTATGTTTTATCTTTTACAAGAAACTCATGCAACACCTAAACATGTCGATAGCTGGAAAAAAGAATGGGGTGGTGATATATATGTAAGTGGAAATAGCAGTAATAAAGAGGGTGTATCCATTCTTATTAATCCAAACTTCACTTTTGAATTAATTTCGAATACTGATATAGTTGTTGGCCGTTTACAAGCAGTGCACATACGAGTTGACGAAAGAAATATCATAATAACAAATATTTACGGTTCAAATGTCGATGATCCATCGGTGATAAAAAAATAGACAATTTCATATTAGAAAACGAAGAACACGATTTTATTATAGGTGGTGATTTTAATACTATACTAGATGTTTAGCTAGATAAAAAGAATGGTCGTGCCAATACTCATAACAAATGTAGAAGTAAGGTAACGTCTTTAATTGACACGTACTCTCTATCCGATATTTGGAGACAGCAGCATCCATCAAAGCGTCAATATACATGGCATTCGAATACTTCACCACCGATCTTTTGTCGATTAGATTATTTTCTTATTTCGAATAATATTTCAAATTGCATAACATCTAGTTGCAAAAAAACTAGTTATAAATCGGATCATTCCATTGTTACAGTTTCTATTGACCTAGGACGTAAACCAAGAGGACCTAGATATTTTAAATTAAACAATAGTCTTTTATTACAAACAGATTACCAAGAAATAATTCGAAAAAACATTACTGAGATAGCTACAATAAATAATGAAGCAACCCCAAATGTTCTTTGGGATATCATTAAAGGTGTTATTAGAAATGAAACCATTAAATATGCTTCAAAAAAAGAAAAAAGAAACAGAATTAAAAAATGAAAAACAACTATATTCAGACATTGAAAAAATTGAATCAAAAATTGGAAATAATTATAATCAAAACGAAAATGAATTAAAACAAGAATTAGATCAAAAGAAAAATGAACTTAACAGTATACAGGAAACAAAACTAAACGGAATTATCTTAGGATCAAAGTCAGAAAAAGTTGAATATGATGAAAAAAACTCAAAATACTTTGCAAGTCTTGAAAAAAAAAAGATCAGAAGCTAAAATCATATCTAGGTTAAATGTAAAAGTATTATGAATACAAATGCTATTTTAAATGCTCAGAAATTATTTTATACAAAATTATACACTAAAAAGGATACAACCTACTCTAATATTAATTTTTTTAACCAATCCATGCCAAAGATGAATGAAATAGAAAAGCAAAAATGTGAAGGTTCTTTAACAGAATATGAATGTGCATGTGTCTTGAAAGAAATGAAAAATTGTAAAAGTCTTGGTTCAGATGGTATTACAACTGAATTTTATAAAATATTTTGGAATGATATAAAACCTTTTCTTATCAACTCTTTGAATTATTGTTTTAATCACGGTCAGTTAAATGAAATGCAAAAACAAAGTTATATTACACTAATACCTAAAACAGGAAAAGATACAGCACATCTTGAGAATTGGAGACCAATTAGTCTCCTTAATACAGATTATAAAATTGCAACCAAAGCCATTGCAAACAGAGTCAAATTAATTTTAAATTCTATAATAAGTAATAGTCAAACTGGATTTATTAAAGGAAGGTATATTGGTGAAAATAAAAGGCTCTTACTTGAAACTTTGGATTATGTAGAGGAAGAAAATATACCAGCACTATTATTTTTCTCTGATTTTGAAAAAGCTTTCGATAGCCTAAATCATACCTTTTTAATTGATGTTTTAAAACACTTTAACTTTGGCAACACCTTGATAAGATGGGTAGAATTATTTTATAAAGACGCCAAAAGTAGTGTTATAAATAATGGTCATGCAACTGATTTTTTCCCAATACAAAGAGGTGTTCGACAAGGCTGTCCACTATCACCTTATCTCTTTATTATATGCATTGAGTTGTTGTCGTTTGAAATTGTAAATAACAAAAATATTAAAGGCATACACATTGCAGGTTTAGATAAAAAAAAATACATTTTTTGCAGATGACGCGACTTTCGTCACCGATGGATCAAAACAATCATTTGAAAACTTAATTAATATACTTGATTCATTTAGTTATGTATCTGGGTTAAAACTCAACTCCTCGAAATGTAACATATTAAAAGCCGGTTCATTGAAAGATACACGTATAAAATACTCCGAAGAAAAGAAATTCTGTTGGTCATCAGATAAGACAAAAGCATTGGGAATGGTTTTTAGTACACAAAAACAAGATATTTTTAAACTTAATCTGGCTCCTAAAATAGAAGATTTCAAAAACTGTATTAAAAGCTGGCAGCATAGAAAATTAACACTACTTGGTAAAATTACAGTGCTAAAAACGTTTGCTCTCCCCAAACTAATTTACCCATTAACAGTTCTACCAAATCCTCCAAAAGACACAATAAAACAGCTAATCGAATATATGTATAAATTTATATGGACCAATAAACCGAGTAAAATAAAACGATCTATACTTATACGACAATTTGAGGAGGGGGGACTAAAAATGTTAGACTTGGAAAAAATCATATTTTCTCTTAAAACAAGTTGGATCAAGCGAACTACGAACAATAGCACAGGACTATGGAAAAAACATATCTAAATAAATTAAAACATTATGGTGGTAATCTAATTTTTGAATGTGATATAAATTGTACTGATATAAATAACTTATTTCCAAAAAACGCTTTTCTCCAAAATATTTTAACTGCATGGAGGACAATATGTAAAGATGATACGTCTGAAAATATAAGTAAATGTGTTATTTGGAATAATTCAAATTTGAAAATAAGCAACAAAACAGTTTTTTACAAAGGATGGTTTGACAAAGGGGTAAAATATATTGAACGTATATATGATTATAGATTGAAAACGTTTTACACTTTTGACTACTTTTCATACTTATATGATATACCAAAAACAGTTTATCTCAAGTATGTATCACTGATATCGTGTATTCCAAAACACTTTAAAGTAAAACTAAAAGACGAACAAACAAATAACCAAATTGTTAAACAATCTCTTCTAGATAGAATAAAACAGTCTAAACATGTCAATAAAATGTTATACAATTATCAACTTCATAAGGAACCTACCTACATAAACACACAACAAAAATGGGAAAAAGAATTTCAAGATACAATTATTGACTGGAAACATATATATAGTATACCATTAAAATGTGTTATTTCCACTAAACTGCGCAATTTTCAATATAAATATATAATGAGAATAGTTGCAACAAATAAAAAGTTATTGAAATTCAAATTAGTTCATTCAGAACTATGTGATTTTTGTGCTATGGGCACAGAAACCGTTAACCATTTATTTTGGGAATGTGCTCACACACAAACTTTCTGGTTAAGTTTACAAATTCTTTTGCGTAAATTTCATATTGATGTGACATTCAATTTTTTAATATAACTTTAGGATATTCAGCCAATAATACAAATAAAAATGTGATAAATTTTATAATAAAATCAGCAAAATATTATATTTTCTTAAACAAATGTAGAAAAACCATTCCTAATGCCATTGGTTACAAGTTATACTAATTTAAATGTATTGAAATTGAAAAAATGATTGCCTTTGAAAATGACAAATTGCATTTACATAATGAAAAATGGAGATATTTTATCGATTAATGTTTTATTAAAATCACTTTGATATATTTATGTTGTTAATGGGATGATGCAATCAATTTTTATTTATAATATTGCATTGCATTGCACTTCTTTACATGCATGGCTGCTGGCTATCCCCACTTCTCTCTGTGTCTGTCCATCTCTGTTTCTATCTCTCTTTCTATCTCTACCTTTCTCTATCTTTATCTCTATCTACTCTCTCTCTCTCTCTCTCTCTCTCTCTCTCTCTCTCTCTCTCTCTATAAATTTCACACTACAAAGACATTTTTAACTGAAAATTAAAAAAAAAAATGTATAGAATAGAGTTGTATATTAATGAACTATGTATAGAATAGGGTTGAATATGAATGAGCTATGTATATAATAGAGTTGAATCTGGATGAACTATGTATATAATAGGGTTGAATAAGAATGAAATATGTATAGAATAGGGTTGAATATGAATGAGCTATGTATATAATAGAGTTGAATCTGGATGAACTATGTGTAAATAGGGTTGAATATGAATGAACTATGTATATAATAGGGTTGAATATGAATGAACTATGTATAGTTTAGGGTTGAAGATGAATGAACTATGTATAAAATAGCGTTGAATATGAATGAGCTATGTATATAAAAGGGTTGAATATGGATGAACTATGTATATAATAGGGTTGAATTTGAATGAACTATGTATAGATTAATGTTGAAGATGAATGAACTATGTATATAGTAGGGTTGAATATGGATGAACTATGTATAGAAAAGCGTTGAATATGGATGAACTATGTATATAATAGCGTTGAATATGAATGAGCTATGTATATAATAGGGTTGAATATGAATGAACTATGTATAGATTAGGGTTGAAGATGAATGAACTACGTAAAGAATAGTATTGAATATGGATAAACTATGTATATGATATGGTTGAATATGGATGAAATATGAATAGCTTAGGGTTGAATATGAATGAACTATATATATATTAGGGTTGAATATGGATGAACTATGTATAGAGTAGGGTTGAATATTGATGAACTATGTATAGAATAGCGTTGAATATGAATGAACTATGTGTAGATTAGAATTGAAGATGAATGAACTATGTATAGAATAGTGTTGAATATGAATGCACTATGTATATGATATGGTTGAATATGGATGAACTATGTATAGATTAGGGTTGAATATGAATAAACTATGTTTAGAATAGGGTTGTATATTAATGAACTATGTATATAATAGGGTTGAATATGGATGAACTATGTATATAATAGGGTTGAAAACGAATATACTATGTATAGATTAGGATTGAAGATGAGTGAACTATGAATAGAATAGTGTTGAATATGGATGAATTATGTATATGATATGGTTGAATATGGATGAATTATGTATAGATTAGGGTTAAATATGAATGAACTATGTATATATTAGAGTTGAATATGGATGAAATATGTATAGATTAGGGTTGAAGATGAATGAAATATGTATAGAAAAGTGTTGAATATGGATAAACTATTTATATGATATGGTTGAATATGGATGAACTATGTATATATTAATGTTGAATATAGTTTAACTATGTATAGATTTGCGTTGAATATTGATGAAATATGTATAGAATAGAGTTGAATATGAATGAACTATGTGTATATTAGTGTTGAATATTGATGAACTATGTATATAATAGGATTGAATATGAATGGATTATGTATAGAATATGGTTGAATATGAGTAAACTATGTATAGAATAGCGTTAAATATGGATGAAATATGTATAAAATAGCGTTGAATATGGATAAAATATGTATAGAATAGGGTTGAATATGAATAAGCTATGTAAAGAAAATATGGTTGAATATGGATGAACTATGTATATAATAAGGTTGAATATGAATGAACTATGTATAGAATATGGTTGTATATGGATGAACTATGTATATTTTAGGGTTGAATATGATTGAACTATCTATATATTAGGGTTGAATATAAATAAACTATGTATATATTAGGGTTGACTATGGATGAACTATGTATAGATTAGGGTTGAATATGAATGAACTATGTATATATTAGGGTTGAATATGGATGAACTATGTATAGATTAGGGTTGAATATGAATGAACTATGTACATATTAGTGTTGAATATGAATAAACTATATATAGAATATGGCTGAATATGGATGAACTATGTATATATTAGGGTTGAATATGGATAAACTATATATAACATAGGGTTGAATATGAATGACTATGTATAGAAAACGGTTGAATATGGATGAACTATGTATATATTAGAGTTGATTACGGATGAACTATGTATAGATTTGGGTTGAATAAGGTTTAACTATGTATAACATAGGATTGCATATGAATGACTATATATTGAAAATGGTTGAATATGAATAAACAATGTATAGAATATGGTTGAATATGAATAAACTGTGTATAGAATAGGGTTGAATATGGATGAACTATGTATAGATTAGGGTTGAATATGAATGAACTACGTATCGAATAGGGTTGAATATTAATAAATTATGTATAGAATAGGGTTGAATATGGATGAACGATGTATAGATTAGGCTTGAATATGAATGAACTATGTATATATTAGGGTTGAATATTGATGAACTATGTATATAATAGGATTGAATATGAATGGACTATGTATAGAATACAGTTGAATATGAGTAAACTATGTATGGAATAGCGTTAAATATGGATGAAATATGTATAAAATAGCGTTGAATATGGATAAACTATGTATAGAATAGGGTTGAATATGAATGAGCTTTGTATAGAATATGGTTGAATATGGATGAACTATGTATATAATAAGGTTGAATGTGAATAAACTGTGTATAGAATATGGTTGAATATGGAGGAACTATGTATATTTTAAGGTTGAATATGATTGAACTATCTATATATTAGGGTTGAATATAAATAAACTATGTATATATTACGGTTGACTATGGACGAACTATGTATAGATAAGGGTTGAATATGAATGAACTATGTATATATTAGGGTTGCGTATGGATGAACGATGTATAGATTAGGTTTGAGTATGAATGAACTATGTATATATTAGGGTTGAATATGGACGAACTATGTATAGAATATGGTTGAATATTGATGAACTATGTATATATTAGGGTTGAATATGTATGAACTATATATAACATATGGTTGAATATGAATGAATATGTAAAGAATAGGTTTGAATATGAATGAACTATGTATATATAAGGGTTGAATATAAATAAACTATGTATATATTAGGGTGACTATGGATGAACTATGTATAGATTAGGGTTGAATATGAATGAACTATGTATATATTAGGGTTGAATATGGATGAACGATGTATAAATTAGGTTTGAGTATGAATGAACTATGTATATATTAGGGTTGAATATGGATGAACTATGTATAGAATATGGTTGAATATGGATGAACTATGTATATATTAGGGTTGAATATGGATGAACTATATATAACATAGGGTTGAATATGAATGACTATGTATAGAATAGGGTTGAATATGGATGAACTATGTATAGATTAGGGATGAATATGAATGAACTACGTATAGAATAGGGTTGAATATTAATAAACTATGTATAGAATAGGGTTGAATATGGATGAACGATGTATAGATTAGGGATCAATATGAATGAACTATGTATATATTAGGGTTGAATATGGATGAACGATGTATAGATTAGGTTTGAATATGAATGAACTATGTATATATAAGGGTTGAATATGGATGAACTATGTATAGAATATGGTTGAATATGGATGAACTATGTATATATTAGGGTTGAATATGGATGAACTATATATAACATAGGGTTGAATATGAATGACTATGTATAGAATAGGGTTGAATATGGATGAACTATGTATATATTAGAGTTGATTACGGATGAACTACATATAGATTTGGGTTGAATAAGGTTTAACTATGTATAACAAAGAGTTGCATATGAATGACTATATATAGAATAGGGTTGAATATGGTTAAACTATGTATAGAATATGGTTGAATATGAATAAACTGTGTATAGAATAAGGTTGAATATGGATGAACTATGTATAGATTAGGGTTGAATATGAATGAACTACGTATAGAATAGGGTTGAATATTAATAAACTATGTATAGAATAGTGTTGAATATGGAAGAACGAGGTATAGATTAGGGTTGAATATGAATGAACTATGTATATATTAGGGTTGAATATGGATGAACTATGTATAGATTCGGGTTGAATATGGATGAACTATGTATATATTAGTGTTGAATATGAATAAAATATATATAGAATATGGTTGAATATAGACGAACTATGTATATATTAGGGTTGAATATGTATGAACTATGTATAACATAGGGTTGAATATGAATGACTATTTATAGAATAGGGTTGAATATGGATGAACTATGTATATATTAGGGTTGATTAAGGATGAACTATGTATAACATAGTGTTGCATATGAATGACTATGTATAGAATAAGGTTGTATATTAATAAACTATGTATAGAATATGGTTGAATATGAATTAACTGTGTATAGAATAGGGTTGAATATGGATGAACTATGTATAGATTAGGCTTGAATATGAATGAATTACGTATAGAATAGGGTTGAATATTAATAAACTATGTATAGAATAGGGTTGAATATGAATAAACTGTGTATAGAATAGGGTTGAATATGGATAAACTATATATAGATTAGGGTTGAATATGAATGAACTGAGTATAGAATAGGGTTGAATATTAATAAAATATGTATAGAATAGGGTTGAATATTAATAAAATATGTATAGAATAGGGTTGAATATGGATGAACTATGTATAGAATAAGGTTGAATATGGATGAACTATGTGTAGATTAGGTTTGTATATGAATGAAATATGTATAAATTAGGGTTGAATATGAATGGACTATGTATAGAATAGGGTTGAATACGGATTATCTATGTATATATCAGGTTTGAAGATGAATGAACTATATATAGAATAGGGTTGAATATGAATAAACTATGTATAGAATAGGGTTGAATATGAACGAACTATGTATAGAATAGGGTTGAAGATGAACGAACAATGTATAGAATAGGGTTGAATATGAATGCGCTATGGATTAGATTGAGTTGAATATGGATGAACTATGTATAAAATAGTCTTGAATATGGATTAACTATGTATAGAATAGGGTTCAATATTAAAGAACTATGTATAGAAATGGTTTAATATGGATGAACTATGTATAAAATAGTGTTGTTTATGGATGAACTATGCATAGAATAGAGTTGAATTTGGATGAACTATGTATGAAATAGGGTTAAAGATGAATGAACTATATATAAAATAGGGTACGAAACTCATTAGAATGTTGCATTTTGTGTTGAAGATATCATCATTTTGCAGCGGATGCCTCGCGTACCCCCACCAACTGAAGGGCGTATCATTCCCCCATGTCTATGCTCACTATGCATAAGGTACTGTGTATTAAACCCAACAGAGGTTCACCTTTTTAATATATCATGTTTCTTTTATTTGCTGTTTTTTTTTGGTTTAGTGTGTTTATTTTTAATAAAAATGTTAATGTTAAGTTTATAGAGTCATAATTTATTTGCGTAACCATCTTTTTATCATAAAAACTCATTAAAAACTCACTAAAATCAGGGGATGGGGTTGTCAAGTATCAGTGTCAATCATGCAACAGCGGTATATCGTTACAAATATATCGGTGCATCGCCACTCTTATATCTATGTCCATAAAATAGCAGTGTCAATCAAGTTATAAAAGTGGTACATCGTTAAAATATATCGGTGCATCGCCAATCTTATATCTGTCCATTAAATAGCAGTGTCAATCAAGTATCAGTTTCAATCATAAAAAAGTGGTACATCGTTAAAATATACTAGTACATCGCCAATCTTATATCTGTCCATAAAATAGCAGTGTCAATCAAGTATCAGTTTCAATCATATAAAAGTGGTACATCGTTACAAATGTATCGGTGCATCGCCAATCTTATATCTGTGATCATAATATAGCAGTGTCCATCAAGTATCAGTTCCAATCATATATCAGTGTCAGTCAAGTATCAGTGTCAATCTTATATCAGTGTCCGTCAAGTATCAGTGTTGAACATTTATCAGCGACCGTCAAGTATCAGTGTCAAAGATATATAAGTGACCGTCAAGTATCAGTGTCAAACACATATTACCGTACGTCAAGTGTCAGTGTCAAACATACATAAGATTTTGTCAAATATATATTAGTGTGCGTCAAGTATCAGTGCCAAACATAAGTAAGATTTTGTCAACTATCAGTGTCAATAATATATCAGTGTCCGTCAAGTATCAGTTTGAAACATAAATCAGCGTCTGTCAATTATATGTCAATCATATAGCAATGTCCGTCATGTTTTATCGTCAAAACATTGATCAGTGTCCGTCAAGTATAAGTGCCAAACATATATCAGTGTGGTTCAAGTATAGGTGTCAAACATATATCGGTGCCCGTCAAGTACCAGTGCTTATCATATATCAGTGTCCTTCAAGTATCAGTGCCAATCGTATATCAGTGTCCGTCAAGTATCAGTGTCAATCACATAGCAATGTCCGCCAAGTATCAGTGCCAATCATATATCAGTGTCCGCTAAGTTTCAGTGTCAATCATATATCAGTGTTCACCAAATATCAATTTCAAATATATAAAAGTGTCCGTCAAGAATCAGTGAAAATTATATACCAGTGTCCGCCAAGTATCAGTGTCGATCATATGTCAGTGTCTGTCAAGTATCAGTGTCAATCGTATGTCAATAGCCGTCAAGAATCAATGTCAAACATATTACAGTGACCGTCAAGTATCAGTTTCAATTACATATCAATTTCCGACAAATATCAATGTCTATTATATATAAGTGTACATGAAGTGTATGTTACAATCATATATCAATGTCCGTCAAGTATCAGTGTCAATCATATATCAATGTCCGTAAAGTATCAGAGTCAACCATATATAATATCCGTCAAGTATCCGCCAAGTCAGTGCTTCCCCGGGTGACTCGTCAATGTCGGAAATGCGCAAACAATTTCTACAGCTTTATTGCTCACTGGCATCTGCTGCAGATTCGAGGGAAGCCAGTCCCCGTCTTAAGAGCTACATTTTCTGAGCATCTGAGCGCTACCACTTCATCCCTTAAGGCATCAACAACTCCACTTATAATGTTGCTCACCATGTCTTTCAATTTTACATCAAAGGTATTCTTCAGGATAGAAGCGATTTTGTCTATATCCTGATCACCGATGACAATTTTGTTGAACACTTCAAATGAGGCTCTGGCTGCGATATCCGACATGTCTGATATATCAACTGGATCACACTTTTTTATTTTTTTTTATTTTTAATTCAGTAGAGTCGAGAGGTGACGACAACTTTCTGTTTTGTTTTTTGGTATTCCACGGACGTTGAAATTGTACGCGTGCTATTAACAGGAAACCTCAGCTCCGTGCATTAGGGAACTATCTATTGGAATGTTGAGCGTGCGTCATTTATGTATGGGTAACTTCGCAAAAGCGTGCAATACTGAACTATCTAGATGTAAACAAAGGGTTTAAATTTCACTTACTCATCAAATACTCTACACTAGACAGAAGCATGGACAAAATACAAACAATTAAGGAATAAAGTTAATAATTTGAAAACACATGCTAAAGAACAATATTTTAATAATATTGAAAACACTGTTTTAGATGCGAATGTGTCAAATTCTAAATTATATTGGAAACTACTTAAACAGTTTATTAAATCTAACAAAAACTCAGAAATAATTCCTCCACTAAAATATACATCTGTTAATGGTGAGGATTCAGTCTATTTTAATGATGCAGATAAAGCTAACTGCTTAAACGACTATTTCGTCTCCATCTCAACAATACATGAAAATATAAACAATAATACTCTACTTCCAGAGTGTATCTTTAAAACTAGTAATACCATTGCAAACATGATCATTACTGAATCAGACATAATTGATATTATCGGTACTTTAGACCCAAATAAAGCTGTTGGAGAAGACAAAATTAGTCACAGAATTTTACAGTTTACTAAACACACTATATCTAAACCCCTGTCTATGTTATTTAATAAATCCTTACTTGAATGTAAATTTCCAGAGTCATGGAAGTCAGCTACTGTAATGCCTCTTTTTAAGAAGGGTCAAACAAACGTGCCATCTAATTATCGGCCAATATCTTTATTAAGCTGTGTTGGTAAACTTATGGAAAGAGTTGTCTACAAACATATTTATAATTTTCTGATTGAAAATAAACTAATTTACAAATTGCAATCCGGATTTCTTAAGGGACATTCGACAGTTTACCAACTCATAGACATCTATAACCAAATTGCTCAAGGATTGGATTCCAGACAATACACTTGTATGATCTTTTGTGATGTATCAAAGGCATTTGACCGAGTTTGGATCAAAGGTCTATTATTCAAGTTAAGGCAAAATGGAATAAGAGGAGATATATTGAAATGGATCGAAAGTTATTTAGTGAAACGGAAACAAAAGGTTTTTATTGGTTCAAGTGTGTCAAATATTAAGGAAACATCTGCTGGTGTTCCCCAGGGTTCGGTCTTAGGTCCTTTATTTTTTCTTGTGTACATTAACGATATTGCAGAACATCTCTTAAGCATAACTCGTATTTTTGCAGACGATACATCGCTTGCATCTACAGCTTCTAACTTACCAGATTTAGAAGGTATTCTTAATCATGATCTTACTGTCATATCGCAGTGGTCCAAGCAGTGGTTAGTAAATTTTAACCCGAACAAAACAGAAGCAATTATGTTCACACTAAATAAAAATGTTTCTTATCCATTTTTAATTTTTGATAATGTCCCAGTAAAATTTGTTGATCACCACAAACATTTAGGCATAACTTTTAGTCATAATGCAAAGTGGCACCATCATATAGATAACATTGTAAATTCGGCTTGTAAGATTTTGGGAATGATGCGTAAAATTAAATTCCTGTTAAATAGAAAATCACTCAACCAAATATACATTTCATTTCTCAGACCCACTCTAGAGTATGCATCAGTTGTTTGGGATGGTTGCACTCATTACGAAAAGGACAAATTGGATAAAGTACAAAATGAGGCAGCGCGTATTGTTACAGGGTTAACTCGTTCTGTGTCTATTCAAAAATTGTATACCGAAATCGGATGGCTGTCTTTGTCAGAGAGAAGAAATTATCAAAAATTAATTACGGCATATAAAATTAAAACTGGCTTATTACCGGACTATCTTAATAATTTATTTCCTGAAACAATAGGTGTTAATATACCATACAACCTTAGAAATGCATCCGATTACATAGTTCCAAATATGAGAACACAATTATATGCAAATTCATTTATTCCCTCGTGTATTTCTTATTGGAACACCCTTCCTCTACACATACGTTGCTCAGAATCATTAATGTCCTTCAAACGTATTTTAGTCACCAATTTCTTTAACGTACAACCAGTGCCACAGTATTATCTTACTGGAAATAGAAAGTTATCTTTAATACACGCACGCATTAGAAATGGGTGTAGTAATTTAGGTTTTGATAAATTTACAAATCGACTAACAACAGATTCTAGATGCCCGGGTTGTGGTAACGAAAAAGAAGACGTCGAACATTATTTTATGAAATGTATTATATTCTCAAATGAACGAATCCGACTTTTTAGAGCCACACGTCGATTTCATCCTCTAAGTCATCATACTTTACTGTTCGGTAAAGACACTTATACTGACGATGAAAACTCATTTATATTCACATCTGTGCAGCAATTTATCAAAGACTCAAAACGATTTGATATTAATTAACTAAAGAATATATGTGCATAAAAAGTTGGCCTGATGACGATTCTTCTAATTATAGGGTATATTTAGATTATCTTATTATTATATCATACAACCATTATTTCCAATTTCCTTTTTCTTTCTTACTAAATCCTTTTTCTCTATAATAGTTATCTAATATCTAAACTGTTTTATTTATAATATGTTGTTTATCTGCAATTGTCATTTTGAGTATTTGTAATTCATTTTGTGTAGGGAAGGGCCGTAACTAATGTTGGTAGAACTTGTGGCCCAACCCTTTTGCTTATATATGTATATATATATATATATGTTAAAAGGCAATAAAATATGTTTAAACTATAAACTACACTATGTCCAAATTTCATCACCGAATGTTCCTTATTTACACATAATCGTACTGTCAGTGCCCGAACCTCTGGAATAAAGACGCTAAAGCATAATAATGATATTTTGACTCTGTCGATAAGATTTATAAACTATCCGCCATTTATTATCACGAGTCTGCTCTTTTACCATTTGTTCTAGGATACTTGTCCAAAATGAAATCCATTATGGGTAATACTTTTCCCTTTGATTTATTTTTCGGAAACCTGACTTAACCAGCAACCTCGCCAATTTATTTACTTCATATTCTGTTATGTATCATATCTAACATATATAAAATGTTATTTATGAGTGATAATTCTGTCTGATTTCTACTTCGATCGCACATTTTTGCCTGTTTCTGTCATATTTCAATTGCGTTACAGTTATACGGTATGCTCTTCTTTTATGTATTGTTAATATACATGCAATATTTATGAAATGGATTTTCTAGCGTATGCCTAAAAACAAGTATCTAAAGATTGTGAATGCCTTTTTTTCTGGTATCGGATATTATATTATACACCTTGAACAAAATTAAGCACCATCCAACTTCCCCACCCCTGGAAATTTGACAATGAATGACGACACATGATATGACCAACACATTGAAAAAAGAGAAAGAATGTGATGTGTAGCGAAAACTTTTCAACAATAAAAAACCCTGCATGGTTATCAGTTAAGTGAACCTTTCAATCAAAATATCGAAGCACAAGTGTTGTTTCTTTACAAACATATACATGTTTTAACTATAGATCTGTAGAGTTTAAAACACGTTTTCAAGTGAATATGTATTACTAATTATTATCCTACCATGACAATCTGTGACGCAATCGTCAATAACGTGTATAGCCGCCCCGTGCCCAGATGGCAGTTTTGTGGAAACCCTTATTGTGCAAAATCATTTTATGTTACACTAAGCATATGTTTGGTACAGGTATTAACATTTGATTATAAACGGGTTCACATAGTGTAACATTTATTTTAAACTATAAATGTATTCATCCATGCTATGAAATGTGTGTTTAAAGTGTTACCCATGTTCGTCCGTTCGCACACACGAATGGGTAGTTAAATGTCTAGGGTTAGTCATTTTTTTGGACGGTTGAAAAACAATTGAACAATATGTGGTTGTTTCTAAACACTAAAAACAACTTGTTATAAGCTTTTATTTTGTGTGGCTAAATTTTAACCAAAGAAGCCACTTAAATACCCATTCGCGAGAAGGTCCCTCCGTCTGTCTGTTCTGTTCCGTAGTACTTCCATATCGAATATACATACAAACTTTTACCTAAATGCTATCAAAGTATAGAAGAAAATATGCTGATAGATTTCTGTGTAATATTGCTGTTTATGTAATTTCAAGATCATCGATACTACAAATAAAATAAATCTATCTTAGAAATAGCGGTATCTTGAGTTTATATTGTCAGAAAAGGAATACTCATTTTGTTTGGGAGATGGAGGTCGAAGTTTAGGGAGAGAGTGATTCAGTTCAACTTTACCAAAATTAGAACAATGCATAAAAACTGTTATTTGTCACTCACCAATCGTTTTCTCCTTTTCTCTGATTTTCAACTCTTGAAATTGATATAGCTCGCTCTAAGTTTTATTTTGGCTTCTAAAGACAATTTATGCTTCATTGTATCACCATATTTTTAAAAGCATTATTTCAAAGGTATGCTGACATCACCTATATATATAACTAAATTTACTATTTTTGTTGTTATCATGAGACATTACTTATAAAATTATAATTTAGTGTTTGAAAAAAGTAACAATGTTGGAAGGTTAGTAGACACTTATCATTCCAACTCTTGTCAACAAAATCCGTAAAGAAACAGCAATCTAATATAATATTATGGATATCCTTTAAATTTTCGTTTCTCCTACATATTAAGATAAAAACTATTTACCAGAGGTTAACAAAACAAATATAACCCTTAGTGTAACAAACTGATTTTTGGATGTTATTTGGTGTAGAAAATTTCCTGGGATAAGTGTATTTTTTGTTACATTAAGGGTTTTATATCACCGCATCCCTTAGTGTAATTAAATAAGTAACACTATAAGTTTTGTTACAATAAGAGTTATTTATAACCGCAATCCTTAGTGTAACAAAATAAGTTGATATGCATGCGATTTGGTGACGAAAAGTTTATTCCGACCATAAGTATATTATTGTTACACTGATGGCTATTTATAGCCGCAACCCTTAGTGTAAATAAATAAATTTGTAGACAAATATGAATTGTATAGTAATTCATTAATAATTTATTAAAAACAGAACTAACGTTTACATACTTGTTTGCCCTTATACTTGTTGAAAGTTAATTTGAAATAAGTTATCAAGTCAACACAAAATTACGTGCACACCCTATAATCATAATCATATTTCTATATTTTATCTAAACAATTGTACAGTACAATTCCTTGATTTCATCAAAGATATAAAGTATTAGTATCTGTCTCTGATTTCATACATGTTCCTACCTAGTATAAGTGTTACCAGTACCCATTTTGTAGCACCAGTTTAGTAATACCTCGTGATTCATGACTAATTTCTTTCTTAAACAAATAAAACATTCACTGAAATAATGTTTTGTTGGTAAGACTTCCTACTTAATATTTTGCAATTATTATTTTCCGATTTTTACAACATACTTACATTCACATATTAGTTAAAATCAATACGAAAAATATCGAATCGAGATGAATGCCCCCACCCATATATATCTTTCTATTCTTTTGCAAAGGTGACCTTGACTCCAGAATCCAGAAACGCAAACGCGTCGGAGATAGCTTGGTCCTGGACGCATATATGAAGTTTCATCAAAATTGGATTAAATTAAGGGCGATATAGCGGTAACGGTTTTTTTTTACTTTTAGTAACGATTACATTGATCTTGACCCGAAAATCGTGAAACACATCAGAAGCATCTCTGTACTGAACATCTGTGTAACTTGCATCGGATGGAAAATAATGCCGCTTAGCGTTGACAGCGATTTTCTATTTTAGTAGAAGTGCCATTGGCCTTGACCTGAATATCGTGACGTACGGAAGAACGAACAGACATACGGATGGACGGTCGGTACGACCCCACCAAACCAACATTTCAAGGCGGTTGCATAAACGATATGTATCGATATTAAATAGATAAATGTTTCAACATCATCACAGAACTAACACAGAAAGCGCAGAGTTTTCTATACAGCTTTAATTTCTACATTATTCTAACATATTTCGTTTAAACTTTAATAATCGCTATTTTTAAACACAGTTTACACTTGAAAACATAGTTCAGACGAAACGGCTACCATTTTAGAGCCATTTTAGAACTCAATCTCACTACCTACCAAACCCCCTCTGTTATTCTTACTCCTTCTCCAATCCAAACTCGTACTCAAAACCTGACTTGAACTCGCCTCCATCCCAGTCCTAGCTGTTAGCTTTTTATTTCAGTCCATTTGTACTCCAGAGTGACAGCTAAGTAACCATAATCAAGTTCAATTTCTGTTTTAAGACTTGTTTACGCTGTATTCTTGATAGGCCGTCAGGAAGAGCTAAACTTTTTTCTAGGTGTAAATATTCCGTTCTTTGAAAATATGGCCGATTTTGTTGTTAATTGTTTAACTCTTTTCGTTCTAATTTTCGTTTATTTTCAGTTTCGGTAACACGCCGGATGTGTAGACAAGGACCCTGTTTGTGTAAGCAGTGAAAATATTGGTTCAACTACAAACTCACTTTTATTTATTTTATTACGTGGATTTTGTTACTTTCTACCATTTTAACTATTTAAGCTAATTAATTTAGATCTATAATTACGCCATACTGCAATTCTGTAAGCGAACAGATGGAATTGACATTTTCTACTCATTCCTTTTATTTTAAGTTTTTTTTGACGGACAGATATATGTATTTGAAGGCTTTTTTCAATGATATCGCAACGGTTTTTAGTGGTGACAGTATTATAAACTGGAGTAACAGGCCGCAGACACATGGTATAATACCCCACCCAGTCAAATTATACTGAAACCGTGCCAACCAGAAAACAAAAGCTACCCGTTTAATCCTGAGCACAAAGCCAAAAAAATCCGCCCCCTCCCTAAAAAAATATACCCATCACACCGTCCAATACTTTATATACATCTATATATTTTTTCAAAATACATAAAAAATTGATATGTTTATATAATTATATCTGAACATATGTTTAAATTTAAAAACAATGAGCACAGTTTTTTTTTAATTTATTTTTTAGTTTTACTGTCGCCTGTGTGCTGAATAGTATATGTTTTAAAGTTTGTATTGTTTTGTTCTACTATTATATGTATGTGTGCATACTGATGCATCTTCTTTAAATATACTGAGCCAAAAAAGAAAGTACCAACTCTATATATCTATCATTATAAAGAAACGGAGTTTACATTCGGATTTAATTTTTTAATTGAAGTAAAGAACAATTTATTCTTGAAGTCCTGTGAAAATTTGAAGCAGCTGCAATATGTCTTTCATCGAAAAAATTGGACCGATATGACGGTATGTGTTCGATGGGATTTAAGTCAGGACTATTCGCCGGCCAGTCTAAAACAGTGACGTTATTATCCGCCTAAAAAAACGTCGAGTAAGTACAGCTGTATGGGGATGATTGTTATCATGCATAAGTGTGACGTTCGGTCCGTGGCTTGAATAAAAGGAACAACTTTTGATTCAAGAACATAATTGACGTAGGTGTGGGCATTGATGTTTCCTTCAATAACGATTAGGCGGGTCTTGTGTACATCAATAATTCCAACCCAGACTAATACTGAACCTCCCCCAAAGCGGTCTCTTTAAATGACGCACGCATCAGCGTAACGCTCTCCCCGACGACGTTCAATTCTCTCACGTCCGTCGGCATGACTCAAATTGAATCGAGACTCGTCCGAAAACAATACTCATCGACAATCAGCACGTCGGAAACGCCGGCGACGTCGGCACCAGTCGAGTCTCGCAGCCCGATGACGTCTGGTTACAATTTGGTCAAAGTACGGTTTGTACGAATGAATCGGGTCATCATTTTGTCGCAGTCGGTTCCGAACTGTCTGTGCACTGATACCATACTGTCGCCCTGTTGCTGATGCCGACAGACGTCGGTTACGTAAGTGTTGAACCGTGATGTACCGATCATCGGCCGCAGTCGTCACACGTGGCCGACCGCTTCGGGGACGGTCCCAAACGTTTCCCCTGATCTGGAAACGTCTTCGCAAACACTCAATTATTTTCCTCGTGCAGCCGTACAGCCGGGATACTTCGGCTACTGTAGAGCCAGTATTCAGCATCCCGATTGCCTGAATTCTTTGGTCGTTATTTAGTCTTGGCATTGCAATTTGACTTGGATTTTATGTCATCTTTTTGTATTGTGCCTAATTTCTAGTCAATAAGTGCAATCAGCTACCTACACCGGGTATCGACTGACGCTGCACAGGAGCGCACGTGCAAAACAAGTAAATCGGGCCTCTCGGCTAAGCGCTCGGCTGATTATTGATAAAACCAACTTTGACAGGTACTCCAACGAATACTATGTACATTATTTATAGCTTATTTTGACAAATTATTAAATAAATATTGAGGTTATAATTAAAAAAAATAAAAGTGGGTAATTTCTTTTTTGGCTCAGTATATAAGCTATCTAGATGCATTTTACGTAGTTGTAGTTGACGATGTTTGTCCAATACATGTGTGAAGGTTTATTAATCAATGCCAGGCATGGTTAGCTCAGTCGGTAACGTGTCTGACTATCAATCCAGAGGTCGTGAGTTAAATCCCTGACCGGCCTGTCTTCGTGATAATTGATATACGACATTGAGTCTCTTATCTGCTATTATCTGACCACGCTTCGACTACATACGGGCCTGCCGTCTCTCAACACCGCTGATTCAATTGGAAAAGTTATCAGTTACTTGTGTAGATGGGTGTACTCGAGTACTTGTTAACTTTCTGGATCCCAGGAAACAGTGATCGTCTGTTAACCCTCGATGGCATAAAAATGACAATCAATCATCAATCAATACCACCGTTAAATCGTGTGTTGTGTTTAGAATAACATTCTATACAATGTATGTCCACGCAATTGAAAGAAAAGTTTGATATTAAGCAAAACACATGTCGAGTATTTGAAGCAGATTTGGTGTCCATCAATTTTTATTATTTTGTTTACATAATCACAATTACCTGTGTCTTGTAGTTTTAACGGTACGAAATGTATTTTGCACGACGTCCTTTTTTACTTTAATTTAATACCAAAACAAAAGTATGATGGAACTTTATAATAGGTAATAATTTTAACTAAACGCGTACAGCAGTTACTTTTAAACACTTCCCATATCTGCTTTGTCCTTTATATACTCGCGGTTAACGTGCTCGGGTGAGGCCACTTAAAAAACAGTGTTATAGATATCTTAGACACCGCATAAAGCGATTAGCTCTCCACATTGTAGCATGTTTAAAGCTATACAATTGGTTAGGCAAAAAGCAAACGATATATGCAAAATCTTGCAATGACTTTATTTGAATATTTTGATATGAGAAAAAACACAATTCTTAAAAAATAATTATGTTGTTAATCTGCTGTTTTGTTTTAATAAGTAAATCTTTCAAATTTATAACATATGCGTTACTTTTAAATGCTTATTCAAAATATATTCTCTCTTCTGTCCGTATTGGTAAAGTGTAGTAATTTCATAAATGTTGTGAACATTTGATTTGTTTTACTTTCATTTAATAAGTTTTGTAAGAAAAAAATAATCACACTCATTTCCCCCATTCAGTATTTAAAAACATGTTTATATTCTTGCTTCGCTCATAAGTCGTGTTGTTAAATATTTTTCATACTTTTCACGCCTCGGCCCAACCATACTTATAACGAGATCCTTCTTCTTCTTCTTCTTCTCCCTCTTTTATCAATCATTTAATTTATAACATGCTTATCTGTAGGAACATCATAATTTCTAAATGTCCCGAGTCATGATAAATTATGATTTGGTGCAGTTGCAGACAAGCTCCGTCGGTAACGCGTCTGTCTGTCAATCATGGAGTCGTAGTGACAGCAACATAGATAAAGTGCAGATTTAGCAGATTAAAAATAGTTTGTTAATCGTTAAACGTCTTTCGGTTTCAACTTGTCTTCAATATTGGAGGTAATAACAAGCTGACATTAGATCAGCATACAGATTTCCATTATTTGATACCGACAATGATTGAACTTTTTTTTTCTTTAACTTACTATGCAATAGTGTTTACTGAATGATCCTCATATTTACGTTATCTTGTGTCTGTCTAGATAATGATACCGATTTTGTATATTTACAAACATGTTTGTATAACTTTATTCGTTTTAAAATACGAAATAATGTCCCCTTATGAAACCCCCGTCCATCGATAGATATACAATTGTACTTGATACAGCGACCACAACGGTGAACAATAGATAATTATCGCGTAAAAGCTTTTCCTTTCGAATGTATGTATGTATGTATGTATGTATGTATGTATGTATGTATGTATGTATGTATGTATGTATTGTATGTGTTTGCGGAATTACACACAAATGACCAAAGTCTAAATTTAAGGAACAGATTTTTCATTCATCAGATAATGATGTCGATTATTTGACCTGAATAAAGAAACAATTTTGACTTTGATCAAAATGCAAACTCAGTTCCCGTGTGACAGTCTTTACCAATATAATAAAAATAATATCAATAATGATAATAACAAAAACAATAATAATAATGTAGTTACTTTAAAAACGTGGCATATTAAAACTGGAGGACAACATAGACTATTAGAAATGAATCATAAGCATAAACTATATTATGACAAGTGTCCATCGTATATGATGGAAATTTCACGAAGCAGTCAGATGTTCAGTCTTTTAGGACATAGAAAATTAAATCTATTTGTTATGTTCCCCACGTCAACTATGTGTCTTTGACAACTTGTATTTACAATAGCAGAGTCATGTGGAATGCTCTTCCTGAGAAAATTCAAACAACTAAAAATCATGAAAGTTACAAGAAAGAAGTTAAAAACATTTTCTAAACCTGTATGAATAACCTTTACAGTTTTGGTAGGATCTGTACAACTAGTGACATACTGTATTGCAATACACATTAGTTTAACTTGATTCATGTAACCTTAAGCAATATTTTCGCATCTGTGCTTGCATAACATATAATTAACTGAATACATCAAATAATTCATAATATGTTATTTTAAATACTTTAATCTATTTGATACATTTTCAAAGAATAGTATAATTTTATTGCTGGTGTTTAAGGTCTCACTGAACAATTATCTCCCTAACATGACGGTAGCAAGATTATTACGCTCAAGAAATTAGAGCTGTGTAAAGCGGTTGGTTAATTTTTTTTAAAAAAAATGCATAAAATGTCATATTTCTTTGTGCATATGGGAACATTGGAACATTTTCATGATTTCTGCAAAGTTTGGGTGACCCTGGGAACTGTTTGATGATGCTATAACAGTTTAAAGATGCGTAGTGATACACTGCAACAAATGGGCAGAATTGTCAAAAATGAGGGGGTGCCATCAAACCATCGAAATTGTGAAAAAGCAACCTGGTCAACCCCATGTTTGTTTCTGCATATTTGGACCAACAGAGGACTATCTATGGGAATAAGGCACTTTTAGAACCATTGGTAATGTATCCAGTGTTCCAGAAGTGCATGTCTCTATATATAGAACAGTACAAAATTAATTGGTGTGTGAGACGTTAAGGGTAGTTTTCTTTAATCGCGTTATATGGACCCAAGTGGATATAAGTCCTCGAACACATATATATGTATATATATATAATGTATGACATGCTGAATAAAACTATCTAAAGACTTTATTTTGCGTGAAAATTCAATTGGACTCACATTACGTTAGAGTTTGTATTTGCGTATGACATATTATTTAGTGAATTAATATCAATAAGGTATACATATTTAGGTCCTCATGGAAAATTGACTAGTTAACATATACTACAGTTGAAAATTGTATAGTCGACATATCATGTTCGTAAAGTAAAAAGTAAGTGTTTCTTTATATATAGTGTTACCACTGTTGAAAGTGCCAGCCACAACGAACCTATGTGAAACAGTCATGTTGTTCAAAGTTACTTCCCGAAACCTATCTTTGCCAGGCGTCAGGCTGTAAGACATTAGGTAACCCTCATATAACTAGCTGCTGTGTGAACAACCGGTCGAATCAGAAGAAAAATCCAAGTGTTTTCACCATGATTTGAACCTTTGACCTCCAGCCTCGAGGCCGCACCAATAATTTCCAATTTATTCTGGTTTTATAATAGAATTTGACGTATAAAACACTAAATCGGGTTATTGAAGGAGGCTGACTGGTGGTGTTTATTATGACAATGTGATTCTAACGGTGGCACCATCTTGCTGTCTCTTTACAACAAAAACGATATCAATTCGACATGTCTTTTAGGGCTCTTGAAATATGAACGTAACGAACATTGTCCACCCTCACAAAAGCTATGCGTATATATATATAAAAATAAAATAATGCAGTATGTTTTCGGTTTTCATTTTGTCGATATTACATTCGAAAATGTATTTTATTAGCTCACTATATGTTCATCATTTTGTTTAAGTTTGTTTTAGGTAAGGTTTTTAGTATCGTCGTGGTCAGTTCCGAGTAACACTGGTAATTTCACGAGACTGGTTTGTATGGTATTACATTATCCGTTATAATAATGTGTTCTGGAATTACTTCTAATTATTATGATTAGTATCGTAGTGTTAACTTTTACCTTATAATTATTCACTTTCACTTGATTCAAATGTTGGGGCGAATATCGGTCAATGACCATTGACATGCCGGAAAAGAAATTTATTGCAATAAAGGGAGGTAACCGATGGTAGTATGTTATCAGATATGAGTAGTAGACGTCTCCCTTGGGTAAAAAAAAGGAATAAATATAAATAAATTAATTATTCAAAATAAAGTTGTTTTAGAAATCATATCATCGGTTTGTGGTATACCTTTTTCATATATTTTATGCTAAATATATACAGCTTTCCCTTGATTGTGGAGCTATACACTTCTCTCTTGATGGCTTCCTGTATTAAGCAAGGTGGTACCGTGTGATATGGTGTCTTGTTCAGGAGCATAAGCGCTTTGTTGGGATTCGAACTTAAAGCGGTTCGAGCGATAGTCAAGTGTGTTAACTTTTTACATTGTTTGAATAATAATAATAGTATTTTAATGAAGAATTGTTATAAATATGTAGTCAATGGGAGATTAAGATTATTGAATTTATTCCAGATTTATAACTACAAACAATAAACATGCCAAAGCGTCGATCTCATAGCCATTATGGCACAGGAGCAAGAGGAAGACAGATTATCAGAAAGAACCTCCAGCGGTGGTAACTGCTGATTTGTTCGAGCCTCCAGCAGTTTCACCGGAGCTAGTACAGGAGATTGTAAGGCAGGTTGTACCTCAGTTAGTGGAGACCATCAAAGCCAGGAGTGAGCCTGCACCATCACAAGCTCCTCTGGCACCGCTACCCTGGAATGACTTGGGTAATTTATTAAGTGACGATGACGCTTTGGGTGTTACTGTAGGTGCCACCACAAAGCTAAAAATAATGAACGGGGAGTTTGTTAGTTGGGACTGCTTATCAGCAATGCTTCACATCCAGGGGACTCCAGTAACAGGGTATCTGTGGTTGAGAGGTAGCTGGTGTTGCAGCCACGGTTTCCAACTACGAAAATCAATGAGATAAGGCAGTGGTCTGATGTCTGTTTAGTTTTCATTAGTATTTATAACAATAAGCCATCCAGAATGTGTTCAGTGTTTACTAAAAAAACATGAACACAGTCCGCCTTGGTGCGCAGCGATATGGTGGCATAGAGTGGAATCTGTATGATAAACAATTTAGAGCAAAGAAAGCTCGGGAACCTACTAAAAGTTGGAATATTGTGGACCAGGAATTATGGTTGCTGTATATGTTTCATACGTCAGCGTCCAGTGACTGTCCTGCTCGTAAATGTTATGATTCCAATAATGGTCAGTGTATTAAACAGCCATGCATTTACACGCACTGTTATTGGAATCATCTTTATAGGCATTGCAATGTGAACAGGTCAGGTCAGTTGGGTATAAATCGTTCTAATTTTAGAAATGGTGTCGGCGCTCTGCGAGTGCCCCACTTCACATCTACACAAAGGTTCCCCGTTTGACCAAGTTTCAGAGCCAATAAACCAGTTCGATGTTCTCAAAGGGGAGTCCTGTGGAATACGATGGTCCTCGGTCAAACACCAATCAAATTTGAGGCTTTATGTCGTGTTTTAGGTTACTATCCTAAACTAGAAACAAAAGAAGATTTAATAAGTGGTTTAAAAACGGATTTCATTTGCATTATTTTGGTCCAAGAAACTTTACTGGTTGTAAGAAATTGATTTCTGTAAAAAGTAATGAAAACAAGCGTTGAATTTTATACTTAAGGAAGTAGCTTAAGGTCGAATAGCGGGCCAATTCGAAGTACAAACCCTTTACAAATTTTAAGGATGTCTCTCATCGGCATTGTGCCCAAAAAGATAAAACCTTTAGATTAATGGGATTATATTGGCAAATAACACAAACACGCTGTTAATCCAGACTTTTCCTGTATGCAGTATGCACAAAATAATGCTTATGTATTGACGTATAACCGTTATTTACTTGAAAGTTATGAAGTTAACAGTAATTGAATATTAGCCAAAACTTTTATGCTTCCCGCATTAAAGTATTGCGCAATATTAACATTGAACTCCGTAAACTTCCCTAACAAAGCATCGAAAACGAGATCGGGAACGAGTCTTCACGATGTTATGCGATGATTGTTCGGAAACCCGAAAGCGGTTCGTGAAATGGCGAATGTAAACAAAAACAAAAACCTGGTTTCAGAAACCCGATGTTTGTAATAAAGAGGTTATGCAATTAGACACTTTAGACACGTATATCTCTAAGTTATAAGTGTATCGTCATGCTGAGCGTGTGTATTTAGGACAGGGAATTGACGGTTATATGCCAATATAATCCCTTTAATATATCACTTGTCATATCCAGAAGGAGAAAGTGTGAACTATTTTATTGATGATACATGTAACTGATGTAGAGTTCATTACACATCTTTTGATAAAGCAGTTGAAATGGTCAGTTCAGTTGGTCTGGGGGCGTTATTAGGTAAAATGGACATAAAGACTGCATTTACTGCTACATGTTAATCCACAGGACTTTGATCTTTTAGGGTTTAGTCTAGGAAATAAATATTGTTTATGATAAATGTCTTCCCATGGGCTATTCTATATCTTGCGCACTCTTCGTAAAACTATCAACTTTTTTTAGAGTAGGCAGTATTTCTGGACAAATCATTCATTATTTGGACGATTTATTGTTCGATGGTCGAAGGAATTCTGGCGAATGTGGGGCAATAATGGGTTCATTTGTAAACATTTGCTCAGAGATAAGATGGTGGGTCCTACCTACAGTCTGATATTTTTAGGTCTGGAAATTGATTCAATTGAAATGAAGGTCAGAATCCCCAATGAAAAGTTGGTTGAGCTGAGACAATTGTTGTTATGTTGTGGGCAAGAAGAAAATTAATCTTAAAACATTTCAGTCACTAAATTTTTGTGCACGTGCAATACCGGCTGCTCGTGTTTTTTGTAGACGTTGCTATGATAATATGTCTGGAATTGCTTAGCCACAACGTTTCATAAAGGTTACAGATTCCATTAGGGGACATTAAAACTTTGCTAATGTTTCTAGATTGTTTTAATGGTATATGTTACGCTATAACTATATCTGATGTCAAATTTTCTATTGAGAACTCGATCGTTGAGTTGCATATTCTGCATTTGAAAACAGATCAGTTAAGCAAGGGTACTGTGATTTCCCTGCAAGCATTAAATTCTGCCTTATGTCCAGTCAGCCGTCTAAAAACTTATTTTAAACTCCGGCCCAATAAACCTGGGCAATTGCTAATTATTCATTCACTAGATATCAGTTTTGTTCAATTTATATAAGTCTTTCACAGCATTAGGCATTAATCCGAGTAAATATAAGTCGCATTCCTTACGCATTGGGGCAGCCACTACTGCCTCAGCACGGGTTTGTCCGACAACGAAATAAAAGAAATAGATAGATGGGAGTCGAAAGCTTTTAATACTTATATAAGGATCCCAATTGAACAGTTGCATTTTCATTTAAAACAATAATCTGACCTGGCAGTTAACTATTGCAGAATCTATGTTAGATCTAGTGTATGGATTGTGGGTTCCTCGTTAGTAAAACGAGCATTCACCTTCGCAAGGGCAATCTTCATCTGTTGGTGTCAACCTTGGTTTTGAGAGCGGAGTTGTCAATTTATGGTGGCATGGAAAAGGCGCCATGAGATGGCAGAAGGTGGAGAGAACAGTTAAAATGCTACTGACAGTGTAGGTTCCTCCAAACATATTGGTACTACACGTGGTGGTAATGACATTGGACTGATTCCTGCTGCTGATTTAAGAATCAGTATCATCAAGTAAATTCAGTTCACCAAGGACTACCTGGTGTACTGATCGTGTGGTCGCACAATTTACCTCGGCTGGTGTAACCGGATGAGATGGATCATAAAGCTTTGAGAAAATTTAGGGTCAGGGTTAACAGTAAAGTTACCACTGAAGTACTCAGATTAAGTGGAACCTATATCAGGTATCCGGAAATTGTAGAAATAAATTAGGGACTTTTCTGCGACGGAATACATTTATCGGACCGTTTTTCAACAAAGACGGTATCCATTCGACATGTGTTTTAGGGCTCTTTAAATATGAAGAAAAACTATTACTTTATATATATATATATATATATATATATATATATATATTATATGATTTCAAATTTCATGACAGATGAGTGGAAAATTAACATTCCTCCTGCCTGTGGAGCACTATATATAAAGGACAGGACGAACAAAGACGTCTCATGGTCTGCTATACAGGCCGTGTTTGCTACGATCCTACGTCCTAGCCTAGTTTTGATTAATTCTTTTGAACGTGGACAACGGGCAAAGATCTACCTAATAGATTGGGCCCGTGTAACAGACCCTTTAGGAGCTTTTGCGCGATTATTATCTACCGTTCACCGTTGTGGTCGCTGTATCAAGTACAATTGTATATCTATCGATGGACGGGGGTTTCATAAGGAGACATTATTTCGTATTTTAAAACGAATAAAGTTATACAAACATGTTTGTAAATATACAAAATCGGTATCATTATCTAGACAGACACAAGATAACGTAAATATGAGGATCATTCAGTAAACACTATTGCATAGTAAGTTAAAGAAAAAAAAAGTTCAATCATTGTCGGTATCAAATAATGGAAATCTGTATGCTGACTAATGGCAGCTTGTTATTACCTCCTTTATTGAAGACAAGTTGAAACCGAAAGACGTTAAACGATTAACAAACTATTTTTAATCTGCTAAATCTGCACTTTATCTATGTTGCTGTCACTACGACTCCATGATTGACAGACAGACGCGTTACCGACGGAGCTTGTCTGCAACTGCACCAAATCACAATTTATCATGACTCGGGACATATAGAAATTATGATGTTCCTACAGATAAGCATGTTATAAATTAAATGATTGATAAAAGAGGGAGAAGAAGAAGAAGAAGAAGAAGGATCTCGTTATAAGTATGGTTGGACCGAGGCGTGAAAAGTATGAAAAATATTTAACAACACGACTTATGAGCGAAGCAAGAATATAAACATGTTTTTAAATACTGAATGGGGGAATGAGTGTGATTATTTTTTTCTTACAAAACTTATTAAATGAAAGTAAAACAAATCAAATGTTCACAACATTTATGAAATTACTACACTTTACCAATACGGACAGAAGAGAGAATATATTTTGAATAATCATTTAAAAGTAACGCATATGTTATAAATTTGAAAGATTTACTTATTAAAACAAAACAGCAGATTAACAACATAATTATTTTTTAAGAATTGTGTTTTTTTCTCATATCAAAATATTCAAATAAAGTCATTGCAAGATTTTGCATATATCGTTTGCTTTTTGCCTAACCAATTGTATAGCTTTAAACATGCTACAATGTGGAGAGCTAATCGCTTTATGCGGTGTCTAAGATATCTATAACAATGTTTTTTAAGTGGCCTCACCCGAGCACGTTAACCGCGAGTATATAAAGGACAAAGCAGATATGGGAAGTGTTTAAAAGTAACTGCTGTACGCGTTTAGTTAAAATTATTACCTATTATAAAGTTCCATCTTACTTTTGTTTTGGTATTAAATTAAAGTAAAAAAGGACGTCGTGCAAAATACATTTCGTACCGTTAAAACTACAAGACACAGGTAATTGTGATTATGTAAACAAAATAATAAAAATTGATGGACACCAAATCTGCTTCAAATACTCGACATGTGTTTTGCTTAATATCACTTTTAATATTAACTTTTCTTTCAATTGCGTGGACATACATTGCATAGAATGTTATTCTAAACACAACACACGATTTAACGGTGGTATTGATTGATGATTGATTGATTGATCGATTTAGTGTCATTTTTATGCCATCGAGGGTTAACAGTCGATCACTGTTTCCTGGGATCCAGAAAGTTAACAAGTACTCGAGTACACCCATCTACACAAGTAACTGATAAATTTTCCAGTTGAATCAGCAGTGTTGAGAGACGGCAGGCCCGTATGTAGTCGAAGCGTGGTCAGATAATAGCAGATAAGAGACTCAATGTCGTATATCAATTATCGCGAAGACAGGCCGGTCGGGGATTTAACTCACGACCTCTGGATTGATAGTCAGACACGTTACCGACTGAGCTAACCATGCCCGGCATTGATTAATGAACCTTCACACATGTATTGGACAAACATCGTCAACTACAACTACGTAAAATGCATCTAGATAGCTTATATACTGAGCCAAAAAAGAAATTACCCACTTTTATTTTTTTTAATTATAACCTCAATATATATTTAATAATTTGTCAAAATAAGCTATAAATAATGTACATGTATTCGTTGGAGTACCTGTCAAAGTTGGTTTTATCAATAAACAGCCAAGCGCTTAGCCGAGAGGCCCGATTAACTTGTTTTACACGTGCGCTCCGTGCAGCGTCAGTCGATATCCGGTGTAGGTAGCTGATTGCACTTATTGACTAGAAATTAGGCACATCACATAAAATCAAGTTAAATTGCAATGCCAAGACTAAATAACGACCAAAGAAATCAGGCGATCGGATTGCTGAATACTGGCGCTACAGTAGCCGAAGTATCCCGGCTGTTTGGCTGCACAAGGAAGACAATTGAGTGTTTGCAAAGACGTTTCCAGATCAGGGGAAACGTTTGGGACCGTCCCCGAAGCAGTCGGCCACGTGTGACGACTGCGGCCGATGATCGGTACATCACGGTTCAACACTTACGTAACCGACGTCTATCGGCATCAGCAACAGGGCGACAGTATGGAATCAGTGCACAGACAGTTCGGAACCGACTGCGACAATATGATGACCCGATTCATTCGTACAAACCGTACTTTGACCAAATTTTAACCAGACGTCATCGGGCTGCGAGACTCGACTGGTGCCGACGTCGCCGGCGTTTTCGACGTGCTGATTGTCGATCAGTATTGTTTTCGGACGAGTCTCGATTCAATTTGAGTCATGCCGACGGACGTGAGAGAATTGACTGTCGTCGTGGGGAGCGTTACGCTGATGCGTGCGTCATTTAGAGAGACCGCTTTGGGGGAGGTTCAGTATACGTCTGGGTTGGGATTATTGATGTACACAAGACCCGCCTAATCGTTATTGAAGGAAACATCAATGCCCATACCTACGTCAATTATGTTCTTGAATCAAAAGTTGTTCCTTTTATTCAGGCCACGGACCGAACGTCACACTTATGCATGATAACGCCCATCCCCATACAGCTGCACTTACTCGACGTTTTTTGGCGGATAATAACGTCACTGTTTTAGACTGACCGGCGAATAGTCCTGACTTAAATCCCATCGAACACATACCGTCCTATCGGTCCAACTTTTTCGATGAAAGACATATTGCAGCTGCTTCAAATTTTCACAGGACTTCAAGAATAAATTGTTCTTTACTTCAATTAAAAAATTAAATCCGAATGTAAACTTCGTTTCTTTATAATGATAGATATATAGAGTTGGTACTTTCTTTTTTGGCTCAGTATATTTAAAGAAGATGCATCAGTATGCACACATACATATAATAGTAGAACAAAACAATACAAACATTAAAACATATACTATTCAGCACACAGGCGACAATAAAACTAAAAAATGAATTTAAAAAAAACTGTGCTCATTGTTTTTATATTTAAACATATGTTGAGATATAATTATATAAACATATCAATTTGTTATGTTTTTTTGAAAAAATATATAGATGTATATAAAATATTGGACGGTGTGTGGGGCATATTTTTTTTAGGGATGGGGCGGATTTTTGGCTTGGTGCTCAGGATTTAACGGGTAGCTTTTGGTTTTCTGGTTGGCACGGTTTCAGTATAATTTGACTGGTTGGGGTATTATACCATGTGTCTGCGGCCTGTTACTCCAGTTTAGAATACTGTCACCACTAAAAACCGTTGCGATATCATTGAAAAAAGCCTTCAAATACATATATCTGTCCGTCAAAAAAAACTTAAAATAAAAGGAATGAGTAGAAAAATGTCAACTCCATCTGTTCGCTTACAGAATTGCAGTATGGCGTAATTATAGATCTAAATTAATTAGCTTAAATAGTTAAAATGGTAGAAAGTAACAAAATCCACGTAATAAAATAAATAAAAGTGAGTTTGTAGTTGAACCAATATTTTCACTGCTTACACAAACGGGTCCTTGTCTACACATCCGGCGTGTTACCGAAACTGAAAATAAACGAAAATTAGAACGAAAAGAGTTAAACAATTAACAACAAAATCGGCCATATTTTCAAAGAACGGAATATTTACACCTAGAAAAAAGTTTAGCTCTTCCTGACGGCCTATCAAGAATACAGCGTAAACAAGTCTTAAAACAGAAATTGAACTTGATTATGGTTACTTAGCTGTCACTCTGGAGTACAAATGGACTGAAATAAAAGCTAACAGCTAGGACTGGGATGGAGGCGAGTTCAGTCAGGTTTTGAGTACGAGTTTGGATTGGAGAGGAAGTTAGAATAACAGAGGGGGTTTGGTAGGTAGTGAGATTGAGTTCTAAAATGGCTCTAAAGTAGGGAGCGTTTCGTCTGAACTATGTTTTCAAGTGTAAACTGTGTTTAAAAATAGCGATTATTAAAGTTTAAACGAAATATGTTAGAATAATGTAGAAATTAAAGCTGTATAGAAAACTCTGCGCTTTCTGTGTTAGTTCTGTGATGATGTTGAAACATTTATCTATTTAATATCGATACATATTGTTTATGCAACCGCCTTGAAATGTGGGTTTGGTGGGGTGGTGATGGGGATATAGTGCTACCCATGTCCGTCCGTCGTACCGTCCGTCCATCCGTATGTCTGTTCGTTCTTCCGTACGTCACGATATTCAGGTCAAGGCCAATGACATTTCTACTAAAATAGAAAATCGCTGTCAACGCTAAGCGACATTATTTTCCATCCGATGCAAGTTACACAGATGTTCAGTACAGAGATGCTTCTGATGTGTTTCACGATTTTCGGGTCAAGATCAATGTAATCGTTACTAAAAGTAGAAAATCACCGTTACCGCTATATCGCCCTTAATTTAATCCAATTTTGATGAAACTTCATATATGCGTCCAGGACCAAGCTATCTCCGACGCGTTTGCGTTTCTGGATTCTGGAGTCAAGGTCACCTTTGCAAAAGAATAGAAAGATATATATGGGTGGGGGTATTCATCTCGTTTCGATATTTTTCGTATTGATTTTAACTAATATGTGAATGTAAGTATGTTGTAAAAATCGGAAAATAATAATTGCAAAATATTAAGTAGGAAGTCTTACCAACAAAACATTATTTCAGTGAATGTTTTATTTATTTAAGAAAGGAATTAGTCATGAATCACGAGGTATTACTAAACTGGTGCTACAAAATGGGTACTGGTAACACTTATACTAGGTAGGAACATGTATGAAATCAGAGACAGATACTAATACTTTATATCTTTGATGAAATCAAGGAATTGTACTGTACAATTGTTTAGATAAAATATAGAAATAGAAATATGATTATGATTATAGGGTGTGCACGTAATTTTGTGTTGACTTGATAACTTATTTCAAATTAACTTTCTAACAAGTATAAGGGCAAACAAGTATGTAAACGTTAGTTCTGTTTTTAACAAATTATTAATGAATTACTATACAATTCATATTTGTCTACAAATTTATATATTTACACTAAGGATTGCGGCTATAAATAGCCATCAGTGTAACAATAATATACTTATGGTCGGAATGAACTTTTCGTCACCAAATCGCATGCATATCAACTTATTTTGTTACACTAAGGATTGCGGTTATAAATAACTCTTATTGTAACAAAACTTATAGTGTTACTTATTTGATTACACTAAGGGATGCGGTGATATATAACCCTTAGTGTAACAAAAATACACTTATCCCCGGAATTTTCTTCACCAAATAACATCCAAAAATCAGTTTGTTACACTAAGGGTTATATTTGTTTTGTTAACCTCTGGTAAATAGTTTTTATCTAAATATGAATTGGAGAAACGAAAATTTAAAGGAGATCCATAATATTATATTAGATTGCTGTTTCTTTACGGATTTTGTTGACAAGAGTTGGAATGATAAGTGTCTACTAACCTTCCAACATTGTTATTTTTTCAAACACTAAATTATAATTTTATTAGTAATGTCTCATGATAACAACAAAAATAGTAGATTTAGTTATATATATAGTTAATGTCAGCATACCTTTGAAATAATGCTTTTAAAAATATGGTGATACAATGAAGCATAAATTGTCTTTAGAACCAAAATAAAACTTGAGCGAGCTATATCAATTTCAAGAGTTGAAAATCAGAGAAAAGGAGAAAACGATTGGTGAGTGACAAATAACAGTGTTTATGCATTGTTCTAATTTTGGTAAAGTTGAACTGAATCACTTTCTCCCTAAACTTCGACCTCCATCTCCCAAACAAAATGAGTATTCCTTTTCTGACAATAAAAACTCACGATACCGCTATTTCTAAGATAGATTTATTTTATTTGTAGTATCGATGATCTTGAATTTAAATAAACAGCAATATTACACAAAAATCTATCAGCATATTTTCTTCTTTATTTTGATAGCATTTAGGTAAAAGTGTGTGTGTATATTCGATATGGAAGCACTACGGAACAGAACAGACAGACGGAGGGACCTTCTTGCGAATGGGTATTTAAGTGGCTTCTTTGATTAAAATTTAGCCACACAAAATAAAAAGCTTATTAAAAGTTGTTTTTAAGTGTTTAGAAACAACCACATATTGTTTAATTGTCTTTCAACCGTCCAAAAAAATGACTAACCCTAGACATTTAACTACCCATTCGTGTGTGCGAACGGACGAACATGGGACATGGGATACTCTTCGGCATGATACTGCACTGTGGTATCATACCATGTGTCTTCGGCATGATATTCCAGTGTAGTATCATACCTTGCGTCTTCGGCATTATACTCCAGTGTGGTATCATACTCCAGTGTTGTATCATACCATGTGTCTTCGGCATGATTCTCCAGTGCGGTTTCATTCCATGTGTCTTTTGCATGATGCTCCAGTGTGGTATCATATCATGTGTCTTCGGCATGATACTCCAGTATGGTATCATATCATGTGTCTTCGACATGATACTCCAGTGTGGTATCAGACCATGTGTCTTCGGCATGATTCTGTGGTACATGTATCATACCATGTGTCTTCGGCATGATACTCCAGTGTAGTATCATACCATGTGTGTTCGGCATGATACTCCAGTGTGGTATCGTACCATGTGTCTTCGACATGATACTCCAGTGTGGTACCATACCATTTGTCTTCGGCATGATACTCCAGTTTAGTATCATATCATGTGTCTTTGGCACGATACTCCAGTGAAACAGCGCTTAGAATACTGTCACAAGTAGACATCGTCTTGAAATGACTGAAAAAGTTGTTGAAATTCTTTAAAGTGATAAAAAAAACACCATACAGCAACAACATTTACCTGGTGTACGTGTACATGACACATCGCTTTTTAAATCTATAAATGGCTCGTCAACTCTTGAGGAAAAAATACATGAAAATGAAGTGTAACGTGATTTTTGCAATTAAGGAATGAATTGTATTCGTTGAACGTTCATGAGATATTAACTTACACGTGTTACGTGCAAAATAAGTACACGACAGAGTTCACATAAACTTAATATCGCATGAATGTCAATAACAAGCTCGTTTCTTATATTTAAATGATTGATGCACTCTGTATACACTACCATGTCAGTTATTCATTTATCTAGCACCGATATACCTAAATCATAGTTATGTATTACATCCTAACGTTAAACTTGGATAACGGAACTGAAAAAGTGTTCCTCTGACATTCAGCAAGCAATTTTTTAAAGCGATAAAATGTCGTTTTTACGTCATCATTTATCGCAACTCTCGGACAGGCTGAATTTATCCAATGACGAAAAAATTAGATATCTTAGTTAAAATGAAAGTGTTACGTCACAAATGTTAAATATCGATGTGCATTAATATATGATTCAAACTTATATCAGAATGTTTTAACGATGAATATCTTTACATTTCAATTCAATTCTCTTGTACTTATTAAATTTTCAGCCTCTTTGCTTTCGTCAAAACATCACATCGATTATTGCATTACAAAGTTAGAAGTTAGTTAGATATCATTTCGCATCTTTCGATATTGAAAAGTGTAAATCTTCAATATTAGAGGATGAGAAGGTAAAGGGTATGATAAGTTTCATGTGTCGTGTCGAAAAAACAAAACATGAATACTAATCAAACTTTAGTCTGCCTTACAAACGGAGTATAGACAAATGAAACGTGAAGTTGTAAACTATATAAAGAATTACACGCCGAATATGGTAAGACACACAATAACACATTACGTCATTTATTTTGTATGTATGTCTTACCACTATCCTTTTGCATATCTTTTATAAGTTCTGTAATGTGCTCATTAAACGTTGTCTTCTGTTCGATATGAATCTTCGTATGTTTATACTTCTAATATGCATAATGGTCTTTCGTACGGAAAGTAGAAAATACTGTCATGTATTTCATATATAAAGAAACAGATTGGAAGGAATAGTTTCGGATTAGAATAAATAAATGAAATTACCAAAGTACTTTGAACAGAGTTTAATTCTTTTATTTTTTTGAAAATAATTGGGTGGAAAATATATAACAATTTACCCCAAAATTATATGCAAAATGAGAGGTTATTGTATGGACCTGGCGTGCCTCAAAATCTGTATTGCCACACCATGAAGTCATATAAAAGGGCCTTGTGATTCAATGACCTGTTAGGGAAATGTGTGTCATTATAATGTTGAGATCGGCAGGTCCATATAATAACCATTTTATACTCAACAGATTAAATTAAGGACCATGTACTTTACTTCTCATAGATACTAAATTAAAGTGGTATACGCATAGTTTTTAAAACCAAAAATGGAGCTGTTCTGATACTTTATGCTAAAAAATGCTGTAATAAGTATGGGCGGCATTATATAAAAAACAATATTAATCCCGAATATATATGTTTTTATTTTACATTATTAAAAATAAACGCATATTCAAAATAACAGCTGTTGCCCCCACAATTTATATTTACACTTTTATATTTTTCTTTAAAAGTTCTTATTTGTCAATTTAAGAAGATTTAACCATATTATTTCAACATGAAACAAGTTAAACTTTATCATCCTCCGAGTTTCAAAAATCTACAAAATAAAGCATATACATTTTGTTGTGAAAAAGTCGGGTATGCTGTTTTGGTATTCTTTAAATCTCTAATATCAGATTTTTTTTCATATTTTGAATATTCATTGGCCATAAAATTATTCTATTACTCCAATACAAAATCTAGTTCTTTAAAGAATCATTGATAAAGGTTTTCAATTAACTTTTCTGTTTGAATTCTAGTCTAGTAGATTTTTAGAACTAAGATTTGTTCCTTTATATATTTTATAAATTATATTACACATGTCCAACGCCAGTCACTATTCGGCCATATCTACATATAAAGTAAAAAAAAAAAGACAAATGTGCTATTGTTATGATTTACTATTATTATATTTGTTATTGACAATTTTTTGTCAACGAACAGTGTCATTTATTTGTTATGTTATATATAACGTAAAACACAATTAACACAATTAATCCATTTATTGGTTATTAAAAATGTTTGTGTCCGGTTTTGGCCGCCTGAAATTATTTTAAATGAGAAACCTGCCACAAACGATTCTATTATATGCTCGGCAGCCAGTCTTGGCCGTGTATGATGACGTAAAACGAGCGCGTTCAAGGAATATGTTGCTATGTGCCAGTATTTAATATAGATATCTTTGTACGATGTACCAAGGACGTACATAGAGAAGGAAAGGCAACTGATTGAGATGTTATTAAAGTTACGCAATTTTTACGCGAAATCTCGTTTTCAAATATTTTAACTTCCATTCATCTAAAAAATACAATTCAAATATTTTTCTTTGAGAACTTGAGACTTTTCCGAGAAAATTATGTTTAAAATTGTTGAAGAACTTACGATTACAAAATACTGCAACTAAACAATAAATGAAAGCGCTTGAAAGGTTAATTCAAATTGCAATATGTTAAATTAAAGCTATTGTTGTGAGTTTAAAATATAAAATATCTTAACCATACACTTATATTTAATATCAATAAATCAGTTGCTTGTGAAATTTGAATGATTAACTCGCCAAATTATTAATTTTCGCATACTATTTTATCAACATTTAGTAGAGATATGCGAGTTTCCTATCTTTATATATAAGTCCAATAACGACTTTAAAATTTGATCGCTGTGTCAAATTATATTTTATTTCTGTTTGATTTTTGTTTTAGCTCGAGCTACAGTCTATAATTTGTTGAGACTGGTGTGTCCCTTTAAGATTGATGTATATATGTATATACGGTGAAAGGAAAAAAGAAAGTATATATACCTATAAACGTCGATAGGTCAAGGAACAATAAATGTATTGCATTTAAATTTTGTATATATATATTTCATCATATTGTTGAATCAAAAAACAAATATTTAATTCATTTCAAAGCAAAACATTCAGAAAAAATCAGTTCATTTTCCATCACATGAATAAACTTAGCCAATAATGAAATAATTTGTATGCTTTCTTTTTCCTTTCAGTGTATATATATATATGAAAGCATGTTACAACTTGACTGATACATATATCTGTTCGGTTTGTTGAGGGATGGTCCACCCCGACCCTCATAGCACCTATTACGGGGTGATTAAATGGATTACTTTTCAGTGATTGAAATTAAAAAAAAAAATAAGTGACACTTACTATGCTAGTATTGTATCTCATTGTGTCTTGTCAATTTTACCTTCAATGTTAATCAATAGCCAATAAATACTTGTATGGTTTCGATATAGGCTTTATCTATTTCCATACCAATTAATGTAAACAAATCCTTTATAGCTATCAGTTTATGCATGTAAATTGTCCCTGCAGTGATGTGTAAAATCTTATAAAAATTATATAACATCATTGTATTTAACTTAAAGTTGGCGGGATGTTGGTTCCCCTATATATTATATATGCATATCATTTTGCTGGAAGTAAATATATAAAATATAGACGAACTTGTTGTTTCACTTTGTTTTATTCTCCATCGATCTGAATTCACCGTATATAGGACAGTGATATCTTACATCTTGTTCCAGAAACAACAGAATTGCAACAAGATTTTAATATCAGACGCAAGGAGAATGTCAATGAAAGAAGACGAATTATCCGTATAATGGGCTGCATGGTTTATTGTTTATTCTAAGCCAAATTGTTGACAGAGCGCTGTTTGAGGATAAAAAAATAGAATTGAAATCGGCTAATAATATGATATCATTAAGGTCAGTATTTACCGCGAGGTTCATTGAATCTTCCATCGTATAACTGTAGATGGAGTTAAATGTCGGTGATTTATAAAAACTGTCTAAAGTGCGCGCAAAGATGAATGAATTTTATGACAAAAATAAAATTTAATAAATATGGTTAAGAGATTATTAAAACTGTTTACAAATGAATAATAAAGGAAGCAATGGATGTGATATTGACAAATGATATCATAATGGTACTAGAAAAAGTTAACCCGTCAATGGGGTTCATTTATAAATAATAATAAATCAAATGAATTCGTTACATCAATTTTATCAAAAATGTACATTGCATTGAAGCAAAGTCTACACAGTCGATCAGAGTGTGCTGAACAGTTAGCGGTGCAAAAAAGGGTATACATTCTGGAGCTAAACTAACTTCTATCTAACAATATCAAGATCCAACAGGGATTGGATTGCCATGAACTAAAAACATATTAATTAATATTAGATTTAAAATCTGTATAAGGAAGTTTAAAGTTAAAAACATTCAAACTGAAGGCTGCGAAAGCAGTCTAATCAATTTTATCGTTTCCGCGATTTCATGTATGGCCAGGAAGACAGCAGAAAACGATATCATTACGTTTTCATCGTATAGTATATTTAGTTAAAAGTTGAAGAACAGTAGGGTTATCATATTTCAAACCATCTATAGAAATAAAAGATGAAAGTGAATCAGAAACAATAGTGTATACTCTATAACCTTATTGCTTGTCGTTACCGGGCCCAGATGTCAATATTATACAAACATACATTCGTGACATCAACCGTAAAACAACCAATTAAGCACCCAAATTAAGAAAGATTTTTTTGTAAATCCTTAGAAACTTAACTAATATTAACATCCGCTACACACTAGTGAATCTGGGTAAAACATCTGCTGAACTGATACATGATGTGGTAGTGATTGTAATAAATGTATAGATGATACATGATGTGGTAGTGTTTGTAATAAATATATCGAATATATAGTGTGTGGTAGTCTTTGTAATAAATATATTGAGTTTAAACACTAGTGAATATAGGTCAAACATCTGCTGAACTGATACATGGTGTGGTAGTGATTGTAATAAATGTATAGAGTATATATCTAAGTCAGGCCAGGTAAAACATCTGCTGCATGATACATGATGTGGTAGTGTTTGTAATAAATGTATAGATAAAACATGATGTGATAGTAATTGTAATAAATGTATAGAGTATATACACTAGTGAGGCCAGGTAAAACAACTGCTGAACTGATACACGCTGTGGTAGTCTTTGTTATAAATATATACAGTATATACACTAGTGAATCTAGGGAAAATATCTGCTGAACTTGTACATGATGTGGTAGTGTTTCTTATAAATATATAGAGTATATACACTAGTGAAACTAAGTAAAACATCTGCTGAACTGATACATAATGTGGTAGTGATTGTAATAAATATATAGTGTATATACACTAGTGAGACCAGGTAAAACATCTGCTGAACTGATACATGATGTGGAAGTGATTGTTATAAATGTATAGTGTATCTACACTAGTGAGGCCAGGTAAAACATCTGTTGAACAGATACATGATGTGGTAGTTATTGTAATCAATGTAAAGAGTATATACACTAGTGAATCTATGTAAAACATCTGCTGAACTGATACATGATGTGGTAGTGTTTGTTATAAATGTATTGTGTATATACACTAGTGAGGCAAGGTAAAACATCTGCTTAACTGATACATAATGTGGTAGTGTTTGTTTTAAATGTATAGAGTATATAAACTCAACTCCAAAATATACCTTAAAGTGTTTTTTCCTTAATATCTGTCATGATGTGACAGTGTTTGTAATAAATGTATAGTGTATACACACTAGTGAGGCCAGGTAAACCATCTTCTGAACATAAATGTATAGATGGTACATGATGTGATAGTGATTGTAATAAGGTTATAGAGTATACATACTAGTGAATCCAGGTAAAACATCCCCTCAACTGATAAATGATGTGGTAGTGTTTGTAAGAAATGAATAGAGTATACACACTAGTGAGACCAGGTAAACCATCGGCTGAACTGATAGATTATGTGTAAGTGATTGTAATAAATTTAAAGAGTATATACACTAGTGAAACCACGTAAACCATCTGCTGAACTGATAGATGATGTGGAAGTGATTGTAATAATTGTATAGTGTATATACACTAGTGATGCCAGGTTTAACATCTGCTAAACTGATACATGATGTGGAAGTGATTATAATAAATGTAAAGAGTATATGCACTAGTGAGTCCAGGTTAAACATCTGCTAAACTGATACATGATGTGGAAGTGATTGTAATAAATGTAAAGAGTATATACACTAGTGAGGCCAGGTTAAACATCTGCTGAACTGATACATGAAGTGGAAGTGATTGTAAGAAATGTAAAGAGTATATACACAAGTAAGGCCAGGTAAACTATCTGCTGAACTGATACATGATGCGAAAGTGATTGTAATAAATGTAAAGAGTAAATGCACTAGTGAGGCCAGGTAAACCATCTGCTGAACTGATACATGATGTGGAAGAAACATGATGGGGAAGTGATTGTAATAAATGTCAAGAGTATATGCACTAGTGAGGCCAGGTAAACCATCTGCTGAACTGATACATGATGTGGAAGTGATTGTAATAAATGTAAAGAGCATATACACTAGTGAGGCCAGGTTAAACATCTGCTGAACTGATACATGATGTGGAAGTGATTGTAATAAATGTAAAGAGTATATACACTAGTGAGGCCAGGAAAACTATCTGCTGAACTGATACATGATGTGGAAGTGATTGTAATAAATGTAAAGAGTATATGAACTAGTGAGGCCAGGTGAACCATCTGCTGAACTGATACATGATGTAGAAGATACATGATGTGGAAGTGATTGTAATAAAAGTAAAGAGTATATGCACTAGTAAGGCCAGGTAAACTATCTGCTGAACTGATAAATGATTTGGAAGTGATTGTAATAAACATAAAGAGTATATACACTAGTGAGGCCAGGTAAACCATCTGCTGAACTGATACATGATGTGGAAGTGATTCTAATAAATGTAAAGAGTATTTGCACTAGTGAGGCCAGGTAAACCATCTGCTGAACTGATACATGATGTTGAAGATACATGATGTGGAAGTGATTGTAATAAATGTAAAGAGTATATGCACTAGTGAGGCCAGGTAAACCATCTGCTGAACTGATACATGATATGGAAGTGATTGTAATAAATGTAAAGAGTATATACACTAGTGAGGCCAGGTAAACCTTCTGCTTAACTGATACATGATGTGGAAGTGATTGTAATAAATGTAAAGTGTATATACACTAGTGAGACCAGTTAAAACTTCTGCTGAACTCATACATGATGTGGAAGTGATTGTAATAAATGTATAGAGTATATACACTAGTGAGGCCAGGTAAACCATCTGCTGATCTGGTACATGATGTCTAAGTGATTGTAATCAATGTAAAGGGTATATACACTACTGAGGCCAGGTTATCCATCTGCTGAACTGATACATGATGTGGAAGTGATTGTAATAAATGTAAAGGGTATATACACTAGTGAGGGCAGGTAAAACATCTGCTGAACTGATACATGATGCGGAAGTGATTGTAATAAATGTATAGTGTATATACACTAGTGAGACCAGATAAACCATCTGCTGAACTGATACATGATGTGGAAGTGATAGTTATAAATGTATAGTGTATATACACTAGTTAGACAAGGTAAAACATCTGCTGAACTGATACATGGTGTGGAAGTGATTGTAATAAATGTAAAGTGTATCTGCACTAGTATGGCCAGGTAAACCATCTGCTGAACTGATACATGATGTGGAAGTGATTGTAATAAATGTAAAGAGTATATACACTAGTGAGGCCAGGTAAACCATCTGCGGAACTGATACATGATGTGGAAGTGATTGTAATAAATTTATAGAGTATATACACTAGTAAGGCCAGGTAAAACATCTGCTGAACTGATACATGATTTGGAATTGATTGTAATAAATGTAAAGAGTATATGCACTAGTGAGGCCAGGTAAAACTTCTGCTGAACTGATACATGATGTGGGAGTGATTGTAATAAATGTATAGTGTATATACACTAATGAGGCAAGGTAAAACCTCTGCTGAACTGATACATGATGTGGAAGTGATTGTAATAAATGTAAAGAGTATATACACTAGTGAGGCCAGGTTAAACATCTGCTGAACTGATACATGAAGTGGAAGTGATTGTAAGAAATGTAAAGAGTATATACACAAGTAAGGCCAGGTAAACTATCTGCTGAACTGATACATGATGCGAAAGTGATTGTAATAAATGTAAAGAGTAAATGCACTAGTGAGGCCAGGTAAACCATCTGCTGAACTGATACATGATGTGGAAGATACATGATGTGGAAGTGATTGTAATAAATGTCAAGAGTATATGCACTAGTGAGGCCAGGTAAACCATCTGCTGAACTGATACATGATGTGGAAGTGATTGTAATAAATGTAAAGAGTATATACACTAGTGAGGCCAGGTTAAACATCTGCTGAACTGATACATGATGTGGAAGTGATTGTAATAAATGTAAAGAGTATATACACTAGTGAGGCCAGGAAAACTATCTGCTGAACTGATACATGATGTGGAAGTGATTGTAATAAATGTAAAGAGTATATGAACTAGTGAGGCCAGGTGAACCATCTGCTGAACTGATACATGATGTAGAAGATACATGATGTGGAAGTGATTGTAATAAATGTAAAGAGTATATGCACTAGTAAGGCCAGGTAAACTATCTGCTGAACTGATACATGATGTGGAAGTGATTCTAATAAATGTAAAGAGTATTTGCACTAGTGAGGCCAGGTAAACCATCTGCTGAACTGATACATGATGTGGAAGATACATGATGTGGAAGTGATTGTAATAAATGTAAAGAGTATATGCACTAGTGAGGCCAGGTAAACCATCTGCTGAACTGATACATGATATGGAAGTGATTGTAATAAATGTAAAGAGTATATACACTAGTGAGGCCAGGTAAACATTCTGCTTAACTGATACATGATGTGGAAGTGATTGTAATAAATGTAAAGTGTATATACACTAGTGAGACCAGTTAAAACTTCTGCTGAACTGATACATGATATGGAAGTGATTGTAATAAATGTATAGAGTATATACACTAGTGAGGCCAGGTAAACCATCTGCTGATCTGGTACATGATGTCTAAGTGATTGTAATCAATGTAAAGGGTATATACACTACTGAGGCCAGGTTATCCATCTGCTGAACTGATACATGATGTGGAAGTGATTGTAATAAATGTAAAGGGTATATACACTAGTGAGGGCAGGTAAAACATCTGCTGAACTGATACATGATGCGGAAGTGATTGTAATAAATGTATAGTGTATATACACTAGTGAGACCAGATAAACCATCTGCTGAACTGATACATGATGTGGAAGTGATAGTTATAAATGTATAGTGTATATACACTAGTTAGACAAGGTAAAACATCTGCTGAACTGATACATGGTGTGGAAGTGATTGTAATAAATGTAAAGAGTATATACACTAGTGAGGCCAGGTAAACCATCTGCTGAACTGATACATGATGTGGAAGTGATTGTAATAAATGTAAAGAGTATATACACTAGTGAGGCCAGGTAAACCATCTGCTGAACTGATACATGATGTGGAAGTGATTGTAATAAATGTAAAGAGTATATACACTAGTGAGGCCAGGTTAACCATCTGATGAACCGATACATGATGTGGAAGTGATTGTAATAAATGTAAAGAGTATATACACTATTGAGACCAGGTAAAACATCTGCTGAACTGATACATGATGTCGAGTCGATTGTAATAAATGTATATTGTATATACGCACATGATAAAAGGTAAAACATCTGCTGAACTGATACATGATGTGGAAGTGATTGTTATAAATGTATAGTGTATATACACTAGTGAGTCCAGGACAATCATCTGTTGAACTGATACATGATGAGGTAGTGTTTGTTACAATTGTATAGAGTATATACACTAGTGATACAAGGTAAACCATCTGCTGAACTGATACATGATGTGAAAGTGATTGTAATAAATGTTAAGAGTCTATACACTAATGAGTTCAAGTAAAATATCTGCTGAACCGATACATGATGTGGAAGTGATTGTAATAAATGTATAGTGTATATACACTAGTGAGACCAGGTAAAACATCTGCTGAACTGATACATGGTGTGGAAGTGATTGTATTAAATGTAAATTGTATCTGCACTAGTGAGGCCAGGTAAACCATCTGCTAAACTGAACATGATGTGGAAGTGATTGTAATATATGTAAAGAGTATATACACTAGTGAGGCCAGGTGAACCATCTGCTGAACCGATACATGATGTGGAAGTGATTGTAATAAATGTAAAGAGTATATACACTAGTGAGGACAGGTTAACAATCTGCTGAACCGATACATGATGTGGAAGTGATTGTAATCAATGTAAAGGGTATATACACTATTGAGGCCAGGTAATCCATTTGCTGAACTGATACATGGTGTGGAAGTGATTGTAATAAATGTAAAGTGTATATACACTAGTGAGGGCAGGTAAAACATCTGCTGAACTGATACATGATGCGGAAGTGATTGTAATAAATGTATAGTGTATATACACTAGTGAGACCAGATAAACCATCTGCTGAACTGATACATGATGTGGAAGTGATTGTTATAAATGTATAGTGTATATGCACTAGTGAGACCAGGTAAAACATCTGCTGAACTGATACATGATGTTGAAGTGATTGTTATAAATGTATAGTGTATATACACTAGTGAGGCCAGGAGAAACATCTGTTGAACTGATACATGATGTGGTAGTGTTTGTTATAATTGTATAGAGTATATACACTAGTGATACAAGATAAACCATCTGCTGAACTGATACATGATGTGGAAGTGTTTGTAATAAATGTAAAGAGTATATACACTAATGAGGTCAAGTAAAACATCTGCTGAAATGATACATGATGTGGAAGTGATAGTTATAAATGTATAGTGTATATACACTAGTGAGACAAGGTAAAACATCTGCTGAACTGATACATGGTGTGGAAGTGATTGTAATAAATGTAAAGAGTATATACACTAGTGAGGCCAGGTAAACCATCTGCTGAACTGATACATGATGTGGAAGTGATTGTAATAAATGTAAAGAGTATATACACTAGTGAGGCCAGGTAAACCATCTGCTGAACTGATACATGATGTGGAAGTGATTGTAATAAATGTAAAGAGTATATACACTAGTGAGGCCAGGTTAACCATCTGATGAACCGATACATGATGTGGAAGTGATTGTAATAAATGTTAAGAGTATATACAATATTGAGACCAGGTAAAACATCTGCTGAACTGATACATGATGTCGAGTCGATTGTAATAAATGTATAGTGTATATACGCACATGATACAAGGTAAAACATCTGCTGAACTGATACATGATGTGGAAGTGATTGTTATAAATGTATAGTGTATATACACTAGTGAGTCAAGGAAAATCATCTGTTGAACTGATACATGATGTGGTAGTGTTTGTTACAATTGTATAGAGTATATACACTAGTGATACAAGGTAAACCATCTGCTGAACTGATACATGATTTGAAAGTGATTGTAATAAATGTTAAGAGTATATACACTAATGAGTTCAAGTAAAATATCTGCTGAACCGATACATGATGTGGAAGTGATTGTAATAAATGTATAGTGTATATACACTAGTGAGACCAGGTAAAACATCTGCTGAACTGATACATGGTGTGGAAGTGATTGTAATAAATGTAAAGTGTATCTGCACTAGTGAGGCCAGGTAAACCATCTGCTGAACTGATACATGATGTGGAAGTGATTGCAATAAATGTAAAGAGTATATACACTAGTGAGGCCAGTTGAACCATCTGCTGAACCGATACATGATGTGGAAGTGATTGTAATAAATGTAAAGAGTATATACACTAGTGAGGCCAGGTTAACCATCTGCTGAACCGATACATGATGTGGAAGTGATTGTAATAAATGTAAAGAGTATATACACTAGTGAGACCAGGTAAAACGTCTGCTGAACTGATACATGATGTTGAGTCGATTGTAATAAATGTAGTGTATATACGCACGTGATACCAGGTAAAACATCTGCTGAACTGATACATGATGTGGAAGTGATTGGTATAAATCTATAATGTATATACAATAGTGAGGCTAGGTAAAACTTCTGTTGAACTGATATACGATGTGGAAGTGATTGTAATAAATGTAAAGAGTATATACACTAGTGAGTCCAGGTAAATCATCTGCTGAACTGATACATGATGTGGAAGTGATTGTAATAAATGTAAAGAGTATATACACTAATGAGGTCAGGTAAACCATCTACTGAACTGATACATGATGTGGTAGTGTTTGTAATAAATGTATAGATGATGCATGATGTGATAGTGATTGTAATAATTGAATAGTGTATGTACACTAGTGAGGCCAGGTAAAACATCTGCTAAACTGATACATGGTGTGGTAGTGTATGTAATAGATGTATAGATGATACATGATGTGATAGTGATTATGATAAATGTATATTGTATATACACTAGTGAGGCCAGGTAAAACATCTGCTTAACTGATACATGGTGTGGTAGTGTTTGTAATAAATATATAGAGTATATTCATTATTGAAGCCAAGTATAACATCCGCTGAACTGATACAAGATGTGGAAGTAATTGTTATAAAGATATAGAGTATATAAACTCAACTCCAAAAGAAACCTTACAGTGTTTTTTCCTTAATATCTGTTACATTGTATATTCATTTTTATCAAATGAATGATAATTTACTGGGTATCCATTACCAGCATTTAATTGGGACTATGTGTCCGTGCACGCATGCACCGCACGGATATTGCGAGACATACTATTCGCTCGCTCTTGGCCTTTTATTGATATATCGTGATTGAAACATAAAACATGGTTACACCACATGTTCAAAATAAACAATATCACAAGACAAGTTAATCAGCAACAACTGCTGCACAGGTGCCGGGCGCGTTGTCATGTATTAAAACAACCCCTGTCATCCACCCCCTGTTCCTACACATACAACCCTCTCACATCTTGAAAAATACAATAATAGATGTTTTAAACAATGTTCAAATATATTATTCTGACAATGTTGATTTATAACCCGGAAGCGCTTCTCGCGCATCTGCAATGGTACCAAGCTCTCCAGCAGTACGGCAATTGAAAGCCGAAAACGAATAATTATTTGTGTCCGGCTTTCAGTTGTCGTACAGCGCGGAGAGCTGGGCACCATTGGCAGGCTTCCGGGTACATTTTTTTCGGGAAATCAACATGGTTGGCGTCAACAATACTACAGAAAACCGTTGTAGAAAAATGACTCATTCTTCGTGGAATTTAGGTGTTTAATGTAAATTGAACAGGTGTGCTTTTTGTTGATGTTGTTTCACATTAATAACAGGAGATTAGCCGCCAAACTTTAGAATCACAGTGGTTTAAGGGGGTAGTATATTGAAAATTTGACTTTCATTGAGCATGACCATTTCTCCGTGTTTTAGTAGCATTCTGAACTGAATTGACTATGCATTGATTATGTTGTGAGCATCAGAACAAGTTACGTGTATATGTTTAATAGTGCAGGTAAACAACTTTAATTAATATATATTACAAAACACATGTTTTCCTTGTAAGAATAATATATTTAGACATTGTTTAAAACATCTATAGTTATATTATTGTATTTCTCAAGATACGAAGGGGTTGTATATGTGGGAACACGGGGTGGTTTAAAGGGATTGTTCTATGAAATGACAACGCGCCCGGCACCTGTGGACTGAAGGATGGGTAGGCAGCGTGACAATCAACGATCAAAAGTAGTTGGGATGCTTTATTCATCTACGACATGCAAGTGAAATAAAAAGTGTAATGTTACTTTCAAGTTAAGTATAAGATATAGTCAAACCTGTGTTAGAGGTCACCTCTATTTAACAGCCATTTGTGTTAAACAGCCATAGTTGCCATTTCTCATTTATATGCGTTCATAGTAAATTAAACTGTATTAAGCACGGAAGGTCGTGGGTTTAATCCCCGGCCGGGTCATACCAAAGACTTTAAAAATGGTACTAGAAGCTTCCTCGCTTGACGCTCAGCATTTAGAGGAGAGTTTTAGGTCTGGTCGGCCAGGTGTCAGTATAATGTGACTCGATGGGGTATCATACCATGTGTCTGCGGCATGATACTTCAGTGTGACAGCACTTAGAATACTGTCTCAAGTAGACACCGTCGCGATATGACTGAAACATTGTTGAAAGCGACGCTCAACACCATACAATACAATATATGTATTAAGCAACAACATGTATTGAAAGGCCACAATTGCTCCTTCCACTGACTGGCTGCTTAAGAAAGATTTGACTGTATATTGAGAACAATCTGGTCGGGCTAGTAAATAGTCACTGTGATACATGATATATTACAACATCATAATGTGCCATAGCATTATGCCTGCCTGTGAATTTCGATCAGTTTTATTGAAACATAGGGCTATTTTTTATTATTTGATTCATTCAATTGGTTATTGTTTTAATCCTGCATATTTCATGCATATGATGTCATGCATGTATATTGTTTACTGTAAGCTGTGTATGACGAAAAGTTACATTAGCTTAAATCTAATGAACTTCCCTGTGTACTGAATCAGTCAGTATAAGTGTTTCATTACCCCTCGCACTTTGCACATGGCATTTTGGCAAGCAAGATCAGAAGATTACAAGTGGACAGCATCGGCAGGTTAGCGTCCGTAATACAGAAGATATTGGAATAATGTAACCGTAGAATTATTAGTAATACAGTGATATTGGAACAATGTCACCGTAGAAGCAATTAGTAATAAAGACGATTTTGAAGCAATGTAACCGTATTTGTAATTAGGGATACAGAAAGTATTGGAACAATATAACTGTAGTTGTAATTAGTAAAACAGAATATATTGGAACCATGTAACCATAGAAGTAGTTAGTAATACAGAAGATATTTAAACAATAAAACCGTAGTTGTAATTAGTGATACAGAAGATATTTGAACAATGTATCCGTAGCAGTAATTAGTAATACGAAAGATATTGAACAATGTAACTGTAGAAGTAATTAGGAATACAGAATATAATTGAACATTGTAACCGTAACAGTAATAAGTAATACAAAATATATTTGATCCATGTAATCGTAGAAGTAAATAGTAATACAGAAGATATTGGAACAATGTAATCGTAGAAATAGTTAGTCATACAGAGATATTGAAACCATGGTCCAAATGTGCTGAAACAAACATGGGGTTATCCGAATTTCTTTTTCACAATTTCGGTGGTATGATGGCAACCCTTCATTTTTGACAATTCTGCCCATTTGTTGCAGTGTATCACTACGCATCTTTAAACTGTTATAGCTCAATCAAACAGTTCACAATGTCATCCAAACTTGGCAGAAATCATGAAAATGTTTTAATGTTCACACATGCACAAAGAAATATGACATTTTATGCATTTTTTAAAAAAAGTGCCCAACCGCTTAACACAGCTCTTATTTCTTGGGCTTAAGAATCTTGCTACCGTAATGTAAGAGATGTAATTCTTTAGTGAGACCTAAAGTGCTGTTTCCATTGACTAAACATTACACGCACGTATAATATATATTCATTTGCTTCAAACACATAATAGATATATCAAAATATCTAACAAGTACTGATAAACTCTCAGATGAGTCATAGTTTGATTAAGTGCTAACATAAACTAAAAACTTGTGATTTATATTTTATTCAAACTATAATTCAAATCGTGTAGGACGATACGATTTGATGATTTAGTGAGATTGATATTGATGCATTTTGTGCACTATATTTTTATAACAATGTAAATTGTTTCGTTTTTCATTTTTAACAAACACAAGTGAAAAGAACAAAAACAACAACAAAACACATTTGCACATCACATCATTTTATTACACATGCTATAACTGAACAAAGGCATTCCATCCATACCTTTATATGATAATGCAGAGTATAATCAATTCAAAGTTTATAATTGGGTAGGTTCATCATTGAACGGTATATGTTAAGAGGGTGATTACTATTTACCAATTACTAAGTACCAATACCTGTCTTACCTGTATATACCAATAATATGTTTACAACTGTTCTCAAATAAACAATTAAAACGGACTGTAAAACAGGTTGATTTTTATTTTGTCATTTATGTTTTAATTTAGTACAGAGAATAATACAGAATTAAACAAGTTGCACAGTTGATTGAACTGTTGAGATTATTAAGATAATCGTCAGAGGCAATGGTTTAAATTCTAACTGTGTCACGTGTTCAATTACTGTTTAGTTTGATGATGTAACTATTGAGTTAATACTATTTTTTTTATGTTATTCCGCACACTTTGATAGCATGTGAGGGACATACTTCAGCTTATAAGACATAAAATTACGTTATCATAAATGACAATGTCACGAATGTATTGAAAACATAAAAAAGGTCTAGTAAAAGAACAAAAAGTTGAAATACGTTGAATTAATATAGAATTTAATATATTTGAAATACAGATTTTTTTAAAAAAAATTCTAAAAAGATAATAACATTAACATGAATAATAAATATTAAAATACTTTATAAGGGATTTGAACATACATGGGGAATGCTTAGTGTGCACAAATATTGTGTTTGTATTCAGTCCTCTTTAACAAATTGCGCTATTAGAATGTGTTGAATATTTTAATATATTGATACCATCATGTTCTACCTGAATAATAAAATTACTATCTTTAGTGTCGGAAACATAGTTGTCCTTAGTTTAAACTTATTTATTTTACTTCGATTGTGAAACAAATTATCAAAACTTAGACAAATCTCGCTCGAAGTCTTCCTGAGGAGAACCAGTGCTAAGCATATGCTGAAAAAAGTGTCTTGCTCAAAGGACATCACATATAGCCGTGGCGGAGACTCGGTCCCACGACCCTCCGAACATGGGTTTGGTGCCTTACAACTGGACCACGCTGTAACTGTAACAAAATGACAATTGTTTCTAACATGAAACTTTGCTTTCATCGAAGTTATAAATGTTGTATTTGTTACTTAATTATGTACAATGGGTGTGTACTTTGAAACCCATGCATTCAAACATATACTCATAGAAAGGATTCTATTTTATGACGTTAAAGCCATGTCTGTATACACTGCAGTAGTAAATTGTCAACCTATATCATGGATAATGTTGTGCAATGATGATTTTGATTAGTCTGGTGTAATTAATAGAAGCACAAAACTTAATAGGTTTAGTAATAAAATCTTGAGAGGTTATGTATCTAGTAACCTAGTAGCATGCTCCCATAATGCTTTACTTCAACAACAACAAACATGGCTGCCTAAACAATGACAGGTGCTCTTTTGAAAATGATAAATGGATTTAAACAAAATACAGGTAATTATGACTATGACATAAGACAATTACTGACTAAATAAGGTAATTAAACTATGAACGAAAAGACGATAGTAAAGATTTTACTTATTTAAGTAGAATTAGCTTGTAGAAATGGTTATAATTATGCACCACTTGCTTATACAAAATGTAAACAACAGCACAAGAGAACATCCAGAATGATCCAATGGTGACGTCCGCCTAAAGGTAAAGACTAACAAGAAGATTTTCCAATACAACCTTACAGAATATTCTCCCTTTAGGTATATAATGTATTGAACCAGTAAATAACACTGACGCTGTCGAAAAGACGCAGAAATTGAGAAATAATTGATACGTATTTACCGGAATCTCGTTAGAATCAGGAACGTGGTTTAATTTATGAGGAATATTTTACTCGGCCAGAACTGAGTCAAAATTATTTTAACATTAGACATCTGTTTCATAATTTTATGTTTAGAAGGAGAAGATGACTGTGCTGTCATATTGATATAAAAGTATAGTAAGAGTTGTATTTCTTGTATATCAGTCAGATAATTCAGCCTAATGTTTAATATGGATGATTCAACAATTCGCCTTGAGATTTTACTACGTAATATGCAATTCAATTAAATATTATAGACGATTCCATGGTAGACATGTTTGTGTAAATAGGTTGTAGTGGCATTTTTGCCATGTCGTGTTGACAGTAATGGCGAAAATACTACAACACAAAAACTAGAAACATTTGACTCGAAAAATCGATATTTTGATGGCGCCAATAACATTGGTTTATTAATCGGGCTGCTGAATTTGCGAGTATAAATATATCGCGTTGGAGCCCTTTATTTGTCGTTTTGTCGAGTCTTCTATCCACCGACATGAAAACACAACAAATATTCAATTGACGAGTTTTTGCCAGTGCCAATTTGTCATGATATGTATTGTGTTTTCGTATATTATCCCCGCTGACACGTAAACATGAAAACTTCAACATGATTTATTTGTTCTGTTTTCGTATTGTCGTGTCGGCAGGACAAAGTTGAGTTTTGTTGTCATGTTTTCGCCTCGCCAAAACGCCAACACGACACGGCAGAAATCAGCCACAATAGTCTTTGGAAAATGGAGGTAGTGAAGACAAATAGACGTACTTTAAATAGTTGTTAGCAAAAAAGAATGGTAAGAAATATATGATAAATGACAAATATTTTACCTAAAGAGAACAAAACAGTTGATGTGTAAGGATAGTAAATAATGCCCCAGTCTCAGTCATGAACTTTAGACAGTAGAAGTCAGAGATGGTAATCAACACGACTCCTCGACAAAAAAGTATGTCCTGATTGTATCCTCTAAATGCCGAGTTTTCCTGTAGAATATGTCGCGTTTTATATCTTCTCCCCGCCAAAACGACTCCTCGGCAAATAAATATGCTCTGTTTGCACCCTCTGAATGTTGAGTTTTCTGTACAATGAGTTGTGTTTCATATCTTCTCCCCGCCAACACGACAAGACATCAACACAAAAAACTCAACAAATTAGTTTAGTTGTAATGTTTTCGCCCCACCAAAACGCCAACAAGACACGGCAGAAATCAGCCACCATAGTCTTTGGAAAATTGAGTTAGTGGAAACTATTACTTTAAATTGTTGTTAGTACAAGAGAACGGTAAAATATATATGATAACAAATATTGTACCTACAAAGAACAAAGCAGATGATGTGTAAGAATAGTTATTAATAGTTTGATTGACATCGGACACTTATTCAGCATTTCAGAATTACATGCACAGTAGTAAGTCTCACACACCAAGGTAATTTTGTACTGTTCTACGTATAGAGTCATGCACTTTTGGAACATTGAACACATGGCCAATGACTCTAAAAGTGTCTTGTTTCTATAGACTGTCTTCTGTTAGTCCAAATATGTAGGAAAAATCATCGGGTTGACCAGGTTGCTTTTTCATAATTTTGATGTTTTGATGACATCCTTTATTTTTGACAATTCTACCCATTTGATGCAGTGTATCACTACGTATAATTAACCTGTTGTATATTCACCCGACAGTACACAATACCATCCAGAATTCATGAAAGTATTCAAATGTTCTCATACGCACAAAATATATGACCGAAAAACATGACCAATTTATGCATTTTCAAGAAAAATAATGCCACACCGACTTATACAGCTCTAATTTTTTGGGTGCATTAATCTTCGACACTTTGACTTAGTACGCTTTGAGAAGTCCGATAATCACACTTGTTTCTCTGTTAATCACAACGTACACTGCTATTCTGGTATAGTGAACGTTTTTTTAAATAATCTTTGGATTGCAAAAACTATTAAAACTTTTCTAGTGCCAGAACCATTGAGAGTACATCCGGATTGCACTTATCAATTGCCAATAGCTACACAAATAATGAATCTTCAATGACAGATACATTCAAGTTTTCTTTTTTCGATTTGGGTGTATAGGATTATCGATAATCTTATCCGTTTTATTTATGCAAATTCCGGAGTCTATCATAATCACTGCGTGTTTTTATTATACAGGTTCGAGGGCCACTCGTAAACAATCAAAAGTACAGGCTTCACTGGCAAAGTAAGTTCCGAAATGTATTACATTCACGCACGCACGCTATCACACACGCATACACGCATACACGAAGCACGCACACACACACACACACACACACACACACACACACACACACAGAAGCATTACGTCACGCGTTTACAGCAGTCATGCATTAATTAGTTTTGTATTTCAAAAAGTTTTCAAAGGATTTAATTTCAGGACTTCTACGAAGACATTGAGCCAAAACTTTCGCACTTTTTCGTTTAATTTCTGTAATGTTGGTATGGTCACTCGGTATTTCTTTTTTGCCTATTGTTTCCTCAGGTTTTTCATTCCGAAACAGTCAGTTTAAAGTTTCCTGTAGGATCTGCTGAAAGTCTGAAAAAAACGTCTTCCTCGTCCATTAATTTGTGTAGCGCAACATAACTAGCTTCACTTATTTGTACAGGGGTTGGTACAGTCTCCCCTACCGTTTCTTCTTTTTGAACGGTACATATTCCTTTCGATATTTTAATTATCGCTTTGGAGTAGCCATTTTCCTCTAGCCATTTGTTCAACATCTGTCTACTATCTTTGCTTAAACATATTGGGGGTTTCTCAGAACACAGTTCAAAAACCAAACCAATTTTATCTTCATTCCTTAGTTCCTTGTCTCTAATAATACAGTTACAAAGCATTTCATCCAAATCGTCACTTTCCCATACAAAAATGTTATTTTGTTGCAGTTCTTCTTTAACTTCATCTTCATTTGACCCTTTCACGGGTAAAAGTGTTCTTTTATTCACTTTGAACGTTTTTTCCGAACTGTATTTGGTTAACTTGTCTTCTATTTTATCTTGAATACATTCAGCGTCACCGGAGTTTCTGCAATCGCTTAACGTTTCAATATAATCTAACTTGGGTCTTCCGGTATACACTGTGTCCCTATCGAACACATACTTACACTTTAAATCTAAAAGTTTGGTTAGAATATTGGCATATTTGTATTCGCCGCTTCCACCCAATGCAGCTATATGCATTCCACAAATGAGCTTTTTCAGTTCTTCATCTTTTGAATCAATTATTTCCTCAAACAGTAGCTCCATCACAAATTTGTCCGATTGTCCTTCTACGAATAGAACAGAAGATGCAAAAAGAAGGTTTTTAATTTCTTTATGAAGTTCGGATCCGTATTCGACCCCTTCTTTATCAAACACTTTGGTGACATGATGACAAACATTGTTTTGGTCAGTTGTTTCTTTTCGACGACAAAAGTATGTTCTTTCCAGCGTCCAGTTCCCTACCATTGCTGGGTTATGTGATATGAATATAATCAGTTTTGACCGACAGGACCGAAGAACCAAATCTCGTAGTATCTCTATCATGCGTGGATTCATTCCCTGGTCAATCTCCTCAAAACAAATTGTTTTAAAGTCTTCATTTGCTAATATTAGAGATACCTGTTTTGCAGCAATGATTCCCTCTGGTGTTTTTAGAAGTCGATGTGTTATCCCGTTGTATTCAACGTTATATTTACCACTTTGTTCTCTTGTAAAAGTGTATTTTAAAGGACATGTCAAAGTTGAGAAAATGTCATTTGCAATGACTTCATTAACTTTCTCTGATCCAAGTAAACTGTTCAGTATTTCAGCGTTATTGTCGGCTTGTTCATAATTAATCTTGCCGTCTTTCTCTTGTATGTGGTTACTTTTGCTCCACTGCGACTGCCCTGTTAATCGTGTTGGATAGATATGTACAAAGCCATCCGTTAATAATTTCAAAGCGTCTTCTCTTGTCCTTCCTGGTATTGGATTTGACCTATAGCTTTTCAACACTGAAAATAGAGCTGTCATATTCTTTTCAAGCTCATGCATAAACGTCTTGTTGGCATCTAATGCACTTTTGTTCTCTTTAAGTTTTTTTCTTTTCTTTTTGTCCTTTTCATACATTTTCAATTTTTCTTTTTTGTCTGAACTATCATTTTTCTCCTTTTCCGAGGAAATGTTGATAATCTGTTTTAGATAACGTACAATTGATTCATCAGGTTTTAGTTGTGTAAACTGAGCATTCGTGTTTTCAATTAAAGTGTAATCCATTGATTCAACGAAAACTGCATCACTTTCATTTGTTTTAAGCTGACAATATACTTTAAATATGCTTCTACCGTTTTTACCGGTTGGATCTTCGTTTTGGACGAATATTCCAGTAAGGTGTTTTTCGCCAGAACATGTCGGTTTTGAAGCAGGGTTCTCACTATCAGTTGATGATGAAGGTACAGTGTTCTCACTATCAGTTGATGATGAAGGTACTTCATATTCACAAAGAATATAGGCCACGTGATTTTTGTTTGGTATACTGGAATGAGACTTTGTCTCCTTGTCTGAAAGACATCGTCTTATCAGTTCAAATATACTACTTTTGCCAGTGGAGTTACCACCGACAATGTAATTTGGACCGTCTTTAAAAGATAAATGTTGGTGATCTTGGAAATGGATGAAGTTTTTAAAAACAACGTGTCGGAGCATGGTTAACTTCTGAAAACAGAATATATTATTAGTTAAAACAGGCTCGTGTATAGGAAATAAAGGAAAATAATTCTCTTAAAAACTCATATTATATTAAATTGTGGCACCTAAACGTGCACTATCTTCATGCTCCATATACTAGTACTATATTTCTGTTATAAAGAGACGGTCTCGGTTAGCTCAGTCGGTAACAACTCTGACTATCAATCCAGGGGTCATGCCCGTCCACAGTCTCCGGGGATGTTAATTGCCACTCGTCGTTTCGTATCGCTAATTCAAGTGAGAATGTAATCATTTACTTGCGGAGATCGTTGTGCTCGAGTTCTTGTTAACTACCAGGAATTCCAGTAAAGAGTGGTTAGGTTAATTGGTTGTCTGCAAGCCCTCGACATAACTATTCAAACAACATATTTATATTAGAGCAGTAGGCTTATACATGTATGTCAGGTATAGGTTCGGGTGTATGTCGGTTGTAGGGATGGGTGTATTTCAGTTATATTACCGGATATACTTCTGTTATGGGGCCGGATCTTAGTCGGTTATATTGGAGCATATCTATGTATAGTATAGGTGTGTAGATGTATCTGCTATTGGAACATTTATATATGTCAGTTATATGTAAGGATTTATGTCTGTTATAGGAACGGGTATGTTTATCATAGTTACGTATCTATGTCGAATATATATACAGATATATATGTCTGTTACAGGGACGGGCCTATGTCTGTTATGTCTGTTATGGGGACAAATTTATGTCTGTTATAAGAACATGTATATGTATGTTATAGGGACGGATCTTTGTTGGTTATATGGACGTACCTGTGTCGGTTATAGGAACGGATCTATGTTTGTTATAAGAACAAATATATGTATGTTATAAAGACGGATTTATATCGGTTATAGGGACGGATCTTCGTCAGTTATAAGAATATATATATGTATGTTACAGGGATCAAACTATATATGTAATAGAGATTGGTTCATGTCTGTGATGGGAAGGATTTATGTTTGTTATAGGGATGGATTATATCTGTTATAGTGATGAATTTGTATATTTTATTGGGATGGATTTGTGTATGTTATAGGGATGGATTTGTGTCGGTTGTATGAATGGATTGATGGGGATGAATTTATGTCTGTTATAGGGGTGGCTTTATGTCTGTTATAGGGAAGGATTTATGTCTGTTATAAGGAAGAATTTATGTCTGTTGTAAGGGTGGACATATGTCGGTAATATGGATGCATTTATTTCTATTATAGGGATGGATTTATGTTTGTTTTAGGGATGTATTTATGATGTTATTTGGGATTGATTTATGTCTGTTATAGTGAAGGGTTTATGTCTGTTATAGGGAAGGAATTATGCCTGTTATAGGGGTAAATTTATGTCTTTTATAGGAAAATATTTATGTTTGTGAAATAGAAGGATTTATGTCTGTTGTAAAGATTCATTTTGGTCTGTTATATGGATGAATTTATGTCCGTTATAGAGATGTATTTATGTATGTTAAAGAAGAGATGGATTATGTCTGTAATAAGGATTGAATTATATCTATATATGTTATAGGAAGTGATTTATGTATGCTATGGGGATGGATAATGTCTGTTACAGAGATGGATTTATGTATGATATTGGATTATATTATGTTTGTTATAGAGATGGATTTATGTATGCAATAAGTATGTATTATGTATGTTATAGAGATGGATTTATGTATGCTATAGGGATGCATTATTTTTGTTATAGAGATTGATTTATGTATGTTATAGGGATATATCTATATATGTTTTAGGGATCGATTTAAGTATGTTATAGGGATTGAGTTATGTCTGTTATAGGATGAATTTATGCTTGTAGTAGGGATGGATTTATGTTTGTTATAGGGATGGATTATGTCTGTTATACAGATGCATCAATATATGTTATAGTGATGAATTTTTTGTATTTTATGGGGATGGATTTATGTCTGTTATATAGTTGGTTGTATGTCTTTCATAAGGAAGGATTTATGTCTGTTATAAGGGTTGATTTATGTCTGTTAAAGGGATGGATTTATGTCTCTGATGGCAATGATTTATGCCTGTTATAGGGACGGATTAATGTCTGTTGTAAGGATGTATTTATATATGTCATTGTGATGGATTTATGTATGTTATAGGAATGGATCCTTTTCGGTTATAGGGACAAACCTTCTTAACTTAATAATTATTTAATATTTTTATGTTGTCAAAGTTCGGTTGGGACTGAGTTTGAGTGTAGAGAAATGTACGGTATGGATAAGCGCAACGAAACGGACACAATACGCAACATGTGATACCTGTATCACAGTTTCATCTTTCCTAAATGGGTTAACCGTAGGGAAATGTTCAGATTGTTTAGATTTGCATTGTGTATATGTAAGTTTGCATATTGCTCTTTGATGTGGTTTTTCTATGTTATTATCTATGTGTATCCCGTTGAAGAGTCTCGATTTGTCATAGATTAAGTATTACAACTTTCAGTTTTGTTAGATATGTCTTGTGTAGTACTAATTCATCAAACGTTATGAATATAAAGATATTTATGTTTTTGTTGTAATCACTTTATAATCACATGTATACTGGTTGCATTTTATTTTAAAAAAGGGATTTTCAGACAATTATTATTTCAAATAATTGATTATATGCAATGTGATTGCATGTAATATTATTGTATGTAATGTGATGGTTTGGAATGTGATTATATGTCATATGATTGTATGTAATGTGATTATATGTAATGTGATTGTATGTAAAACACAACACAGTGAATTTCCGGAAAAACTATTTTTTTTAAACTTTTTTTTATCTTTCGTTATATTTATTGACAAAGTATCGCAGTTAGAAGAGTATGACTGTGCGATCACAAAAAAGTAACCAAAAGCATTATATGTTGCCGATTTATGTCACAATTATAATCTAAAGACCCCCAAAATGCATGATTTCCCACTGGAAAGTCGTTTCGTCCAAGTTGGAAAGATGAATTTCCAATTGGAATTTCTAATTTCCAAATTGGAATCAGAAATCTATTTTTAGAAATTGCCAATGGGAACCGAGGTTTTCCAATTGGAGGGTTCCGATATTGTATCGGTGTTATTTAATTGGAAAGTGCCGGTATCACGTTATATTCACACGCACTACGGAAAGTCCACGCTTTATGGGTGTACAATCTGGTGTTACTTTAAGTTATGTATTGATATTTAAATGATTTATTTCATTATATCTAAACTTTGAATTACTAAGGTTAGAAGAAATAGTTCGTCCAATAAAATGTTTAAAATCGAACAATATTGACAAAATGTGCGGTTTTATACTCAATGCGTTCCTTTTTTAATTTTAATTCTCGAAAGATACTCAAGAAAGAAACAAGAAAAACTGACGAAACTCATTTGATATAATACATTTGCAATCGGTCGTATAGCACAGTTACCAATAAATTGAGTTTTATTAGAAAAGAAATCATCCACAATTTACTCATTTCCGAGCAATGCATTTGTCTGCGATCGTCTGGTTAAAAAATTATATTTCGTCTGTTACAGGTAATCGCTGTCGGAAATATCCAGAATATAACGAGCGCTACTCGGCGAGACTTTCGTAACATATCGACAGTTTCCGGTATTTAGCTTCACTTTATATATTGTTTTACTTTATGAAATTTAATATAAATAAAACAGTAAATAAAACTTGTTTATTAATTTTAGCGAGAATGTATACATTTTTTTTATTTTTAATGAATGGCAACTTAAGCGTGGTCAGCTTAGGTAAATTATAAATATAAAAATAAATAAAGATACCAATGGAAAGTATGGTTGTTCTACTCGGATTCTGATTTCTTCTTACACCAGTAAAACGGGATACGTCGTATTTATTTTAATAATAAAACAAATTCGTCAACAGCCGTACGATATCCTAAGTTGTAGTTTATAATAAATCGCTTCATAAACTAGGACAATATTGCCCCCAGGAGATCTTTAATCAGATTTGTCTTTATTATGTTTAATACTGTGACTATCACTATTACAACTACTATTACACATTATTCCTTATGTGTATTGATAATGATTGATTGAATATTGAGCGTCATTTTTATGCCATCGAGAGCTAACAGACGATCAGTAAACCTAACCACTATTCCTGGGATAAACCAGTACTCGAGCACACCCCATCTCCGCAAGTAACTGATAACTTTCCCACTAAAATCAGTGGTGAGAGACGAATGATAATGAGACACCATGTATATCAATCATCACGGAGATGTTGCCTGGCGGGAATTTGAACTCACGACCCATGGATTGATAGTCAGACGCGTAACCGACTGAGCTAATCGGGCCCGGTTTGTAATGATAAATATAGCAAAAACACACACACACACACACAAAACAACATAACAACAATGTTGTACTGATACTTCTATTGATTTTACTTCTACTTTGATAAGATTTTATCTCTTTTGTTCTTGTTTAACTTTTTTTTAAAAAAAAACGTGTATATATTAAATTACTTATTCAACTGATGCTTCGGCAAACATCGACACTTTACAGCAATGATCGTGTCCTTTAAATTAAAGACTGATGTTTGTCTTTTTTATGACCCCAACCGCAGAGATTACTGGGTCATTGGTAACATTGCTATTACAATAACGCACTGGCACTGATTAACTCACGCTGCAGGACGCCATAGCGTCCGAAGTTTTTTTTAGACATGCAGTTCAGACATGTAATCCGGCATGTAATCGTTATTTACATTTTTGCCATTTCTTTCTGAAAAGATACGTATTTGTAATATTTTGGGGCAACGAAAGTAAACAAAGTACTTAACAACTACTACCACTACTACTTCTATTACAACAACTACTACTATTACTATTACTACCATCAACACTACTACTTCTACAACTACTAATTATGCTGCTTAAGCTGCTGTTACTACTACTACTACTACAATAACTACTACTGCTGCTGCTGCTGCTGCTGCTGTTAATACTACTACTACTACTACTCTTACTACTATTACTACTAAAACTACTGCAGCTGCTGCCGTTACTACTTCTATTACTACTACTACTACTACTACTACTGCTGCTGCTGTTGCTTTTAATACTACTTTTACTACTGTTGCTGTTAATAATACTGCTACTATCACTACTTCTAGTACTACTACTACTACTACTACTATTACTACTACTACTACTACTACTACTACTACTACTACTACTACTATTACTGCTGCTGCTGCTGTTAATAATACTTCGACTACTATTACTACTAATACTTCTACTACTGCTGCTGCTGTTGCTGCTGTTGGTACTACTACTACTGCTACTACTTCTATTGCTGCTGCTGCTGTTGATATTACTATTACTACTACTACCATACTACTGTTACTGCTGCTGTTATACTACAACTACTACTACTACTGCTGCTGCTGCTGTTAATACTACAATAACTACTATTACTAATACTGCTGCTGCTATTAAAACTACTAATAATACTACTTATGCTGCTACTACTACTACAACTACTACTACTACTACTACTACTGCTGCTGCTGCTGCATTTTGCTGCTGTTAATAATCCTGCTACTACTATACTACTACTACTACTGCTGCTATTGCTGCTGTTGATACTCCTCCTCCTCCTACTACTACTACTACTGCTGCTGCTGCTTCTGCTGCTGCTGTTAATAATCCTGCTACTACTAAGACTACTGCTGTTGCTGCTGCTGCTATTTCTGCTGTTAATATTACTACTACTTCTATTACTACTACTACTACTACTATTACTACTACTACTACTACTATTACTACTATTGCTGCTGCTTTGCTATTAATACAACTACTACTACTACTTCTGCTGCTGCTGCTGCTGCTGCTGCTGCTGCTGTTAATACTACTTTTTCTGATGCTGCTGCTGCTGTAAATACTTCTACTGCTACAATTGCTGTTGCTGCTGTTTATACTACTACTACTACTACCACTACTACTTCTGCTGTTGCTGCTGCTGTTACTACTATTTCTACTGCTAGTACTGCTGCTGATGCTGCTACTGTTAATACTACTATTTCTACTTCTACTTCTACTGCTGCTGCTGCTGCTGTTAATGCTACTATTACTACTACTACTATTGCTACTTCGCTGCTTCTGTTAATATAACTACCACTGCTGCTGCTGCTGTTAATACTTCTACTTCTACTACTACTATTACTACAACTACTACTGCTGCTGGTGTTAATTTTACTACTATTGCTTCTACTACTACTACTACTGCTGCTGTTAATACTTCTTCTACTACTACTACTACTACTACTACTACTACTACTACTACTACTACTACTACTACTACTACTTCTCTGCTGTTTTAGTATTTATAACCTTAAAGATGTTTCAATCAGTCTGGTGTACATTTCTTTTATAGAGCCAGAATTGGACGAAAAATCACCGAGGCAAGTCTGGGTTCAAACCCAGGACATCATGCGTAAGTGACCAATACTTTAACCACAATACAAAATATGCCGTAAGTGTAATGCTATTACTGTTTTAACATATAAATATGTTTTAATGTTCTATTTAAAATAGTGGCTTATATCAATAAATCACGTGAAAGTTATTTTTGGAAGTTACTCAGTGATACATAATTGTTGCTTTGAAGCATCCAGCAGTTTGGTAGCTACCTATGTTGATCCGACTAATCCAATTCGGCACAAACCTGTCAGTAACATTGTTTATTCATATTTCATAAGAACGTACTTAAGATATTTGGATACTACCTTATGTATTTGTTAATTAAGTAGTGTTAACAAATATGAACATTAAAGTCTAGATTGTTATATTATGTTTCGTTACAGTAGTTAACATATATCACATATACACAAAGTAACTTCCCGTGGAGTTATCAATAAACACTGCCCATGATAAACAAACCCCAGTTATTAATTAAGGAAACGGTGACATAATAATAATAAATACTAATAATAAGAATGAAATATGAATTTCCTGATCGAAACATCTTTGTGTAATTTAAAGAGCAAATCCAGATTATGCCATTTTGATAATCATCATGCAGTCCGTTAACTTGTTAAAGTGTTTAACATTATTACAAGTTGAAGAATAATAGTATTATTAATAAAAGTAAGAGAAGTTGTAAGAATATAAGCAGTAGAGGTAGTAGTAGTAGTAGATGTAGTAGTACTAATGATATTATTATTTTTTTAGTAGTAGTAGTAGTAGCAGTTAAAGTAGAACTTTAAGTAATGGTGATAGAAACGGTAGAGGTAAGGGTAGTAGTAGTAGTAGTGGTGGTAGGGGAACATGTAGTAGTAGGAGTAGATGTAGCGATTGTGGTAGTAGTGATAATGGCAGTAGAAATAGTAGTAACATAACATAATGTAGAAGCAGTTGTAGTAGTAGTAGAAGTGGCTGTGGTAGTTGTTAAAGTAAATGGGGTGTCGGTAGTAGAGACTGTAGTGGTATTGGAACAAGAACTATTTATAACAGTAGTAGTATCAGTAATGGTGGTAGTACTATTGCTACTAACGGTAGTAACATCAGTGGAAGTAGTAGTAATAGTAGGTGTAGTAAAGGTAGTAGTAGCTGTAGCAGTAGCATTAGTAGTTGTAAAAGTAGTAGTAGTAGTTAAAGTAAAGGTAGTAGCAGTAGTAGTAGTTATAGTAGTAGTAGTAGTGGTAGTGGTAGTAGTAGTGGTAGTAGTAGTATTTTTAGTACTAGTAGTTGTAGTAGTAGAAATATTGGTAGTAGTAGTAGTAGTAGTAGTAATATTAGTAAAAGTAAAGGTAGTAATAAAAGTACTAATAGTAGTGCTAGTAGTAATAGTAGTAGCAGTAAAAGTGGTAGTAGTATTTGTAGTACTAGTAGTTGTAATATTGGAAGTAGTAGTAGTAGTAGTTGCAGTAACAGTAAGAGAAAGACGAGGATTAGTAGTAGTAGTAATAGTAGTAATTGTAGTACTAGTGGTTTTAGTTTTATTTGTAGTAGCAGTAGTAGTTGTATAACATATAGTGGTAGTAGTAGTAGTAGTTGTACGTGTAGTAGTAGTATTAGTAGTGGAAGAAAAAGTAGAGTAGAAGTTGTTGTATTAGTAGTTGTAGTAGTAGTAGTAGTAGTAGTAGTAGAAATATCATAAGCAATAATAGAAGTAGTAATAGTACTTGTAGTAATAGTAGTGGTGGTAGATGTCGTAATAGTAGGAGCAGAAGAACAAGTGATTGTAGTAGTAGATGAAGTTATTGTAGTAGTAGCAGTAGTAGTAGTAGTAGTAATAGTAGTAGTAGTAGTACATTATTGAAGAAGTAGTAGTAGTAATAGTAGTAGTAGAGTATGTAGTACATCTGTAGGTGAAATAATAGTGGTGGTAGTAGTGGAAATAGTAGTACTAATAATAACAGCAGTAGTAATAGTAGTAGTAGTAGTAGTAGTAGAAGAAGTAGTAAAAGTTGCAATAGTGGTAGCGGTAGTAGTGGAAGTAGTGGTAGTAGTAGTAGTGGCAGTAGTAGTTGTAGTGTCATTAGAAGTAGTAAAACTATTATTATTAATATCATTATTATTATTATCATTATTGTTATTATTATTATTATTAGTTGTAGTAGTGATAATTGATTTTGTAGTTTAAAACATGGATTACCATAACCGCACACTTAATCGCATAGAAATAAAAGCGATACTACAATCCTTATCGTAACTAGGATTTCATGTTGCATACAGCAAATCATAAATCGCATTGCATTGTGCACAAAAAATACGCTACAAAACATAGCATGTCAGCACGCCATTATGATATTATTACTGCACCTTATCAATACGATATGTATTGTCACGTATATCAAGATCAAGATAAGAACAATTTTAGTTCTGATATACAATACTTTATTTCAACTAACAAAAGGCAGGGTATAAAACCTATATAGATACACAATAAACATGATTCTTTTAAAACGTACACGATAACATTGAGCTGAATGAAATATTTAACATATGAAGAAAAATATATCCTTAGTCAAAAATAACTTACGTGACAGTTAAAATATTAACTTCTTTGTGTATTGTAATGTATACGACAACTAGTGAACAAACATATACCTTTGTACTTTTAATGAATTATGAATAGGTATAGGTGAAATTTGATAATTAAAATTATTAAAATAAGTTAAGGTTATGAACTTCAGTGCCGACTCTATTAAATAAGACTGGTATTTTATTGAAAATAATAAGTCTGTGTGTGTAAAAGTGTAAAACTTAAGTTAGTTTTTTTTTTGAAAATGTCGAATCTAGGTATTAAGAGCGTTAATATTATCATGTTACAATAGTGCTTCTGTGTACAAACAAGTTACGTGTCCCATTTAATGAAAACGCCCCATGATTCCATCCTCATTTAATACGCCCAGCTTACACGTATATAGCCAGTTCTGCAACAACGACATTGACATCAATAAAACAATACCAAATATTGATCAACGTAAGTCGGAAAGTGCACTAAAAACACATACTACTACTACTACTATTACTACTACTACTACTACTACCATTATTACAACTACTGCTACGATAACCGCCACTACTACTACTACTTCTACTACTACTACTACTACTACCACCACAATTACCACTACTACTACATCTACTACTACTACTACTACGACAATTACTACTATTACTACTACTACTATCACTACTACTACAACTACTACTACTACTACTACTTCTACTAATACCATAAAACCAATACTACTATTACTACTACTACTACTTTTACTACCACCAACAAAACAACTACTACTTCTAATACTACTACTACCATCACCACCATCAAACCACTACTACTACTTCTAATACAACCACCACCACCACTACTACTACCACCACCACTTCTACTACTACTACTATTACCACCACCACCACCACCATCACTACTACTTCTACTACTACACAACCACTTCCTACACTACCACTACTACTACTACTACTACTACTACCACCACCACCATCACCACCACCACTACTGCTACTACTACTACTACTTATACAACCGCTATTACTACTACTACCATATCACCACCGTCATTATTACTACTACTACTACTGTAATTACTAATACCACCCAACCAATATTACTACTACTACTACTACTACTATTACTACCACCAACACCGCTACTACTAAAACTACAACCTATACCACCACATTTACTACTTTTACTACTACTACCACCACTACCATCACCACCTCTACTACTACTTCTAATACTACCACCACCACTACTACTACTACCACCACCACCACTACCTATACTACCATTACCACCACTACTTCCACTACTACTACTACTACTGCTGCTACTAATACTACTACTACTATTACTACCACCACAATATCTGATACAACTACTACTACTACAACCACCACTACTACTACTAGCACCACAAACACCACCACTACTACTACTACTTCTACTACCACCACGTCTACTACTACCACTATTACCACCACCACCACCAGCATCAATATTATTTCTACTACTACAACCACTACCTACACTACCACTACTACTACTACTACTACTACTACTACTACTACTACTACTACTACCACCACCACCAGCATCAATATTATTTCTACTACTACAACCACTACCTACACTACCACTACTACTACTACTACTACTACTACTACCAACACCACCCCATCACTACTACTACTACTACTACTACTACTTCTATGACTACTACTACTATTACTTCTACTACCACCACCACCACCACTACTACTACTACCATCACCACCGTCACTACTACTACTACTACTACTACTACCAACACTACTACTACTACCACCATCACCACCATTACTACTACTATTACCACCACCACTGCTACTACTACTACTACTACTACTACTACTACTACTACTGCTACCACTACTACTGGTGCTGCTGTTACTGCTGCTGTTACTGCTGCTATTGTTATTTCTGCCACTGAGGTCACTACACGCACGCATAAAAATATAAATGCTTATTTTGTGTTTGCGTCTGTCACTATTACTTCTAGCTTTAATGCACTTGTATGCACGCACATGCGTTCACGCGCATGGTGCATATAGAAATTTTCAACTGTACGTACGTTTCACTCACACACTGACGGATACACAAACGCACTTACACAAGCCCCAACGGATCACTCACATACAAGCGCATGCCCACATTCACTCACACACATAGACACGTTCCTACTCTACTCGTACACAAAATAATTGATCTATAAATAGAATCGTCCAATCGGGTTGTTTACATTCCAGTTGGACGATTCTATTTATAGAAGTTATAAAATGAATCTTCCAATTGGTCCCTTTACCTTCCCATTGGAAACTGTGTTTCCAATTGGAACTGACCGCTTGGAAATTGTTATTTCCCATTGAAAACTTGGAAACCAATGCCAAATGGAATATAAGAATTCCAATTGGACAGGGTGTTTTTTTACAACTTTAATTCCTTTTATCTCAGAATTTTACGAACTTTTTGAGCTGTAATTTTGAATTTAACTTAATAATAGTTATCATTATCCAAAAGTATTAAGTTTATAACATTAAAGTTCATAATGAAAAAAAAGTTTTTGGAAAAAAAGTTTTTCCAGAAATTCACTGTGTTGTGTTTTAATGTGATTATATGTGATGTGATTGTATGTAATGTGATTGTTTGTTATGTGATGTTATTGTATGTAATGTGATTATATGTAATGTGATCGTATGTAAAGTAATGTTTTGTTATATATTGTGATAATATGTAATGTGATGTGATTGTCTGTAATGTAATTATATATAATGTGATTATATGTAATGTGATGTGATTATATATAATGTGATTATATATCATGTAATTGTATGTTAAGTGATGTGATTGTATGTAATGTGATGTAATTTTATGCAATGTTATCATGTGTAATGTAATTACATGTAATGTACTGTGATTTTACGTAATGTGATTATATGTAATGTGATTATATGTTATGTGATCGTTTGTAATGTGATATGATTGTATGTAATGTGATAATATGTAATGTGATCGTATGTAAAGTAATGTTTTTTCATATATTGTGATAATATGTAATGTGATGTGATTGTATGTAATGTAATTATATATAATGTGATTATATGTAATGTGATGTGGTTATATATAATGTGATTATATATAATGTAATTGTATGTTAAGTGATGTGATTGTATGTAATGTGATGTAATTTTATGCAATGTTATCATGTGTAATGTAATTATATGTAATGTGATTGTATTTAATGTGATGTGATAGTATGTAATGTGATTATATGTAATGTGATGTGATTGCATATACTGTGATTATATATAATGTGATTTTATGTAATGTGATTGTATGAAATGGGATGTGATTGTTTGTATTGTGATTATATGTAATGTGATTGTATGTAATGTTATGTGATTATATATAATGTGGTCATTTATAATTTGATTTGATTGTTTTTAATGTGAGAATATGTTATGTGATGTGATTGTATTAAACGTTCCTACTTCCCCTATAGGATACCTAATATTTCTTATCATGTTAGATATTGAAAATGAGTATTGGGTCTGAGTTTCATAATCTTATACTTGATTACATGTAATTACGCCTGAAGTGTGACGTCTGTATTCTGTGAAGTGTTACCACAAGATAAGGAAACTTACCTTAATTGCCGTTGTTCCTGGTACCTAACTTCCTAGAACTACATGTAAATATTTTACGTTTACATTCGAAATATACAGTTTGTTCTTTCATCGGATAAATAATTACGAATCTGGAGTATCTCCAGAAGTGATTTACATTATAAACAAAATTACAGGTGCAAGCCCTTCAGCTGCTCTAAACATGTAACGTTTGAGATTGCCATTTTGAGCAATTGTATTTCAATTTTTTATTTTTGTACCAACGATAATGTATATTGTTTAACTCTTCTAGAAGACTTAAAAAAGTTCAGTCATTAACGGTTATATGGAGCGGTCATGAAATTCCGTCCGAGGAAAAGGTCAAATATTTAGGATTAACTATTGACAAGTTACTAAACTCCATTGTTAAAAAAGTTAATTCGCGGATTGCATTTTTATATCGAAACTGTCGTTATTTTAACCTTCAAACTAAGGGAACTTTAATAAGTGCTTTAGTACAATGCCATTTTGATTATTCCTGCTCGTCTTGATATGCCGGTCTTATTAAAAAGTTAAAATACAAAGTACAAGTCACTCAAAATAAAGTTGATTAGCTCAGTCGGTAACGCGTCTGACTATCAATCCAGGGGTCGTGAGTTTGAATCACCGCCTGGAAACAGTCTTCGAGATGATTGATATACGACATTGTGTCTCATTATCATTCATCTATCACCGCTGATTCAAGTGAGAAAGTTACCAGTTACTTGCGGAGATGTGTGGGGGGGGGGGGGATATTGGTTAACCTTTCAGAATCCCAGGAAACAGTGGTTAGGTTAAATGATCATCTGTTCGCCCTCGATAGCATAAAATGATGCTGAATATTCAGTTATTTGAATACATTTCGCAGTTAAAAGTCCTAAAAGTACATATATATTTTCTAGACAAATTTACTGTGATATTAAGTAATTGTAAAAAAAAACATGACGCTTATAGATCCATTGTGTATCAGAACTAAAACAGCATCTACTTTGAACATAATTTTAAAACATATTCTACTTTTGATTTGATAGAAGGTAGATAACATTAACACGTACCTGTCAAATTGGTACTTTAACATTCTTCCATATTTTTCCCCGACTTCCTTTCCAAACAGACAATGTAAACGTGACTTACATAAACTAAACATTCAGATTATAACTGTACAGTTGTACAGCCTTGAATGATCATATCGAGTTTGACGAGTATACTTTTTATATATACTTATATACAAGTACGCTATAAATATTCAAACACAACACTATTGATTAAGAATCGGCTGTTTGGTTATGGATATTCAGTTACAATCGCTCTGGTGTAAAAATGTACAATTATTGATTACCAGTAAGGACATGTAACAGCAGTTAATGTGTTTTACTGCATTCAATAATAATCTGCTATAGAATTATATGTTAAAGTGGCGTGTTATAACGCAGCTAAACAAGCTAGTTTAAAAAATGATATTAAAACTGTCAAACATTTCATTTTGAATTTATTTTGATTTATTTCTCCTTGCCATACCGAATATTTATGTGATTATCGTCTAGATCTATATATTTAAGACTGATTGATTGATTGATTGGATGAATATTTAGCATTTTTATGCCACCGAGGGCTAACACATGATCCGTTAACCTAACCACTCTTTCATGGGATCCCGAAAGATAAACCAGTGCTCGAGCACAAACAATCTCCACTGATAACTTTCTCACTTGAATCAGCGGTGAGAGACGAATGCTAATAAGACACACTGCCGTATATCAATCATCACGGAGACTGTTGCCGGGCGGGGATTCTAACTCACGATCCCTGTATTGATAATCAAACGCGCTTCCAACGGAGCCAATCTGGCCCGGCATATATTTTAGAAGATATGCGGATGATGAGCTCGAAGGTAATAAAATAAGCAAGACCGCCCTCCCGTATTGTTTTTATCTGTATCAACATAATATGATATAATTTTTCAAACTTATATCAATATTCTAAACAGTTAATTAATTATATAATTATTATTTGTGAAAATGCAAATTACAGCAAAACTCAACGGGTTTAACAAAAATAATGGTTAACCACACAGTACAATGCAACGTCCTATTGCGGAATATTGCACTATTAGATAATACAAAATAAGATAGAAAAATAGAATTACTCACGGCTGGAGTGTGATATACATCCGAAATGCTCCTTCAGGTAAAGTACGAGGCAGCAGAATCACCCCAGCAACTTTGTATACAGCTTCTCCGGGACTGCAGTTGCCTGGATATTATATCGATTGGAATATTTGTATTACATGTGAATGCATACGATATTGATAAAACATTTTCGAACGTGGTTTGAAAGGAATGTCAATATTTAGATAAGATAGTAAAGTTATACAGGGTGACTATTAAACGGGAAATTATAATACAAAATTAGATTAGAAGCAGTGTAATTATAGGTACCGATCTTCAACGTCACCATCATCGTCACGGGCTACAAGTCACAAAATACTACAGGTGACAGTCATCAAAAACAATATTACAAGTAACAATCACAAACAACAATACTGCAAGTAACAGTCAAAAACAACAATATAACAAGTGACAGTCACAAACAACAATACTACAAGTGACAATCACAAACAACAATATTACAAGTGACAGTCACAAACAACAAAACTGCAAGTAACAGTCACAAACAACAATATTACAAGTGACAGTAATGAACAACAAGACCAAAAGTGGCAGTCAAATCAACACTATTACAGGTTACAGTCACAGATAACAACGTTACAAGTGACAGGCATAAACAACAAGACCACAAGTGACATTCACGAAAAAAACAAAACTACAAGTGACAGTCACAAACAGCAAGACTACAAGTGACAGTCAAGAATAATTCCACAAGTGACAGTCAAGAACAACAAGATTATAAGTGACTGTCTCAAACAATACCACAAGTGACAGTCACAAACAACAAGACTTCAAGTGACAGTCACAAACAGCAAGACTACAAGTGACAGTCAGGAACAATTCCACAAGTGACAGTCACAAACAACAAGACTACAAGTGACAGTCACAAACAATACCACAAGTGAAAGTCACAAACAACAAGACTATAAGTGACAATCACGAGCAAGGAGATTACACACGACAGTTACAAACAAAAAGACTACAAGTGACAGTCACAAACAACAAGACTACAAGTTACATTCACAAACAATACCACAAGTGAAAGTCACAAACAACAAGACTATAAGTGACAATCACGAGCAAGGAGATTACACACGACAGTTACAAACAAAAAGACTACAAGTGACAGTCAGGAACAACAAGATTATAAGTGACTGTCTCAAACAATACCACAAGTGACAGTCACAAACAACAAGACTACAAGTGACAGTCACAAACAATACCACAAGTGAAAGTCACAAACAACAAGACTATAAGTGACAATCACGAGCAAGGAGATTACACACGACAGTTACAAACAAAAAAACTACAAGTGACAGTCACAAACAACAAGACTACAAGTTACATTCACCAAAATCAATACCACTAGTGACAGTCACAAACAACAAGACTAGCAGTGACTGTCTCAAACAGAAAGCCATTTTGTGGCAGTCACAAACAACAATATTACAAGTGACAGTCATGAACACCAATACTACAAGTGACAGTCACAAACAAGACTACAAGTGACATTTACAAACAACAAGACTACAAGTGACAGTCACATACAACAATATTACAAGTGACAGTCATGAACACCAATACTACAAGTGACAGTCACAAACAAGACTACAAGTGACATTCACAAACAACAAGACTACAAGTGACAGTCACAAACAAAACCACAAGTGACAGTCACAAACAACAAGACTATTAGTAACAATCACAAGCAAGAAGATTACACATGACAGTTACAAACAACAAGACTACAAGTGACTATTACAAGCAACAAGACTATAAGTGACAGTTACAAATAATCAGACTATAAGTGACAATCACATGCAAGAAGATTACACGTGACAGTTACAAACAATAATACTACATGTCAACTTCACAAACAACAAGACTACAATTGACCATCACAAGCAACAAAACTATAAGTGACAGTTACATACAATAATACTATAAGTGACAATCATAAGCAAGAAGATTACACGTGACAGTTACAAACAATAATACTACCTGTGAAATTCACAAACAACAGGACTACAAGTGACAGACACAAACAACTGGACTACAAGTGACAGTCACAAACAATACCACAAGTGACAGTCACAAACAACAAGACTACACGTGACAATCACAAACAACAATATTACAAGTAACAGTCATGAACACCAATACTACAAGTGACAGTCACAAACAAGACTACAAGTGACATTTACAAACAACAAGACTACAAGTGACAGTCACATACAACAATATTACAAGTGACAATCATGAACACCAATACTACAAGTGACAGTCACAAACAAGACTACAAGTGACATTCACAAACAACAAGACTACAAGTGACAGTCACAAACAAAACCACAAGTGACAGTCACAAACAACAAGACTATTAGTAACAATCACACGCAAGAAGATTACACATGACAGTTACAAACAATAATACTACCTGTGAAATTCACAAACAACAAGACTACAAGTGACCATTACAAGCAACAAGACTATAAGTGACAGTTACAAATAATCAGACTATAAGTGACAATCACATGCAAGAAGATTACACGTGACAGTTACAAACAATAATACTACCTGTCAACTTCACAAACAACAAGACTACAATTGACCATCACAAGCAACAAAACTAAAAGTGACAGTTACATACAATAATACTATAAGTGGCAATCATAAGCAAGAAGATTACACGTGACAGTTACAAACAATAATACTACCTGTGAAATTCACAAACAACAAGACTACAAGTGACAGACACAAACAACTGGACTACACGTGACAGTCACAAACAATACCACAAGTGACAGTCACAAACAACAAGACTATAAGTGACAGTTACAGACAACAAGACTACACGTGACAATCACAAACAAGAATATTACAAGTGACAGTCATGAACACCAATACTACAAGTGACAGTCACAAACAAGACAACAAGTGGCTGTTACAAACAACAAAATTGTAAGCGACAGTCACAAGCAAGACTACACGTGACAGACACAAACAAGACTACAAGTGACATTCACAAACAACAAGACAACAAGTGACAGTCACAAACAACAAAACTACAAGTGACAGCCACAAACAATATTACAAGTGACAGTCACAAACAGCAAGACTATCAATGACAATCACAAGCAAAAAGATTACACATGACAGTTACAAACAATTATACTACCTGTGAAATTCACAAACAACAAGACTACAAATAACCATCACAAGCAACAAGACTATAAGTGACAGTTACAAACAATAAGATTATACGTGACAATCACAAGCAAAAAGATTACATGTGACAGTTACAAACAATAATACTACATGTGAAATTCACAAACAACAATACTACAAGTGACAGTCACAAAAAAACTAGACTACAAGTGACAGTCACAAACAATACCACAAGTGAAAGTCACAAACAACAAGACTTCACATGACAGTCACAAACAACATAACTACAAGTAACAGTCACAAACAAGGCGATTTCACGTGACAGTAAAAAAAAAGTGATCGTCGTTTTAAACTTTATGTGTGCTTTTTAATATATCATTTCCTAATTAAATATACCAAGATAATTTTTGTTGTAATTTTTCCTGGTGACGTGGTATATATACTAGACTGTTTGTCTAAACCTTGTCCCTGAGCTATTGTCTAAACAGGGGTATTTGGATCGATTAATTCTCCCCGTCAACAATACATAAACGCATGTTTTATATAAGCTACACGTTGAATGGAAGCACTGTAGTTGGAGCAGTTATCGGGTTGTGACAGCGGGAAAGATGGCGATATCAGACATGTTGAATATAACTGAGATGAACCAATGACTAAGTCGAGCGCGTGTTCAAGTGGTAGAGCACCGAACCCACGATTGGAAAGTCATGGGTTCGATCCTCCCCCACGGCTTTGTGTTGTGTCCTTTTCTGCATGTGCTTAATACTGGTTCTACCGGGAAGACTTCGAGTGTGATTTGTATAAGTTGTAATAACTTGTTTCGCAATCGAAGTAAAATATAACAGATAAATTTAAACCAATGACTGTTTGTAAGCTGATTGATATTGGTAAAAAGCTTTATTTCACATGTGTGTAATGTGTTCGGATCATGAATACCAGCATACCAAATGTGTGTAATGTGTTCGGATCATGAATATCAGCATACCAAATATGTTTAATGTGTTCGGATCATGAATATCAGCATACCAAATGTGTGTAATGTGTTCTATCATAAAAAACAAGCATACCGAATGTGTGTAATGTGTTCATATCATTAATACAAGCATACCAAATGTGTGTAATGTGTTCGGATCATGAATATCAGCATACCAAATATGTGTAATGTGTTCATATCATAAAAACAAGCATACCAAATGTGTGTAATGTGTTCATATCATAAATAATAGCAAACCAAATATGTGTAATGTGTTCATATCATTAATACAAGCATACCAAATGTGTGTAATGTGTTCGGATCATGAATATCAGCATACCAAATGAAATAACCAGCAATTTTTATTCATTATATTCAACTGTCTAATTAAAACTATATCAGAAAACATCTTTATTAAATAAGACATTGTAAAACTATGAAAAAGAGTACAAAGTAGTTACCTAACTATACTGTACCGAACGTTAGCCATCGGCTTCTGGTCGTTCTTAGCTGTTGGTTTATCTTTGATGTTATGTAGGATGTGAATTTCAGTTATTGGTTTATTGTTACTCGTAAATATTTTACTTTAGTGACATTAGTTATTTGCTCTCTGTTATTATCTTTATCTTTCATGAAGTAATTTTCTATTGTGTCTTTTTCCCCTTTTAGATTTTTTAGCATTAAAATTGGAGTAATTGGCTTGTTTCCTTTGATTTGGAACAATTTCTTCGTTTAAGGACTTAATGAGTATTTTGTGAGTGGTTTGATTAATTCTAATTTGCATTCTGAGATGACTTTAGGATAGATGTTGTCTGGGCCCACCTGGCTTTGTTTGGGTTCGCCTCTTGGATGGCTTTAACACTGTTTCTTTATTGATATTGATGTAACGTCCCACTTCACAGTTACGCCCCTTTTTCCCCACGTTACCATGATTCTTACTCTTATAAAAAGGTCTATATAATTTGGTTTTGAAATATTTTCAAAATGGTTCATAGTAATTGTAATTTTTGCTGCAGCGAGTTGGGCGAGTTTGCATAGCTATGCTGCAATAAGACATCACTGGTGTTACAAAAGTGACTTTTATAGGATTACAACATATGCATGTAGTTATTAGCCTTTGAGGACTTCCTTTTTTCAAAAAATCTCAGAGTGTCACTGTACCATCTCTAGAATATAGACCAAGCTGGTCAACCTACCAGTTACTGTGCATTTTATGCGGGTATACATTCCTGCTATGAAAAAAAATACTTTTAATATATTCTGTGTGGAATTCCTTTTTTCACCATGGGAATCTTAGACCTTAATGTATATAGAATAAAGAACAAAATTTAACTTTATAGTGAAACCTGAAGTTGAAATACAATTTCTTTTTGGGAATGTTGTCCGATCTGTATCGTTTTTCTCTTCGAATACACTGATGAAAAATATCATAAGAATTGTCTTTTCTTCGTTGTCCTCTATCATGTTGCCTTTCTTATCTGTTTAATTTCTCATTTTTGTCCTTGTTTTGTTGTTTGTTCTGACATATTTTCAGAATGATTTGCTGTTAATACTTATTGTTGATGCAATATCTTTTTCGTAGTTATATTATGCTAGTTTAAAGGAATATGTAGTCTCGTTGCTTGCATTTTAGTACTTTTTAAAAGTTTGGGTGCTTTTACAGTAAAGATAATGTTTTCTAGTGCTTCGTTTTCTCTTTACTTTTAGTTTGGTTTCATTATCTACATACGGAATCTTACTGTTGAATTTGGGGTTGTCCTTGCACACCGGTATGTGTTTGTCTAAACTGTGGTTAAATTTATCAGCTTAGGACTTCCTTGACTTATCAGTGTTTTTGTTATTTAGAATAATGTCTCAATTTATCGATGCTATTTCTTCCTTTATATCTTTGTAACCGTTTTTAAAGTAATTTCGTCTGTTTTTTTTTGTTATGTATAACATTTGAAATTAGAATAAAATGGTTCATGGTCACTGTTGCCAACGCTTGGTATATGAGTAGTATTGTCCACAATGTTTTTTTTTTCATTTGTTATTGCCAAGTCGAATAAAGATGGGTATTCGTGTTATCTGTATCTTGCTGGCCTTTGTACGTGTTGTTTTGAAAAATTGTCTCTGATAAGTTCATCAACTATATTTGCCGGGTGATGAATACTTACATTTGTATCACCTCTTATCCAAGTCAATTTCTTTAAAATTAAAATCCCCTGCAATGCATATGTGTGAGCACTCACATGTACAAACATTCATGAATATATTACCTAATTCATATACCCTATAGCATTTCTGATGATTGATTCTGTAGACACATCCAATGGTCAAAGTATCCTGATTTTGTAATTGAATTTTGACCAATTTTAATTCACCCGCTTGTTCTTGTTTGTCGAATCAAGTCGTCGCATTTAATTTTTTTTAATTTAACTATCCGCAAACAAGAGTGCATATCTGACTTGACCCCAGCAATCACAGTTACAGAACATATAAGATTATCTAACTTTCAAACTAGAGTGAATGTCAGACACCAACAATAACAGTCAAAGAACATATATGATTATTTAACTTTCAAACTAGAGTGAATGTCAGACACCAACAATAACAGTCAAAGAACATATATGATTATTTAACTTTCAAACTAGAGTGAATGTCAGACACCAACAATAACAGTCAAAGAACATATATATGATTATTTAACTTTTAAACTAGAGTGAATGTCAGACACCAACAATAACAGTCAAAGAACATATATGATTATTTAACTTTCAAACTAGAGTGAATGTCAGACACCAACTACATTTATCACAGAATTAAATAAATAACATATTTCCTTTGTTTAAACAAAAACTACCCCACACACACATGCATGCATGCACCTACACATATACACATCATTTTTATGTATAAGTGATCACAAGTATATTTTAACAAATATTATTTCTGGTTATCTTACAAAACGCAATAAGAAATAAATCAATGTCAATAATGTCTGATATAGCTAATGTAGTGTACATGTGTATTTAATTTTACTATATTAGGTGTTGTAAGGTAGAGACTAAATACATACACTATATAATTTAAATACAAGAAAACATGATGTAATTTTAATTCTATAATGCGACAACAGAAAATAAGAAAAGAATATCAAAACGGTTGATACATGTAAATACATAGGAATATTTAACTTTAATTTATAAAATACAAAATAACAAAAAAAAACATGGAATTATAAAATAGTGGTCGCATGTATTTGCGTGTGTTTATCGGTGTATATGGAAAATATCACATGTCTATGTATCATGTTAGTTTCTTAATTTTTTTTAACCATATTCAAAGTCACACAGTGTCAGTTGTTTTTGTATTTTGACCGAGTGTAGATGGTCAATACACAACCATTTTGAGCCATTTATGGGTAAGCATAAAGGTCAACAGTTACCTATCGCGTATAATGTTTTGTATTTAGCACAGTGTTTCAACTACATTTAGAAATGTCTATTATAATCCATGTCATTAATAATATTCACAATACTAGCAGCGACTCTAAGATATGCATCATGAATATATTATTTGTGATTCTTACAGCTGTTTATTTGTGCTATTTAGGTTGTTAGAGCCTTCAGTGTTGAGCAATCGTCATGACTAGCGTTATTCCACTAGAAATAATCATTCCTATGATAAAAAGACCTTTCCATACATCTCTGGATATTGATTCCTTTATTGACTTCTCAATATCTTCAATGAGATTTTGTAACTCTTGATGTTGTATTGCTGATAACTTTCAATGTACCTATTTAAAACTTTCCTAGTGGCTGCCTATATGAAAATACATATAGTGGCTATCTCCTTGTTGGGACACATCTTCGATATTCTCGAGCAAGCCGACTTTCATATCCTCAGCCTCACAGCTCGTACTTTCATTTTCTATTCTGGCGACATGCTAAAGTTGTAGGTACGAGTCAAGCTCGCTCCAAAACCTTTATGTGAGAAAGTTTGCCAGTTACTTGCAAAAGGACAATGGTTCTACTCAGATTCACTCCACCAATAAAACTGGATATGCCATCATATAACAGGAAATGTATGATGACATTTAACCTGATTTGTCATTTAGCTGTATTGTTGTTTTAGACACAACTAACTAATAATAACTAAAACTTTTACCTGTTGTCTCGTAGTTTTAATGTTGAAAAATGATTTTTGCACTACGTCCTATTTTATTTTAATGTTATACCAAACAAAAGTCATTTAACTTTATAATAAACATCTTAACTAAACCCGTTACCCTTAAACACTTTTCCATATCTCTGTTGTACTTTACCCTCAGTGTTAACGTGCTCCGGTGAGGCCACTTAAAAACTGTTATCAAAACCTTAGATACTGTATGAAGCGATTAGCTCTCCGCATTGTAGCATGTTTAACCCTTTACTTCATATAGACACCTTTAACACCTCTAATATTGAAAGCATTAATTCACCATGTATCAGCAATTGGTGAGTTATGTTTATTTTAACTGACAGAGTGGAAAACAGTGCAGGAAGTGTTCAGATTGCTCGTTACGAGCAATCTGAACTCTTCCTGCACTGTTTTCAAAGACCTTCTGTGATTGGTGTGGGAAAGCCGGTATCTATGAAGTATAGGGTTAAAACACAGGCAAGAGTAACGGAGATTGATTAGTTCCCCCATCACATCTGTTTTTGGGCTTATTTTGTCACGTAATACCTCCGATAGCTGTCTTGGTATGCCGTATAAGAATGTCCGTTATAGTGTTTTCACAGCGGGCGTGTGAAGACATTTTGGGGTATGTGGGCCGTTGCTTGAAGTAAAAGGCCTTTACTTAACTTATGTTTATAACTTTCTTTTATTTTGTTATATACGATGGATTAAACATAGATTTAAGAAAAAAATAAAAATAAATAAAAAACACAGATGGGGTGAGGGACTAATAAAAGTCCGTTACTCCTGCCTGTGGTATAAAACATTACAACTGTTTAAGTCGGAAAGCATACGAGATATGCAAAATCTTACAATGTATATATTTATATATGGTTTGCATTGTAGCTAGGCGCTCTCGCAGTAGTCTGGTCTGTACATTTATGTCTTGGTTATTCACAAATAATTATCTCCATATATATATCATGCATTGTGAATGAGCATCTGAAAGGATCCCAAAAATCGTAAATTCTGTTGTTGTGAATTTAATTATCTCCCTTTATGAAATTAAATATATATGAATTCACTGTATCTATGTGATCCAACGGGTTTATAAATATGTCCTTTATATAGCATGTGAGTAGTCATGAATCCTTACTGGATCCTACTCATATAAAGCTATCACTTCATGTATGTAAATTTGTCCACCCTGTCCAGATGTGTTGCATGTAGTTCCATAGTATATAAGTCATGGTCGACACCAAATTGTGTTTGGCAGAGGCCTTGATATTATATCTATGGTTTGCATTGTAGCTAGGCGCATTCGCCGTAGTCTGGTCTGTACATTTATGTCTTGGTTATTCTCAAATAATTATCTCCATATATATATATATATATATATAAACTGCTGTTTGTTTTAACAAGTAAATCTTTAATATTTAACATTAATATTTAATTTTTGTTACTATCAATTGTTAACTCGAGATTTTTTTTTTCTCCTAGCGTTATTGATAAAGTTTAGTAAAAAACATTCTCGTTTTGAATTTTTTGTTTCATTTGATAAGTACTTGTAAGAAGATTTTAGTCACACTGATTTCAGCCATTGACTAGTTCAACAATTCCATAAACATGTGTTTGTTTATATTCTTGTTTTGCCCATAAGTCAAATACTTGTAAAATAATTATCATACTTTGTACGGTTTATTGTGAGATTGCCTTTATCCCACTAGACCTATTACGAGGAAATACGCACTTTTTCTTATTCTTTTCTTCTTCTTCTTCTTCTTCTTCTTCTACTTCTTCTTCTTCTTCTACTTCTTCTTCTCTTCTTTTACTACAAGATTGGACTCGAACCCACGACAACAGCGATGAAAGATAGATGCTTGATCATGTAACAATTCCTAAGATCATACGGCCACGGAGGACCCGGATGGAGACAATTCAACGTTTAATGTCAATCTTCATTTTTTTTTAAGTTGCCGGCGTTAAAACTTTAAATTCAAATATCCTGAGGATCCTGAATCCGAATAATTGAGGTCGTAGGTTCGAGACCAGCTTGCTCCAAGCACTTTATGTGGAAAGTTTGCCAGTTACTTGCAGAAAGGCGGTGGTTCTACTCAGATTCATTCTGAGTTGATCCTCAACTGATTAAACTGGATATCTCATATCTAACCTGAAATATGCTGATTTAAAAAAAAAGTTGAAACCCGAAAGACGAACGGCGAATAACAAGCTGAGCTTAGTCTGCATACTGACTTCCATTATTTGATACCGGCATTGTTTGAACTTTTTGATATGTTAACTTATTATACCGTGCACGATTAGCTCAGTCGGTTACGCTGCGTCTGACTATCAATCCAGGGGTCGTGAGTTTGGATCCCCACCCAGCAACAGTCTCCGTGATGATTAATATACGACAGTGTGTCTCATTAGCATTCGCATCTCATCGCTGATTCAAGTGGGAAAGTAATCAGTTACTTGCGGAGATGGGTAGTTGCTCCAGTACTGGTTAACCTTCCAGGATCCAAGAAAACAATGGTCAGGTTGACTGATCGTCTGTTAGCCTTCGATGGCATAAAATTAACGCTTAATATTCAATCAATCGATCAATCATTAACTTCTGATGCAAAAGCGTTTACTTAATGATCCTCGCAGTTATCTTGTTCCGGTTAGATAATGATATCGATTTTGTATACCTACAAGCACGCATTTATAGCTTTATTTGTAAAAAAAAACAACACGAAAAAACTACTTTTTTGACTATGGTTAAATATTATGCATGTAACTAAACAATGACATGTGTATTGTCCGTAAGGTTTTACCTGGTACTCATTAATCTTCTTCAATATGTTCGGGAGCTGAAACGCCTCCTCCGTGAAGCTCGTGAGTGCGATATAATGACGATTTATTAATGTGTTGGTATCGGTTTATTAACAGTAATATCACTATTTACGTTCGGACACCGATAATTAATTTACGGATATACAGTGTTAGGTAAATCCTGACGCACATTTAACAACGAGACTGTCATCTACATTGACTTATCATTGGGTAAATAAACTAGATATGGTTCAGATAGATAACAATTTAGGTTACATTGTATTTTACGGTGTCCAGTTGGGGGCCATCGCGGCATATTTATTAAATTTAGTAAAGTCGAAACAACAAAACAACGATGGCGAAAATGTCGAAACTAAGATGGTGAAAAGTCGAAACAACGAAACCACGATTACCGTGATTGTATGAATGTCTACTTTCGCTTTCCTGTTTGCGGAAAATTATTAACCTACTTTTAATTTGGTTTAAAGATAGCTCGATAACTTGATAACGTTTATTCAGATAACCCAAAGGGTTTAAAAGCTCATGAGGACAACAGATCTTCCGCGGCCTTGTGGTAAAGAAGGAGACGGCAGGTCGAAGGTTCGAATACTGATGGAATCACTTGAGTTTTTTTTTTGATTCAGCCGGTCGCTCAACCAGCAGTCAGTTAAATTGAAGGGTATCGAATGACGAATGAAATTTAACTTTGATCAACAAAAATGTGTCACATAAGCCCAGTGTAGCTGGCACTTTCAAAAGGGGTGACACTATAAAAAACAATCAATTACTTTTTATTTACATACATATTACAATATAAGGATTTGTCGAGCAAAATACTAAATCTAGTTATAGAAGGAAGAAACTGCTTCTTAGTACCTGTATCAATATATTTGTGTCATTATTATGGTAAAGCGATTATTACAGCGACTACACTTATAAACTTCTTTTTTCAAGGGTTCCAGATTTCGCGAGACACGCAGCATATATCCTTGCAGAAAATCATAAATAAACCATTTTTTTCTATATTTTACAGAAATTCTTCCGTTGTTTAGCAAAACTTAACCACCCATCCGGACGCCCATTATTTATTAGCATTTCAAAGGAAAGTGATGATTTAAACCTTTGAGAGCATCTGTACCCACAGGGTGAAGCCATGGCCAATTTTATTCCAATAAATATATATTATTCATATGTGTTTTACCATTAACCATCTTCAATGATGCTAAATGTATATGAATGAACTATGTATAGATAAGAGTTAAAGATGAACGAACTATTTATAGAATAGGGTTGAATATGGATGAACTATGTATATATTAGGGTTGAATATGGATGGACTATGTATATAATTGGGTTGAATATTAATTGACTATGTATAGAACAGGGTTGAAGATGAATGAACTATATATAGATTAGGGTTGAACATGGATGAACTATGTATAGAAAAGGGTTGAATATGAATAAACTATGTATATATTAGGGTTGAATATGGATGAACTATGTATAGAATAGGGTTGACGATGAATGAACTATGTATAGAATAGGGTTTAATATGGATGAACTATGTATAGAAAAGGGGTTGAATATGGATGAACTATGTATAGAATAGGGTTGAATATGGATGGACTATGTATAGAGTAAGGTTGAATATTAATGAACTATGTATAGAAATGGATGAATATGAATGAACTATGTATATATTAGGGTTGAATATGGATGAACTATGTATAGAATAGGGTTGACGATGAATGAACTATGTATAGAATAGGGTTTAATATGGATGAAGTATGTATAGAACAGGGTTGACTATGGATGGACTATGTATAGAAAAGGGTTGACTATGGATGGACTATGTATATATTAGGGTTGAATATGGATGACCTTTGTATAGAATAAGGTTTAATATGGATGAACTATGTATAGAATAGGGTCGAATATGGATGGACTATGTATAGATTAGGGTCGAATATGAATGAACTATGTATATATTAGGGTTGAATATGGATGAACTATGTATAGAATAGGGTTTAATATGGATGAACTATGTATAGAATAGGGTTGACTATGGATGGACAATGTATAGAATAGGGTTAAATATGGATGGACTATGTATAGATTTGGGTTAAATACGGATGAACTATGTATAGAGTGAGTTGACTATGAATGAAATATGTATATAATAGGGTTGAATATTAATGAACTATGTATAGAATAGTGTTGCATATGGATGAACCATGTATAGAGTAGGGTTGAATTTTAATTAACTATGTATAGAAAATGGTTGAACATGAATGAACTATGTTTAGAATATTGTTGAAGATGAATGAACTATATATAAAATAGGGTTGAATATGAATGAACTATATATATAATAGGGTTGAATAATAATAAACTATGTATAGAATAGGGTTGAATATGGATGAACTACATGTATGTATAGAGTAGGGTTGAATATTAATGAATTATGTATAGAATAGGGTTGAACATGAATGAACTATGTATAGAACATTGTTGAATATGAATGAACTATGTATAAAATAGGGTTGAATATGAATGAACTATGTATATAATAGGGTTGAATATTAATGAACTATGTATAGAATAGGGTTGAATATTGATGAACTATGTATAGAATAGGGTTGAATATGAATGAACTATGTATAAAATAGGGTTGAATATGAATGAACTATGTATATAATAGGGTTGAATATGGATGAACTATGTATAGAGTAGGGTTGAAGATGAATGAACTATGTATAGCATAGGGTTGAATATGGATAAACTATGTATAGAGTAGGATTGAAGATAAATGAACTATGTATAGAGTAGGGTTGAAGATGAATGAACTATATAAAAAATAGGGTTGAATATGAATGAACTATGTATAAAATAGGGTTGAACATTAATGAACTATGTATATAATAGGGTTGAATATGGATGAACTATGTATAGATTAGGGTTGAATATGGATGAATTATGTATAGAGTAGGGTTGAAGGTGAATGAACTATGTATAGAGTAGGATTGAAGATGAATGAAATATTTATAAAATAAGGTTGAATATGAATGAACTATGTATATAATAGGGTTGAACATTAATGAACTATGTATATAAAAGGGTTGAATATGGATGAACTATGTATAGAGTAGGGTTGAAGATAAATGAACTATGTATAGCGTAGGGTTGAAGATGAATGAACTATATATAAAATAGGGTTGAATATGAATGAACTATGTATATAATAGGGTTGAACATTAATGAACTATGTATATAATAGGGTTGAATATGGATGAACTATGTATAGATTAGGGTTGAAGGTGAATGAACTATGTATAGAGTAGGGTTGAAGATGAATGAAATATATATAAAATAAGGTTGAATAGGAATGAACTATGTATATAATAGGGTTGAACATTAATGAACTATGTATATAAAAGGGTTGAATATGGATGAACTATGTATAGAGTATGGTTGAAGATAAATGAACTATGTATAGAGTAGGGTTGAAGATGAATGAACTATATATAAAATAGGGTTGAATATGAATGAACTATGTATACAATAGGGTTGAACATTAATGAACTATGTATATAATAGGGTTGAATATGGATGAACTATGTATAGAGTAGGGTTGAAGGTGAATGAACTATGTATAGAGTAGGGTTGAAGATGAATGAAATATATATAAAATAAGGTTGAATATGAATGAACTATGTATATAATAGGGTTGAACATTAATTAACTATGTATATAAAAGGGTTGAATATGGATGAACTATGCATAGAGTAGGGTTGAAGATAAATGAACTATGTATAGAGTAGGGTTGAAGATGAATGAACTATATATAAAATAGGGTTGAATATGAATGAACTATGTATATAATAGGGTTGAACATTAATGAACTATGTATATAATAGGGTTGAATATGGATGAACTATGTATAGATTGGGGTTGAATATGGATGAACTATGTATAGAGTAGGGTTGAAGGTGAATGAACTATGTATAGAGTAGGGTTGAAGATGAATGAAATATATATAAAATAGGGTTGAATATGAATGAACTATGTATATAATAGGGTTGAATATGGATGAACTATGTATAGAATAGGGTTGAATATGGATGAACAATGTATAGAGTAGGGTTGAAGATGTATGAACTATGTATAGAATAGGGTTGAATATGGATGAAATATGTATAAAGTAGGGTTGAAGATGAATGAACTATGTATAGAATAGGGTTGAAGCTGAATGAACTATGTATAGAATAGGGTTGAATATGGATGAACTATAAATAGAGTAGGGTTGAAGATGAATGAACTTTATATAAAATGGGGTTGAATATGAATGAATTATATGAATTGATTATGTATGGAATAGGGTTGAAGATGAATGCTAATCACATTTCAAATGAATGAAAACATATCTTATACAAAATGAAAACAAAATCTTTGCAGACGAATGATTCTTTATTGCATATAAATTATTATTTTCTATATAAGGGCAAAACCTGTATGCGAGAAAGTTTGACAGCTACTTGCGAACGGACAATGGGCCTACTCAGATTCATTCTGAAGTCTTCCTCCACCACTCAATCTGGATATGGCATATACAATCTGAAATGTGTTGAAAATTGCGTTTAACTCCATTAAAGAAAGAAATACATATATAAGTAAGAAAAAATAAATACGTGCATATATTACACGACATACATAAAAATACTAAGATAATAGTTGTTTGTGCAACAACTACATAATTATATGCAGAGCATATAACGACCAAGTTGCATCTGTATGAGAGAAAAAAACGCTCAAATACATCTGTGGATCGGAGATAAATATGGTTGAATAGAACAGTCTGAATTTGAGGGCATTGGCAAGGAAGAAATGTCTTTTACACTTAATAATAATAATGAAGTAATAATGATACAAATATAATAATAATAATGAAATAATGAAACAAATATAATAATAATAATAATTAAGTAATAATGAAACAAATATAATAATAATAATGACGTGAAAAATATAACAATAGAAATAATGATAATAAGAGAAAGAATAATAATTATAATAATATTCGAACTTTATTTGATTTTTGCATGATTTGACATTCTTTACACATGCAGAAAAAAATTAATTTAATCCTATAATAATATCCATTATATTCTATTCTATTCTTAGACAATAGTGCGTCACGTGTTTATAATCACGACGTCGTCACTAACGTTACTAAGCGACGTCATTATCAACGAAAAGTTTACAATTATAAAGTGTCTGTATTAAATCGTATTTTTACAATTTATAACTACAGCGGGGAACTAAAGGTAGGTCGCGTTTTCTATTATATATTCGAGACTCGTTGCTACTTGATATATACATAATTAAAATGACATGTTTGATACAGCAATATGTACCAAAATCAAAATGATTTAATCAAGATAATAGCATAAAGCATTTGCCTATTACATAAAGCAGACTCTGTTTAAGCATACATTCATTGACAGTGATGTTACATCTTTCATATACGATGTAGAACGTTTGCTTCTGAACTGCCTTTTATCTATATAGTATTTGTAGAATATGCTGTAGATGTATAAATACAGGTGATGTGCGCGCTGTAGTGACTGTACATGGGTCACTTACAACAGTATCGCTGTTAAGCTAGCCTTTACAGCGACACGGTTGAAGTGCACTTACTGTTTTGAAAGTTAAGAAACGAAGTACGGGGTAAGTACTTGGATGGGTGACCGCTGTAACTTTAATGGCGACGAGGATTAACTTTCGAACCTTCGTCTGCACGAATCTTTCTTTCCTTGGGACGGGGCAAGATATGGCCAGGAACTGCGGGAAGCCACAGGCTGTGCAATTGGGGCTAAGCCCTAAAGGTTAAAGAAGGGAGGAGTGTAGTGAATGTACATAGGTCACTTACAACAGCCTCGCTGTTAAGCTAGCTTTCATAGCGGCATGGTTGAAGTGCACTGACTGTATTGGAAGTTAAGCAACGAAGTACGAGATTAGTACTTGGATGGGTGACCGCGGTCACTTTAGCGCTTAGTAGAAGCTTGGGGTGGAGTGGGGGTTTGGGGTAGGTCTCTACCTTAGAAGGAATCAAAGAACGGCCCCCGTCCTTCCGCAAATAACTGGCAAACTTTCTCACATTAAGTTTTTAGACCGAGCGCGCTCGAACCAACAACTTCAACGATGAGAGGTAAGTGGTTAACAGACGGAATCAATTGAGACCACTCGAATTATATGATTAAATCCTTCTGTAATTGTTACTCTTCAATATTTGCTTCCATTCAAAAGTTTTGGTTTATCTTATATCTATTGTTGCTTTTATATATGCTACCGTCAGTTAAAAACATTGACTTGTCATGGTTTAGTCGCATTGGAATTTCTTTTCAACATTTTTTTATTTAAACAACTTTATATTACATCGATTGTAAAACAAGTTACTGCTATTCAAATCATGCTCGAAAACTTTATGGGCATAAAATGTACTAAGCATATAATGAGATTTAGTGTCTTGTTGAAGGACATCACAGGGCACCAATCTTGACACCCCTCCCTCATCCCAATCACCCCTCTCCGGTCATGTGCATGTCACACTTTACACTTTACAATTGCAGAATGATCCCGTTCGGTTTCATCGCTACCCTGGTGTCCGCAGCTAGAGACAGATTTCTACCGACCCCGCAGCCTGAAGGTAATACAATAATTATAGTAATAGTAATAGTAGCAGTAATAGTACTGGTAATGGTAATAATAATAGTGATAGTAATGGTAATGGTTATAGCAATGGTAATGGTAATGGTAATGGTAATGGTAATGGTAATAGTAATGGTTATAGTAATAAAAATAGTAAGAGTAATGGTTATAGGCATAGTAATGGTAATAGTAAGAGTAATGGTAATAACCATAGTCATGGTAATGGTTATAGTAAGAGTAATGGTTATAGTAATAGTAATGATAATGTAAATGATAATAGTAATGGTTATAGTAGTGGTAATGGTAATAATAATAGTAGTAGTAATGGTTATAGTAATAGTAATGGTAATGGTAAAAATAATAGTAATGGTTATAGAAATAGTAATGTTAATGTTAATGGTAATGGTAATAGTAATAATTATAGTAATGGTTATGGTAATGGTAATGGTAATGGTAATGGTAATAGTAATAATAATAGTAATAGTAACAATAATAGTAAAAGTAATGGTTATAGGCATAGTAATAGTAATAGTTATAGTTATAGTAATAATATTAAAAAAATATATATATAATAATAATAGTAATAATAACAATAATAGTATAAGTATTAGTAGTAATATTAGTATTAGTAGTAGTAGTAGTAGTAGTAGTAGTAGTAGTAGTAGTAATAGTAGTAGTGGTAGTAGGAGGAGTAATAGTAGTAGAAGTAGTAGTAGTAGTAGTAGTAGTAGAAGTAGTAGTAGTAGTAGTAGTAATGGTAATAGTTGTAGTAATAGTTATAATAAAATTAATAGTAGTAGTAGTTAAAGTAAAAGTAATAGTAATAGAAATGGTTACTGTAAAAGTAATGGTATTGGTGATGGTAATAGTTATAGTAATGGTGATAGTTGTAGTAATACTAATAGTAATAGTAATAGTTATTGTAATAGTAATAGTAATAATGGTAATGGTAATAGTTACAGTTGTAGTAATAATATTAGTTATATTTATTGTAATAATGATAGTATTTGTGATAGTTGTAGTAATAATAATAGTAATAGTTATAGTTATTGTAATAGTAATGGTAATGGTAATGGTTATTGTAAAAGTAATAGTTATAGTAACAATAATAGTTATTATAATAGTAATGGTAATGGTTATGGTAATAATAATGGTGATAGTATTAGTAATAATAATGGTTATTGTAATAGTAATAGTAATAATAAAAGTTATAATAAAAGTAATATTAATGATAATGGTAATGGTTATAGTGATAATAATATTAATAGTAATGGTTATTGTAATAGAAATATTTATTGTAATAGTAATAGTTATAATAATAGTTATAATAATAGTAATAATAATAATAGTAAAAGATAAAGTTATAATAATGGTAATAGTAATAGTTATAGTTATAGTAATGGTAATGGTAACAGGCCCGTAGCTACTATGAGGCTAGGTCTGTAAAAGTTGAGACACTATATTTAATATACTTGTGACATTTTAAAACTAAAAAAAATATGATACTAAGATGAAGTATTGGTCAGGCAGCACACGATGTCTTAATTTATTTTGCTAGGGATGGCAAACTTTGATTTTATTGCTGCTATTTTGACCCAACATATTCAAGACTACACTAGAACATTGTCTGTAAGCTTAAGACTGTGATTGACTACAAGACCACACTGAAGCTAGAAATTAGTCAGTACTTTAGAAAAGCTTCGTTCTGAAAGCACGTAGAGTTTATTATACCTATTATACCAACGTGCCGACACTATTGCCAATAGGATATAACATGTAAGATCTAAACATCGAATCTCAAGTATGCTCTTCCATTGTTCATCGCAATCCCCTCTTCATTCTTAAGAGGTTGTTGCTATTTATTTTTCCTGATGGTGCTTGAAGCCAAATTATAATGAGTCAGACGTGTTAATGGACTTTTATTATATATATTTTCTTAAAAATAAATAAAGCAAGAGCTGTTGGAGGGACAGCGTGTTCAACTATTTCGATGCTGTTCTAAAACAACAGCTTTTTTTCAGGAAATAAGTACCAAAAAAGACAAGTAAAACTCAGGGTGTTAATTAAACTATAATTATTTATTATCTGTTAAAAAAATTTAGCAAAATAATTCACCAACACTATTTATTTTCATTATCAACAGCTATGTTTTTTTGGAAAAAAACAAAGTGAATGACTGGCTCATATTGCCTTTATATTAATTAATTCAGCATGCCGTATAGGCCTATGCACTAACTTCACCTCAGAGGTTAATATATCGGTACAAGTTCATCTTCATCTAAATGGATCTATAGTTGAAATAATCTTGTACCAGCATGCACAGTTTATCACAGCTGGAAACCCTTTCATGAAAATGAAGAAAATAAATCCCTTAGGTCGTACCAATTTTGCCCCCAGGGTCATAGCTTTAAACAAATTTGAGAGAGGACCGCAAACTGACCCTATTTCTCAAACATCTAAGATCAAGGCATTGTATAACAAACTTTAACCTGCTAAAAACAAAATTTCTAAGTCTAAAAGGGAAATAATTCTGCCAAAATGCAATCAAGAGTTATGATTTTTGTTTCTATGAGTTTCCTTGAGGATGTTGAACGTACAAGTGAGGTTTTATTCCTGTCCAATGAGAGACTGATGAAATAGGTACCAAATCAAAAACTTTAACCTCTAAATATCTCTAACCAAATTTAGTCCAAAAGGGCCATAACTATGTAAAGATGAAACCAAGAGTTATGTTTTTATATCTCTGCCTTCCATTGATGATACTGAATACATATGTGAAGTTTCATTCATATCTTATGAGGTGTGGCATAGATATCTTACCTTATAAAAAACTCTAACCTGAAAAAATAAGTAAAAAAAGGCCATAACTCTTCCAAAATGCAATCTAGAGTTATGGTTTTGTGTCCGTTAGTTTCATTGATGATCCTGAACACACATGTGAAGTTTCACTATATCAAATTAGTGGTTGCATAAATATCTTACCTTTAACCTGGAAAACCAACGCCGAGGCCGAAGCGAATACAATAGCACCTTCCCTCCCCCTATTCTACGAATAATTGAGCTAAAACATCATAAAGCGTGTATATATAATAAATATAATCTTAAATATCAATCCCATATTTCAAATGATTCTTTCATTGCCAATTGGTTCTCGTCCCTGTGAAATAAACTTCAGTGCATTGCGCAGACTGAAGACGTGGTCAAGAACTACCGCCATAATGGTAAAGTAATGATGTTTGTTAATGGACCGAGCATTGAAATTAATAGCCTTGAAATTCTAAAGTTATGGGGCTCTTCTTGGCACAGGAAAAATTCCTTGGCTTTTATTAAGATTAAAATAGTAGATATTAACGCAATATGTAATGGGATATGTATGTACAATTTGACAATAGAACCTTGTAAACCATACTGCTACTATATAAGCTATGTTTAGCAACGCTTGCGTTAGGTATTATGCCCTGTGTGAATCCGGGTGTGCCTCATTGTGAATAGAACATGATCCACTGACTGAACCCTTGTATCATAGTAAAGAACAGGTTCACACATATATTAAGCTATTATAGCTTTCTTCTGAACCCCTTCCGCATGTTGCCTAATATGTTTATTGAATGTATGACTACCATGTATATTGTGAATAAAACATTGTTTAAACTGAAGTTTGAAAACTTGGAATGAACTGCATCACTTTGAAGATGAAAGTTTTGGTGCCATATCTCTTAATTTATATCTCGATGTGAATGAAATGTGAAACCAAAATGTTCAGTCCTGTTTGGCGCTGTATAGTGTAATTTGGTGTGCCGTAAAACCCAATTCAATTCAATTCAGTTATGGTTAAAATTGTTTTGAGGAACATAATTTATTGATTTTTTTTTAATCATGGTACATTTGGGAAAAATACTAAATATGACTGTATGAACTATTGCTGTGTTGGTATACCATCAATAATCTCATGTTCGACTAATAAATAGCAAATTGTCACAATTTGTTATCAGATAGAACGTTGGTGAATGTGTAATCTAATACTTATTAAATGTTATTGATTTCAGTTTCAAAATTGATTTAAAGACTTATGTTACACAGTTGTAAAATAGATTATAATGATAAAAATGCATGAACGTGCATTGCCTGTCATTTGCATGATGTACCAACTCATTTATTTTGAAATAAAATATGTTAAGAGTAAAGATCTTATAAAAACGATGCCTTTGTGATGTTTGTGATTTGTTGTCGTTTTGGTGATTATTTATAAAAAATCAGATTTTTGGGTATCGAAATTAAAAAAGTATCTAAAATCAATACTTCGAAATGGGCAAAATAAGTTCTGAAATGCAGGAAAATGCAGGAAATGGCACACTCGTCCAAACATAGCTTTGTTGGAGCAGCCCCCACATACCTTTAGAATCGGCCTCCCTGTTTTTTAATGTCTAGCTACGGGCCTGGGTAATAGTCATAATAATAGTAATAGTTATAGTAACAGAAATATTAATAGTAACAGTTGTAGTAATGGGAACAGTTATAATAATGATAATAGTAATGATAATAGTTATAGTAATGGTAATGGTAATAACAGCAGTAATAGTAATGGTAATAGTAATAGCAGCAGTAATGGTAATAGTAATGGTAATGTTAATAGTAATAGAGCAGTGATAGTTATAGTAGTCATAATGAACAATAACAATATCGATAGTAATATTATTATTTGTAAAAATAATAATAATAATAAAAATAACTTAATTATAAGAGAAAAGTCAGTTGGACTAAGTCCAATCTTTCCTGGGGTCCTCAACAACAAACGTAAATAAGAACAGTGGTAAACATTAATTATATAACAAATTATCATCATATATACTGAGACAAGAAGGAGGTTAAACCTTGTATATAGAAACATTGCCAGGTTTACGCTGTGTTGTGATAAATGGTATTGATAGCCACTTTAAAGTGACCTGCGTGTGATAACATTTGTTTATTCTTTCAAATGTAATTCAGAGAACTCGGTGTGCAAATGAATTGATTTCAGTTAGTTCGATATACGTGTTTGGTCCTTTGGTATTCAGCATAAAATCAGAGACATATAAACAGAGAGTTTGTCACAACAGGGAATAAAAGCGTTATGTATTTTCAGATCCCAAAGACAATTTGTGCATCTGCATCTAGATCCAAATGATATTTTAAAAATATTTGATGCTATGGCTTAACCCATTCTATGTTTTGGGTCAGAAATTTGGGAGTTCAAATATGTTGACAAAATAGAAAATGTACAAATTAAATTATGCAAACAGTACTGTTATTTATCACAAAACACGACAAAATGCTTTGCTCAAGGAGAATGTGGAAGGTTTCCCCTTTGTACGTCTTATATGACAAACTCTATTAAATATTAGCTTAGGCTGACGCGCATGGATGGTCGCAAGTATCCGAAACAAAGTTATGCTATGTTGAAGAGATTAGACGAAATTTGTAGAAAAAACATGGACAGGGTCAATCTAAAATATGCTTTTTAAGTATGGATTTATATATGTGTGGATATCCCATAATGTTCGCGATGATGCAATATTCCTTAACATATTTAAACAGCGCATTAGTGATTGTTATTTACAGAAATGGCAAGAAGATATTCACAGTACATCGAACGCCTCTCATTACAAACATTTTAAGTCATTGCTTAATATTGAATCAAATCTAAGTTTGGATTTACCATACAAATCGAGAAAGACATTGTTAAATTTTAAATGCTCTTGTCACAATTTATTGACCGAAAAAGGAAGACATGTATGTATTGACAGAACTTTACGATTTTGCTTATCATTGTCATAATTCAAATGTGTATGTAATTGAAGATGAGTTTCATTTCTTTTTCGAACGCCCAATTTATGAACACTTTAGACTACTATGCTTTAAAGATGCCTGGCTAAGATCTAAACCTTTAAGTCTATTTTATACAATTATGTCCTAATCAGACAAACATGATATTATCTCTATCTCAAAGTAAAATGCTTTTGATAAAAGAAAACTGGAATCAGAAAATATAACCCTATAAATGTAACCTATCAAACACTTAAAAGTTTATTATGTTTTCAATTAGTTTGTTCTCTTCTACTTGTCGTTCCAATGTTTGTTTACAAAATGTATAATATGTTAATTATATTTTGGGCCAGTGGCCTATTTTACTGAATAAACTATGGCTATGTCTATTAATAAGTAGCTGTAGGTGCTTCTCTAAATTTCGGGTGGCACATTCCAAATCTTGGAAACACAACTCGTTCTGAACCAACCAACTTATTTAAATTTTATGATTTTTGTATAAAAAAAAAAGGTCTTGATTGTAACTTTGGGTGGTAAACTTTTTTTTATTTTTAATAAATGATTTTTTACGCTCACAGTTATTTTCAATGATCATTTTTACTTATTTTTTTCCGTTTTTAAAAAGTAAGAAATAAGAAGAATTTCTTTAAATATCGATACGAATTTCTCATATTCAAGTGAAATTGATATAGGCATAGTACCACCATTGCAAAAAAGAAGTGCTTCCGTGGGGTAGTCGCATGATGGCGGTTATAAATAATCCTCATTTCTTCTTCTTTAAAAATGCATTTTCCTTATTTTAATGCTCCTTTTTTTTATTAGAATGGCATTATTGATGTATTTTGAAAATTTTGATAGCATTGTCATGTTTGAATTGTGAATTTAGAAAAAAAAATTGATGCTTGGAAATTGGGGTATGAATACATGATTTCGGAAGTCTAGTTTCACTTTGTCACCAGTGTACACACTGAGCAGAAAAAAAAATCTCTTATATGACACATGACCCCTACTTTTCTCATCATATTTTGATAGTGCAGAGGTTGACAGACAGTAAAATGTAGGTTTCACTTCTTTCATTTGGGATTCTCCATGAATGACAAGCCTTCAAACTTTTATTATTTACTATAGAATAAAGAACAAAAATCACACCTATAAACACTTATTGTATACCAATATGCATATATCATTAAGTGAACACAATATAAGAGACCAATCTTTGGCGTATCTGTAAATGATTGTGCCATCCGAAATAGGATCAGTTGTAGTATAGCGGTATGTAGTGACTCTAACAGTCTGGACAAATTGCGTTCCTTTGTGCGCGGAGTTAGTAAGCACGAAAAAATATAACAATCGTCCTTAGTAACTTGTTTCACAACCGAAGTAAAAAAGCAACTTTATATATATTAATATATTAGAGGCTTCGGAGGTTAGTTTAAAGTTTAAACTAGTCTTCTACGACTCTTTTATATTTGCATACGAAACTGTTACTGTGATAATACCTGCTGTAAAGAATCGCCAGGATATACTCTGTCTACTCTATTTGTTTTAGAAACGGCCATACCGGAGAAGACAGAAGTCGTAACCCCGGCCTATGTGCCTGCCAATGATCTTCATACCCGAGAGGAAATGCCCATCAGACCTAAAAGAAAACGAAAAAGTATGTCATCCGGTATTATTAAAATACAGGGTTAAATTAACTTTGGTGTTGCCGTTAAAACCAATCTGTGATCATTAAAATCCCTATATACGGCCGCAAATGTTAAATTAGAGTATACTTAAGCTTAATCAAACGCACGTACAGGTTTTTTTATTTTAACCATCGCTCGATGAACCAAATTACTCGAGCGACTAGTGTTTAAAATTAAACTTGCCGTTTAGCCGAATGACGCACCGCTATAAAGTAGTTCCTGATGAAAATCGTTAAACTCTTCAGAATATTTCATACGTCTTTATATTTTGACATTTTACGTATAAATATTACATTTAAATCGACAAACATATTTGGTTTCTAAATAAATGTATTTAAACTACTGTTTACACTGTTTACGGTGGCGTTCGGCATTGTAAATAAATGACGAGGTAATACGTAAAGCGCAATTCTACTGCCAGTATACGTATATATGTGCAGTTTTTAATACCCGCAAATCTAAGAGTACTAACCAATGAAATCTCAAGAAATTTCTGAAGGGTGTTGGAGTGATTTATTAATTCCTAATATTCACAATCTTCAATTTCACATTTTATTAACGATAGAAAAAAAGTTAACTGCCATTATATACATGTGTTGTAAATGTTCATTATTTGTGTGTATCACAGTAAAATAAATATCTCATAATCGCAATATGAAAAAAGTCATCAAGTACGATATGATAAAACAATGAACATAAACATACGTATTTTAAATGCAATAGTAACCATTATTTTTTCATCTTGACTGTTCAGTATGACTTTATTGACGTCGTTTGTTTTTCGGGACATTTAGCATATACGTAAGAACCGTATGTTCTCAAGTGAATAGACCTGATATCTGTCCTTTCACATTGTTTTTATACATAACATTATAGGCTAGAACCCGTGGTAAATTTTACGCCGGGACACGGGAAAAATGACGTTAAATGTGATTTATTATTAAATTAAAATATATAGAGCATATCAATAGCATAGTTTATATCCGTCAACATCAAATATCGTTCCACGACCTTTATTCTGATATATAGTATGTATAATTCCAAAAATGATAGCAGGATTCGGGAACAGTTTTATATATTTCGGGTATTGGTTTTATAACGCAAGTACCATTACCGTGCGCGACGTCTATGAATTTTGGGACTGGCATAGAATTCCCTGTCTTTTCATATGGGTTTTATAGACCTGATTCGGTAGATATCAGGTTCTTTATATAGATTAAACTATCCCCCTCAATAATTTATGAAAACCTTGCCAGAAAGCTACGAATACCACTTAAAAGTTTCTGGCTTAACCTAACCTTGATTACCTTCAACGCTTGCTTTTCTTAAAGAAAAATACGTTGACATTTGGTTTAAACTACCCTCTAATTTATGAAAAACCTAGCGAGAAAGCTACTTATATCAATAAAGGTTTGATCTAGTCTTGTTCATCTTTGATGCTTGTTTCCGTAAGAATTTTTTTGTTACGCTTTATGCAGAAAAAAAGTTCGAGCACACCATTAACGGTTCTGTTTAAAAAGTACGTGTAACAAATATTTTATTTCGATTATTTCATTATCAATTATATATTTCAAATAAAAACATTTATGAAGCAAAAAATTTACATGTGACACACAAAACAAACATCTAACGAATGTCTGCTGAAAACCAAAGGAAATAACCGAAGAACTTCGATTGTTTGAATCAGCCAGTCAAAATCTTTATCAGAATATCGTTTTAATTATTGTCAAAGAATAAGTGTTCAAGATGTTTGTCTTTTAGAAAAGCAAGTGTCGACGATGATAAAGACTGTTTTAACACATCCTTTCTGTCGGAATCCGGTGCTCCATGGCGTTGATACAGAACACTGTTTATATGCATATATACGTCACATATTAGACATTTTTTTATAAATATATACATATTTATTTTCAGTCCCAATAAGCTCCAAGTCTCAGGTAGACCAAAGAACAAAATACTCACTGAAAACATCCATTACCGATGCCAGGAAAAGGTATTCAAAGAAGTAATTGCGTGGATTTTTTTATGAACAATCAATGAATAAATTATTTAAATTAACAATTTTGCCTTTATTGTATACTTTTATACAACAGCATGCATGTTGACGCCGCCCCAACCGCCATCCCAAATCATTTGTATCGAAGATTTTTTAGTTTAGCTGCATGTACTATTTCAACGTCTTTTTAGTCGGCGGGCCAGGCTCGAGCTAAAATCTTATTTTTGTCGAGGTGAAGGCGTAAAATTACCTGTAGTAAATAATGTTTATACATATTACATGGTGGCTCCTTTTGTGGTTCAAGAGTGCCAAAGGAATTGTGGAAAGAATAGGTACACAGGTTCTTGTTTATTCTTCATTTGTTAGTATGTTGTTTTTTCTTAAATCTGTATAGTTGATTTAAGCTTATTTATTTTACTTCGATTGTGAAACAAGTTTCACAACTTAGACAAATGATGCTTGATGTCTTCTTGCGTAGAACCAGTACTAAGCATATGCGGAAAAGGTGTCTTGTTCAAGGACATTACACATAGCCGTGGCGGGGGCTCGAATCAAGACCCTCTGATCGTGGAGTCGATGCTCTACCACTGGACCACGCGCTCCAGTGTTGTGTACCCCGCGTAAGTGTCCAGTCAATGTCTCTACTTTTACAATAGGGGTCGTAGTAAAGGTGTCACTCCACCATTGAGGTTTGCATGCGTGTCGTTCATGGAAGGGTCCAAATGAAAGAAGTGAAACTTACATTTTATTATTTGTCAATCTCTGCACTACCAAAATATTTTGAGAAATGTACGTGTCGTGTAGCATATAAGAGATTTTATTTTCTGTTCTGTGTGCACACTGCTAGACGTCAGAAATTTTGTATTCAACTTTTCCAAGCATAATATTTTTTTCTAAATTCATAAATTTAACATGATAATGCTTTCAACATGTTTAAAATACATCACCGATGTCATTGAAATATAAGATGAAACAAGATTATGTATAACCGGCATAAGAGGCATTTCCTGCACAATCTCGTTACCCCTTTTTTAGAGAAAAAAATATTAAACTTCAAGCCCTGGCAACCATGAAGAGCGAGTGTAAACTATATTCAGTTAAAACGTTATTTAACCAATACATGTATAAACATATGAAGTGTTCAACCTAACTTTAGATGTTGTCCTACTTTCTCAGCCAATGAAATCACTCAGGTGTGTTTTCAATATAAAAAAAATCATTTCACATAGAAGTTTCCATTTTCTATTGCATGAAAAACAGAACGTTCTATTTTGAACTACGATGGCAAATCAACATGACCTTATGCTAAAAGTCGAAGGAAAAGTGTCTGTTTCTGTAAGAAGACGTACCTTCGGTGCTGTTAACTGTCCATGCAAAAACTCATATTTTTTGTAAAATGTATAACCGTGACGGGGGACGTAGGAGCGTTTCAATTATTGGTTGGGGGTCATCCTTAGGAGAGTGTATGAGGATGTACTTCCAGACTCCAAAGTAACTGCTGAACCTGAATATTGGGGTTGGGTGGGCGGTCCCCCTTGCAATCACGGCTCTTACGCCTCTGGGATCGAACCCACGACCTTTAGATCATATACCTGATGCTGTACCACTGGACCACACGCTCCACTTAATAGCACTGATCGATCTCCATGCAGAGACGGCTTCGTCTTAGTTTTAGAGCTTTCACTAAATATTAAGAAAGTGATTTCCAAAAATGTAACCTGCAGCGGACACTTTTCTTTCGATGTTCACACCAGTCCATAGTATCAGGTCACGTCGATTCGCTGCCGCATGCAACTTCAGTGATGAACTCGCCTACTAAATCCATTTAATCCAATGAACGCTTACGAGGAGCGCGCAAAATATTTATTTTGAAATAAACAGTGCTAATGCGCACGCTCTCGTGTTGACATTCAATGTTTGTGTCTTTCTTGGGCTTAATTCTATAAATAAAAATTATGCAACAATACTTTGACTGGTACCCGGGAACGAGAACGAGAACGTAGAATAACATCTAAGCCGGTTAGAAATTACATGGCACGCTCTCGTGTTGACATTCAATGTTTGTGTCTTTCTTGGGCTTAATTCTATAAATAAAAATTATGCAACAATACTTTGACTGGTACCCGGGAACGAGAACGAACCGTAGAATAACATCTAAGCCGGTTAGAAATTACATGGAATTTTGTACTGTCATAGAAAATACCATATAACCTCTAACCTATACTTGTTACCAACAATTCTATGCATTTCCTCAGATGACGTCACTAGCTCCTGATTGTGCACTTAGACGATCTCTAACCGGTTTTGATTATTCATTATAGCGAATGGTGGTTAAAAGGCACGGACTATTTTAAATAGAAATAAATTGTTTCTTTATTGTACATTATCCTGTTATAAATGGTAATTAACGTCCAATAAAGATGTTCAATTAAGATATAGGTTACTAAATAGCATAATATTCATACATTTTTAAAATAAAATAAAAACTTCATGCTGAACTATTTTCGTACTGGATATATTTTTGATGTATTACATGACATGTTTTCTGTAAGAAACGGCAATATCTCTTGGATTCATGCAATAACTTAATTAAATAAAAAATTTGGGTGCTTGAATGCTGTCAGAGGAAATGACTTTGCTGTGGTACTCCTGACTTGTTACGAGAGAAAGTTCGATATAAAATAGTTCCAATGGAATCAAATTCCAGCGTTCATGCGATGGTACACAGGTCAGAGCATAAGCGCCACCTAGTGGTGACACAATACCAACAATTAGAAATTTTGAGTGTTATTAGTCCTGTTCACTAAATTTGCAAATGAAGCTCTCCGACTCATAACTCATATTTTTTTTTTATTTTGCACGCAATTTATGTTAAGATATATATACTGCCTTCAATCATAAAACAACTATTCGACCTCATTTTCTATCAAATTAGCCGGTTAGCTCATCCGGTAGTGCGTCTGACTATCAGTCCGGGGGCCATGAGTTTGAATGCCTGCCCGTCCACAGTCTCCGTGATGATTGATTTACGACATTGTGTATCATTATCATTATCATTCTTTTCTCACCGTTGATTCAAGCGGGGAAGTTATCAGTAACTTGCGGAGATGAGTGTGCTCTAGTACTGGTCTACCTTCCAGTATGTAAGGAAAGAGTAGTTAGCTTAACTAACTGATCGTCTGTTATCCCTTTATAGTATAAAATGATGCTAAATATCCAAACAATTAATCAATTAATTAAAATCGGACTGTCTTCATTTTCAAAACGTATCTCATGTAAACACAGTCTATGTCGTCTTTTTTATTGAATCAGTCTATGTTTTAAGAGCTCAGACAAGAAAGATGAATCAAACAATACTTAACGTGACAAAAACTAATATGAATATATTCATAAGCTCAAACTTTAATTTTAATGTAAATTTGGTAAGACAAAAAAAAACAAAAAACACTTACATATAATGCCAAAGAGGCCTTTTCTCTCTAATTCTCAATTAAATTATTTTATTCAGCACAAACACCATACAATGGGCATCGCCTTAACCATTTAGGCGGTTATATAATGAGAAGAGCTTGGCATATATATTACATAGTTTTTTATACATACATGTGTATATAGTAAAATTTCAAGTCATATCCATTTTCTGAGGCCTCTTCTCCCATATGTTTTCACATGTACTAAAAATAATATATAATGAAAAGTTTATTAATTAATTGTACTCGTATTTGTATTTATTATATTTTTCTCGATATCTCGAATGTTTCATGGTAACCACACTGAACAGAACAGCCAACCCGCCATTTAATGTACCTGGCATTTTACATTTTTTCTATAAAAAAAAAGGTCGAATCAATTTAAGACTTAAATAAGAAAGAACATTTTGCCATATAAAATCAATACATATTTGTCTTTGTTATGTCGTATACAAACTCTAATAACGCTGCTCAATAATCTAACGAAGATATTTGAAATGGAAAAGTGTCGTGTTAGCTGTCACGTTCTGTATATATAAAAAGCTGTGTTAACTATATCTCATATATTGTTTGGTTCAGAGGTTTGGGGTTTTATATAGAGAATAACGCTATTAAAACATATGCTTAACTTAAGGTTTTGTAAGATGTTGCTTAAAGTTATAAACAATCTACTCCTTCTATCAAAGTTTATGGGAAACTTGGGCTACTTCAAAATACAATAAGAACTTTGATTATAACAAGAAAACCTGACATGGCATGTACGGTTTTGAAAAGGTTGGTGTATGTTTTACATGAAATGAATATATTTCAAACCCATTAGATCAGAATGGTTCATAATTCTGAAAATTAGACAGAATATCATGCATGACTTCGCTTATACTCAATTTTTGTTCGGTTTTGCATGATCAATACTTTCGGGTTTGGAATAGTAAAGTGTTTTCACCGGCGGTAAAATTCTCAAATAAAGAGTTCATAAAAGAAGAACTAAATATTTTGTTTCATTTAATTTGTCATTGCATATGTGTAAATTTAATTGCTCTCTGATTGAAAAGGGTCGAATTTAAAACATTATCAGAGATCAAATATTTCCTAGCATGTGTTAATTGATTACTATTATAAAAATCACCTATGAAAATTTGATGTTGATGTCAGATTCCAGGCAATTTTGTATCCTTTTAGAAATGATAGTTTGACGGCATCGTGGGCGATAAGTTGATATATTATAACTCTGGAAATTGATAGGAATCATAAAACCTTAGATTTTAAAAAAACAAAAAAACTTGTCCAAGATATTATTATTCTATCAGCGATCAATATGCATCTTGATATGTCGCCATTTTCTTTAGACAAGCTTACAATGTGTAAGTTGACACTAGATTGTATTTACTTGGACAAACGATGTCACATGGCAGTGGTGGAGACAGTAGTTCACGCACCATGTCAGTTTTATTCAGTTAGCAGGATTTGGCTGTATTTTGAAAACTCCACCTTTGATGTTACTTATGAGCGTCTGTATATCCCTGAACAACATGGACGAGTCGATGAACACGATTGAACCGAACATGGCCACAAGTAAACCGACTCCGAGGAAACCAATGCTCACTGCAGACGGACGCTTGTCTTCTGCACTAGTCAACTTACGTATCGTTGACGACAGTGATGACGTATTTACAGCAAGTTCCTTCTGAAGAGTTTGGATTTTTTCCTGCAGTAGACAACAACAAAAATATAAAAAAAATGTCTTAAAGAGCAGGTCAGCAATCGTTCTTGGTACGGTGTCATGTTAGATCCTTTAATGCATTTTTTTTTTAAATTAAGTAAAGTCGGATGTGATCTGTCGAGACAAGAAAAATGGTAAATGAATTTTTCCTGAGTGATGTGATAAAACAAATTCTACATTCGTGCTCATTTATTTATGAATTTATCAAACTTGTTGGGCAAAAATTATATAATACTCGGCAGAGCCTCGCATAATATAACTTTTCGTACTCGTTTAATGAATTTGATCATGTAATATCCATTACAACGTACAGCAGTCCTGTCATTTTGTTAAGCCTATTTTTAATTTTACCTTTATCTGGTCGTCTGTTAAATTGACTTGTAAGCTAGTACACGGGCAGTAACACTTCTGTGGTTGAGTGGGTGCGGCTGCCGCTGATGTCACAACACTACCATCTGCATCTGTTGTCGTTTGAGAAGGTGCTGTTGTGGTTGGTAATGGTGTTGTTGTTGTTGTTGTCGTTAGTGCAGATGTTGTTGTTGTCGTTGGTGAAGATGTCGTTGTTGTCGTTGACGAAGAAGGTGTTGTTGTTGTTGTTGTTGTTGTTGTTGTTGTCGTTGGCAAAGGTGTTGTTGGTGGTGAGGGTGTTGTGGTTTTTGTCGATGATGAAGGTGTTGTTGTTGTTGTTGTTGTTGGCGAAGGTGTTGTTGTTGTTGGTGAAGGTGTTGTTGGCGAAGGTGTTGTTGTTGTTGGTGAAGGTGTTGTTGTTGATGATGAAGGTGTTGTTGTTGTTGTTGTTGTTGTTGGTGAAGGTGTTGTTGTTGTTGGCAAGGGTGTTGTTGTTGTTGGTGAAGGTGTTGTAGTTGTTGTCGTTTGAAAAGGTGTTGTTGTTGCAGTAGTAGTCGAAGTTGAAGTAGTTGTTGCTGTTGTCGTGGTAGTCGTTGTCGTTGAAGTGGATGTTGTGTCTGCATTATATATTGAATATATTATTTAGGATAATCTGTATAAAATAATTAAATGAGAACCGCGGTTTATGAAAACATCCATAACAAGAAATTGGCTTTGAAAAAATGATACAGCGAACAACATTTACTGCCACATATTATCATTTCTATTTTATGATTGCTTCGCTGGAAAGTAAAGAACGTCAGTTACATGCACCTATAGTAATGCACCTATAGTAAACTACAATACTGAGGCTGTGTGTTATTTTGACGGATGTGATTGCAAACCGTTTAATCAGCTGTCTTTTTCTTTATATTCTTTAAAGTTTACTTTAGACTAAATTATTTAAGCTCGATTGCGAAGAAAGCTCAGAGCTTATATGAACCGCTCTCGAGTTTGCTTCTTGAGTATAACCAATTTTTTGAGAGGCATAAAGGTCGAGCCACAACCTCTGATGCGAGCGGTAACATTCTATCCACTACACAAACTTTTAATGTTTTCTTGCCTTACGATCGTGGCTGCATTCGCTTCAACGTTTAATTTGTTTGCAAACGTTTGATAATAGAATTCAACTGTACGACATGTTCGCCTAAAACATTTGCTAACAGAGCAAAAACCTTCGAGAGCTTGTGTTTAATCAAGTGACTTGAAGAAAAATTGAGGGCCAGCGCCGATGTAGTGCGATTTGCGTTAATTTTTCGTTTGTTTGGTCAACGTTTGTGTTTATAAACAGAGTAAACATGTTTAACGGTCCTGAATGCAGACCTGGCCAGCAAGTCTTGATCACAAAACGCGCATATTTTTAAGCATCTAAATGAAACAGATGAAATATTTACAGGTAAAAAGTTCCCTGACACATGCGTTTGGCCTTGAGATAAGAAAATAAAGTCATGAAAAAGAGAATACTCGAATAGGCGATAGTGACAACCCAATACAACAGTAAGTGTTATTAATTACAATTCATGAAAAAATTAATGATTTAAACATATTATATTGCCGCAATGTGTACAATAGGGGCGAGCAACAAGTTCTTAATAACATTAGTTACGGCTCTTCCCATAAATAATTGATACAAAGATTAAACATGAAAAGAAATCATGGGTGATATTCATCAACCATTCTTAAGAACATTCTAAGACTTGAACTCAAGAATGAATGTCGAAAAATACACTAAGTGACCATTGTTTGAGACCAAATATTGTGACACCTAATATATAGCCAAAATCAAACACTTATATTTATCTGTCATGGTAAGGACCGCGGCGTGGTCCAGTGGTAGAGCGTCCGCTTCGCATGCGGAAGGTCGTGGGTTCAATCCCCGGCCCATACCAAAGACTTGGTAAAATGGTACTGGAAGCTTCATTGCTTGACGCTCAGCATTTAGAGGAGAGTTCTAGGTCTGGTCGGCCCGGTGTCAGTATAATGTGACAGGTAGGGGTATCATACCATGTGTCTGCGGCATGATACTCCAGTGTGACAGCGCTTAGAATACTGTCTCAAGTAGACACCGTCGCAATATGACTGAAAAATTGTTAAAAGCGACGCTTAACATCATACAACTACAACTACAACTGTCGTGGTAAACTAGATATTCAAGGTTGACATTCGAATATTCACGCTCAGACTAAGAATGTTTTCAAGAATGATTGGTGAATACGATCCCCACCCGAAGAGTAGATATCCTCATCAAGGATTATGTTGAATGTGGTATTTGATTAGTAAATCCATAATTCGTTAATATGTGTGTATGCTTGTACCTACTATAATTATTTTGAACATTGATTATGTTTATGGTTTGTTTTTGCCTGCTCGATCTTCGGTTTGTAATATATCTCCTTATCTTTATAAGCATTAGGAAAACACACACACGCACGTAAGAACGCATGCACGCACACAAACGCATATACGCACGCAAACACACACGCACGCACACATTGTCCTAAACAAAACCATTGTAGTAGTTTGCGATATCGTTCTTAAGAGGCTTTCAGTTGAATTGTAATTTAGGAAATATTCTATTTCGACACTTTTGTAGCATCAAAATCCCCTGAAATTTTTCGAATTTTATTCTTTCGGTTTAGTACCAACCTTGTATTTTTTTAAACCGTAAACTAACAAATAATCGTCTATACCTTTAAATGTTTTCTTCCCAATCACAGCGACAACCGGTATCTCAAAGTGATCACTGGTATCTGAAATTTAAACACCACTAAACGAATTTGGAAACTGACGAAATTGTTCACTATGGATGCAGATAAGGTTTTAAAAATGTCGCCGAATATTAGTGGCATATATTGGGAGAGATTCGGTAGGAAAATAGCAAACACGTTACTGTGTCATGTAACAGCTATCTGACTAATTGCATGCGCGATAAAAACTTGAGTACACGAAAATAAGATTAGATAATGTGCACACAGGTCAAAAGGTCAATCAGAAATTTGTTTTATATTACGTAAAATATATCAAATCCTTTGTGACCGTGTTCACGTAGTCTGTAGTTCGATCCCAGCTCTCCAGATTGGGGTCCGTTGAATAGCAATGTTGGGAAATCCCCATTTGAGCACGTTGATTGGTCAGTTGCGTCAACTAAAAGTTGAGATGACGTCACAGTTTAGTAAGCGTTCAATTGCTATGAATTGTGGGACAGGTATATAACTCCCTGTGTTTTCATTGGGGGTTAAAAGACCTGATTCGGGAAATATTAGGTTCTTGGAAAGACTAGTGGTCACGCCTACCAATATTTAAATCAAGAACGAAAGGAATCGAAGAAACACTAATAAAAGTGATAGTCCAACGTGGATAGTGTGTGTAGTTATTTTGAGAACATTGTCATGATACTTAATTTGGAAACCGAGAAAAAACTTGGCAGCAAGGAGTGTTACTATGGCATCATATACATGTCATTTTAATAAATAAATCCGGAATGGCACTTATTAAATGTATCTGGCAACCTAGCGGCAAGAATTGCTAATTTGGAAACCGAGAAAGGAAGGAAGCTAGGATTGATTCCTCGATATTTTATTGATCTTTACTAAGTCTTGTTGGTTCAGGTATGGATATACTTACTAACTTGTTGATCAAGATATAATAATAAAAGTATTTATTTAACGAGGTTACTCATTTGAACAAGTCAGACTTAAACATATATTCAATGTTTGCGAATTTATTTACTTACTTGTTTGTCCAAATAATGACATATTAACTCTGGTCCAGATATGGACATAATTATTTACTGGTTGTTCCCGAAATGGACATATTAACTTACTAGTTGTTCCCGAAATGGACATATTAACTTACTGGTTGTCCCAGGTATGGACATATCAACTCACTGGTTGGTCCAGATATGGACAAATTAACTTACAGGTTGGTCCAGATATGGACATATTAATTTACTGGTTGTTCCAGAAATGGACATATTAACTTACTGGTTGTTCCAGAAATAGGTATATTAACTTACTGGTTGTCCCAGGTATGGACATATCAACTCACTGGTTGGTCCAGATATGGACAAATTAACTTACAGGTTGGTCCAGATATGGACATATTAATTTACTGGTTGTTCCAGAAATGGGCATATTAACTTACTGGTTGTTCCAGAAATGGACATATTAACTTACTGGTTGTTCCAGATATGGACATATTAACTTACTGGTTGGTCAAAATATGGACAAATTAACTTACAGGTTGGTCCAGATATGGACATATTTACTTACTGGTTGTTCCAGAAATGGACATATTAACTTACTGGTTGTTCCAGAAATGGACATATTAACTTACTGGTTGTTCCAGAAATGGACATATTAACTTACCGGTTGTTCCAGGTATGGACATATCAACTTACTGGTTGGTTCAGATATGGACAGTTTAACTTACAGGTTGGTCCAGATATTGACATATTTACTTACTGGTTGGTCCAGATATGGACATATTAACTTACCGGTTGGTCCAGATATGGACAGTTTAACTTACTGGTTGGTCCAGATATGGATCTATTAACTTACTGGTTGGTCCTGATATGGATATTTTAATTTACTGGTTGGTCCAGATATGGACAGTTTAACTTACAGGTTGGTCCAGATATTGACATATTTACTTACTGGTTGGTCCAGATATGGACATATTAACTTACCGGTTGGTCCAGATATGGATATATTAACTTACCGGTTGGTCCAGATATGGATATATTAATTTACCGGTTGGTCCAGATATGGACATATTAACTTACCGGTTGGTCCAGATATGGACAGTTTAACTTACTGGTTGGTCCAGATATGGATCTATTAACTTACTGGTTGGTCCTGATATGGATATATTAACTTACTGGTTGGTCAGATATGGACATATTAATTTACTGGTTGGTCCAGATATGGACATATTAACTTACCGGTTGGTCCAGATATGGACAGTTTAACTTACTGGTTGGTCCAGATATGGATCTATTAACTTACTGGTTGGTCCTGATATGGATATATTAATTTACTGGTTGGTCCAGATATGGACATATTAACTTACTGGTTGGTCCAGATATGGACATATTAACTTACTGGTTGGTCCAGATATGGATATATTTATATCCGGAACTGTTTCACTCAAGTTGACTTTTAAACACTGAACCAACAACGTACCAACGTCCAGAAGAGACCCCACAGGGAATGTCTGTACCAACAAAAAAGCAAATATATGGACATGAAAAAAAAAACACATATAACTGTAACCGTACATGTAGTACAACACCTTTTTCAAACAAAGCGTTATAATGAGGGAAATTAGAATAAGAATAGAAACGTATGCTCAGACTCATACATTCCAATAAACCTAGTCGGGTCCCGTTAGCTCAGTCGGTAGTACGTCTGACTATAAATCTAGGGGTCGTGAGTTCTAATCTTCGCCTGGCTGCAATCTCCGTGACGACTGATATAAGACATTGCGTCTTGTTTCAGTCGCCTTTTACCGCTGATTCGAGTTGGAAAGTTATCAGTTAGTTGCGAATATGGGTGTGCTCGAGTACTGGTTAACCGTCCAGGATCCCAGGAAATAGTGGCAATGTCAGCTGATTGTACGTTAGCCCACGATGGCATTAGCATGACGCTTAGTAATCAGTCAGTCAGCAGGTCCAATGAAACGAACTCAAGCTAAGATTAAGAAAATATTGTTTTTTAGCAACAAGGTAATTAAACAGATAAAACATCAAATATGAAGAACGTTTATATAGTAATGTTTATATTTCTGATTCCTGAATTACGCAGCTCGAGTACAGCTTAATCTGGTGGCTGGTGCTACACAAGTCGTTATTCTTCATCAAAGGCTCAAGAAAATGGAGACTGCATTTTTTTGTTTTCTGGAACGCGTTCAGCGATTCCTAAGAATCCCTGTATTCACGAATATCAATATTATTTGTTAACCCTTTACTCCATAGATACGCGTTTTCCCGCACCAATCACAGAAGGCCTTTGAAAACAGTGCAGGAAGAGTTCAGATTGCTCGTTGCACTTCCTGCACTGTTTTCCACTCTGTCAGTTAATCTAAACATAATTCACCAAATAATTCAAAAGCCTTCTATATAAGGTGTCCAAAAGCGTCAGTCTATATTCGAGGTGTCCAAAGGCGTCTATATTAGGTGTCCAAAGGCGTCTATATAAGAAGTGTCCAAAGGCGTCTATATGAAGTAAAAGGTTAAATAGATTTACTTGATGTATTTTGTTTAAAGTTAAATGCTTTAACAAACTAGCATATTTTTTTTAAACTTATTTATTTTTACCTCGATTGTGAAACACAAACCATCGTGACGCTCGAGGTCTTCCTGGGTAGAACCAGTACTACGAAATGCGGATAAAGTGTCTTGTTTTAAGAACACCACACATAGTCGTGGGAAAGGATCGAACCCACGACCCTCCGATCAAGGATTTGATGCTCTACCACTGGACCACGCGCTCCACACATATTTATTGCTTACATACATGCATATATAAATACACATATATAAGTAGGACGGTTTGGTCCGAAGTTCTACCAACAATGGTTACGGCCATTTTATGTGTTTTGTGTGGGTCCGGATAAGAGTAGGGCTGTCGGTCTTTGCAGGGGGGTGGGAATCTTCCGGATGGTTCTTATGTTCTTTTTAACATTTTTGTGAGGTTAGTTATTGTCAAATTACAACCCCGTGTGTTTGTTCCAGTAGTTCCAGGTTGACATGTGAGTGATAGCGTGAATTGTAGATCAACCATTTCTAAAGAGGAGTCACATTGAGTATTGGTTTTAAGGTTCTAGGTTCATTCTGAACGTACATTCGATAATATGCTTTCGTAAATTTGTTGTTTTTTTAGTTCTTCTATTCCGATGGCGTCATATATCCCTTATTTGTTGGTACTCCGTAAAACCTTATCTTCAATTATTCAGTCATTCATTCTTCTAAACAAGGGCGTGTGTATTGGGAAAACATAACACTAACTAAACATATCACGTATGTGACATAAGTTTTAGGTGTATACAGTAATATTGTGAAATATTTTATTGTTATCATTATAGCATTGATAGATACTCTTACTTAACAAGATCAACGTTGTGTTTTTTAAGTTTCTTGATTAATTTTCAAAATTATCGAAATTAAAATAAATTCATTTGAGTTTTCGAATGTCAGAAAACGTTGGGTATATTGTACTCACTTATGTTTTAAATTAGATAATAAACTAACCGATAAACTTCCCCGTTTAAACGTCTTCATGGGGACCGACGTGAGACAGCCTGCGTCACTGTAGCTTAATGTAAACGTCGCCGTTGTCGCTGTAGACTTTAAACTGACCTCCATAACCAGGGTCGGACCGTAAACACTAGGTAATAGCTGCACTAGGTCTAACTGTGATATAAAAAAATTTTTTTATATAGTTTATATATGGCATATCCAGTTTTATGCTGGCAAACTTTCTCACATAAAGTTTTTTTTAAGCTAGCGGGACTCGAACCTACAAGCTTAGCGGCGAGAAGTAAGTGATATTGAGACGGCGCCTTAGACCACTTGGCCACAGAGGAACCTATTTGAAAGAGTGAAAAATCCTTCTAAACACGATATTATATGGGCAACACAGAGACATAATACACAGTGTAACCTGACGTTAGTTGGTGGTTGAGCGTTGCAATCCTCTCCCGGTCACGGTATCCATGATTTTTGATTGATATACGACATTGCGTCTTATTTTATTTGCATTCGTCTCCTACCTCTGATTCAAATAGGAAAGTTTTCAGTTACTTGCAAAGATTGGGTGTGCTCAAGTACTGGTTAACCTTCTAAGATATCAGGGAAAAGGGTTAACTGATCATCAGTTAGTCATAGATGGCATAAAATGTAATAGTGTAGTAATAGTGTACGCATGTACATCTGGTACATGATTTATATGAACGCATAAGGCAGTGTTTTAATAAGTAAAGCTATATAATGATTTCAATATAAGTTTCGTGATATAAATTGTACAAATGTATAAAATATATTAAAATAGAAGCAAAGGTGAAAGTGGAGTTGTTACAATACATATCAATATACAATACATATCTCGCATTCAAACTGTTTATCAAAACACCCTCAAAATTCTTATCAGTAAAAACACGATTATAAAACCTGATATTTCTGATTTAGAAAGTTTCTAGTATAAAAGTACTAAGTTTTGTACTAAATGTACTATAATCTTCTTTTAATTTAACATATTGACCAATCTTAGGCATGTTAGGGTTATGCCCATGATATTTATTCATATATTACGATACTTTTCTCAGATCAGAATATATCACACATTCAATAATAAAATGATATGCATCCTCTAATTTATTACAAAACTTGCACTTCCGTTCCTCAAATGTTGTTCTAATTAGACGTGTCTAACGGCCTGCCTCAACTTCTAAACGATGCGACAATACGCGGGACAAAAGCTTTAATGAATTCATCAAGTTTGATACAGTCAAATCACGCTAAATATTCAAACAAATATATTACGTTTTACCTACTATTTAAAATAATAGCTATACTTTTGGAGAGAAGAAAAAACAACAACAACAAAAAAAACTCAACATTTTACCGTCATAAATTGGGTGGCATTGGAGGAAGACCCTGTTAAAAGTGCCTCAATTGCGACAGTTCCTGGTAATGTATTGCCTAAAATAAAGAGTCTCTGGATAAGTAGTATTCTAGCATGCATGATCAGAAATAAAAATGTATAAGTAGATGGTCATTGTAAACATGGACCGGTATTCACAAAGCGTTATAGTTAGAAATTTTGACTAACATGTATGTTTATATGTTTTAGACTCCTTATTGAGTCCGTTGAATAACAATGCTGGGAAAATCACATTTGAGCACGTTGATTGGTCAGTTGCTTCAGGGAAATTTAAATGACGTCATGGTTCAGTTAGCATTCAAATGCTATGAATTGTGGGACAGGCAAAGAATTCCTTGCTTTTTCATTGGGTTGGGAAGGGGATAATAGACCTGATTCGGGAGATATCAGGTCCTGGGGTTGATTATAGTGATACTTATCTTCTTTGTTCCAATATTAAAGAGTGCAATAATTAAATACTGAACGACGAATATCAAACTAACTTTTTACTGTTGTCTTACATAGCACATTTGCAGTAATACCGACCTGATATCTCACGAATCAGGTCTATTAACCACCAATGAAAAAAATAGCGAATTATATGCTTGTCCAACAAGTCATAGTATTTGAACGCTTAGTAAACTGTGGCATCATTCAAACGTTCACTTGCGGCAAATGACAAATTAACGTGCTCAAATGCGGATTTCCCAACATTGCTATTTAACGGACCTAATTGGAGAGCTGGGTCCGTCCTGCAGACTAACAATATGAAGAATCTTTTAATCCTCCATTACAGGAGAGCATATATAACATCGTATATAATAGAAATAATTATGCACAGAATAGAAAGAAAGAAAAACAACAACAAAAACGTACAACATTAGAACATACACACACGTTCGGACTAGCTCGCACACATATATGCACATACAAATGTATGGTTTTACATATACATACCTGCAGATACATGTTCAAGCTTATATATTCACATATAAACATTTTGTTTAAAACATATATATGTTTGTGAGATAAAACATTTCTAATTTCTATGCAAACATTAATGAACCCATCATCACTGTCAATTACATAGTAAAAATAGAAAAATATTTTTTCAGCAACGTTCTGCAAATTTCCAAAACCGAATGGGTGTTCCTTGTCGAAACAAAACAAAAAAACACACACCCTGTGTTATGTACTTGCAGAGAGAAGAAGTGCGCAGTTTTGCTGTATATATGTATATATCATTACAACTATAATATCAGTATTAATGTTTTAATGTTTGTGTGCAGAAGTAAATGCTAATAATCTAAAATTCTATGTGAATGTGTTAATATGTGTAATTGTAGCATTTTTTTTTGTTCGTTTATTATGGATGCTTTGGAAAACAAACAGAAAATGTATAAAAAGAAAATATTGGCGATATTAATTTCATACCTGGAACATGGTAGGCGTTTCCAGCGTCGCTACTACTACCGCCACAAAGAACAGAACTGTCCCCGGGGCACGGCAGGAAACAAAACATGCTGCCGTAGTCGGTAGGCGGGAAACTGGCGTCGTAGTTGGCACAGTAACATTGCGATTTGTCCTGCAAATAGTTCAGAATAGGCATTTTTCTAACTGTTGTGCATGTGTAAAGAATATCGAATCACGAACGAATCGAATGAAATTTATGTAAGATTTGCGCGTGATTCAACATTCTTTACACATGAATACAACCAGAAAAAAATGAATTTAGTCTTATAATTCCAATCCTGACGACAATCTGAGACGCCCTCGAGTACAGTATACAAATAAAAGTTTAATCTCCTGCCTAGCAAGGTTTCAATGTAATCTGTCTCCTGCCTAATAAAGTTTCAATGTAATATGTCTCCTGCCTAGCAAGGTTTCACTGTAATCTGTCTCCTGTCAAGCAAGGTTTCAATGTAATCTGTATCCTGCCCAGCAAGGTTTCAATGTAATCTGTCTCCTGCATAGCAAGGTTTCAATGTTTTATGTCTCCTGTTCAGCAAGGTTTCAATGTGGCCTGTCTTCTGGTTAGCAAGGTTTCAATGTAATCTGTTTTCTGCCTAGTAAGGTTTCACTGTAATATGTCTCTTGTCTACCCAGGTTGCTATGTAATATGTCTCGTACCTAGCAAGGTTTCATTGTAATCTGTCACCTGCCTAGCAAGGTTTCAATTTTATATGTCTCCTGCCTAGCAAGGTTTCAATATAATCTGTCTCCTGCCTAGCAAGGTTTCACTACAAAGTTGCGTTTCATTCTTTTAGCACGGTAGCAAAAGTCTTGGACTTAAAAATAAGTCCTGTGTAATTTGATTTGAAATATTTTTAAAATGGTTCATAGGGGCTGCGATTTCTTGTTGCAGACGAATAAAACAAAAGCTGACATGGCATAATCTACAATAAAACATCACTGGTGTTAAAGTGACGTTTATATGAGTTAACAGATGCATGTATTTATAACCAGTTGACGACTTCGTTTTTTAATAGAAAGGCTTAGGCTGGCACTGCACTGTCTTAAAAAAGCAAACTGGTAAACATATCCGGTATTGTGCATTTTTATGTGCCGATACATCCCTGCTATGAAAAGAATATTTTTGAAACTTTGAATTTGTTTTACCTTGGAAGTCCTGGGCAGCGTTTCACAAAATAACTTACGATAAAAATCGACGTAAGTAAATTTGACAATTTCTCCGTTATGTGTTCAAATTTTGATGGACATTTAAAATGATTGTATTTTCAGAAAATATTTAACTTTCTGCATCATTTGAGCCAATTTGGCTTCATTTGGATGAAAATTAAAACTATTATGAATAATAGCTGGTTTACGTTTACGACGATTTTTGTCGTAATTTTTTTTTTGTGAAACGCACGCCTGGACCTTATGTTATATAGAACAAAGAGCAATATCCAACTGTGTGGTGAAGCCAGGGGTCGTATTCACCAATCGTTCTTAATAATTATCTAAGACTTGAATTAAAGAATAGAGACCATTTTTGTAGACAAAAAAATGCCTGCATGCAGCGACACCTTATAGAGTATCAAATAAACTCTCACAAAATACTGCATCTGTCATGGCAAACTGAACATCTAAGGTTGAAATATATATACGATCCCTGGAACACACTTTTAAGTCTTAACCCTTTACTCCATAGATACGCGTTTTCCCGCACCAATCACAGAAGGTCTTTGAAAACAGTGCAGGAAGAGTTCAGAGCAATCTGAACAATTCCTGCACTGTTTTCCACTCTGTCAGTTAATCTTAACATAATTCACCCAATAATTCAAAAGCATTCTGTATTAGGTGTCCAAAGGCGTCAATATTAGAGGTGTCCAAAGGCGTCTATATAAAGTAAAGTGTTAAACACCTACCACAAGGACGGCCGCAGTAAATGTTGACGATGCGGATGTACAGCTGTTGATGCATTTCTGCGGGGAGTTGGCCGCAACGTCCGTGTAGAAATGTGTCCAACTGGTCAGTTCACTGTTGTGCCAGCAACCTTGTAATCCTAAGATAAATACAGATAAATATGTAAATGAATAATTATATATATATATATAGATATATAGCAACAGCTAGAGTACAAACATTTATCAAATTATGACTTCAAATTGACTGAAAACGTGTGGCGACAATGTAACTCACGTAGAAATCTACGAGTATGTAATTACTAATTGACCTGCTGCCGACTGTCAATCAAAAAATTACGAGCAATCTGAACTCTTCCTGCACTGTTTTCAAAGACTTTCTGTGATTGGTGCGGGAAAACGCGTATCTATGGAGTAAAGGGTTAAAATCAGCGATCGATATTATGTCCAGGGCAGCCACTTTTTCTGAAACAACGGAACGGTCTCTAAGTAAACATACAGTATATTACATTGAAAATTTACTTGGACAACTAACGCCACGTGACCAGTGGGCGGAGCGATAATCGCTCTTGCGTCAAGTCAACTGAGAGAGCAGTTGAGTCTAATTCATATTGCTGAAGTTCACGTACATGTTCATGGAATTGCTAATGCTTACAGTTTTATCTCGTCTTTTGTCCTACATCAGTTTCATCTTCACTTACAATGTAGACAATTAGTTCTGCGGATAACTCATAGTCATTTCTACAGTCTACAAAATTGTTAATACACTCAATTCCAAAAGAAGCATTACACTTTTTATTTCACTTGTATGTCAGATATAAACAAAGGCATCGCGATTGCTTCTGATCGTCGATTGCGACTCGGCCTACCAATTTGTTAGTTGTTGCTGGTTGACTTGTCCTGTGGTTTGTTTTATACTGAACATGTCTTGTATACATGAGTGTAACATTTTTTCACATGCAATTCAGGACAGGTCGAGAGCTTGTAAATAGTATGTTTCGCAAAATTCGTCCGTTGCGTGCGTGCACGGACACACACTCCTAATTTAAATGGTGACAATGGATACCCAATTGATAATTCAGCATAAATATAACTTTTTACTGAAATTGGATATGCAATGTAACAGAAATTTAGGAAACAAAACTGTAAGGTTTATCTTTGGAGTTGAGTGTATTTACATTCATGACGTAACACCTTCATTGATTTTGTTGTTCATTATACCCATCGAGGTAACAGTTTGAAGCACTTCCAAACTTGATGTTCGACAATACTCCAATTAACTTTGTTGATAACTATAGACACCTTGGCATCACACTAAGCAAAACCGGTAAATGGAATGACCATACTGATAATATTTTAAAATCTGCCTCTAAGGTTATTGGTGTCATGAGGAAAATGAAATTCACTTTTAGTAGAAATGCATTAAACCAAATTTATCTTTCTTATAAACGTCCAGTTTTAGAATACTGTTCAATAGTATGGAATGGACGTACTGAATATGATTCTGAAATGATTGAATTACTTCAAAATGAAGCAGCAAGAATAGTAACTGGTACCACCCGATCGATCTCCTTAGCTAATTTATACAGAGAGTGTGGATGGGTCTCTCTTGCAGAAAGGAGAAAGCAGCATAAATTGGTATTTATGTACAAAGCTACCCATAACATGATCCCGTTTTATATAGCAGACATTTTCCCTTCTTCTGTAGGAGATAACGTACCATATTTCTTAAGAAATAATATTAATATAAATATTCCAAATACTCGGACTGAACTAAGTCGCAAATCATGTATACCCTCATCTATTTCAGTTTGGAACTATTTACCAAACGAGCTCAGAGATACTGCTACAGTATCGACTTTTAAATCTAGATTAAAGGCCTATCTTCCAGAAGTAGTTAATCCACCCTCTTACTATAGTGATGGACAGAGATATATTGCTGCTATGCATGCAAGATTGCGAACCAACTATAGCAACTTGAACAATGACCTTTACCTTAATCACCTACGCGATGACCCTCATTGTACCTGTTCAAATTCTATAGAAGATGCTGATCATTATCTTTTTAGATGCAATATTTTTAGGAACCAGAGAATCGTCTTATTTGACTCGACTAGAAATTTTCAACCATTAAATGCAGAGCTTCTTTTATTTGGAAAGACTGCACTTTCTGTTGATGAAAATATTGTTGTTTTCACAGCGGTTCACGAATATATTAAAACAACAAGTCGTTTCAAAGAGTCTTAAAATGACAGCTCATTGTCACACAAGAAATATATTATTTTGCCGGTTATATTTAAAACAAATGTATCTTACATACAATATTTTGTATTATTCCTACTTTTAATGACTCAATGGAGAGGAGCGACACATGTCTTATTCACCTGACCACGGACAATTTCGGAAATATTTTTTGCCACTTTGGAGATTCGAACCCACGGCCCCTGCGGCGTCAGCGCCTAGCACATTAATGACGACGTCTCTACCGACTGCGCCACCGCAACAACGCCAAAAAACGTTGCACAAATAGCGCATATATTGGCGTCGCCATTAATGTACACAGTCGGTAGAGACGTCGTCATTAATGTGCTAGGCGCTGACGCCGCAGGGGCCGTGGGTTCGAATCTCCAAAGTGGCAAAAAATATTTCCGAAATTGTCCGTGGTCAGGTGAATAAGACATGTGTCGCTCCTCTCCATTGAGTCATTAAAAGTAGGAATAATACAAAATATTGAATGTAAATATTATAAATCCCGCCTATGTCCTGTGTACATTAATGGCGACGCCAATATATGCGCTATTTGTGTATCTTACATAGCTTTTAATTCTAAGTACCTGACTTAACAGACAATAAATCTATCTTATAAATGTATATCTTATCTTTCTGCTGATGTATATTACTATCGCTCATTCTTTCTACTTACACATGTTGTTTCTTTTTATTATATTCTTTTCACTTCTAATTTTTCTTCTGTTTATATAAACAGCTAAAGGCATTGTGACAACCTTAATTGTCGTTTAGTACATAGCCATTGTCAACTGAATTGTGTTTGTAAAATTATAAGGGAAGGGCCGAATCTAAGTTGAGAAAAACTTGTGGCCCAACCCATTTGCTATATACATGTATATATTGGCAATAAAATATGTTTAAGCCATATCCATCGAGGGTCAAGTCAAGATCATCTGCAACGCTTGCTTTTCTACAAGACAAACGTCTTGACAATTTACAATGTATGCAGAAGAAAACAAAACTGTAAATTTGGAAGTAAGATCTCATTTGTTGAAACAGACACACCTTTGCAACGGTTATGAAATTTATAAATATTTATTGTGACCGAGGTCATTGCAGTTGTCTTTTACAGTATGTTTGTCAAATAGAAAATAACAAAAATGGATATTATTCTTTTCACCATCATTTTTCGTTGTTTTGACTTTTCACCATCGTAGTTTCGTTGCTTTGTTGTTTCGACTTTACTCGAAATAACAAATATGTCACAATGTCAAGTTTCTGTCAAGTACCACTAATCACATATCAATAAAATCATCACAACTGTTGCCACTATCACGAAGGGCAACGTGAGATAGATTTATGTGTTGTACATCCAATGATATCAACAAACAACTCGTGAAATTTCCAGAAAACTTTTTGTCGTAGTCTTGACCGAGAACAGCCGTAAACACTGCAGTCAAATATAGTTGGAAACAAAGCTGCTTATCATAGATGTGTTCATATGCGGTGCTGCATTAGTGCGCGTTGCATAAGTGAAGTACGTTCATCGCAGATTTTCATGTGTAAATGCTAATAGCAATATATTTAGACATAAGTTCAATATTATGAGCCCCATAGAAAGAATGGCATTAAAGCTATGGTCACCAAAATAGACGAAAGTCTTGCATTGGCAATAGAAGTGTGGTATTTCAGTGTCCGATGGGTATACACGAAACAGATCAAGGAGACATATTTCGAAAGTTGTTAAAATATTTAACTCTGAAGATGTGAACCAAATATTATCAAGATATTATTTGTTTATGTTCTATTACCAATGTAACAATACTTATTGAACGCCCCTCGTATTTTAAAAAAGTTGCTCTGAAAAAAAGGGATTTAACTGCAAATTAATATACATGTTCAGTATTAAAAAAAAAAGTTCAAAGAGACAACTGCAATATCTTTATTTGTATATATCTCCCATTTTATACTTAGAAAATTGGGTACGCTAATTTTTTATGGCATGCGTTTTTATCTCAGTATGTCATACTGCACAGTAAGTTATTGAGACATGCTTCATATTACAGCCATTGCCAGTACTCTGTCTTTTGGTAACTATTGTCCAGACCACTATCTGTTTGTTTCTGGCTGAAAGAATCACATTTCTAACTGTGCTTATCCTATATACAGTCAACCTTGTCTTAAGCAGCCATTTAAGGGAAAAAGCAACAGTGACATTTTAAGATTTTAAGTTGTCGCGTTGCTAGGTACATGTTAATTTACTCTGAAAGCATTGACATTTCCTCTGTATGAAATACCCGACGGCGGTCTAGCGCTAGAGCGTCCGCCCAGTATGCGGAAGGTCGTGGGGTTCGATCCCCGGTCGGTCATACCAAAGACTTGAAAAAAACGGTACTACAAGCTTTCCCACTTTGCGTGATGCATTTAAAGTATATAATATAGGTCTGGTCTGTAATGTGACTGGATGCGGTATCATACCAATGTGACAGCTCTCAGAATACTGTCTCAGGTAGGCACTTTAAAAGTTGTTGAAAGCGACGCTAAACACCATACAAATAAACAAAATCATATGTATAAAGTACAGCAATCAGCACGTGATATAACTAACCTACTTCAAACATATGCCGCAATATCGTATTAACATTTAGCAAATGTGGGCAACGCCTTACTCGTTAATGATATGGTGCTACGTGCGAGTGTGCACGTGTGATTATTAGTGTTAGAAATTTTTAATTTGAAAAATTAAAACCTAATATACGTATACATGAACTTGTATATCACATCTATTTCTTTCCGATATGCAGTTTATAAAAAAAAGTATCTGAAAGTACTGTTAGTCCGGTTTTAATAAATATTCATACGCCATTCTAATTTGATCGATATCATTGTAGCGTTCTGTTATTTTATGCATTTTTTTAAAAAAAAGATGGCATAATACTATGTCCGCAATAATTTTTATTGTTTGATTTGCTTCTGCTTGCTTATATTAAATGAAATTCGAGGAATAAAAAGTAGTCCCTGGCGCGTATGATCATTGTGGTGGTGATCAACACTGCAAATATTGATCACGACAACATAAGCAGAACTATGCCCTCGGTATAAAGCCTGCTTAATAACACAATTATGTGCATTGTTTGCATCTATTTATCCGCAGTCTGAAGTGCCACTTAATTCGTTTTTTCAACTTGGTTTCCTGCTTGACACTTGATAAATGTAGACACTGGATGTATACTTACGCCGCATGACATAACTATGGCTGCAAACGGTGTAATGGATGCATTTATATTTGTTTTCTATCATTTAGCCATTACCTCATTTGTTTACAATTCGTGTTATTGTGAAACAGTATTCGACTCTTCTTTTCATAACACAATTGAAGAGATAAATTTGGATGTAAGATCTCTGAAAAATGAGCTTATATCGATAAAAGATGAGCTAACTGCCGTCAGAAATGAGCTTTATTCGTCAAGAAAGGAGCTGACCACAGTCAGAAATGAGATTTGGTCAACCAAAAACGAACAGTTAGCAGTCAGAAACGAACTGACAGCAACCAGAAACGAACAGATAACTGTCAGAAATGAACTTGTATCAAACGGAAAGAAGCTGGCTGAAGTCAGAACAGAGATCGTCTCAAACAGAAATGAGCAGCTTGCAATGAAAAACGAGCTCGTATCAACCAGAAATGAAATAAATTCCACTAGGAATGATTTTATCATATTGAGGAATGACGTTTTAGCAACTAAAGCAAACATATTGGAACGTGATAGTACAAAAGAAGATACACAAAAAGTTCATTCATACACCAAACATTCTCAGGTTAGTATGTGTTCAAACATTTGATTTTGCTATCACCTGCGGGAAAGAAAAAAATCTGCAATTTTGTTTTTACTTTTAAAATTATTGAATCTTACAAGTATGGGTACATATTTAATATAAAATGTACCTTAACACTATTCGTATTTAGACTATATTAACTAAGTCGTGTATTGAATTACATAAAAAAATTAAACTAAACGTTCTAAATGTTGATGTGACGAAAAGCAATCAGTGATCGTCACAATTAAAATACTTATTCTAGGTCTTTGTTAGTTGTGTGCTAAAAAACAAATACATTATGCGCATTTATTAAGAATTAAATGCCTCTCATATATATAAGATGTGTAAATGACCTTCGACATAATGAATGAAATCGGATTGCCGGATACGGGGGAGGAAAACGGAATAGATATACACCAGCATTATAAACAGAAGTATTAGCAATGGGTTTTCCAAATACATTCGCAGTTTTGTGCTTATGTGCACTCTGATTTGGTAACTTGTGTAGGTAGCTGTAATTTTGACACAGTTTTGTTTTTTCCATGACTTCAATAATTACTGATTTCCTTTTATGAATTAGTTTGAGATTTAAACTATCAAACATGCCGTTTTGTTACATCTAGGATGAAGAAACTGTAAGTAAACAAACCAAGCCGTCGCCAACTACAACTATAGAGGTCAGCAGTATATCAAACAAATCCGAAAAGATGCGTGAGAATCTAGCGAGACGTTTCACTGTCCTGCTGCGAACAGCAAGTCAGGAAAAAGCGTTTACACGAAGAGTCAAGATGCAACTTACAAATATAATAAATAACATCTCGGAAAAACTATCAACGGTGGCAAACGACCTAGAAACTACTAGAAAACAAACAGAACTGATAAATGAAACCGTTGCTGTCAACAAGCGACTACAGAACGATGCATTTGGCCAACTGAGAAAGTTAAATGAAAGGTTTGTCAAATTACCTTAGACTCATCGGGCTCAAATGACGGACAATATTTTTTTGAAAACATGTATATATGTCTGCGTAAGAGGACAGCGAGAATGATGGTAAAAGTGGCATGTAACATCGTTGTTTCGACTTTTCACAATCGTAGTTTCATTGTTTCGACTTTACTTAATTTCATAAATATGCCGTATTAGCCCCAAGAGGGGCCCCGTATCCGAATTTGGAACGTTTTAAACAACTTTTACGTGCAAGGTTTGTGTATTTACATTGTTTCACGATCGTCTGCTTCTGAACTTCAACTACATGTACATGTTTTTATTGAATAAATTGGCCTGTGGAAAGTTTTGTCAACAGCTAGCATTCACGTTCGGTAAACATTGTGTTCAATTGTACAAAATACATCTCAAATCTGAACATTTTTTGACCCGATTCATTGTTTCTGGTCTGTTTGTTGCGCCCGGTTAAATCGCTGAACCAAAGAAATCTATAAAACAATAAACCGAATAAAACAGCTAGGAGTAGAGCTAACATTTGTTTTGTTGTATTTTATTATAAAATAAACGTGGAACCTTTGTGCACGTCATTTAAGTTCGTATATTGTTTAACCGACCATCAAAATGTCGATGCTTCTTTGTTTACGCGAGAAACGTAAAAGTAGTCCGGCTCCAGGGTTTTATCGAAAAATAAAAGTCTTTAAAAAATTGACTTGTCCAATGAAAATGCTTTTAATACATATATGATAATGAGATTAGAATTATTGTCTAACAAATATGCTCATCGTCAATAAACCTTGGCATAAATCTCAGCATTCAGAGCACAAGAACATAACAGCTAGAATCTAATTGGTATCAATATTGAAAAGTCGATATTGTGTTTGAATATATGTGATGTGCTTACGTACGTATTGTGTTTTGTGCGTGCGTACGTGCGTGCGTGCGTGCGTGTTTACCTGCGTGTATGCATGTGTGCCCGGGTGTGAGAGTGCGTGTTTGCGTGCTAGTTACTCTACGTGTTATGTTTTATGTGTTTTACTATGACATGTTACTGCATTTTTGTAATTTGATAAGAAACTATATATTTTTTTATATTGTATAGTTTATAGTCAATAAAAGCTTTTTCTTCTTCTTCTTTTGTACTAATAAAATGAATAAATATATATGGCATGGCAAACCAGAGTGCCTTTAAAGTTGTGCCTTCCTTTTTGTGGACATCTTTTCTACGAAATGACCTGTATGCCGTATCGTTTCAGAAATAAAGAACGTGTCGATTCAGTCACATCTATCATGTTGCAATACGGAAAAGACACCCAGAAATCTAAAGAACACATATTAGAACTAAGTGCACAGCTCCAAGAGATGAGAGCAGATAACAACAACACACATAGTAATCTTCAAACCCAGCTGACGAGGCACAAGCAAGAGGTCCAGAAAAATGACAGTGCAATCGATAAATGCCAGACCGGTGACGGTATTGGAGTACATTCAGGGCCGATACCGACATATCCACGAAACATTATTGTCCATTTCGATCCACCATTCAAAAATAAACCTTCTGTCATGTACGGACCAGTTCTGATGGACAACCACCGTTATCGCAATTTACGGTATGATATTTATCTGAATGTGGTTACAACTGAGTATTTTAAACTCACGATTAAGACATGGGGCGATACAGTTTTGTATGGTATTAAGCTTAGATGGATGGCATGTCCATAACCATGTGTGAGAGCTAGACCTCGATAGAAGTGGTTCCTGTCAGGATCCGAGGTTATAAAACATTTCCATGCTCAACTCAAAAACAAAGGTATTCATTATAACAAAATAAATGTGAATACCTGTAACTTTCTATCTCAACGCAGCATTGATACTTTCAAATTCGTTTTGCGCTTTAATTCATATTCTATATAAAGATAAGAAATTGTGTTTGAGTACGAATTTGAGTTGATCATGAAAAATGATTTTGTCGGTTTCGCCGTTTTTGGTTGATCATCAAGTGACATGTCATTCTGATTTGACCCAATCGTATTTCTTCATGATTTCGAAGATATCGGCTGTTGAGCGTATCACGTGATGGTCAATTAAAACAGTGAAGCCGACGATAGAAAAGAAACGTAAACACATATGTTATACCGTATATTGCATTCAGAGTGACTTTCACACGGACGGATTGAGGTGTCATAAAATTGACCTTTTGTTTTGAACAAGCTTAGTAGCTACAACGGATGAAAAACGTCATTTTTGTGAAGATGATTCAATTGATTTTCTACCATTTGATAAATTTTTAATAGCGGTCGAGCTAGTATGTATTTTATGTGGTTTAAAATGAGAACATATGAAAATTACATTTTATTATTATAAATTTATGTGAAAAGGAGAGGATTGTTTTTAACATTTCCTGTGATTGAAATACGTTAACGTTGTAAAATCTTATAAAATTAAAGTTTAATTCAAATCATATATATAGTCTTGGCCCCGTCTTCACACAACATTTAAACTTGAGTTTGCTCTCAAGCGAATCGTATGTCACTGCTTCATTGGAAAACGTTTACTGTTCAGAGCTTGTGTTGATGACTAAACATGAGGAGCTTAGACTGTAGAACGGACTCGGTTATCCCACATCGGTCCGTTATGTAAGTGAGATTTGAACACGTTGATTGGTCAGTTGATTCAGGGAAAGTTGAATGACATCACAGTTCGATAAGCATTAAATATGAATTGACCTGACGCGGGCTGTTAATCGAACAAGTCGATTATCCAATCAGCGATCGATATCGCTTTCAAATACATCATTTTCCTTAGACAAGCTGACGGTCACGTGACTATACAGTGGGCGAAGCGTCGGGTCAAATATGGGACATGCATAAAATTCCATGCTTTTTCATTGGGGTTAAAAATACCTGATACGTGAGATATATGTATCGGGGGCTGGGACATAATAAACCTGAGTTTGAGAACATATTTGTGTGTAAGGCCATAATAAATTGATTGCTAAATTATCATCCCCGCCCGCCCCCTAATTTTCATGCCGCCCCGACTCTTTTTTTTTTTTATAAAAACATAAAAAATTTCAACAACAAAAAAACGTAAAATCCTCCCCCCTCCCCCTTCGCCATGTCTAAGAAAAAATTTGGATGATAATCTAGCAATTAAGTTATAATTGCCTAAGATACACAAGAGGCCCGATATTCACAAACACTCAACTTGGTGATACACTCAAGCAGTCAATCTGATCACCTCGGCCTTTTGGCTACGCAACAGGAAATTATACGGATACTTGATTTTAATTTGTTCAGGATGTTGAGATGATCACATCTTAGGTGGATCTCGATACTATTTAAATTTACCACGGTTGCAGTATGTTGAAGACGACAATACGTTTTTACAGGCATGCAGTTTTTTTATTTTTTGCATTTTCCTTTTTTTATTATATTTTTGTATTATTTCATTATGATTTTATTTTTCTTCGTTGTTTACTCGTGTGTTCATCGAGGCTTCCTGATGTGTTTACTCACCATATATACCATGTTTTATTGTATAATGATCTTTTTTATGTTTTACATTCATTCATTTTCTCCATTTCGTCAACAAATGTATTCCACGGGTTACGGTTATTGCGATATCATTATGTCCGATCGGTCGTATGCGTACCGTTATCATCATGCTTTGTAATCTATTATACTCACACAACATTACGTTGTTAATATTGTACATATGGTATATGCAGTTTGTGCGGTTGATTAATATATCGGATTTAAATCGAATTCCAAACTTGGGTGAAGGAGGTGTAACAAAGTCAGGAATCCAATATGGATTTATAAGAATAATTTGGATTTCTGTAGTATTCAAAAAACGTACACAAATGAAAACAAAAGCTTGCATAAAAAATACAAACACGGGGCAATTATACCACCGCTCATATAACCCATTTGTCAAATGTCTCATTAACTAGCGAGCTCGTACATACTGCACCGTCATGGAAATTAACGAGCGGAGAGATTGTCACAACTAAATGGTGAATAATGGGCGCGTGATGCACGAAGCTAAAATAGATGTCATTCTTACTAGTAATGCGGAGGATTAACAATTAGCAATTAATAAAAGTTGTTAGAGATTAAAACAACTTGACAGCCTGGTAAAACCAACGGTACATAATGGACCCATTCTCACCTGTACAGGGAGTCGGTTTTCGATATACCTCTAGGCCTCGTTACGTTGATGAAACTAAATTAGAATAAGTCGTGAACATTTAAGTTAGAAATTAAACGTGTAATTACCTTAGGATTGTGACAACTTAGGAATTGAATTTATAGTAGTGATAACTTAAATTGAACATACAGTAACTTTAGAAATTGGATTCGTCATAATCTTGAATTAGACTTGTAATGACTTTAGATTGAATTTGTAATAAACATTTGTAATCTCAACTAAATTGTGAATTTGTATTTCATTCCTCATTACGCTACAGACGCCTATCAGGTTTCCCTTTTTTTTTTGGCGGGAAAGCATAAACTATCGAAAAAATAAACAAGATATAGGTTAGGTCACTGTGAGTTCCACTGCGTGGCTTGTATTTATAGAGGTGTAATCCCACCATTGATTTTTGTTCTTTATTCTATAGTAAATAATAAAAGTTTGAAGGCTTGTCATTCATAGAGAGTCCCAAATGAAAGAAGTGAAACCTACATTTTACTGTTTGTCAACCTCTGTACTATCAAAATATGATGAGAAAAGTAGGGGTCATGTGTCATATAAGAGATTTTTTTCTGCTCAGTGTGTACACTGGTGACAAAGTGAAAGTAGACTTCCGAAATCATGAATTCATACCCCAATTTCCAAGCATCATTTTTTTTTTCTAAATTCACAATTCAAACATGACAATGCTATAAAAATGTGCAAAATACATCAATAATGCCATTCAAATAAAAAAATGAGCATTAAAATAAGGAAAATGCATTTTTAAAGAAGAAGAATTGAGGATTATTTATAACCGTCATTATGCGACTACCCCATGGAAGCACTTCCTTTTTGCAATGGTGTGTAAAAAAGAGGTAATTATGAAATTAAAAATAAAAGAGTTTCCGTATAGGCATAGCCCATGGAAGCACTTCCTATTTGCAATGGTGGCACTATGCCTAGAGAATATACAATTATGATGATGCCCAACATTTGCACGTGACAGCGACATGTCTCAACGTTATGAGTTCCTGCTTTTTTTTATCAGAATACTTACTTTATTCAATTAATGGCTAACGCCATAATGTAAATATGCGGAACTTATTATTCATATTATTGACACAAGACTTTACGTGTAGTTTCGTACTCAAGGCACCTTCCGCTGCTCTGTTAAAGGCCGATTAACTCCCAATAACAGTGTTCATAACGTAAGTTATAAGCCATTAATACCAATCACCATTTTTTATTCATATGCCGGCAATCAGACATCATTTTTAATGGCAACAACTTCATGAAATAATTGTAGTATTTATTACACCACATTTTAACCTGCAGCGGTAACATAGGGACAGAGCACCCGCAACAACAAATACTCACTTCCTTAACCAATCATATCTGATTAAATTATCGCTTGGAACAAAGAAATAATCATAAAACACTCGAATTGATTTAATCAGTTGATGCAATCAATGACCCTCTATAACTCCTTAATGAAATGTGATGATAAATGGAGCAGCCTTTCCAAGAGCGGATTCAAAATTCGATATAATTTTTTGTTCATATTCAAACCTAAATTTTAACTTAGGATTTCCGTGCACTTAACAAAAATTCCTGGATCCGCCCATGTTTAGACATTACTCTAGAATCGTCTTAAGCAGCAATTTGTCTCCGAGTCAATTTAATAAGCAGAGTATGCATCGGCGTAGCTACACGCAGGCACTGCAGGGCCGAGTCTGTTCATTTACCCAGAAAAAAAACACAAAAGAAATCTAATTCAATTGGACTTCCAATATGTAATTATTCTGTTTTACATATAAAACAAATACAAAACCCATGAGAATGCACCATTGGCCATTTACATTTAAAAAAAAAATCCAGAACCCTAACCCCTACCCCTGCCATCCCCTATCCACCCCTGCTCGCAATTAACTTTAAATTGACTAAGCTACGCCCCTTTAGTTTGATAACATAAGACACATATCTCTTAGGCAACAAAACATCAAACATATTTTGTAACATTTGCAACTCCTTAGCGCAATCACAGTTTAAAACACAAATGTACCAACTCTCTGTACAAATGTTCGGTAAGTGCCTACGCAGTGTTATATTTAATTCATATTAATATACTGCGTCAATTTACTGAATTGGTATTCGTGTATGATAAAAGTCAACGTTTTTAACGTGAATGGAACAATAAAACAGAGCAGGACATTAAAACAAAAACACATTTTGTGTGTTTTACACCAATGCATGCTGTGGGATTCGCAGCAGGATAATATTTTTACGTTTTTTAGTTAATTTAGCTTAGAACGCTCAGTATTAATGAACCGCTCTCGAGATCGTCCGCGTCCTGGTAGAACCAGTTCTGCGTGTAAGCGGCCTACACTCTATCCACTACACTATCGCCAGATGGCGGTCTCGTTTTATAGTGCGATGACGTACACGGTGTAATGTGAGAATAAGAGAAGAGCGAGGTTCGGTGCATCGGTCAACCAGGTTTTAGCTCCCCAGTAACGGTTCTGTTACAGACAGTTCCAATGCGCTGACTTATGGGGTCGTATTCACCTACCATTCTGAAGAGTATTCTTGAACTCAGAATGAATTTTGAAAAACGTACTTAAAGACCATTTTTTTAGACCAAAATTTACAATGTAATTAACGACACCTAATACGATATATAGTCAAATAATCTCTCACAATTACTCTATCTGTCATGGTAAAACTAGCTGTCTAAAGTTGAAATTTGAATTTTCAAGCTCAAGTTTAAGAATATTCTCATGAAGGATTCATGATCACGACCGAAGTTTTTTCACTTCGTACTTCAGTACCGCACCTCCTCTTGCTTTTTTCTTATTTGTGACGCACATCAGCGGTTCAGAGTTTCTCTTATTTCAGTACAGAGTGTGTCTTTGTGGTAAAATCCCAGGACGCGGGTTCAGAGATGGTTACACAGCACAGAATGATACCAGACATGCTGCCTCAGTTACGCTGAGACTCAAATCAATATTTGTAGCAAGAACGTTGAACTTCGTTGTTGGAGTGCAGCTCAATACTGCAACTGGCCCAATTAAAGGATTTTGTATAACGGTATTTGCACGGTTCTGTGTCGATGTTCGTCAATTCACGTAATTTATAACTAAGAAAATACACACCTTGCTGATATCGCAACACGTGCGCACAATAATCAAACCTCGGTTTATTGTGCACCCATTGCTTATTGTACAAGTCTGTATATCGAGCGTGTTTATGCTGTACTGTGAATGCTCAACCTCCTGTACGTCTCACATATTAATTTATTTTGCACTTCTCTTCTTATAGAGAAATGTATTTCAGTATTGATCACTGAACACATTATCAATGGTTCTAAAAGTGACTTGTTGACATAGGTAGTCTTCTGTTAGTCCAAATATGTAGAAGAAAACAAGAGATTAACCACATTGATTTTTCATAATTTAGATGGTTTGATGACATCCCTTCATTTTTTTTTACAATTCTGGCAATTTTTTGGAAGAGTATCACTACGCATCTTTAAACTGTTATAACAATAGCTTCATTAAACAGTACCCAATGTCACGGGTGAAGAAGCGATTCAATTATTGGGGTAGGGGGAGGGGGGAACCTGAGGAGAGAGTGTATGAGGATGTTCTTCCAGGCCCCAAAGTATAGACTGAACCTGAATATAAGTGGGGGGGGGGGGGGGGGGGGAAGGCGGCTCCGCTTGCCAATCACCCTCGGCTCCTACGCCTATGAATTTCATCCAAACATGGCAGAACTCATAAAAAAAATGTTCCAATGTTCTCATATGTACAAAGAAATAGGACAATTTAATGCATTTAATGCCCAAGCGATTTGATTTGCACAGCTCTAATTTCTTGCAACCCGTCATTAAGGGGAGGTAATTCTTAATTGAGACCAATAGGATGTTTACTTTCTTATTATATATATAGATAACTTAGTTTTTATCTTAAATAATTTCAGCATCGTGGGAATTACATTGAAAAATAAAATCTTTTAAAAGGATACCTTTGTAGCGCACTCCCTAACCAAGAATAGAAAGTAACAGACTCGGTTTAACGGTGGAGTTTGTTCATGATAGATTATGAAATATGCAACATCCATCATGCCCCTAGCGCCGGTTTAAGCACTATCCAAGTGGACGCCAATACTAGCTGATAAAGGGTTTACTAAAAACAACAAAAAACAACCAAGAAAATAAAGTAGCAGACTCGGTTTTATGGAGTCTGTTCATGACGAGGGTTTTGGTTATATATCATAGTATTCATATGTTCGAGGTGAATTAAAAATATGTCCGTTAAATACCAGTGTTGGGAAGCCACTTTTGAGCACTTTGATTGGTCAGTTGTTTCAACTGAAAGTTTGATGACGTCACAGTTTTGTAAGCGTTTAGCTGCTATGAATTGTGGGACACGCATATAATTCTCTGCTTTTCATCGGGATATATATCAGATGCTTGGATAGATTAATTAAAAATGAGCATACCGTCTAAAATATTCGGGAAATCAAACGGCACAGTGCGAACTCTAGCGGCGAAAACTACTGGAAATGTTCCGTATGATAGACTTCCGTACGAAATGGCAAACCAAGATGTGGTTGTTTGTCCAGCAGGTCCTATCCGTAATCGATAGTTTTGGTCACTTAAAAGAATAAAAAACATATGATCAGTATGTTAACAAAATATGAAAAAAAATGACGAAGGGTACAGGGGTTCAAACTTCAGAAAGTGTATTCATTGTATGGACATGTTAATGTTATATACATGTATTACAAAAGCTTCATGTCCGTAGAAGTAATGGTACCAATCCACTCTCACATTGACCAGAACTGATTTTGTTTTCTTCATACATTTTAGATGTACCGTATCTGTTTATTTTCTTATCAACGACGGTTCAGTTGTAATGTAAGTATATAGATCTATATTGAATTCTTGATAATGGCAAATACAAATTTATGGCATTTTGTATAATATATAGTATAATATATAGTTTCTTGTAAGTCTTAATTGAATGACACAGCTTTCATTCCAATTAGATACGGTATATTCCAAGACGTTATTCTTCAAGTTGCAAGTTTTATTTTCACTATCGCAGTTTGAATGCATACAAAACAGGTTCTTTCTTTACTATGATGAAACTTAAATAAATAAAATATTAATAATAAACCTTAATTGTACTGTTCAAAACTTATTCAGCCCATGTGGTTCCGGCTAAGAATAGAATCACTGTCGATCTCTGCAGAGGGGTAGGAATCCTTCGAATGAGTGTTCATTTTATCATTTTTGTCATGTTCACTATTGTGGTTAAATTACCTCATGCATGTCGTACATGTAGGAAGCGACAATTTGAGTTAGATGATAGGATTTGCTGACACTGCATTTCTGCAGGTATTAAGATTCTAGGTTCATTCTGCATATTCATTTGTTGATGTAATCTTTTTTTAAAACTGAGTTATTTTTTTTATTTTGTACATGTAGAGTGAACCTGGATTCTTCCTTCCTCTTCAGTTAGTTAAATAATTATGATATATCTCGTGAACGGACTTTTTAGCTTCTGCGCTGATTATGGATTTTAGATAAAGTCAGCATCGTAGAGTTTTGCGATTGTTAATGACGTCAAAAACATCATACTTCTTAAAGATGCATCTCCTATAACAACTTTCTGTTCAGTAAAGGTTGGAAAGTTTATTTTTGAATCTCAAAGAGAAAGGTCCCAATCAATGATAATGGTGGATTTCGTCATTGTAGTTTATCTTATTTATGAGAAATTCGTTAATACACAGATCGTCATTTTCCGTTTTATTCGTCAATGTTTTAACATATAAACCAGATACTGGCTAATGAATGGCTTTATCGCGGGCCGCGATTTAGTATTTGGTTAATAAAATTGAATAATTAAATACAATATCAGTTATTGAACAGAATATTCATAGTAAATGATGTTTTGTATTAATGTGCAGTTTAACTGCTAAAATCGAATAAAATATCGGCGGTAAAGCTGAAACCTCTTTAACGTTTTTGACGTCATGATGCAACAGGTAGTGAATAGGTGATTTGAATTTTAATTCAACACAATACGCCCCTGTTTACCGGTATATAAACGAAAAACGGGATACTGGTTGCATTATTGATATAAATATAAAAGATAAACTTTCTTTGATAAACATTCTTAAATATGAAGTGTCAAATAGTCAGAGAGTAATTGGTGAAAAAATATGTATTTGATGGGTGAAAATGAGCAAAACCGATTTTAACATGTGTCCTTTTAACATGTTTTGATAATTTTATATACTGAGAAAGGTGCTTCAGTATATATGCTACGTTTGTTTTTCAATGGAATTCCTACTGTGTGGATCTGGTATTTATTTTCAATGGAATTCCTTCTGTGTGGATGGGACATTAATTTACAATGGAATTCCTACTGTGTGGATCAGACATTTATTTTAAATGAAACTCCTACTGTGTGGATCGGACATTACTATTCAATGGAATTCCTACTTTGTGATTAGGACATTTATTTTAAATGGAATTCCTTCTGTGTGGATCAGACATTTATTTTCAATGGAATTCCTACTGTGTGGATCAGACATTTATTTTCAATGAAATTCCTACTGTGTGGATCAGACACTGAATTCCTACTGTGTGGATCAGACATTTATTTTCAATGGAATTCCTACTGTGTGGATCAGACATTTATTTTCAATAAAATTCCTACTGTGTGGATCAGACATTTATTTTCAGTGGAATTCCTACTGTGTGGATCAGACATTTATTTTCAATGGAATTCCTACTGTGTGGATCAGACATTTATTTTCAATGAAATTCCTACTGTGTGGATCAGACATTTATTTTCAATGGAATTCCTACTGTGTGGATCAGACATTTATTTTCAATGGAATTCCTACTGTGTGGATCAGACATTTATTTTAAATGGAATACCTACTGTGTGGATCAGACATTTATTTTAAATGCAATTCCTACTGTGTGGATCAGACATTTATTTTAAATGGAACTCTTACTGTGTGATCGGGTATTTAAGTTAAATGGAATTCCTAATGCGTGGAACATTTATTTTTAATAAAATTTCTATTGTGTGGATAGGGCATTCATTTTAAATGGAATGAAGCGCATTTCAATGTAAAGGAAAGTACTTTGAAATCTAAGTTTTGATATTTGGTATTCCCAAAAGAGTGTACAATTTTATTAAGAACGAAATGTGGATTTTTGTTGATGGGATATGTTTCTACACGAATTTGAATCAAGTACATAACAGTAAATCCCAGTTTTATTAGCCAGAAGGCTGTGTTATCCATAGGGCCCATAATCTGGATCGTTGTCATAGAAAGTATTTACTTTGTAACCGATTGCTGCTGGTATTAAACTGATATTGACGCCACAGACAAAACAAAACTGACATAAATTTCTGCAAATTTAATATTGCAATGTATTTGTTTTATACAATCCTAAGGTAAAAGTTAGTGTTCATTAAGTAAAGAAATAACAATTAAGAAACGCAAAGTGAGCAACCAAAGGGATTTGTACATGACTCGTTCAGAATTGAAAAAAGGTTGAATCTGTGCAATACCAATTACGCATGCGCAGTGATGACGAACTTCTTAATAATTAAATTATTTTGTAGGCTGTTTTAACAAATAAGAGCGACAAAATTTTGAAAAATCAAGCGATTCAATGGTTTGTCAAATGAGGTTAAACACTAAATATAAGGTGGGTATTGAACGATTAAGCTATTTGAATAATATATTAGTATTTGAGTGATTCGACAAGACATTGGAATTATGTGCTTACCTCATAACTACTACGTTCGAAACTGATGTCTTTGCGGATGAACTCACACATCTAGTTCCATCTAACCACGAATTTAGGTCAAAAGTAGTCCCGGTAACATTGAACTCCGTTTCCCATAATGCTTCACCAATGGTATTCATGCCAGCAATGGTTACCTACGTGAAAACAGCGTATTCTCATTAGACAAATATAATTTACTTTACTCGATAATCATGATTGGAAAGATGATTTCTGAATATGTACAAACGTGACGACGATTATAATATTATAGCATGCATTAACACATTATTTTCAGGTTGTATTACTAGTATATGCTCTATTGGTAAAGGAATTCTTATTGGCCAGAATAATCTCTCATTGAACACAATACTATATTTATGATAGTTAACAGTTTTTATTTTCTTTTTTGCAAAACTGAATTAAATTACGATAAACCATAGTTATTAAAACTAACTTGGTCATAGAGAGACCAAAATGAAAGAAGTGAAACTTATATTTTACTGTTTGTCAACCTCTGCACTATCAAAATATGATGAGAAATGTAGGGATCATGTGTCATGTAAGAAATTTATTTTCTGCTCAGTTTTAAAGAAGAAAAAACGATAATTATTTAAAATCGCCATTATGCGACTACCCCACGGAAACACTTTCAATCTAATGTTTGAAGAACTTGTGGCCAACCCCATTTCTGTATATATAAATAGAAATAAAATATGTTTAAACAAAACCAAAAGCACTTCCTTTTTCTAATGGTGGTACTATGCCTAAAAATGGCTGACAACAAGAGATTCGCGGGTGTCCTTGTCGGACGCCATTTTCAGCAAACGTTTTTGAATCACCAAATCAACTTCATTTAATTATAGTTTAAATAATAAAACAGTTATGGACTTTTCAGCTGTGCAATATGATATGTTTTGCACCAGATAAATAAAGTTATTGATCTCGGCTACCGCCTCGGTCAATATTATAAGGTTATTTTACAGCGTTTTGTTCAATATGGAACTATATTGTACGAGTACGTATCGTGGTGAAAACCATATTGGACGAGACGCCGTAAGCGTAAGTTATTGGATCATATAAACTTCTGCATATCGTACGGTCACGTGGTAACATCTGGGGTAGATGATTTGCTATACACTTACATGTTTAAGAATAAAAAAATTCTGGTGCATAGAAGATCTAGACCTTACATCATATTTCAAAGCTGAAAAATCCACAGTTATATAATCTACCCCGGTGCAATAACAAATTATCTACACTGGTGCAATAACAGATTATAAACACTGGTGCAATAACACATTACCTACACTGGTGCAATAACACATTATCATCATGGTGCAATAACAGATAATCTACACTGGTACAATAACACATTATCTACACTTGTGCAATAACACAATATCTACACTGGTGCAATAACAGATTTTCTTCAATGGAGCAATAACAAATTATCTACAGTGGTGCAATAACAGATTATCTGCACTGGTGCAATAACATATTATCTACACTGGTGCAATAACAGATGATCTACACTGGAGCAATAACACATTATCTACACTTCAGCAATAACAGATTATCTACACTGGTGCAATAACAAATTATCTACACTGGTGCAAAAACACATTATCTACACTGGTGTAATAACAGATTATCTACACTGGTACAATAACACATTATTTACCATTGTGCAATAACACATTATCTACACTGGTGCAATAACATATTATCTACACTGGTACAATACCATATTATCTACACAGGAGAAAAAACACATTATCTATACTGACGCAATAACACATTACCTACATGTGTGTTTATACGCCAGATATAAGAAATCATACAGTTGAGCTACCTCTTATTATCTGCACTGGAGCAGCAACACATTATCTTAACTTGTGCAATAACATAAATTATAATCTACACTGGAGCTATAACAGATAATCTACACCGGTACAATAACACATTATTTACACCGGTACAATAACACATTATTTATACCGGTACAATAACACATTATCTCCACCGGTAAAATAATAGATTATCTACATCGGTACAATAACACATTATCTACACTGGAGCACACTATCTACACTGGTACAATAACACATTATTTATAATGGTACAATAACACATTATCTACACAGGTGCAATAACAGATTATCTACACTGGTGCAAAAACACATTATCTACACTGGTGTAATAACAGATTATCTACACTGGTACAATAACACATTATTTACCATTGTGCAATAACACATTATCTACACTGGTGCAATAACATATTATCTACACTGGTACAATACCATATTATCTACACAGGAGAAAAAACACATTATCTATACTGACGCAATAACACATTACCTACATGTGTGTTTATACGCCAGATATAAGAAATCATACAGTTGAGCTACCTCTTATTATCTGCACTGGAGCAGCAACACATTATCTTAACTTGTGCAATAACATAAATTATAATCTACACTGGAGCTATAACAGATAATCTACACCGGTACAATAACACATTATTTACACCGGTACAATAACACATTATTTATACCGGTACAATAACACATTATCTACACCGGTAAAATAATAGATTATCTACATCGGTACAGAAACACATTATCTACACTGGAGCACACTATCTACACTGGTACAATAACACATTATTTATAATGGTACAATAACACATTATCTACACAGGTGCAATAACAGATTATCTACACCTGTGCAATAACACATTATCTACACCATTGCAATTACAGATTATCTACACCGCTACAATAACACATTATCTATACTGGAGCAATAACAGATTATCTACAATGGTACAATAACACATGTTCTACACTGGTGCAATAACATATTATCTACACTGGTGCAATAACACATTATCTACACTGGTGCAATAACAGATTATCTACACTGGTACAATAACAGATTATCTACACTGGTGCAATAACATATTATCTACACTGGTGCAATAACAGATTATCTTCACTGGTACATTAACACATTATCTACACTGGTGCAATAATATATTATCTACACTGGTGCAATAACAGATTATAAACACTGGTGCAATAACACATTACCTACACTGGTGCAATAACACATTATCATCATGGTGCAATAACAGATAATCTACACTGGTACAATAACACATTATCTACACTTGTGCAATAACACAGTATCTACACTGGTGCAATAACAGATTTTCTTCAATGGAGCAATAACAAATTATCTACACTGGTGCAATAACATATTATCTACACTGGTGCAATAACAGATTATCTACAGTGGAGCAATAACACATTATCTACACTTCAGCAATAACAGATTATCTACACTGGTTCAATAACAAATTATCTACACTGGTGCAAAAACACATTATCTACACTGGTGTAATAACAGATTATCTACACTGGTACAATAACACATTATTTACCATTGTGCAATAACACATTATCTACACTGGTGCAATAACATATTATCTACACTGGAACAATACCATATTATCTACACTGGTGCAATAACATATTATCTACACTGGTGCAATAACAGATTATCTTCACTGGTACATTAACACATTATCTACACTGGTGCAATAACAGATTATAAACACTGGTGCAATAACACATTACCTACACTGTTGCAATAACACATTATCATCATGGTGCAATAACAGATAATCTACACTGGTACAATAACACATTATCTACACTTGTGCAATAACACAATATCTACACTGGTGCAATAACAGATTTTCTTCAATGGAGCAATAACAAATTATCTACAGTGGTGCAATAACAGATTATCTACACTGGTGCAATAACAGATTATCTACACTGGTGCAATAACAGATTATCTACACTGGAGCAATAACACATTATCTACACTTCAGCAATAACAGATTATCTACACTGGTTCAATAACAAATTATCTACACTGGTGCAAAAACACATTATCTACACTGGTGTAATAACAGATTATCTACACTGGTACAATAACACATTATTTACCATTGTGCAATAACACATTATCTACACTGGTGCAATATCATATTATCTACACTGGAACAATACCATATTATCTACACTGGTGCAATAACATATTATCTACACTGGTGCAATAACAGATTATCTTCACTGGTACATTAACAAATTATCTACACTGGTGCAATAACAGATTATAAACACTGGTGCAATAACACATTACCTACACTGTTGCAATAACACATTATCATCATGGTGCAATAACAGATAATCTACACTGGTACAATAACACATTATCTACACTTGTGCAATAACACAATATCTACACTGGTGCAATAACAGATTTTCTTCAATGGAGCAATAACAAATTATCTACAGTGGTGCAATAACAGATTATCTACACTGGTGCAATAACATATTATCTACACTGGTACAATAACAGATTATCTACACTGGAGCAATAACAGATTATCTACACTTCAGCAATAACAGATTATCTACACTGGTTCAATAACAAATTATCTACACTGGTGCAAAAACACATTATCTACACTGGTGTAATAACAGATTATCTACACTGGTACAATAACACATTATTTACCATTGTGCAATAACACATTATCTACACTGGTGCAATAACATATTATCTACACTGGTACAATACCATATTATCTACACAGGAGAAAAAACACATTATCTACACTGACGCAATAACACATTACCTACATGTGTGTTTATACGCCAGATATAAGAAATCATACCGTTGAGCTACCTCTTATTATCTGCACTGGAGCAGCAACACATTATCTTAACTGGTGAAATAACATAAGTTATAATCTACGCTGGAGCTATAACAGATAATCTACACCGGTACAATAACACATTATTTACACAAATTATAATCTACACTGGAGCTATAACAGATAATCTACACCGGTACAATAACACATTATTTACACCGGTACAATAACACATTATCTACACCGGTACAATAATAGATTATCTACATCGGTGCAATAATACATTATCTACACTGGAGCACACTATCTACACTGGTACAATAACACATTATTTATAATGGTACAATAACACATTATCTACACAGGTGCAATAACAGATTATCTACACTGGAGCAATAACAGATTATCTACAATGGTACAATAACACATGATCTACACTGGTGCAATAACATATTATCTACACCATTGCAATTACAGATTATCTACACCGCTACAATAACACATTATCTACACTGGAGCAATAACAGATTATCTACAATGGTACAATAACACATGATCTACACTGGTGCAATAACATATTATTTACACTGGTGCAATAACAGATTATCTACAGTGGTACAATAACACATTATCAACACTGATGCAATAACATATAATCTACACTGGTGGAATAACAGATTATCTTCACTGGTACATTAACACATTATCTACACTGGTGCAATAATATATTATCTACACTGGTACAATAACACATTATTTACACTGGTACAATAACACATTATCTACATAGGAGAAAAAAAACATTATCTACACTGGTGCAATAACATATTATCTACACTGGTACAATAACACATTATCTACACAGGAAAAAAAACACATTATCTACACTGACGCAATAACACATTACCTACATGTGTGTTTATATGCCAGATATAAGAAATCATACAGTTGAGCTACCTCTTTTACATTGAAAGAAAAATATTGCCGATTGAAAACATAAAATTGAAATCAATGTTCAAATCACTATATCAGAATATCAACAGTTCTAATAAAGTACTTAGCGTCGATGATCTATGTAACCAGTCGCTGTGATTTCATCCTAGATTTATATTTTTGTATATCGTAGATTTAATTTCTGTAAATGTGTATATCATCAGAGTAAAGATCAAATAAAACATCTAATAGCGGTATCTCGTCTTCGCTGACTTGACCCTTGCAGCCGCTACTTTATCTAAAAAAATAAATACAGTTTACACATGTAAGCGGTCGTACATACCGTCTCAAATGCTTCATTGATCCAGTTGTCAATTAATGAACTCCGGAAGTTCCCCTCCGCTATGACGTCAGCAATATCAAGCCCGTGCTTGTTACCTGCAGCATCGTTCACACTTCCGGTGATCTCCCATAATTCCTGGAAGTCATCTTGGCTTTTTGACAAAAGCACCATGAGTGTCGACAAAACTGTAAATAAAAATGACATGCGAACACTAAACAAACATAGCAAATGAATGAACAAAGCCCCTTAAAGACGGTAGATTCTTGCGCCCAATAAATTAGAGCTGCGTGAATCGGATGGACATTTTTGTAAAAAATGCTTAAAATGAGGAAACATGTATTTCTGCCAAGTTGAGATGATGCTGTTGGATGACGATATAACAGTTTTTTTTCAGGTTGTCAGACATTCGATAGTTTAACTAGTTGCAGGGTGAGCAACCGGGCGCATCAGAAGAAGAAAACATTGATTCGAACATTCGACCTCCCGCTCCCGAGACGAACGCCTTAACCACCAGGCCATGGAAGACGTATATGTAGAACAGTGCAAAGTTAATTGGTGTGTGAGATGTTGAAGACGACACATGGCAATGTTGAAATGGAATTTTACTCCTGTTCATGCATCCCAACCCAACCCAACCTTTATACCCATGGACGTATAACCATATAAACATACTAATTTCAAAATATTACTTTCTGAATATTAATAGTCATGTGTATTACACTTATTTTATAAAACAAGTCGGGAAAGTTATGAGAATATGAGATTAATCGAATATTTAGCGTCATTTTATGGCATCGAGGGCTAACAGACGATCAGTTAACCTTCTAGTGACCACTCTTTCCTAGGATCCTGAATGGTAAACCAGTACTTGAGCACATCCCATCTCCGCAATTAACTGTTAACTTTCGCAATTGAATCAACGGTGAGAGACGAATGATAATGAGACGCAATGTCATATATAAATCATCACGGAGTATGTGGCCGGGCGGATATTCGAATTAATAGTCAGACGCGCTACCGACTGAACTAATCGGACCCGGCCGAGAATATGAGAATAATTCTTAAAAATACATTGATATTTCTTTTGATTTTATCTTATATACCGATTTAAACTGATGGAAATGATATATAGCTTACAGTTTTTTGTTATAAATCACCACAATCATGCCAACTATGACGGACAGTTTCTTCCTGGATTCGTTAGAGTTAACTGAAATGCTGCCTTCAAGATTTAAGAGTAATGTTTCTTTACAAATAAAGGTCAGCACACACTGCAATCGTGGAACATCGGGTATTTCCGTATCCTCCGTACAATACACTTGCGTAGCATAAAGACAGAGGTGATCAGATTGCACACACTGGAGTATCCTAACTTCATAATTGTATTGGTATCAATTAAATACATTATTCACAAGAAAAAAGGCTTAACGGACCTGGTTCACAAGGTCCAAATAATGGTCCTGTAAAATGCATGAACTTTCTTTTCATTTATTCTTAAGTTTTAAAATACATGTATGTATGCATATTTTATTTTTTAATTGAATTTCCATGTTTTTTCTATTCAAATCAAATGAAATCACATTATCATTTAATACGTCACTAATTATATTTAAATTTTAAGCGGGAAACATATTAATGTAGAACATAAGCGTATGGCCAACGTTGGAAATCCCATTTTACAGGGACGTAGACACGGGTGCGGCATTGACGCACCAATAAGTAAAATCATCTGTGCGGCATGCCTCACCAATGATTTCAAAACTTTTTTTTACATTTTTTAACTTATATCAAAACATGTTTACATTTAGTCTGTATGCCGCACCAATAATTGCCCATTTTTTGCGCTATTTAGAATTGATTAGTAAAAGTTACTATTAAAAGTAACCACTTACTTTCACACCACTGATATACTCTCATGATATTCCTGTAGGACTGCCACAACGCGCTGCTCGTTTTAATGTCTACAAAATTACAAGTTTTGGAGAAAAAAAATAGCAGCACCAGCATTAAATTTTTGTCTACGCCTCTAATATAATTTTGCCATTTCTAAATAGATATAGGGGTCAATTGAGTATATATAGGCATGATTCATTGAGGAAAAATGTTTTAGCCAATTTTAAAATTTTGGAAAATTCAGGTAGATCTATATTTTCTCTTTAAAAAGGTTTATGTTAGTTTTGATCAATTCGAATAATTTATATAGAAAAATAAAGAAACCACCCTCACTTACCTACAGTGCTGCCCATGTCCTAATCCGTTAGAAATAGTCGGATGTCAGGTTATTTAATCAACTGACTGTTAACAGATATATCCAACATGACTTAACCTCTAAAAGCTGCATCGGCCATAAACGTATTAAGAATTCACGATGTCGTTTAATCTGTAAAACACTTGTATTTTAAAGAGTCACGCCACAAGTCGAAATAGATTTTACTCCTTTTTTACGGATTCATTTAAGTTTGATACATACGAACATGCAACCATATGGATAATCTGTAAAACACGTGTACTTTAAAGGGTCACGCCCCATGTCGAAATATGTTTTACTTCTTTTTTACGCATTAAATTAATTTTGACAAGTAGGAACATGTTATACGAATCGTCATGTGAAACACATTATAATATTAACATTTTTTAGAGAGCTAACTTTGAAAAAATAATACAAATTTCGTTAAAAAATACAAACTGATCTTTCGTTCTCATAGATTATTACAAATGTATTTTAATCCCTTTAACCAATTTAATGAATGAATGAATGAATGAATGAATGAATGAATGAATGAATGGTGTTTTACGGCACGTCGACACTTAACCAATATACTTTCAATAATATAAATAAAATGAATGTTTTTTTCAGATACAGAATATTTTTGTGCATGAAGTAGAACTATATATTTACTTATTTTAACGCATTTATTTTATACATATAAACACACAGCCGTGTGTATGTGTTATTTCATCAAACGTCAATTGTAGTAGTACTATATTCTTATATATGTATTCTTTTTCGTCATAGATGGCCACACATATACGTGGGAAAGGCCTTTCAACCGTTAACCAAAAGGTTTCTCCTTTCCATTATATAAATAAAAAAAGATGTTTTATTTCCCATATATATTTATATCAATTTACTTTATACTAATTTATTTTAGCTCGATTGCGAAGAAAGAGTTTTTTTATGAACCGCACTCCCGTCCGCTTCCTGGGTAGAACCAGTATTTTAGAGGCATCAGGTCGAGCAGGGGATAGTCTGCAACCTCTGGCGTAAGCGGCCAACATTCTACCCATTACTCTATCGCCCCGCTTATACAACAATTTGTTACATGATTTTAATGATAGTATTATGATATAAGTGAAACATTACCACAATCGCCGCGTGTCCCTTTAAATTCTGCCGATCAAAACTTATATTGTATCATTACAATGTAATTAACTGTACGTTACTCCGTTATTACGTTCGCTATCCGTGTTTGTGAAAATAAAATAAAAGTTTTATTTTGCAGCATTGACATTGGTTAGCTCACATTATCCTGGCGTAATCGCTTAATCTTACCGCCAGACACATTGTATACGGACGTGGAACTTCGTCCAAGCGTGAAAATAATTTATAGTTATTGTTGTTTAAATAACAAATGATGAAGAAAATTATCAATTATTATGTACAGGTCCAGTAGCACAATATCTGTTATCAATTTATGTCCGAACATTGCAAATGCATTTCAAAAACAAGAATTGATCGCACAAAAACACTGCACTGTCTAGTTTCATGGGACATACGTGAGGGGTGTTAAATAAGGTTTTTACGTTTATAGTGTTGCCGACTACGCTCACATACTATTTGGCGTTGGTTTCATAAACATTGACGTTATTAAGTAAATCCTTAATTAAAAACTTTAAGTTGTAATATATACGTAGTCAAATCAAAATAATGGCATATGAGTAAAGCGTCCGCCTCACATACGGGAGGTAGTGTGTTCGATCCGCAGCCGGGTCAGACCAAATACTTTGTAAAATGGTACTAGAAGATTCCTCGCTTGCTGCTCAGCATGAAGGTGATAGTTCTAAGTCTGGTCGGCCCGGTGTCTGTATAATGTGTGGACTCGGCGGGGTATTATATCATGGGTCTGCGGCATGGTACTTCAGGGTGCGGGGCAGCGCTTAGAATACTTTCTCAAGTAGACACCGTCGCGATATTAAAAAAAAGTGACGCTTAACAATCAACAACGTATGTAGTCAAATAGGAATAAAAATAAAAATTACCAAAAAAAAAAAAATTAAATAAAGTACTTATTCAATATTCAATAAGATTTCAACACCAAATCGACCATTACAGACTCATGAAAGAGAAATCTCCTAACGTCATTAGACAACATATACTATCATCTGCAACTTGACACATACAAATATGTGTACGGTCTATTGAAAGATGGTCCACTCCGACTCTCACCAACCTGTTACGGGGTGATTAGATGGATTACTATTTAGTGATTGAAATTAAAAACAACAACATTTGCTTTACATGCATCAGTATACAATGCAGTATTATGGCGCATGCTTTAAGTTTCAAATTGTGTTTACTTAACTAAGCATATATATGTCTAGTTACATAAGGTCAGTGATAATAAACTATTTGATATTTTATCAGCTGATATTACGTGTATTGTATATATGAGGGCCTCGTGGAAGACTGACTTGTTCTTATAAATTCGCTCGTTAAACATATGGGGTGTAACGCCATTTTCAACATATCTCTGGTTATATATTGTATATCCAGTTTATTGGTGGAGGAAGACCTAAGAATGAATCTGAGCAGAACTACCGTCCTTCCTAACAAATCAGGTTAAATGTCATTGTCAATACATTTCCTGTTATATGATGGCATATCAAGTTTTATTGGTGGAGTGAATCTGAGTAGAACCATCGTACTTCCGTAAGTAACTGGCAAATTTTCTCATATAAAGTTTTTGGAGCGAGCAGGACTCGAACCTACGACCTTAGCAGAGAGAATTATGTGATACTGAGACGGTGTTATAGACCACTCGACCACGGAGGACCCGCCTCGTTAAATAAAGACTTTATTATTATTATTATTATTATTATTATTATTATTATTATATAATATTGATTATGTCATTGAATTTTAACAGGCAGTTTATTATCGATTACATTATATCAAATGGTATCAACCGTCTGGTAATTTTCTAACCACCTTATAAGCGCTTATAAAATAACTAAAATAAAGCAGTCTTGTCATTTTCAAACCAACTTCTAAGCGCAAATAAAAGTATCTAAGAAAGCCGCCTGAATAATTTTAAACTACCTTCTGAGCGCAAATTTTTTTTTTATCTAAAACAAGCCGTCTGATCATTTTTAAACCACCTTATAATCGCATGCAAATATAACGAAAAAGTTGTACAATGGTATTTTCAAACCACCTTATGAACGCAAATAAGATATAACTTAATACCCCGTCTGATCATTTTCAAACCACCTAATAAGCACATTTAAAATACCTAAACAACCCGTCTGATAACATAAAACGCCGTCTGATCATTTTCAAACCAAAATATAAGCGCATATAAAATACCTAAGAAAGCCGTCTAAAGATCTTATAAGCGTAAATAAAATTATCTTAAAAAATCGTCAGGTCATTTTTAAACCATCATATAAGCGCAAATAAAAGCCGTCTGGTCATTTTTAAACCACCTAATAAGCGCATAATCATAAAACAAAATAACTAGAAAAAAACCTTATAATCGCAAAAAATAAATAAAAAAGGCCGTCCGGTAATAGTCAAACTACCTTATAAACGAAAACAAAACACTAAACAGGCCGTCTGGTAATTCATAACCAGCCCATGTAATAAACACATAAACACCACATCCTCTGGTAACCAACCACAAAATGCCAATTCAAGGATAACTGCCGATTGTGTTTTATATACAATATTAATTCACAGTTGATGCAATCGGGAAAATATGGAAACGAGAATTAATTGCCAAGGTGAAGCCACAATAGCTCGCAGCGCGACTCCATCAAATCGTATTTATAATAACGTCAATCAATCAAATCGAAGTCAATCTAAAACATCATATTATAAACACCACGTGACTCGTAAATGATGTTCCTATAAAAGCGACCTCTTTTCACAACAGGCTGCTTCAATTACACTTGGTATTATAAAATGATTTATCGCAGACATAGACATGCAGTTAATTAAAAAGGTATTGATTGCAGATTATTTCAGAATAGATCATGTGGTTATGAAAATGGCGATATTCCCGGATCCAAATTCGTACTGTGATGCATACAAAAGAATTTTAAAATTATGGCAATTCGAGGGTAAAAGAATCCGTAATAGAACCGGGGTAATTTTAGATAGATATGCCGTAGAGGTTAGCTTCTCAGCTTCCTGATTTGTATTTGAGAGGAGAAAGATCTGACCGGTACCACGTTTCTATAATGTGACTTTAAACCACCCACAAAGGTCTAGGGACGCTCTACTGGCTCATAGTGGTCAAAGCACGTTTTGAAATTTAACAATATTAACCCTCTTTCGGGGTCGTGTTAACCCCTTATGGATAAATGGCCCCATCACACCCTTACTGAACAACAAGTTAATTGCTATGAAAAGGAAATACTTTAATTTCCCAAATCATTCATTTGTTAAAAAAGTTTAGTCCCCTTACCAGCCCTTTCTTTCTTATCTTCATTCAAATACCTTCACATAAGGATACTTTATGCCAAACATGAACACATCTGACAGACAGGTTCTTAAGAAAATGTTTATAACATTAAATAGCCAAATAGCCTGGATAAGGAGTTGGGTACGTATGGATGGAAGGACAAAGTGGCTACTATATGTTTCCCCGCGAAATTTTTCAGGAAACATAAAAAAAAAGAAGAGTAAAAAGCACATTTTTGGAGAGGACTGGGATGTGACCCACGTGACCTAAATCTTTGAGATAACTGGAACTTAACAATTAAAGGTCATCACTTCCTGAAGGCGTGGCCTAGTAAGAAAATTCAAGATGGTAGGTTCTTTTAAGTTATAGGCTGCAATGCAAAGATGCAGTGAATGTAATACCTGCTGTACAGTAAGTTTCATTTCAATCAGCTAAAATTAAGTTCAAAGAATGAATGAATGAATGAATGAATGAATGAATGAATGAATGAATGAATGAATGAATAGGGTTTTACGGCGTACCAACACAGTATACATGTAGCTTATTCGACGCCAATAGGAAGGACGAGTCCAGGTTCACTCTACATGTACAAACAAAACAAATAAACATACAGATAAAAATTACATCAACAAACGAATATGCAGAATGAACCTAGAACCTTGATACCTGCAGAACTGCAAGAGTTTCAGCAAATTATATCGTATCACTCAAATTGTAGCTTCTTACGACATGAATAAGGGGCCCCATAACAAGATATCGGTGGAACCGATGGATGCTTCCGTTACAAGTGCTTGGTTCAGTAGTAGCTGCATTGTTTGTAAAGGGAAGATATTTTTCAGTCAGCTTTGTCCATGTTCCAAGTCTCAATGGATTCCCTTCCAAACTCTTGAAGATCACATCAGGATGGTTATGGGCAGAATCAAAGGAGCACAACTCTTGTGAAAAAATATCAAACCGAAACACACACTTTAAAGATAATCATAGCAAGTTTCATAAAATTCCAACCAGAGTTCGTAGAGCAACAGCATGGACAAACAAAAAAGAGGCCTAAGAGAACCTGAATCGCTCTACTGGCAACAGATGCTACATGTAAAATATCTAAGATCTAGGCCTTGAACTTTCAGAGAAAATGTTTTTTAAATTTCGCTGAAAATGAGCTTTTATGCCCTGTGGTGGTGGCATTTGTAATCAAATCACGCTGGTTCAAGAACTCGTCCGAGATCTTGTGGTTATATTCATATAATGAAAAATGAATGTACTATCACGTCTGCAACATTTTCCCTATATAACTTTATGTCAAACGGTGACCCCTGTGGCGGCCCCAAATTTGACCCGAGGAACCCGACTTCAACAAATCTTTTACAGGACTTCGATGCAATGCTACATGTAAAATGTCTAAGGTCTAGGCCTTGAACTTTCAGAGAAAATGTTTTTAATATTTTGGTTAAAATGTGCTTATAAGTCCTGTGGCGGAGGCATTTGTGGTCGTATGACGCTAGTTCAGGAACTTGTCCGAGATCTTGTGGTTATATAACTGCTGTTTGGTTAAAAGTCAATGAAAAATGAATGTGCTATCGCGTCTACAACATTTTCACTATATATAACTCAATGTAAAACGGTGACCCTGTGGCGGTCCCAAATTTGACCCCAGGGACCCGACTTCAACAAATCTTTTACAGGACTTCCATGCAATGCTACACGTAAAATATCTAAGGTCTAGGCCTTGAACTTTCAGAGAAAACATTTTTTTTTAAATTTCGTTTAAAATGTGCTTATAAGTCCTGTGGCGTGGGCATTTGCGGTCGTATTAAGCTGGTTAAAGAACTCGTTCGAGATCTTGTGGTTATATAACTGCTGTTTGGTTAAAATTCAATGAAAAATGAATGTGCTATCGCGTCTACAACATTTTCACTACATAACTCAATGTAAAACGGTGACCCTGTGGCGGCCCCAAATTTGACCCCAGGGACCCGACTTCAACAAATCTTTTACAGGACTTCCATGCAATGCTACATGTAAAATATCTAAGGTCTAGGCCTTGTACTTTCAGAGAAAATGGGTTTTTTAAATTTCGTTTAAAATGTGCTTATAAGTCCTGTGGCGTGGACATTTGCGGTCGTATTAAGCTGGTTAAAGAACTCATTCGAGATATTGTGGTTATATAACTGCTGTGCAAGTTTGGTTAAAACTCAACAGAAAATGAAGGTACTATCGCGTCTACATTTTCCCTAAATAACTCTATGTAAAACAGTGACCTCTGTGGTGGCCCCAAAATTTGACACCAGACACCCCACTTCAACAAATATTTTAGGAGACCCCCGTGCGATGCTTCATATAAAATATCAAAGGTCTAGGCTTTGAACTTTGAGGGAAAGTGTTTTTTAAAGTTTCACTTGAAATGTGCTTATAAGCCCTGTGGCGGGAACATTTGTGGTCGAATGACGCTGGTTCAGGAACTCGTCCGAGATCTTATGGTTATAAAACTGCTATTTGGTTAACATTCAATGAAAAATGAAGGTGCTATCGCGTCTACAAGAAAGAAGTTAACAGGCCGACAACGGACAATTTACCATGATATTAGTCCTGCTGGCCATGGGCCAGTAGAGCTAAAAGGCTAAAACAAGGATTTGGTAGTGAACAGAATCAGAGAGCTATAGCTCAGTGATAAATCAACGAACTCTGAAACACAAAGACAATATGCACATCTCAATTTGGTAGTGATGCATACTAACAAGTTCCAAACTAGTAGTTGTATAGAAATAGTGCAAAGATTTTGTAAATGATGGAATAAAGGGCCACGACTCTAAACAAATCAGTGAATCATAACATGAAGACAATATACACATCTGAACTTGGTAGTGATATATCCATCCAAGTTTCATAAAATTCCAGCGAGTTATAGAGAAATAACTCGGAAAAGGATTTAGGGATGCACCGACTATGCTTCCCGAATCTTTTTTGGAAAGAATGAAAATTATTTAGCAAATACCAAGGATTTATATTGAATAGAAAACTTCTATCACCTGACAAAATGTTGATAAAATAGCGCACAAAAGGATTAATAATTCACAAGCAACTGTTTTCTTGTATATAAAATAAAGTTGTAAATGTTTTAAATTGCTGAGAATGGTATTGTTTTGAGGAGCATTTCATTCTGCAATGTAAGAATTTGTGTATCAGAGATAAATGGAAGTGAAAATAATTGAAAACAAGAAAATATCGGTGGAACCGATGGATGCTCCCCGTGTGAGTGTTTGACTCTGTACCGGCTACTTGGTTGAAAAATACCAAACTGCATAGCAAGTTTCATAAAATTCCAACATGGGGTTGTAGAGAATTAGCGCTGACAATAATTTGGTCAGACTCAATCAAAGAGCCATAACTCCATGAAAAACATCGAACCGGTACACATAGACAGTATGCGCATCTGCACTTGGTAATGATGCATCCTAGCAAAGTTCATAATATTCCAACATGGGGTTGTAGAGAAATAGCGCGGACAAGAATTTGGTCACACTCAAAGGGCCATAACTATGTGAAAAAATCACCGAACCGGAACACAAAGGAAATATGTGCATCTGCACTTGGTAATGATACGTTCTAGCAAGTTTCATAAAATTTCAACATGGAATTGTAGAGAAATAGCGCGAACAAGAGTTTGGTCACAAATAGAATCAAAGGGTCATTACTCCGTGAAAAATCATTGAACCGGAACACAAAGACAGTATGCGTATCTGCACTTGGTAGTGATGCATCCTAACAAGTTTCATAAAATTTCAACCAGATGTTGTAGAGAAATAGCCTGGACAAGAATTTGGTTACAAACAGAATCAAAGGGCCATAACTCCGTTCGAACCAGAACACAATATGCGCATCTGCACTTCGTAATGATGCATCCTAGCAAGTTTCATAAAATTCCAACCAGAGGTTGTAGAGAAATAGCCCGGACAAAAACTTGGGGACGCACGGACCGACACAAACACCGTACACGGCCGAAGCGGCGACTATGCTTCCCCCCTTTGGGTGAGCATAACAAGATTTTGTGTGAATACGCGAGCGTTCACAAAATCTCAGTCAGATGCCTTTCCTTCTCTATGTAATTCCTTGTAAATACCAAATGCACCTGTTCAGGCCATGTACCTGCTGTACAGCAAGTTTCATTTGAATCGGATTTAAACCGTGAGAGTTGTGTCAGCAAGGTTATTAGTCCAAAATGTGACTGACGGACAAACGCCCTTTCAATATTTACCAATTTTCTTAAAAAAGCAGGGGATAATAAACGAAAAGACAAAATAGGACTACTGAATAATTAAAATAAAACACATATTTTCTTTCCATTTCTTTTATTTGCATTTTCAAAATACAAATTGGTTTATAAATAGTCAATTGTCAACAGTTTGAATATCGTATTTCGATATCTGGGAAACACAAAATAAATATACTGAAAAGATAAAGAAATGCTTAATTAGATTCAAATTATTTTGTACACTAACCCGTTTATCATTTTGGTGGAACTTTTGTGTAACTATTGGCTGATTTCCGACAAACACAAATGTATGGCAAAATTGAAATTGTTGATGTTACAAACATGTTTCTGAAGACTGGACATGGGGACACCAACATTTTAAATTATAAGGATAATCGCAAAACAACAGGTTCTGGGAATATACCTGTATGCAAATTCATTATGTATCTTTAAATTCATCAGAATTGTGATACTGCAAAGTATAAATTTACCAATTTACAAGCTTTTTGGTAAAACCCCCAACTGATTTCATCAAAAGGCATGTAAGGTAGTTAATAAATAGACGTTCACACTCGCGTCACTAACAAACAGGTAAACAATAAAAAAAGGCCTAATATTATGTGATTCTTTCTCCTTTCAGTATATATGAAAAAGTCACAAATATAAACAAAGCTTTTTAAAACCAATAAACTGATAAAGGTATTTTTATTTAAAGAGCCAAGTGGCAACCCTGCTAAATTGACACTCGGAAGCATCTCTTAGTCAATACTAAATCTGCGACGAAATATTACAATGTTAAAATAATTTTGAAACACCATATAATAAATAATTTAAATGTCTTTTATTTATTTTTGTTCCTATGGTTACTACTGATTGCGCCTTTTTACAACCAATCATTGTTTCTGGAATCCAGTAGGCTAAGCAGTACTAGATGCACCATATCTCTGCAAGTCATTGGCCACGGGTACTTCCCAGCATTTTTGATGTGGGACTTATGGATACAGAAGAAAGCTCACGACTAAGCATCAAAGACATAATGACTGGGCTGTGATTTATTTTCCATTTATTGTTAATTTTTTTTGTCTTGATTCACTTTCAGCAAACCCCTTTTATGTTCAAATATGTATTTTACCTAGTTATTATCATTTTAACTACTGGTAATGGCTTTAATGTCTGAAAAAAAAACAAAACAACAACAACCAAACAACCTCTGTATCATTCAAATCTGGATAATGTGATGAACAATTAAAAAGGTAATTTCAAATTTCACTGACAATCTCCCATCAAAATGATCTTTCAACGATTTTGGTAACCTTGATGGTAGACTTTATGCAAAAAATATATTGCAGGGCAGCTCATCACTGTACCCTTTGCTTTTGATGCTAGAGATATTTCAAATACTGTGTATTTAAACTGAAATAAATACCTGCGAGCAAAATTGATCAGGACCAAAGAATGTTTCAAATCTTCAAAAAAATACATACTTAAAGTTAACACTGCACTCCTATAATCAATAAAATGTCTCCTCATCCAAGTCATTGAGAGAGGCCAATAATAACCCTGGGCATTAAGAGATGCCAGTACTATTCCTGGGCATTGAAGGAGGCCAGTACTATTCCTGGGCATTGAGGGAGGCCAGTACTAACCCTGGGTTGTTTAGTCAATATTTTGAGAAAGGTTTGAAAACTCCGGAACATTTCATAAAATTGATTGTATGGATACAGTCCCTTGATTCACCAATGTTTGTAAATGATTAAACACAAGCAAAACAGTTCTAAAATTTAATGGCTTACATTTACTTTTGACACAATATCAGGCTTAGTATGCTGTTTTCAATGGTCAAAAATATTCATACGGCGACAAAAACCAATGAAATTACAGAAAATTTCTGGAGGGGGTTAGAATAGAACTTTTCAGTTTGGTTTCATTAAATCACAATAATATCTAAAATATGAAGTTCCAGATATTACAGGGAAATTATTATCTTCTTACGGTTATACCTTCAGATAAGTTAAAAGATTTATTTGATGCACAGACAGGTGTATAATTTGATATCGACATTGGACCATCCTTAAAAAAATGTTTGTTTGCTGTGCTCCGACCCAGATTTATCATGTGGGTACCTAGTTAGCTAATTTTTTTTTTATTAACAGATTTTAATTTTGTGAGCTCCAACCCATTATTTTCATGTTTTTTTGCCCAATTTTAATTTTCTGTAGTCATTTTCAATAAACATGAAAAAAATAAAAATTCAATGCTTCGAAAGTCAATAAAAAATTTTGGGTAGCTACAATTTTGAGTGAGTAGGTTGGAGCATGGCAAACAAATATTTTTTAAGTCAGTGTTGCTGCGCTTACTTTTAAATATACATGTATATTCTATAAAAATATATATTTTTTCAGCAATTGTAAGATGTTAGGGTTAAATATTAGCACATTTTAATTTCCAGTGTATATACTTCCCATTCATACATACTCTTTTCAGAAATAGGTAACGTGGATATACATTCTAATGGTTCGAGATCAAGCCAGATCTAACCAAAGACTAGAAGTACTGCACCAAGAGGTTTGACTAGCCAGCCTGACTGGATGGTGAGGTCGGCATGGTGACGGTAAATGGATCGTCTATATTCTATGTGCTACTGCATGATACCAAAGTGCTTAGGCCAAATGAAAAAGATAGTTTTGTTTCCTACAACCCATCCAATTCAATATTTTAACCCATAAACTTCATATAGACGCCTTTGAACACTTCTAATATAGAAGGCTTTCGACACCTAATATAGAAGATCTGAATTATTGGGTGAATTATGTTTATAGTAACTGACAGAGTGGAAAACAGTGCAGGAAGTGTTTAGATTGCTCGTTATGAGCAATCTGAATTCTTCCTGCACTGTTTTCAAAGGCCTCCTGTGATTGGTGTGGGAAATGCGTATCTATGGAGTAAAGGGTTAACTACCAAGTTATTGAAATATCAAGTTTTTTTTTGTCTTGCACTCCATTTCGATCCATGGAGAAAAATAAATTCTATATACCGACCCAATTTCCTCCCCCCAACATGTCACAGGAAACAAAATATTTCTTCATTTGGTCTTGATAATTCTTCATCAGTTTCCTAAATCAAACCATACAATTGCATTTCAAAGGTTGTATATCAGGGGGAAAAACACTTATGTATACAAGTGTTTGAAAAAAACTTATAAAAAAACTTATGTAGGTTTTGAAGTTAAGTTACAACAAAATAAATAATTTCAATTTGCAATTAATAGAAAAGTAGCAGTCTGCTTAAAGTTATTTAACTGATATTATACCAATCAATGAATGAAACAGCAAACCTGCCACTTTCGTATTTCTTATATCTTGAATATCAATATTTAATAGCTTTATTAAAATAAATTTAAACCTCCAATTTAATATTTAAATACAGACTTGGTAATTATTATCTTGAAGATGCCTCACCTATAAGTTTATGTTCAGTAAATGATGAAACACTTTACTGAATCACAAAGAGGAAGGTTCCATTCGGATATAATGGTCGATTCCGTCCATGTAGTTTATCGTATTTATGAGAAATTCATTAATTCACAGGTCGGCAGTTTCTGTTTTATTCGACGATGTTTTAGCAAAACCTGATACTAACCCATGAGTGACCTTATCACGGGAAGTGATTTATCATTTAGTCAACAGAATAAAACAATTTTACACTAAAAAAATCAAAATACAAAAAGTGATTTAACAGAAAATCTATAATATATGATGCTCCATATAAATATGCTGTATTACTACTCAGATAGAAAATATATCAATGATATAGGCGAGGCCTCTTTATATTTCCTTTCTTATTCAAGTCCAAATTTCAATAAAATTGCTTTCATATTTTTTAAATAAAATGTCAGGTGGCAGGTTAGCTGCTGAAAATACATGTCAGGTGGCGGGTTAGCTGCTGAAAATACATGTCAGGTAGCGGGTTAGCTGGTCCGTTCAATATATTAATACAAAATATACTTTAATAAAAAAACTGAGAATTTTTCACATTTTAAAAAGCTTTGATTTATAAAAACTTTTAACTATAAAAAATGTCCTGCAATTTTTACTTCTGTGCTTTTAATCTATATATGGAAAACAAATATTTGAAGACTCTTTATAAGTAGTGAAAAGTATGAAATATGTGTTAAACAGCAGTAGTTCTGCGTCATCCTAGTACGTCTATATCTTCTTCTATAACTGTTGATGATACTGCCAGTCGCTCCTCTTTAACAAACAACCCACTTCTCCGTTCTTTTAATTTTTGGCGGTATTCTTTCTGTACTCGTTGTTTGGGTACTTTCCCTGAATGGTTTTCTGTCTTGACTTTTATTTTTCTATATAGATAATGTTTATAAATTTTTTTTAAGCTCTAATTGTCAGAGTTATTTTAAACTTTAAAAAAACCCAACACAACAGTATTTTAAAGCATCGTAAAAATAATGACATTTTAAAATGGAGCAATAATTATATTAGAATGAGCGCAATGAAGTCAATACGTCACTAGACTTTAAGTACAGAATAGGTGTCACTTTTGGTTTTTCCCCATAATTAAATGTACATGTGAACACAAACAACTTTCAACATTTATTTTTGACATGGTCTGCTCATGCAATTCAAGTGATTTCTCAATCGGCAATGCAACCCATCATATTTGTTTTTATTTGTTGTTGTTTTTTTAATGGAGTTTAATACTAACATTGTCAGTATGTATCAGGCAAGTAACCCCTTATTTTAAATTTCAATGCTTAAATACTCAAAAATAATCCTTAGGCCATTATAAATTAATTGCTAGATTATCATTCAAACCTTTCTAAAAAAACAGGGACGGCAGAGAGGATTTTATTATTATTTTTTAACATTTTTTATGGGCTTTTTTACCTTTTATTTTTTTTTAATTTTTTTTTTTTTTATCTTTTTCTGAAAATAAAAAGGGTTCGGCGGCATGAAAATTAGGGGGCGGACAGGGATGATAGTCCAGCAATTAATTTATCATGGCCTTATCTGAAGCACTGACTATATTACAGCAGTAAACCTTTTGTTCAGATAACATTATGTTTTATTGAGCGAGACAGCAATACTTGCTTCAGATTCCACTTTGTCTTGGTTGACATCAATTCTGTCTTGTTAGCAATATTACAGTCACCCTCAATATATTAAAGGTAATATTTATAATACGCCATCCTGAACAAATGTTTGTTTGCTGTGCTCCGGCCCAGTATTTTTTATGTAGGTAGGTTGATTACTATTTTTTTGCCAGATTTTGCATAGTCATTTCAAATATAAATGGACGAAATCATGAAAACATTTTTACATGCTTTGAAAGGCAATAAAAAAGGTTTGGGTAGCTGTAATTTTAAGTAGGTAGGCATGTGGCAAACAATCAATATTGTGTTACTGTATCAGACCGTACAGTCCAGGTAGTCAGTACTTCCTTTTTTCAATTAACCTACTTCCACCATTCGAGTTATTTGTAAAATCCTACTGCTCTATCAGTTCATCTGTAAATTTACACTCACTATAGCTGCTCTCACATTTTAAGCAACTATTTCCAAATTTATTTTCATGCACTTGTGTTGAGAGAATAAAACATGTAAGCAAGATTGAACCCAGTAGTAAATATGTCAGTACCACCAGGATTTATGTCTTGCTAATTTATTCTTGCATCTTCACGAACTGTCCAAATTACACGCAAAACAGCAAACATGAACAGCAGACAGAAAATGCAAAAGAGGTAACTGAGAATAACAATTCAAAGAAAAGTATAATATCTGACAATACAAATCTTTATAGCACGCCTAACAAAATTTCTTTTGAGGCTACCTAATTGTATATCATCCGACCAACAGGGGCTAGTAACAGTATATATTCTACATTCCTATATATATATATATAGAGAGAGAGAGTCAGGGTTCTCCACTGGAAGAAATGTAAGTGCTGGGGTAAGAGCGTGTAATCACCTCCATCACATTTTCAAGCTCTGTGTAAGGAACTCATTGAAATATATTTTACTAATAAAACATGTATTAATCATTTAAAATCATCATATTTAGTAACTTCCATTTAAGGCATTTAAATGATAAAAGATATGCAAAGAAAAATCATGATTAAGATGAAAGTAAGCTTTTGCAAAATTTTATTAAAGAATTCAAGCACAAGGGAAATACCATTTCTGATGGTCAAGCGCTGGGGTGCCCCTGTGCTTAAATGGCCTGTGGAGAAGCCTGATAGTGTACTAATGACCAGGGTACTGTCACAAACTTTCACCACAACTCAATCTGTTCTTGTTATACTCTATATACTATATATATATATAGAGGTATAGAATATAAACTGTAACTAGCCCCTGTAATCAGACCTTACTGTACAATGGTAGTTGGTACATGTACTTTCATTTCTTGAACCTATATTCACCATCCAACATATTTGTAAAATCCTACTGCTTTATCAGTTTTATCTTTTTATGTTCAATGAATGAATGAATGAATGAATGAATGAATAGGATTTTACGTTTAAACTCAATACAGCTGCTCTCACATGTTAAGCAACAATTTCCAAATTTAATTACATGTGCTTATTGTTTGAGAGAATGTAAGCAAGATTGAATCCAGTAATAAATATATTAGTATCACCAGAATTCATGTCTTGCTTATTTGTTCTTGCATCTTCACGAACTGTCCAAACTACACGCAAAACAGCAAATATGAACAGCAGACAGAAAATGCAACAGAAGAACAGAGAATTATATTTCAAAGAAAATATTATATCTCACATTACAAATCTTTTTACACATTTATCTGAACTACAATAATGTTTCTACTTTTCAGAAATTTACTTTTAATGTTTTTTAGGATCGTTTTCTATATATTAGGATTTATTTATCACAGAGTTCCAACTCTTTAACTAAAGACACAGACACGTGTTTCACGGTCAAGGGCATGGATCAATGATGAATGGAATAGCAGCCTAATGCCGACATTGCTTTCTGTTTAGGAAACAACTGATTTATCAGATTTTATTTTGCGTATAAACCATTAATTATCTTTGATATTGTGGCACATGTTTTGCAAGACATCTGTCAACCAGTGATGTATATGGTAACATCACCAGCAGTTGGGTCTCGCCACTTTGTTCTTGCAATTTCACGAACTGCCAAAACTATAGTTAAGTCAGGACAGCAGACAGAAAATGCATTTTTTTAACACATAATCTTGAATAATATTATCTTTCATTTGATTAAAAATTTCAAAGTTTGGTTTAATAGTTGTAACAAGTACTACTACTGAGATGTACCGGTTTAAAATTAGCAATACCATTATACTATACAACTTTGTGGATTTAGAGAACCTGTTCTATAATAACTATCAATCCAGGGGTCATGAGTTTGAATCCTTACTTGGCCAGTCTCCGTGATGATTGATATACGACATTGCGTCTCATTATCATTCGTCTCTCAAGTCTGATTCATGTGGGAAAGTCATCAGTTACTTGCAGAAATTGGTGTATTCAAGTACTGGTTACTTTCTAGAATCCCAGAAAACAGTGGTTAGGTTAACTGATTGTCTGTTAGCCAATCAATCAATCAATCAATCAATCAATCAATCAATCAATCAATCAATCAATCAATCAATCTATTCAATACATTAAAGCTGATTATGGTCTTCAATCTTTGATGCATGTCACTACCAGGACTAGCGAAAATGTAAAACCAATTATATGTTGTAACATGTTTAGCACCGCTTTCAACAATTTTTCAGTCATATCGTGACAGTGCCACTAAAGACAATATTCTATGCATTGGCATACTGAAGTATCATACCACAGACACATGGTTTATCCCATCAGTCACATTATACAGACGCCGAGCCAACAAGACCTAGAACAATACTCTAAATGCTGAGCGCTTAGCGAGGACGCTTCTAGTTCCATTTTCAAGTATTTGGTATGTCCTTTGCGGCCAGGGATTGAACACACAACCTTCCACATGCGAAGAGGATGTTCTACCACTACACTTTATATGTATAGAACGACTAAAATATGCATAATTCATACCTTTGAGAATTTTTTATTAGGTGAGTGAATGTTTCTTGATGGTTCGGAGTTGTCAAGAGACTGTGAGCAGTGAAACTGGACTATATTCTGTATCTTTTGTAATTTGACGTCATCTATTGCCTCTAAATCTGAAATCAAAGAAATGAAATGTTCAATTCACAGTGCATCTTAGTTGGCTCGAACACGGATGACTGGAACACCACATAAAGCTTGAATCACTAATTCCAATTTCGATGTATATACATGTGCATATATGGTATGATGTTGAGCAATACTTGGCTCAAACAACCCATAACTCAAAACTATTTTGTCCGGTCCCAGTAAAGTTCTGTACTGTATATTACACTTTTCATATCAAGTTGGAACTTTGAACTTTGACGACATTTCATTAATGCTCTACATCAATCCACAAAATCAATGGTTTTTATACATTATTAGAACAAACGCGAGAGATTCATGTAAACATACACCAAATTTGGTGAAAATCTGCCATGCTGTTTCAGAGAAGTTGCTTAAAGAAATTGTTGATAGGCAACAGACAATAAGCGTTCAGAATAGCTCACTTGAGTCTTTGGCTAAAATGTATATAGCAAATTTGTTTTGGTAAATCGAAAAGGGGCCAACACATTCAGAAAATGTAGTGCACCTGTGGCACATCTAATAGGGATTAAACAGTAACTGAACCATGACACTGTTTATTATTTTTTCAGTGAAAGACTGAATTGTTCATTATGATCGTCTTCCTGGTTGATGACCTTTGTGTCATCATTCAGACTTTTTCTAAGGTGAAACATTGTTTATTCTGTAAAAAAGATAAAATCAAAATCAAATGAAGTGACCCATTTGACACAAGCAATTATGTAAATAAAGAAAGAGGCAAAAATGACCAAATTAAGTATAAAGGTAAGGAGATAGTTCTGTCATTATTCAGGATATAGTGCTGGTTATTTTGCTCTGCAGTACCACACACTGACCTTCATACATGTTCCAAGTCACGTTTGATTCTTTTTGAAGAAATATCCCATACATGCAAAAATAACCAAACATAAATTACAACAAGAGTTGTCAGAAGAAAACAAAGCTCGCCGATGGGATGAAACTCACCACCCATGCAAAGATTGAGATTGGAGGCAAATACCAAACTTAAATGCAACTAAACGCAAAAGTTTAACCTAGCTGTCTAAGTCCAAAAAGGGCCACAACTCTGTGTGTTCCTTTGATGATGGTGAACACATTGCAAAGTTTTATTCACATCCCATGAGTGGTTGCATAGATATCTTAAACTTAAACACAAAAGTTTAACCTGGGCGTCTACAGACGACACCACCAACGGGGTCATGGCAATAGCTTTCCTTAGACTTCGTCCTGGCGAGCTTAAAAGGGAGATAATTCAGTAATTCAAGATAGTTATGGCCCTTTCACTCTCGTCTTCCACACACAATCTCCATCCATGATCCAAGTATTGTTTGATTCCCTTTGATGCTTTTAGATGTATTTTCCGGTCAAGGATTCAGATGGCCGCACGGACAGAAATCTGTTGATTATAATATATAAATAGAGTTACCTATCATAAACTCTTCTTCTACGCTATTTACATTTGCCGATGGGTTGATAATCTTTATCACATCTATTTGTTCACGAAGACCTAATTCACTGGTTATAGTCGCAGACAGCTCGTCTATAGTTTTCAATCTCTCCAATCTTGTCATCTGACTCCTGTAACATGAATCACTGAATCATATATATAACAATTGGGCCTTCCTTAAAAAAAAATTATTGTTTGTTGTGCTCGTACCAACTCACTCAAAATTGCAGCTACCAAAACTTATTTATTGACTTTCAAAGCGTTTAATTTTTTTTAATGATTTCTGTCCATTGTTCTGTAAGATGACTATGCAAAATCAAAATTTCATTTGACCAAAAAAAAAAAGATCTATCTATCTACCCATATGATTAATGCTGGGTCGGAGCACAGCCATCACATATTTTTTTTAAGGATGGCCTTGTTCATGTATAGACCTGGTTTATAAGTGTTTATAGATTTCTACAAACAATTCATTTCCAAAAGTATTTTTCTATAACAACACAATTTTTTCAATGGAGTTGCCGGACACATTTCAGCTTATATACATGTAGGACATATCCAGGGTGGAGGAACACCTCAGAATGAGTCTGAGTAGAACCATCGTCTTTTTGTAAGTAACTGGCAAACTTTCTAAGGCCACACTTAAAAATATCTCTGTTTCCCCTTGCCCGACCCTAGATTTTAGAACTGGGTAGGTAGGTAGGCTTTTTTTTTTTTTTGAAATCCATAAAAAACATACATGTATTGATAAACAAAGAAACTCAACATTTTATTACCTGATATGGCTATTCCAATACAACAACATAATTTATATTACATGTATTAAATGTGCTCAATACTAACTGCATACTAAACTACCAGACGTAGTACTAACTTGCCCTGATCAAAGATTCACTTGCCCAGATTTTTATTACCAATACACTTTGCGGTAAAATATAAAATAATTAAACATAAATAGACCTAAATGTATTAATATTTATGTAAGAATAGCTCCCTATAACATTATGCATGTGTAAATCACAAGTTTAAGAGTTTGAACAAGACCGGGAGAAGTGAGAGAAATTCAGGGAGAACTGACTTTGTCTCTATAAGTATGACCAACTTATTAAGTTGTATTTTGTCATTGTTCTTTATTGACTATCATATCTGTTCTGTCACTCTGTGGCAGTGTGGGAGCAGGTGTTAATTCGAATAATTATTTTAAATATCTTTCTCTTTTCTTATGATTACTAAATGTCATAACACACAACAATGGCAATGTCAAGTCTACAAAGCTATTCAATTCATCCAAGAGAATTTGGCAGTCTGTGATCTAGAAAAGTGCAACTAGTAAACTATATTTCAAATATTAAAAAGACAATTTATCTTAATTGTTTTTTCAATACTATATTTAAATCATGACATGACTGCCAAAGAAAAATTATACGCTGAAACCACACAACCAAAAAGCAATGAATGTATTACTATAATACCCCTACCACATTTTTCTTTACCGTATACTCGATTTAAATATCAACATTCACGTTTTCACAACAGGGGTCGGGAAAAGCTTATTAAAAGCACTCGTCTGTCTGGCAAGTGGACTGGTAAAAAGTACTTGTCCGTATGGAAAACTCACTTGTCCAAAAAAGTTATAGTAAAATAGTGTCTATTTTGGAAGCACGTTGTGATAACCTTATCTTACCTTAAATAGTTTAATTTATTACTTCATTTACAGTAAGTACACCACTAGCTTTAACTGTTATGATCATGCAATAAACATTAAGTTTGTTGATGTTTATATATCGCTTTTGTTCCGAATACAAACAGTTTGGGGTAAATTAAATGCATTCAAGCCTCCGTAACATGTAAAACGCAAAAAGACTGTTAATATTCCGGAGACCGGGAAATATTCCGAAGACCAAAAAGTCTGATTTTTAAACCTGTATTAAAAAGCTGCGCATGCGCTTCTCGATACCTTATAAAAAATTATGCCGAATGGTTTCTAAAGAAAATGTCCTTGGGACGCGACAAGAAATTGCATGATAAAGTTATCGTTGGTGATCGTTAAATGTCAAATTTACAAATTATATTTACAGCAATGAAATATAGAAAGAATAAATACCGTAACGACTTTGGATCATTACCTTTTTTACAGTTTTCAGATAGTTTATTTTTCGATCTCTGCCAAAAGGTTTACTCATCCGACGGACTAGTTACTGGCAAAAATCACTCGTCCGCAGACAAAAACCAGTCATCAGGACGAGTGCTTTTGCCGGCCCCTGGTCACAGAAGAAAAATTTACATACATGCAGTTCCAATTATTGTAAATCTATGAAATATTTATTAAAATACCAGAACTTAACGCTGTGTGTACCGTGGTCGTAGATATCCGACCAATCATAGCCGTTATTTAAAATAGATTAATTTATGTTCAAAGCTATCCCCCAATCACATTAGAGGAATAAAAATAGATAATTGAATATGCATGAGCGGTTTTCCGAAAGTCGCAATATAAAGCATGCGGTAAACACCGCGGGGGTCAATTGTTTCTACTGATTAGTTACGGTCTATAAGCAACAGTTTCACATGTGTTGTATAGAATAGAGATATTTGCAGACCTGTGTATTGTGAAAACTCGCTTGTCCGATTTTTAAGACAAGCCCGGAGCGGTCGAAAATTAAAAAAAAAATCAGAAATTTTCCCAAATAAAATTTTTTCAGTCGGTGCTTTTTTCGTGAGTCGGTCGCGCAAGGGGAAACAAACACTATTTTTATTTAGGCCTAACATGTGGACCACGGAGGACTCTGAAGCAACAAAGACTTAAAAGGGGTGCATAGAATTTTTCAATAAATTTTCACATTACCCATTTTCTCAAAATCATGTACTAACATGATGCGAACTTGAAATCAAAATACCACTGAATGTATGCAAATTCTTTCAATTTGAATTCGGAAAGGAACATTATTGATTTAAAAGGCGCATTTGCAGCTATCTTTGACAAACCATGTAGTGCCAAAATTATGTTTATTTCTTTTTTTTATCCGTAACAAAGAAAAATAATATAGTGTACCTTTAAAGACTCAAATTTTTAAAACTATTTTGTGATAAATGTTTTTATTTCATCAATTATATTATAGATTATAGACATAATTATAAGGAAAAATATTACAATTCTTCAAAACAATATTATCATATAATCAATGCAGTTTAATTTATAATACTTGTATCGCAATATATCATTGTGAAGAAATAATTTCAATTTTTTAGAGGAAGAGGAAATTTTTAAAACTAGCTTCGCCTTCAGTATGACCATCTGCCCTGCTGTTTAACCCTTCACTCTACCCTTTGGACACCTAATATAGAAGGCTTTTGAATTATTGGATGAATTATGTTTATATTAACTGACAGAGTGAAAAACAGTGCAGGAAGAGTTCAGATTGCTTGTTACGAGCAATCTGAACTCTTCCTGCACTGTTTTCAAAGGCCTTTTGTGATTGGTGTGGAAAAACGCATATTTATGGAGTAAACAGTTAAAACAGTGGATTTTACTAGCAGGTCCAGGACATTCCAGCAAATTTTTTTAACAGTCCTCGAGAATTTTAGCAACGCCAACATTACTAATAAAATTGGCATTGTGTATTTCATATTTGATAGATTCTCATTCCTCGTGACTTTGAAATGACAGCAAACAAGCTAGTTCAACCAGACATTGATATAATTTTAAATCCCTGGCCCTCCCTAAAATCATGATTTACACATCTGTGTATTATAGCAGAAAGTTGCATTTCATTTTGTTTAATAAAAAATTATCTCAAGTTCGGCCAAATGATAAAATATTTTTGTTTCCTCTGACATGGTGAAAAACAGAGTCGGAAGGTAGGAAATTATTTCTTTTGTTTGGACACCAGAGGAAACAAAACTATTTTTTTTCGTTTGGTCTCATTTGCTTCCTTACCATTTTTTACACAGTAAAGTTTTATTGCGGTGTGATTTACACGAGACAGTTGGTGTAGCTGTTGTACAGGTGAATGCTTGTGATGCTTCTGGAATTAGAACCGGGGACCAGTCATTGTCAAGGCTATCTGAACTGGTACTACTGACTGGGGAGTAGTCATTGGTTGTCCAGTTCATGCTTTCTAGGGTGATGGAATCTGAAAATAAAATTGAAGGACAACTATCGTGAAAAAGAGACACCAAGTTTTGAAAATAAGGAGTATATCAGGAAAATAACACAATAAATGTCTTTAAAAGCATCTCATTATCATTAATAAATAAAAATTTTGAATGGTTTCCTATGTCAAATCCCCCAAATCATGACAAAATCGATACTTGAATTGGAGTGGTGAACTTGAAACGAAATCCCCATTCTAAAATTAGATAGCACTTAAATACTGTTTAGTGACATTTGTGTCATCATTCAAACTCTTTCTAAGATGAAACAAATTTTACCATGTGTAAACATGTGTAAAGGATCAAATTGAAATCAAAATGATTCATGTGACTCACTTAATAAGTTATTAATCTGTTTTTGTCTATCCTAGGTGCGAAGCCCTCGATAGGAAATCCCTTTTCAATATATCATTTTGGCATGTTTAAATACATATCCTTTTAGTAATACAGGGTCAATAACCGTCATTGAGTATATACATGTAAGGCATAACATACTGGAAAAGAACTGTTTGCAGCCTATTTTAAAAGTTAAAGAAGTCCTGATAAATTCCTTTTTTCACTCATTATTATTTGCCATATCATTATAGCATGCATCCCCATACGACACATAAACAAAAATAATATATCAAGGCCAATCTGAAACTCCTTCACTAAACAATGCTTCTGTGAATATATAGGCAAAATCATTTCCATTTAAAAAAAAAAATTAATATTTATTATGACATGTGTCCCCTAATTGAACCCTCAGGGTGGGGTCATTTTTAAAACTAGGGAAACCATTTGAACAAATCTAACAAAACTATAGTTGGTTATCATTACTACATATACATTTTGAAAATCTGTTGGGCCATTCATGAGAAGATTTTTTAAGTTTTGGACTATTTTTATGTAACGGCGATCATCTTGAATTTCACATCGAAAAAAAAAAATCTTCACTTTCAGTTTAATGGCCTTGTGGTTTCAGAATAGATGAAAACAAGAGGGCCAAGATGGCCCTATATCGCTCACGTGATTGACCTTGAGTCACCCAACTTAAGTAGATTATATAATACATGTACACTCAAAACTCCAGAAAAATGAGATGAGCGAGTAGTTAGAGTTTTGATTTGTTTTGAAGATGTAAGATGCGTAGAAGAGTTCAAACTTGGTAGAGGTTCACCCATAGTAAATGTCAGTGAAATTACATCGAAATCAGGTCTAACAAGAAGGCTCTATAGCTGCCTATATAGAAAACTAGCATATCACTGTGGCGGTCATGTTTTTTATCAAATCACAATGTCTTGAACAAACTTGGTAAATGGTCACCCAAAGGAACATTTCTGTGAAATTATTTTTTATTAAAATAAGCTACTCCCATGCCTAATGTGTGAACTGTGTACAAAATGGATTTCCCTTTGTTTCATTTAACACAGTAAGGAGTCTCAAACTTTTTATGTAGTATTAAAATAAATGTAAGGTATATATATAAACCACAAACCTACAAGATGGCAAGTGGACAGATATAACACCAACCAAATATTGCACAAGTACAAACTAAACCTAAATGGTATATCAAGTCTAGTCTACTTAAAGTGCATTGTCATAGAAACTATTCGTATCAACAACAGTATATCAGGGATTTTTTTTGTAAATTGGGAAAAGACACAAGCCTTCAAAAAAAAAACACACAAAAAAACAGCGCGACTGAGGGGAATTTTGGAATTGTTTTTAGCTTTAGCAAACTGGAAAATAAAATAAAGTAACTCTTAAGATCCTGTTTAACAATTAATTATCAGATTAACAATAGTTTTTCAATTTTGGGAATTGTTTCATATAACATGATTTTTTATTTGGAAATATCAGCCTCTGTATATGTTTCCAAATGTTTGCTATTTAGTTAATCATGGCCGCTGTTACTGGTGACAAACATCCCCCACCAGGGACAAAATACTTTTAAATACACCGGTTCTACAGATAAATGCTTAAAAATGTTAAAAACGTAACCTTGGTAACAGTAGCTATCATGTTTTCACGCATCAACCATAGCATCAGACAGTGCTTATCACACAAAGTGACTATTATATATGGCAACTTCACATGACTTGCCTTAGTAATCTTTTATTGATAAAAGAGGGAGGCCTGATTTTTTTTTATTATTCTACTTTTTTTGTAAGAATTACTTTTCTCTTTACAGTCAATTTAGACAACTACACCAGGAAGCAAACTAGAAAAGAAAGCGCTCAAAATCATGAACCATTATTGCTTTCGTATTAATTCCACAGAAATTCCCCCTACTCAGATTATACTGACAACTCTAAAACCACTATCCATAAAGTTTTTGTTTTCCAAGCAAAGCACAAATTTCCAAGTCTTAAATCGAGTTGATGTTCATTTTATTACAACTGCAAAAATTATGAAGAATAGTTAGAACACCATTAAAATTTACATGTGAACTTTTTTTTATAATGAATGAGGTAATGCTATGTTTAACCCTTTACTTCATATAGACACCTTTGGACACCTCATATAGACACATCTAATATAGATGGCTTTTGAATTATTGGGTGAATCATGTTAATATTAACTGACAGAGTGGAAAACAGTGCAGGAAGTGTTCACATTGCTCGTTACGAGCAATCTGAACTCTTCCTGCACTGTTTTCAAAGGCCTTCTGTGATTGGTGCGGGAAAACGCGTACCTATGGAGTAAAGGCTTAACACATTTCAAGATATATATATGGCATATCCAATTTAATTGGTGGAGGAAGACCTCAGACTGAATCTGAGTAGAACCACCATCCTTCCATAAGTAACTGGCAATCTTTCTCACATAATATTTATACATGCAACTAAAAAAACATGGCAAGCTGAACAGTAGAATTTTCCAGCTCTGCAAACTTAACATATTTCCAACATGGCTATGTATGGTAGAATGATGTTACCCACATGTCTTCCGACATATGTGGCACCAGTACAAACCAAACCTGCAAGTGTAGCAGGCCATGGGTCTACTTATGGTACATAACAAAATCCTGCCATGTGTTATAACTGGCAATGCTCGCCATTAACCATTCTTAAAAAAATATTTGTTTGTCATGATCCTACCTATCCACTCAAAAATGCAGCTACCCAAACTTTTTTTATTGACTTTCACGATGATTTAATAAAAAAAATTCATGCTTTCTGTCTTTTTTTGTTTAAAATGACAGTAAACAAGCACAATTAAAATCACAAAAAAAAAAAAAAGAAAAGCTTCCCACATGAAAAAGAAATGGTCCAAGGACAGCAAACACATTATTTTTAGGTTGGCCTTGCATTTTACATACAAACATGGGGACATATATTTCCAACATTGCAATGTATGGCAGTTGTTACCCAAATGTCTACAGAGTGACACTTGGGTTAGTACACTACCGACATATGTGGCACCAGTACAAACCAAACCTGCAAGTATAGCAGGCCAGTCTACTTATGGTGCAATCACTTGGTCTCTTCTTTCCAAGTATTTCATTAATTTATATCTAGTAATCTTCCATAACTGGACCTATTAATTTTTTTAAATTGAGACAACGGAACTCCATCATTTAGCAGCAAATATATAATATTTTAATTTAGGCCTCAAACTTTGTTTGCAAGAGCATACTATTAACATATCTAAATCTGCTTGACCCAATTATACTTCTATGAAAATTTATGAAAATCCTAGTTTCATTTAAACACAAAACACTCGAGTAATTGCAAGCAAGATATAAGTCCCTTGTCTGTTTTGATATAGCAACGGTGAACCACCACTTTTGCAAGACTGAAAATTAATAAAATGATATGATTAATCTCCTTATTGCCCTCTATCTACATGCTCAGTTACATAAATGTAGCTTGGATACTTTTTATGTTACCACACGATCCAGGGTGTATAACTTAACCTTTTTTGTTGCCAGAGCAACCACCATTTTTGTCAGACTGAAAAAATGAATTATCTGCATTTTCTCCTCATTGCCCTTTAGCATGGATACTTTTTGAAGTTATCTTCCCATACTGTGGACAGATGGGCGGCAAACCTATAGTTCCCTCCGGTTCCACGGCAGGGGGATTAAAAATCTTATTAACGCTTAATATGACAGTAAGGACAGTTTTTTTAATCTCCCAAAATATATATTTCAAGTAAATAGTTTCAATAATTTTTAAGAAGTTCATGAGCAGCTGCTTTTTAAGTTGTTTTCAGAAATGGATATCATCTTAAATTTTGAATTTAAAATATAATCTATAAAAAAAATCTTCTTTATAACCTCACAAACATGAGAAACATCCCTGTGAAGTTCAAGTATAACTGGACTGGTGAAGTGCCTCAGCCAGTGAGGTTAAGAATAATCTGGGGGTCTGTGTATGCTGTGTCGTACCTACCTGTAATGGTTGCTAAATCTGAGTCTATCACTGCTCCTATACATGTTGTAAAATCAGATTCCTGAAAGAAACCATCATCATCCCCATCAATGTAAAGGTCGTCACTGCTACATTCTGAACCCGTCGCCACACCAGAGGAGCCAGACAGACTGTCGAAGTGAAATCTACCATTGTCAGACGCTTGACTTGTGCTGTAGTGAAATATTATCAACACCTACGATGTTGGAATTTTGCAAATTGAAATGTAATGGTCAAATTAAATTAATGTCAATATATCACCACTACTAGAGTTTACTTAGTTGCACAGCTGGTAGTGTTTACTCCTTTATGTACCTTGCATCACTGCAACTTCTTCTGCATTTAGTATCCAATTTTGTATTCTTTCAAATATGTACTAACCCTCAGTACCAAAGACACAAACAACGTTTTCCCAACCAAATAGTGTGTAGCATTAAAAACGTCAATGAAAATATAATACACATGCAACATAATGTAACAGTCAATTAAACAGTTCATTAAACAAAACATGAATGGGAAAATCTGTCAATTATGGTCACTTACTAATGTTGTGTTAACTCTGATTTCCTCACAGTTAAATATTTAAATTTTGGAACATTTTATTGGTGAAAGTGGAGAAAAACAACTTATACAAGCAGTGAATAATTTATTGTTTTCAGTATTGTGTACTTCATATTATATTTAGTGTTAACTGATATCTTTCCCACTTGAATCAGTGGTGAGAGCCGCACGGCAATGATAACAGAATGTAGCTGAGTGGGGATTCAAACTAACAACCCCTGAGAAAGATAGTCAGACACACTATTGACCAAGCTAAACAGGCTGGCTGTTTAATTAAAATTTCGATGACAACAATATCATTACCTTGTTCTATAAACGATCAAGTCATCATCAATGTCATCAAATAATGGCAATTTATAGTCCCCTGTTATTAGTACTTCCGATGACCACGGGCTGAAAGATAAAATATAATTGTTTTGTCCTCATATAACTCTCAAACAAAAGGTTTGTTGTAGGCAGGACAAAGTTGTTTTTTACCGGAGAGTGTGGTAGAGGCTGCCATTTTCATCACGCTCACCAATTAAGTGCATAACAAAGTGTCTTTTAAAGTGGGCGGTAGTGTTATTGATAGTGTTTACTAGTATACGACGGAAATGCTGAACAGTTTGAAAATGTTGATAAAATTAATTAAATAATCACTTGTATCTAAATGTTATTTAAAAAGCTGTGTTTTCATTTAAAACAATGTGCATTCAATAGCACAAATCAATTTTTAAATTCAGCCTCTGTATTTAATGTTATAGAACAGTGTGTTTTAGGCCATTTTTATAGCCGTTATTGGGACATTTCTAAAGGCAAATAGTATCTTTTCTTCCCAAATGAGTGGTAAAAATTCCCAACTGAAAGCTTCAAAAATTGTAAATTGAAACTTGCCATAATTCCTTGATAAAATAAACAAATTATCCCCATTCTGAATTAAGAATGACACTGAATTAAATTAAATGGCCAGAGAAGCAAGTGTACACATTTTTTATGGGGATAAATTACGAGTAAAGTTTACGTACATCGAACAAACGAACATCGGGTCAACCAAAACAAATCAAGGACATTAAGACATGATATGTTTAATAAATCACAAGTAAAAAAACAAACACATTTTTAGTTCTTATAGTATCTATTACAAAGTAAAAAGTACATAGCACAATACAAACGTTAAATCATACATCATACACGAAAAATAGCACATAATAATCATAAAAAATGAAACATATTGTACATTATGGCCTAATTTTTGGCAATGATTCTTCAGCAGATCAAAGTAAAAAGTACATAGCACAGGCCATAATGTACAATATGTTTCATTTTTTATGATTATTATGTGCTATTTTTCATGTTATTTGTGCTGAATTTTGAATGTGCTATTTTATTCTTTATATGTGTGTATGATGTATGATTTAACATTTGTATTGTGCTATGTACTTTTTACTTTGTAATAGATACTAAGTAGATATTAAACATATCATGTCTTAATGTCCTTGATTTGTTTTGGTTGACCCGATGTTCGTTTGTTTGACGTACGTCAATTTTACTCGTGATTTATCCCCATCCCCTACCAGTTTAGACCATACCCAATATAACACACAGTGGAGCGAGTGATAAAAACAAAGTAATTTTTATCATTTATTGTATTCGTGAGTGGTGTGATATACTTTACCATATAATTACTATATAATTGTTTTTTTACCAAAACGTCCAAGTTCACTATATAAATCCAATTTACCGAACTGGCTATTTACAGAAACGTCCGGCACCCATACTCTTGATCGACTGAGTTTACACCCATAAATCGCAAATCTGGTGTTGTGACTTCCCTTGTACGAATAAACTTTGAAATAAAAATGAGGACATGCATGCTGATTTGTTAATCAGCATGTATTGTAAGGCTATTGTGTTTACAATGTGTTTAATGTTATTGTATAAATGTATTAGCTCAAAGTAGCTACCAAATGTGTTCAATCCAATTTATATAAAAAGAATGTGAACATAAATGAGATGGGTGAAATTTGAAACCACTAAGTACCATCCCTTAGCTATATTATATAGTAAACTGTATATATTATTAAAATGTTCTGGCCACTTTTTTTAGAGTTACATACTTTTTACTGATATGTATATATATACACACACACATTTTTTTGAAAACTAATTGTATGACTAGTATTTACAGTGACCTAATTTCACAAATGCATGTGTTTAGTATTTAAAAGTGTGTTGGGTTATTATGTACATATTTTGTTTATTAGAAGTGAAGAGATAGGACGGGGTAACCGTATGTATGTCCAGTCCACGTGCTGGCCATCTGTGGCAATGCGACGTCTTACACATGCACGATTACTCACCCACGAAAACTAGTGACAAATGAACATACTACTAAAGTTTCACTCTTTGATTTTAAAGATGGTGATGCACAATTTTGCAAATATATTAAAAAACCTAAACAGTCGGCTATAACTAAGATGTAAAAGTAATAATTTGAAAAGAAACTGCAGACAAACCAAATGCAAGTTACAACGTCGTCAAATAGAAATTAGCTACCTGGTGAATGCCGCATCTGACAACATGGTTTACTTCTGAACAGAAGCAAGTAGATTGCTGAAACGTCAACTATAGTGGCGACATAATGGCAATAGTTTTATAATTTCCAATGGGCACGCTAAATTTGGCTGTATCCTCTGTAAATTTGTGGCGTCAACGTGGATCCCATGTGAAAAAACGTCACGAAAATTATCGTAGTAAGATATCATTTCATTGGATAGAAACTTCACATATCTTGAAAGAGATTTTTTGATTGGTCAGTCGGCATTTTGTCTGATTCGGACTGCTTCTATATTTTGTTTCACGCATATTTTCAAGAACTGTTGCCGTTTTCTATCATAAGCAGCTTTAAGTAGAATGCAACACACAAAGAAGAGAGATTCAATGATTGTTCTGACGAATGCAATGTTACTTCTGATAATTATTGCTTATGTTGTTACGAAACAAAGCCAATTTCCCGCCACCAAAATATCAAGGGAAATCATTTGCTGTTAAGAGTTCCCTCCCTTGCAGTTTCTAATTTGCATAAACTTGTTTACAAATGGCGACCAAGATACAAGCTGTCTATATGGGCAGATAGTTTATTTGTAAGACAGTTTTAATTAAGTTTTATATTTATAGATATATTCGTGACCAGTATTGATCTACAAATTAATGGTTACAGAATGGCAATTGAGGTCTTCTCTATATAAACACAGAAAATCATGTATTGTGTTTGTAAATGTTGGGTAGCCTTCCTTTGGCTTTGGTAATAACGTTTTTAAGTCAAACATCATGTTGTTTTCCAATTATCTTAACTTTTATTGATCAGCAAATGTCTAAAAAGATCTGTAACAAATATCCTTTATTGATCTGGTGTATAATATGAAATATGTAAAGCTTTGTTTTGAAACTTTATTTTGTTAAGTTGTTCCAGCGTCACTTGTTAGCTGGGATGAATTTAAAAGCTGAACTTGGTTATTCATTAAAGCTTCTTGACCTGATCTTCCATCCTGAATGGGCTGAGGGTTTAACTGTTTATGACTTTGAAATAATCTATGGAGAATAGCTACCCCAATATGACGCCTATTGTCACTAAAAAGGAAAGATTGGATATAATACTGATTATATTTGATGGATATTTGAAACATATAGAAAATAATTTTTTATCTAGGGCCGTCCTTAAAAAATATATTGTTTGCTCTTCTACCTACTTACCCAAACCTCTTTTTATGATTTCTATCCATCTTTCTTTAAAATGACTATGAAAAAATCGAAATTTTGCCCCCCCCCCCCCCCCCAACCCCACAAAAAAATTTGCTAACAACCTACCCACATGAAAAATACTAGGTCGGAGCACAGCAAACAAATATTTTTGAATGAAGGCCTAATACGTTAATACTTTTTTTTTCAGATAATCTTTTATCATATCTGGCATCTTCTCTGATTTTAATGTTTGCTACAGAATGTTGAAATATCTTTTACACACAATAAATATTTAGTTTATACTGATTTACTTTTGCTCGATTGTGAAGCAAGCTCAGAGCTGATACTAGTCGCTCTTAAGTCTGGCTTCTGGGTAAAACTATTAGTGAGTGTTGTTTTTAAGTTGCCATCGGGTCAAGCCTTGGATTGAGTACCTGACCACTGATATAAGCAGTCAACACTCTGTTCACTGCAATTCTGCCTAATATACAATACCTAGGGCATCAGAGTATATTTATGCTTATTGCTTAGAATTGCCTACAATAATTGGAGCCTTTCTAAGTTTTGTAACAATATAATAACTTTCTGTATCCCTGTTTTATTTACAGACATACGATGACCTAAATTTGGCAACGCATTTGCAAGATGTCCTTGAGAACTCAGATTAATGGGTTCACAGCCTGGGTGAACCTTAGGCTGACCCCATACAACCAGTTGCTGAACAATGTACTCATGGACCTTTTATCAGGCACAAACATGAAGTATTTTGTCGAGAGTTTCACAGGAAGAGATCTTAAACGACTTGAAAATATGGATGGGTGTGTAGTCACGCTAGAGAATATCTGTATATATTAATTAATTCCAATAAATACATATACTATTCGGAATTGAGTTTTATTAAGTAAACATAAGCTTATCTGCTAAAAGTACTCCGTTGCTATGTTTCTCTTTAATTCATTGCAACAAAGAAACGTTTAATATTGATTCACAATATTTTACATCATAACAACCTCTTAATTAAACAAGCAATGTATAGCATTTATGTTTAGAGCACTGTGAATAAGCTAGGCATGTGGGAATCATCAACTTTCATCATTTTATAGGTTATCCCAATCTGTTATGTCATCGACAGGTTATCTCAAACTCTGTAATGGCATCTACAAGTTATCTCAAACTCTGTCATATAATTGACAGGTTATCTCAAACTCTTTTATGTCATGAACAGGTTATCTCAAACTCTGTAATGGCATCTACAAGTTATCTCAAACTCTGTCATGTTATTGACAGGTTGTCTCAAACTCTATTATGTCATCTACAGGTTATCTCAAACTCTTGTGTGTCATTTACAGGTTATCTCAAACTCAGTCATGTCATTGACAGGTTATCTCAAACTCTATTATGTCATCTTCAGGGTGTCTCAAAATCTGTTATGCCATCTAAATGTAATCTCAAACTCTATTATGTCATTGACAGGTTATCTCAAACTCTGTTATGACATTGACAGGTTATCTCAAACTCTGTTATGACATTGACAGGTTATCTCAAAGTCTGCTTTGTCATCTACAGGTTATCTCAAACTCTGTTATATCATCTACAGGTTATCTCAAGATATGTTATGGCATCTACATGTTATCTCACATCTACAGATTATCTCAAACATGGTTACGTCATATACAGGTTATCTCAAACTCTGTTATGTCATATACAGGTTATCTCAAACTATGATGTGTCATTTATAGGTTGTCTCAAAATCTGTTATGCCATCTAAAAATGATCTCAAACTCAGTCATGTCATTGACAGGTTATCTCAAACTATGTTGTGTCATTTACATGTTATCTCAAACTCTGTAATTTCATCTACATGTTATCTCACATCTGCTTATATCTCAGACGATGTTATGTCATATACAGATTATGTCAAACTCTATTATGCCATTTGCAGGTTATCTCAAACTCTGTCATGTCATTGACAGGTTACCTCAAACTCTATTATGTCATTGACAGGTTATCTCAAACTCTGTTATGTCATTAACAGATTACCTCAAACTCTATTATGTCATTGACAGGTTATCTCAAACTCTGCTTTGTCATCTGCAAGTTATCTCAAGATCTGTTATGTCATCTACATGTTATCTCAAGATCTGTTATGACATCTACACGTTACCTCATATCTACAGATTATCTCAAACATGGTTATGTCATATACAGGTTATCTCAAAGTCTGCTTTGTCATCTACAGGTTATCTCAAGATATGTTATGGCATCTACACGTTATCTCACGTCTACAGATTATCTCAAACATGGTTATGTCAGGTTATCTCAAAGTCTGCTTTGTCATCTACAGGTAATCTCAAGATATGTTATGACATCTACACATTACCTCACATCTACAGATTATCTTAAACATGGTTGGTGGGTCCTCCGTGGCCGAGTGGTCTAAGGCGCCGTCTCAAGATCACTTACCTCTCACCGCTATGGTCGTAGGTTCGAGTCCCGCTCGATCCAAAAACTTTATGTGAGAAAGTTTCCAGTTACTTGCGGAAGGACGGTGGTTCTACTCAGTCTGACTCAGTCTGAGGTCTTCCTCCACCAGTAAAACTGGATATGCCATATATAACCTGAAATGTGTTGAAAATGGCGTTAAACCCCATTCCAAAAAAAAAAAATAAATAAAAAATAAACATGGTTGTGTCGTATACAGGTTATCTCAAAGTCTGTTTTGTCATCTACACATTATCTCAAGATATGTTGTGGCATCTACACGTTATCTCACATCTACAGATTATCTCAAACATACTTTTGTCATCTACAGGTTATCTGAAACTCTGTTATATCATATACAGGTTATCTCAAGATATGTTATGGCATCTACATGTTTTCTCACGTCTACAGAATATCTCAAACATGATTATGTCATAAACAGATTATCTCAAACTCTGTTATGTCATAAACAGATTATCTCAAACTCTGTTATGTCATAAACAGGTTATCTCAAACTATGTTGTGTCATTTACAGGTTACCTCAAGATATGATTTGGCATCTACATGTTATCTCTCATCTACAGATTATCTCAAACACGGTTATGTCATCTACAAGTAATCTCAAATGCGGTTAAGTCATCCACATGTTATCTCAAACTGTTAAGTCATTGACATGCTATCTCAAACTCTGTTATGTCATGTACAAGTTATCTCAAATGCTCTTAAGTCATCAACATGTTATCTCAAACTGTTATGTCATTGACATGCTATCTCAAACTCTGTTATGTCATATACAGGTTATCTCACATAAAAAGGTTATCTCAAACTCGGCTGTCATATACAGGTTATCTCAAACTCTGTTATGTCATGTACAAGTTATCTCAAATGCTGTTAAGTCATCAACAGGTTATCTCAAACTCTGTTATGTCATCAACATGATATCTCAAACTCTCTAATGTCATCTATAGGATATATTGAAGTAAAAATTATGAGTATTGTTTACTTCTGTCAAGTACTTTGCTTTTCCCCTGGACATTGAGATTATGACAGTCAACTGTATAATACATGTATATAAATGTATGATCAAAAAAAAGTAAAAAGGGTCCTACGTGGCCAAGTGATCTATGGCACCATATTAAGATCATTGCCAAGGTTGTAGGTTCAAATCCTACTCGCTCCAAAGCTTTATGTGAGAAAGTTTGCCATTTACTTTTGGAAGGACAGTGATTCTACTCAGATTCATTCTGAGGTCTTCCTCCACCTATAAAACTGGATATGCCATATATATAAACCTGAAATGTGTTGAAAAATGGTGTAAAGCCCATTCAAAAAACATAAAAAAGTAATATGATATTTTTAACTTATAATAAGTGCAGTAAAGCTTGATACGGTGATATAAATACTTATCCATTACAGATTGTCAGACCAGCAAAGACAGACCCGTGTCGATTGGGTAATTGAGGAACTGAAGAAATGCAAGGTTATACCAGAAGATGTCTCTGTTGACTCACGGCTGTTCGCTATGAGAAGCTCTGACCATGTAAGTTGGCATTATTTATTGGCAAAAGAGGATGGCTCTTGGTAGCCACCGGTCTTAGCTACTGTTTCAAGATAAATGGCTTGTGATCCTATATGGCTGATAGGTCTCAGGAACTCTCAAAAAGATTGTAACTGCTCTAACTTTGGTTCCAGAAATTGACCTAATATGGGAGTGTCTATCGGCCTGCCCACCATGTTGTTTGTCAAAGTAAATACAATGTAACACAATGTAGTGTTTGCTTAGAGACCGTTTGCTTGTCTAAGGGAAATGGCAAAAAGAAACTATTATTGATCACTGATTAGAATATCAACTTGTTTGATTGATGACCTGTGTCGTGTCAATTGTGATTAGATGATATTAATTTGAAAATTGTTCACCAAACATCTAACAATCTTTTGGAAAAACTGTTAAAGTGTTTTGTTTTCTGACTTGGGCTTAAAACCTAACCGATAATATTGCCCCTACACTAAATAAATAATTTTATTGCATTCCTCCAAAATTGTCAAAATATTGGATAATATCAACTTCTCTGTGATATCTGCGAGTTCAAATCCCGGGGCAAGAATTATATTACATGTATATATTTATTGTACATTTCCCTGCCAACACTATTATTTCCTGTAGTGCTCCATAAACAGTATCTCATGACCATAAAGTTAGGTTTCAAGTAAAGAAAATATTCACAGAAGGCAATAAAAAATAACAAAAATGTTTGCCAGTTGTTCATTGTTTTATATGACAAATATCTTTAGTTGCTGGTTATACCGCTTTAAAGAGATAATGTGCAAGAAAAATGTAATAATCAGAAAAACACAAAATGTAAAATATAATTATATAATAATTTGCCTACCTACCTACCTTAAGATGAAAATGATGGATAGGTGATGGACAAACAAACAATATTTTAATTTAGTTTGTTCCTATATGCAACTGAGTAATGTTCTGTTTTAGAGAAGGGATGAACTTTCTAAGGGATAGACACCTTTGGACACCTACTTTAGACGCCTTTGGACACCTCTTATATAGAGAAGGCTTTTGAATTATTTGGTGAATTATGTTTATATTAACTGACAGAATGCACTGTTTTCAAAGGCCGTCTGTGATTGGTGTGAGAAAATGCGTATTTATGGAGTAAAGAGTTAATTTAGTACTGCTTTCGTTTATTACCATGCATAACTAAATGTATCATTTTTGTATTTTTTGAGTATGGTTACCTGGCTGACCAAGCATAGGTCTAACAAAATAGACTTATTCCTGTATTTCAACAACCAACATCATTAATCATATATTTTAGGTGTTTGACCTTCTGTGGCGGTTGATCAGCCATGACATTTGGTTTGTCTGGGAAAGAGCGGAGTATCTTCAGGGTAACGATTTTGATGTCCTCACACAAGTGCCCTTCAAGGTAAGTCATTGTAAAAGAAATGGATTAATGAATGACTAATGAGTAAATGAATGAATGAATGAATCAATGAATCAATTAATTAATTAATGAACTTGGTTTAACAGTATAACACTTGTTTAATTAACTGTTTTGTATCAGCCTTGTCATTGTCAGAAAAAGATGCTCGCGTCAAATGATGTGAATTGGGTCGTTCACGAAAAACAAAAGCCAATAGCATTCAAAATTGACCAGAACTCTCTGTTGTTAGAAGTTAATTAATAAAGTTGTTGTTAATGAAGTGATTGGTCCTCAGCCTACAGCCTGGGACCAATGTGACATTCTTTGTGCTTGAATAACTGGGCCAATATAAAATGAAGATGACACTTACTTATTAGTGTTAACATTATGATATTAAAGTGTGTTTTTTATTAATGCTTCCTGATTTGTTGCCATAGTAATTCTATATGATACATTATCATTGACAGTGGACTCCAGACCCGCCTCCAAAGAAGAAAAAATCGAAAAAGCAGTCCAAGAAGTCTTTATTATCAGGCTTTGGCGTAGCACCGAGTGAAGAGAAGGCGGAAGATGTAGGTTTTAGTTTTGTTACTTCAAACTTTTAAGCTCTGTATTGAAAACATATAACAGTTAGAAGTAATCAATATTTTAAAACAACAAACTTATATCGAGTCATATTTATGGAACCAAAATTGAGTTTTAATAGGAAGGCATTGCTTGCAAGATACTTTCTACCCAATTCCAAAGACCATTCATATTCTGAAAATCTTAATGCATGGTAGAAATTCTTGGCTTCAAGTTTCTGCCACTTGTTTATTGAAAAAAATATGCACAAATAGTGTTTGGTCTGACCATCACAAACCTCTTACTTTTAAGGTTTGATATCGGCAGCTTTAAGTGAGAGAATTACTTTTTGGAAGGAGAAATTTTCAAACAATAATTGTACTGATGAATAAATACCCACAAAATCTTAGATTTCAATCTACCTGCAGGGTTTTCCATGGTTGAAAACCATCTAAAACACCATCACTTGCCTCACACTGCTAAGGATTTGGTTCTAACCCAACCAAAGAAGAAATATTGCTCTACTCAGATTGAGGCATATGAATTAATATGTATTAAAACAGAGAGTGGGTAGAGCCTGGCCCAGTGGTCTAATGCACTGTCTCAAGCTCACTTACCTCTCACCATTAAGGTCATAGGTTCAAGTCCCACTCCCTCCAAAAACTTTATGTGAGGACGTTTGCCAGTTGCTTGCCTAAGGACAGGAGGTTCTACTTCAGATTCATTCTGAGCTCTCTTCCACCAATAAAGCTGGATATGCTATATATAACCTGATATGTGTTGGAAATGGCATTAAACCCCATTAAAAAAAACAAGAAAAAAACCTATGGAATTTTTATTACAATTTAAGTATACTGTTATAGGTTTGATACATGCCTGCATTGCTTAAAGTTTTTTATACAAGGAACCATTATATAATTTACATGTACTGGTAAATTGAAAAAATAACTTAGCTAAAATGATTTGATTTTTCTCATTGGATATAAAACTGTTTACTGGAAAAACTAGTACCTTCAAGTTTTAAACAGTGTTATATGACATGATGAAACTTTCATTGTATATTTTGCTGCTTGTTTAAGTCAGTCTTCTAGCATTTTGTTAACTCATTTGTATTTTATTGCTTTTATTATAAAAACAAGGAATTATATAGAGAAGGAAAGACAACTGATTGAGAGTTTGTGAACTGCTCGCAGTATTCACGCAAAATCTCACAATATCTCATTTTCAATTATCTTAACTTCCATGCATCTCAGGAACACATATCAAAATTCTTACATTGCAGAATGGAATTGTCATCAAAACAATACCATTCCCAGAAATTTGTGTTTAAAATTGTTGAAGTACTTGTGATTACAAAATGTGTACACAGCAGCTAAAATAACAAATTACGATATATCTTCCTTAAAACCTCAATATCTTTAATTGAAGATCATTTTGCAAGATCGAAACATGTTTAAACATCTAAGATTACATACAACTTACAGATAATGTACAAGAAATCAGTTGCCTAGTGCATTATGAATGATTGAGTTGTAAATTATGAATCCTCCGTGTGCTATTTCATCAACATTTAGTCAGGAGATGCAAGTCTCCTATCCTTCTATACAAGTCTTTGATAAAAAGAATTATAAATAAGGGTCTAGTTAGTAAATTTATAAGTGTGTGTGTGTGTTTAGACTGAAACTGTGTTTGGTTTCTAAGGAGGAGACGATTCCGTTCAAGGGCCAGCATATAGTTATGACTCAAACACTCAGTATTCCTGGAGGGTTCAATGATGACTCAGATACTGACACAGATTTATTTGATTTAGATGATACCCCTGACTCACCTATATTAATGTCGACTGAATCCGATTTACCAGATTTACAGGTCGACTGAATCACACAATTTCAATCCGCTGTCAGAGTCACAAATATTTGTCCAGTCTTCGGAAGTTAGCAATTCTGAGAATTTAGATGTGTCCATTCAGCTTAGTGAGTCAAGAAAATTGGACTGCTTCCTCAGTATTGAGCATATCTGCCAGAGTGAACTGGGTCCAAGAAACAAGTTTGTCACGAAAATTAGACATGTCAGAACTGAGTATGTCTGAAAAGTTTGGTCAGTCAGCATTGAACGTTTCCGGTGAATTTGAGTCATCTACTGTATCGAGTCAGTACAGCGACAGCGAATCGAGTGAAGAGGTATAGTTGGAAGGTATTAATAGCTGTCTCATCGTCTCATTGTTATGGCAATGTTTGAATTAATTACAAGTTTTAGAATGAATGCTTTTACTGACACATAATTATGGCATTACGGTTGTTTGTTTATGTTATGTATATGTGCTGGAATCATAGACATGCTGTTTAATTGTGAGACCAAAATTAGTATTTTGTTTGTTTACTCTCTCCCTACCTACACATCAAACTATATTTTTTAACATATTTTGAAAATGATGTGTGTTTTTTAATTTCACTCACAGGTAATATTTTTTTATTTATTATTTTTTTTTTACATGTAGTAATATTGCTATATGTATTATTTTTTAATTGTACTTGTCCCTGTGGTTTCATTCATGCAAATTGCATGTATGTGTATGCCATTTATTTAATTTTTTTACTCATAATGGTTACTGATACCAGATTGTAAAACCACTACAATGGAAATATTTACCTACAGAGAATTTTTTTTGTAAATATGGAAACAAAATAATATTTTCCGTACCCTAACATACCAACCCAGTTTTGAAAACTAGAACCAGGAGAGAGCAAATAAATTAATGTTGACTTAATATTGGATGCCTGTGTTTGATATAATTAAAGAGAGATTCTTAGTATTTAGGTCTAAATTTTGTTTGTCAGCAGTTGAACAGTCACCATTTACTTATAACTTTTAAGCTTTTCATTTTAGTTTTCCCCTTATATGTTTAATATGATGGGCAAATGATTTTTGAATTGTTCAGGATATTTGCATTAAGGGTCGAGTGACAAAGTGTTATAAGACACTGTCTCTAGAACATTTACCTGTCACCGCTACCAGTTGTACATTTGAGCACAGCTTGGTTAAAACTCTTGTGTGAGAAAGACAGTTAGTCACTTGCAGTAGGACATGCAGTTCTACTCAGATTCGTTCTGAAATCTTCCTCCAACAAAATTTTAGACATGAATATAACCTGGGATGCATTTGACTAGAAACTTAAGACAAAAGGGTCGAAAACATAAACAAATACCACTTCTCAGTATTGTTTTTAATAGTCGTCCAAATGAATCCAGAGCGTGCTTTCAAATTATGCAGAGAATGATCTATTGTTTTGAAATACAATTATTTCAAAGTTAACATTGATCTAAATTTGAACATACGCTGAAGAAATTGTCAAATTGACTGACAGTGACTTTTACCGTAAGTTATTTTGTGAGACACAACTCTGTAATGTTTTAAAAATAACTTAACTTTTATCAGTTTTCTCCAAAACTTATACAGTCAAACCTGTGTAAGCAGCCACCTGTATTAAGTGGACCACCTGTATTAAGTGGCCGGCTGTATAAGCGGCCACCTATATCAAGCAGCCACCTGTATAAGCTGCCACCTGTATTAAGCAGCCACTTGTCTTAAGCAGTCACATTTGCTATAGCATATTTTTATGCTTTCAGTGCAAATTCAGCTGTATTAAGCAAGAACCTGTCTTAAGAGACCTCTTATGTTACTTCTGTTGACTGGCTGCTTAAGACAGGTTTCACTGTTTTTGCTCCATGTTATTCCTGGAAACTATTGGGAGATTTAAATGTCAACATTCTCTCTTTAATGTTATGTTTTTACATGTTCAGAGCTTTATAACACATTTTGGGCTAAACTGTGCTTAACAATTTTTGCATGTTTTATACTTGAACAGACAAACCATAATCATGAGTTTGAACCAGGATTTAATCTTTTAATTATAACTCATGAAACATACGTCTAATTATTTTATTCATTCAAGTTTCAAACTTGAAATGTTCTTTTTAGCCAGGCCCTGCTTATGTTGTCGTGATCAAGCGTTGCAGTGTTGGTCACGGCCAAAATGGTCATACTTGACTGAGGCTGCTTTTTTATTGCCCTAATTTCATTTTTTTTGTGCATTCAGTACAAGCAAGTAGAAACAAATCCAGCAACAAAAATATAGTGTGGACATTATATCATGTTATTATATAGAAATGTTGCATAAAATAGACCAATCAGTTACTTTGATATAATTTTGTTTATTATGTCTGTGTTAGACCAGAAGTTCCAATAGTTTTGATATCTGGGAAGATTGGGTAAGATATTATACACCTTTGTGAAATTGTGTAAAAGATTGTGTGCACTTGAAGGATGCTTGGGTACGATGGCGTGCACCTGAGTGAAGATTGGGTAAAATTGTAAAATATTGCATGCCGTAAGGATATTTGGGTAAAATGTTTTGCACCTCAAGAATGTTTGATTAAGTTGTTGTATGTTTTTTGTGCACACGAGGGATAAATAAGCTAACTGAAGTAAGTGTAGGAAGTTTTTGGTAATATGTTGTATATTAAAAGAAAGATTTGATAAAAAGAGAGATACCCCTTTCTGCATGTATACTTGTATTCAGGATAATATTTCCATATCTTTTAATAAATGAAAATATGTCCCATATATGTCATATCTAAAGATTGGCAGATGCCTCTTTTTCTTCTTCAGATTATTATGAGAGTGGTTTTAAAAATTATGAATTACTAATTTTACAACAAACGCAAACATCTCCAGGTGACACCTTGTCCAGTACATGTATATACCACTTACATATAAATACTGTAATATTACATCATGTTAAAATGAAATTGACTGTCCAGTCATATTTCCAATTGTTACATCATTTATGGTACACATAGGTAGTGGAGGAGGAGGATGACGACAAGGAAGGTACAGACTATAGAGTTGGGCACCATGTCAGCTGGATAGACAAACTATTTATTGATTACAACAAGTCTACCTCCCCTGCTATCATACCTACGAAATCAGATCAAATAGAAATAACCAATGAAGCAGAAGTTGGCAAGAAACCTGAATGCACAAACATCCAAACTTTTGGTGATGCAGGATGCAATGACAGCAAGACTTACTCTGACAATCAAGATTTTGATTTCTTATGCATAGCTGATGATACATTAGAAACAGAATCAAGCAATCATGTGGATGACAAAACAAAACTTCATGCTGATATATCACATGATATAGAAAGTTCTGCTGATGATGATATTAACAGAAGAGAAAGCAATAAACCATCATCGCCTGCTGGCTGTGATTGGTCAGAATATTCTGAACAAGTGACTGCTGACCAGGATAGTGATAACGATTCTTCCACTGAGACCAAACCTAGGAACTTAGTCAGTATATATATAATACCCCTTAAAGATGCTGCTGCTGATGATGATGATGAGGAGGCTTCATTTTCTTTGGTGAAAAATTCAGTGGCTTCGGATATGTCTGACAACAGGTCAGATCAATTCCTGTCCGCAGTTGGTGACATTTTTGAGGAAGAAAACCAACATGGATCATTGATGTCTTTAAATTCCGAAACTTGGTACAATGACTTTAGTTCTGCAGATTTGGGACAAATGAGATCATCTAGCAAAGTCTCCATGTCAGCAAATGATCATCACAGATCAAGACGTCATGGTCGATTTTCTTCAAGAAATGTTATGTCAAGAAGTGAGTCGGCATTTGAATCCACAGAAAGAAGTTTGTCCGGGCAAAGAGACTCTTTGAAGGTGTCGCTAAAACAGGAAGGTCATGGAAGATCTAAATCAGTGAATGGCTTTGAGACTATGACTGGGCAAAGAGAATCATTGAAGGTATCGCTTAAGCAGGAAACTCAGGGAAGATCTAAATCAGTCAATACTCTTCAAACTATGTTGAAAAATATTGAAACTCCCGAGCGGTGTCTTAGTGCTGAGAAGTTGTCAAGAAGTTTTGAAATGCCGGGAGAAGATCGAGACTGGTCAAGCCAAAGATTGTCTGGTAAATCAGAGTCAAATGAACAGGGACATAACCTGCACTTATTCAAAGAAATTAATCGGTCAAGGAATTCTTTGAAATCCCCACTGTTTGATAAATGTAAGGAAGAAGCCAGATTGGTGACATCCCAAGCAAGTATGAAAAAAGCACAGAAAGTTAAAGGCAGAATTAATGATGAATTAAATCAGACTAGGTTCCATGAGAGAGAGAAGAAATTCAGTTCTTGATGTTATAACCACCACAGGACATTGTGACAGTCCAGACTGCATATTTTGTAGAGTTGCATGTAATGAAAGGCCAGGAGCTAATGCTGCAGTATGATCCTTTATTATGTTTTAAAATCTGCACTGTATTAGAATGGTTATTGGAATAATGTTTTTTTGTTAGTTGTTAGTTTTGTGACAGGATATTCCAGTACATTGGTTTTGTTTTGTATATATAATTTTTTACATTTATCGTTAGAGAAGTGTTTTATTTCTTTTTTCTCTTATCAACTAATAAATTAAGTTTAATTAATTTATAATTAGCATGTAATACATTAAAGAGGATATCTGACTTATGGCATCTTGTTGAAATACATGTATATGTAATTTTTTATTTTATTTATTAAATTTGTTAGAATTTATTATACAGACTAGATCTAACCCTTTTTTAATTTAAAAAAAACATCTTTTCTTTATAATTGACCTCACTCGAGAATGCCTATTTCTCTTCCAACTGGCCGATGTGGCATTATTTGTCCAAGTAAATACAATGTAATACAGTGTAGCATTTGCTTGTATAAGGAAAATGGCCACATTGGAAACGATATTGATCGCTGATTGGATTATCATCTTGTTTGATTGGCAACCAACATCAGGTCGATTACTGTACAGATTGCACATTCTACAAGGATGTTATATTTTTATTTTCATTTATAAATTTTAAAGCAGACTTAATATGTTAATCAGTTTGTTAAATAAGCTCTAGATACACATGGCTGTGTTAATTGATTGTTAGAGGAAGGGTGTGTATGTATAATAATTATAACTAGAGTCACAATTACTACTACAGGCTGCAGGCCACTGTTTGGTATGCTCCATCTCTCTATGGAGGGTATGTGTTAATTGTAATGTATTGGAAATGTATATATATACAAGTTATATTCATTCCCTTGTGATACATCCTTGTGTTTTATCTGTTCGTAGATTTGACCATTATATAAATAAATTCTCTCTCTCTCTTTCTCACAAGTTCTCACTGACTCTCTTCTACGTGTGTGTGCCATAAATTCACAACTGTTTTTTAGCAATATGCCCTATTATATCATATTATAACCCCACGACACCCCTCTGTCTGTCTCACTGTCTGTCTCCTTATCTCTGTATGTGTGTCATAAATTCATGGCCTTTTTTTTACCGATAAACCCCCTTATATCAAATTATGTTTTCCCATCCTCACAACCTTTCTCGCTTTTCTCTTATCTTTTCCTCTCTCTGTGTCTATTTTTCTCACTTTATTTATCTCTCTCTCTCTATCTCTCTCTTTCTCTCCCTGTTCTGCATGGGTTATGTATGTGTGCGAGTGCCTTCAATTCCCTACCATTTTTACCAATAAAACCCCCTTATACTTTATTATAGACAAAATAGTTTTTCATACATTTTTAAATGGAACAAACCATTAAATACACAAAACAAAATCAACTACATGTATTCTAGCATTGTTCAACTTTATTCTGTCTATTGGAGTTTTACCAATTTCTACTGTATCCATTGAATTCTTAACAACAGGTAACTTTGTCCTCGATGTTTGTTCAAATTCTTTATTTTTTGTTTTGTTGGTGTTTTTACTTAGATTTGTGTTAGATAACAGGTGTTGGAATGAAGGAGTTGTAACTTTATTTTTTTAGATATTTTTCAATTGGATTGGTGTTTTATGGTTGCAAGTGATTTTATATATAACATTTTTGTTTTTTTGTGTATTCAATATAACTACAATTTACATGTACTTATTGTTAATTCTATACTATCATGGTAAGATAATGTGTAAATTAAACTAATTTTAACATTTTGAAAAATCCTGATTTATAATAATGTACCCTGCAGTTGATAAAATACCAGTAACTAAATTTGATTGATATACATTGTATTATATATAGTTTTTTTTACTTGTTAATTATATTTAAATGTATGTTTATTGAAATAGATAAATACTTTTTTTTTTCATTGTTTTCTATTTCATATAATATTCTTGCATATTCTTGAGATGGCATGCATATGTATAATTAAGATGTTTTCATCATCATTTTAATGTTTGCCCCTATCCATTTTGTCAGGACTGATGATGAAAAATGGGACAAGTTTCCAAACGCAGAGTATGTGAAGGCGTTTAAGAAAAAGAAGCGTCAGTGCGGATGATTACCCGACCCCGGATGCGTGTATTTTAGAAATGATCAATTATCAGTTGAAGGTACGAAATGCTTTATATTTACATACTAGTGAAACCTGTACAAGAGGTCACCTCTATTAAGTAGCCATTTGTCTTGTCTTAAGCAGCAACATTTGCTATTTCCCATTTACAGTCAAACTCATGTAAGCGGTCACCTCTTTTAAACAATCACTTGTCTTAGGCAGCTACATTTGCTATTTCCATGCTTAAAAATAATTAACCTGTATTAAACAGCCTGTGTTGAAAGGCCATTTTTGCTAATTCCTTTGACAGGTTTCATTGTATATGTTTTCAGAGCAAATTAACCTGCATTAAACAACAAGCTGTCTTAAAAGGTCACTTTTGCTCCTTCCCTTGACTGGCTGCTTTCGACAGGTTTGACTGTACATGTATAATTACAAATATACAAAGATAACATGAGGGATTCATTAGTCTGCTACCTGGGTAGAATAGGTACTGAATGTTTGAGCCTGTAATTGAGTCAAGATGAGGATTGTACCAGCAACCTTTAGTATAAGCAGTCAATACTTCCCACTGAACTACCGCCCCAGTTCAAAATAATGTAAAATCAGTTATTTTGTTAAAGGAGGAGTATAGTGAACCTGTGTTTAGGGCCCCCCTTAATGAAGTTCAGTATGCAGGGTCACCCCTTTGATGTACAGTAAACCTGTGTTTAGTGGTCCCCTCTATGACATACAGTAAACCTGTGTTTATGGGGTCACATCAAAGAAGCACAGTAAACATTTGTTAAGTGGTCACCTCTATAACATACAGTAAACCTGTGTTTATGGGGTCACATCCAAGAAGCACAGTAAACCTGTGTTTAGTAGTCCCCTCTATGACATACAGTAAACCTGTGTTTAGTAGTCCCCTCTATGATATACAGTAAACCTGTGTTTATGGGGTCACATTCAAGAAGCACAGTAAACCTGTGTTTAGTAGTCCCCTCTATGACATACAGTAAACCTGTGTTTAGTAGTCCCCTCTATGACATACAGTAAACCTGTGTTTAGTAGTCCCCTCTATGACATACAGTAAACCTGTGTTTAGTAATCCCCTTTATGACATACAGTAAACCTGTGTTGAGTAGTCCCCTTTATGACATACAGTAAACCTGTGTTTAATAGTCCCCTCTATGACATACAGTAAACATGTGTTAAGTAGTCCCCTCTATGTCATACAGTAAACCTGTGTTTAGTAGTCCCCTCTATGACATACAGTAAACCTGTGTTTATGGGGTATCATCCAAGAAGCACAGTAAACCTGTGTAGAGTAGTCCCCTCTATGACATACAGTAAACCTGTGTTTATGGGGTCACATCCAAGAAGCACAGTAAACCTGTGTTTATGAGGTCACATTCAAGAAGCACAGTAAACCTGTGTTTAGAAGCCCACCTCTATGACATACAGTAAACCTGTGTTTATGGGATCACATCCAAGAAGCACAGTAAACCTGTGTTAAGTAGTCCCCTCTATGACATACAGTAAACCTGTGTTTAGTAGTCCCCTCTATGACATACAGTAAACGTGTGTTTATGGGGTCACATCCAAGAAGCACAGTAAACCTGTGTTTATTGGGTTACATCCAAGAAGCACAGTAAACCTGTGTTTAGTAATCCCCTCTATGACATACTGTTAACCTGTGTTAAGTAGTCTCCTCTATGACCTACAGTAAACCTGTGTTAAGTGGTCCCCTCTATGACATACAGTTAACCTGTGTTTATGGGGCCACATCCAAGAAGCACAGTAAACCTGTGTTAAGTGGTCCCCTCTATGACATACAGTAAACCTGTGTTTATGGGGTCACATTCAAGAAGCACAGTAAACCTGTGTTTAGTGGTCCCCTATATGACATACAGTAAACCTGTGTTTATAGGGTCACCTTCAAGAAGCACAGTAAACCTGTGTTTAGTAGCCCCCTCTATGACATACAGTAAACCTGTGTTTATGGGGTCACATCGTAGGAGCACAGTAAACCTGTGTTTAGTAGTCCCATCTATGACATACAGTAAACCTGTGTTTATGGGGTCACATTCAAAAAGCACAGTAAACCTGTGTTTAGTAGCCCCCTCTATGACATACAGTAAACCTGTGTTTAGTAGTCCCCTCTATGACATACAGTAAACCTGTGTTTAGTGGTCCCCTCTATGACATACAGTAAACCTGTGTTTATCGGGTCCCATTTAAGAAGCACAGTAAACCTGTGTTTAGTAGTCCCCTCTATGACATACAGTAAACCTGTGTTTAGTAGTCCCCTCTATGACATACAGTAAACCTATGTTTAGTGGTCCCCTCTATGACATACAGTAAACCTGTGTTTATCAGGTCACATTCAAGAAGCACAGTAAACCTGTGTTTAGTAGCCCCCTCTATGACATACAGTAAACCTGTGTTTAGTAGTCCTCTATGACATACAGTAAACCTGTGTTTAGTAGTCCTCTATGACATACAGTAAACCTGTGTTTAGTAGTCCCCTCTATGAAGTAAATGTATTTCCTTAAAAAATTCATTGACAGGTACTCGTACAACCAGAGCGGACACAGGATAACCACTAACATAAACTATGAACCTTTGGTTCAGGAGATCTAATAAATAACAATAATAAAATTATAGAAATACTTACGTTATATGCATTTGTTAAAAAATATTTTTTTCCGATAATATCAATTATTTATAACAATATAAATGTTTATTAAGGTCCCCAATGGCAGAGTAATCTATAGATCTGTCTCAAGGTCACTTATCTCTCATCCGTAGGTTGTAGGTTTGAGTCCATCTTGCTCCATAAGTCCATTATGTAGAAAATTTTGCCAGTTATTTGCTGAAGGGCTATGGTGAAAAGAAGAGTGTAAAATGTTTTTTTTGTTTTCAACAACGTCATCTTATCTGTATTGTTCTGTGATTTCTGTATACTATTTGAGGAAGATAGTTGGTTCAATTTCAGAAACATTTTGAGGAGACTCGCCACCCTTCATCGGTATGTTTGTCCTAGGTGGCGGCCTTTTGGTTAAGAATCTGACAGGATTCCACACTTTAATTATTTAAAAATAATTCACTATAGCTTGTGGCTTGCACATAAAGATAGAATGAAGGTGCTATAAAGGGCAATTGTGTTGGAATGTGTTACAGTGTTCAGAGGGCCCTCGATTCAATGCTCCCCCATGTGGTGTCCTTGAGCAAGACACTTTTTCTGCACAATTTAGCGTAATACTGGTTCTACCCAGGAAGACTTCGAGCGTGATTTGTATAAGTTGTAGTAACTTGTATCACAATCAAATAAAATAAATAAGTTTAAACTAATGGTGTTATTTTAGCATAAACTCTATATAAAGTGTTACTGAAGAATAAGTTTCTGGTATATTATTGTAGCATTTTCTTTGGATTTGGTTGTATTTTAGCATGAACTCAGGTTATAGTCACCATATAATTTTTGTTATTGTAGAACCAGATTCAGGTATTATTGTAGTATACTAGTAAGCCTTAAATGTGTTATTTCAGTAACTTTCGATAAAATGTTTTTCATAAAATGAATGTCTATAATAATTGTAGCATAAGCCTTGGATGTGGTGCTATTTTAGCATGAACTTTAGGTGTGGTATTATTTAACAAAATGTTTCAGGCATTACTGTATCGTATGATTTAAATGTGGTGTTATTTAAGTAGGAACTTAAGTTATGATGTGTTCAAAGAATAAATGTCTGTTATCATTGTAGCATAAGCCTTTTATGTGGTCTTTAATTTTGGCATGAACTCTAGTTGTGGTGTAACTGTAAAATGGGTTTCAGGTATTATCGTAGCATAAATTAGCCATTAATGTGCTGTTATTTCTGTTTGAATTTTAGCTATGATGATTTCATAGAATAAGTTTCTGGTATATTATTGTAGCATAAAACTTGGCTGTGGTGTAATTTTAGCATAAACTCCAGGTATGGTGTTATTGTAAAATGTCACTTTCAGGTAAAATTGTAGTATAAGACTTGGACATGGTTGCATTTTAACACAAGCTCTAAGTTAGTGTCGTGTAATCAGAATGATTTTTAGATGTTTTTGTATTATAATTAACCTTTGATGTTGGATGTATTTTAGCATGCACACTTGGTATGGTGTTACTGGATAATGAGTTGCAAGTGTTATTGTAGCATTACTCCTTGGATGTGTTTTTTGTCTTAGCATGCACACTGGGTATGGTGTTACTGGATAATGAGTTTCAAGTTTGCAAATCTGCATTCCATACAATCTGATCACCCATACAATATGCACATTCATATAGTCTCTGTGATGATTGATATACGAAATTGCACCTAATTGTCATTTGTCTCTCACCGCTGATTCAAGTGGGAATGTTACCTCCAAGGACCCCAGGAAAGAGGGGTTAGTTTAACCAATCATCTGTTAGCCCTCGCAGGCATAAAAACAAAGCTAAATATTAAAAAACAACCCAGAAAGTCATGCCTAATGGACACCCAGGGTAGCTTATCCTCTGTAAGTATTTAAGTAAATAAGTAAGTATTAATACAGATGTTGTTATTTATTATTACAGATTACCAGAGATGGGAAAGGACTGTATTGCTATGTGAGTATATAGTATAAAGTTACCGCTCTCTTACACATTCAACTCATCACATTCATCTCTGTCATTGGCTTTGGACTACTTTCGGCCTCACCTGACTTTCCAGTTACATGACCACTGACATTTTGGGAGCAGATGAAAAATAATGCTATGCCTGTATCTAACAGGCAAACAGCACAATTGAATCTCCTTTTCTGCTCGTCAAATTTAACAGGGCATTACACCATTGATCTCTTAACCCTTTACTGCGTAGATACGCGTTTTCCCGCACCAATCACAGAAGGTGTTTGAAAACAGTGCAGGAAGAGTTCAGATTGCTCGTGACAAGCAATCTGAACACTCCCTGCACTGTTTTCCACTCTGTCAGTTAATATAAACATAATTCACCCAATAATTCAAAAGTCTTCTATATTAGGTGTCCAAAGTCTTCTATATTAGAGGTATCCAAAGGCGTCTATATTAGAGGTGTCCAAAGGCGTCTATATGAAGTAAAGGGTTAAAACAATGTTTTCCTCATTAACAACGAACAATCGTGTTGATATCTTCCATGTTTGTTTACATTTGCAGTATTAATTGGGAAATCGCTCTGTGTTAAAAAAAAAAAAAGTTCAACATTTATTCAGGTAAAAGCTACTTTGTTGTTTTTGTTCTAATGTAAAATAGGGATGATTTGTTTTTAGTTTTGTTGTCTGGTTTTTACAATATGCTTACAACTGCATAAATTGTTATTACTAAGTTTCATAAAAAATTCTGACATTAAGTCTGTTGCAGAGGTGAATGAGTGTAACAAACAATAACTCTGTGAAGGAAGGAAAGTACTAAGTTACTTGCTTAAATTTACACATGATTTAATATAAACCATTAAAGTTATTTACCAAACACCAACTCATACCAGTTTGTAATACCTGAGAAAAGTAAAATTTGAATTTTACAGAAATGATATATATTTTTTTTAGATTGGTCGTAGGATTTATTGTCTTGGTTACATATTAAACTCACTAAATGTATATATCAAGTAAGAAATTATCAGTTACTTGCTGAGATGGTTGTGCTTGAGTACTGGTTAACCTTCCGTGATCCCAGGAAACAGTGGTTAGGTTAACTGATTGTCTGTTTGCTCTTGGTTGCACAAAAATGATGCAAAATATTCAATAAATCAATCAATACATGATTAGTAATACTTCCTTAACCCTTTACTCCATAGTTTGTGTTCCCGCACCAATCACAGAAGGCCTTTGAAAACAGTACAGGAAGAGTTCAGATTGCTCGTAACAAGCAATCTGAACACTTCCAGCACTGTTTTCCACTCTGTCAGTTAATGTAAACATAATTCACCCAATAATTCAAAAGTCTTCTATATTATGTGTCCAAAGGCATCTATATTAGAGGTGTTAAAAGGCATCTATATGAAGTAAAGGGTTTACAACTGAAAGTTAAATACACATAATCTATATCTATATGATGATATTTGGTTTTTTAACCATGAAAAGAAGCTTGAAGTTGGAATATGATGCTTGATTATGTAATTGACCTGACATAGACTGTCATTCAAACAAGTTGATAATCAAATCTGTGCTCAATATTGGTTGCTACACTATCATTTTCCTTAGACAAGCTAACGATAAAGGAAAAATAAATGAAACAATAATGATTGTAATTTATAACATTTTTGTTATGTTGAAGCAATTAGTAAATTACAATCTGTTTTTTGTTTACTTGAGAACAGTTGTAAACATTTTACTGGTTTCATTCATTCTATAATACAGGTAAGACAGTTATATGTATACAGTTATTGAAATCAGGTTGCATAAGAAACAGTAATTACTCACTTTACCTATACTGTGCAATGATAAACTGACCCAATTATCAACTAACTTTGAAGCCATTTTACCTAGTACAGTTAAAAATTAGGATTTTTTTTCACTCTTTCAGAATTTATTTACAATGTATGTATATATTTATAATAGTGTTTTACTGTTCCATATCTGACACAAAATTTATGTTTGAATGCCAATATTGTCGTTTTGTTGATGTCAGGGTTGCGAACATACGTGTCTTTTATATCATGTACAGCTGACTTTTCTAAAAACAGATTTCTCTTTAGGTTTGATTTACAATTTTCTTAAAATTCAACGTGTTTTATAAAAAAAAAAAAAAGTGCAGATATCCCAATTAGAAAATAGGTGTTATCGATGGCATTGAAACAGAAATACTGTGACATTTCGAAACAGTTCATTGAAATGTTTGGAAAAAATACCCAATATATTTGAAAGACTTTAAACACTGTGGATAAGGCCATAACGAATTAATTGCTATATTATCACTGCCACCCACTGCCTAATTTTCATGCAACCCCAGGCACTTGAAAAAAAAAGTTTTCTCTCCCTTTTTCAGAAAAAATGATAATCTAGCAATTAACTTATACTGGTCTAATGTTCACACATTTTCTACAGGTATTTTCACTTTATTGTGTCAGATCCCTTAGATATTAAGAATGTTGTTGTATGGTGTTAAGCATCATTTTCAACAACATTTCAGTCATATCGTGACGGTGTTTACTTAAGGCATTATTCCGAGTGCTGCCACATTGGAGTATGTCATGCCACAGATACATGATATACCCCACCCAGTCACATTACACTGAAACCAGGCTGACCAGACCTTAGGTAAAATCATACCAGAAACATAAAAGGGTCCATCATGGCCTAGTGGTATATAGCGCCATCTCATTATCACTTACCTCTCATCATTAAGGTCGTAGGTTTGAGTCCTGCTCGCTCCAAAACTTTATGTCAGAAAGTTTGCGGAATAACAGTGGTTCTACTAAGAGTCTGAATCCTCCAACAGTTAAACTGGATATAACCTGAAACGTGTTGAAAATGACATTAAATCCCGATTAAAAAACACAAACAAAATCTGAAACAGGAACAGTTTAGAAAAGTAAGCTGTGGTCGATGCTGAATTCACTAGGGTTAGCAACCCAGAATATATATATATGTATTTATCAGTGTTTGATATAGTATGATAATCTGTAGAGACAGGTGTGATTGCATGCCTATGTTAGATAGAGTGTGATGTAGCATGCATACAATAGACATGTAAATGAGGACATTGAGGCAGATTAATGACAACAAGCATGCATTTGTACACTTATCTTGTTACCTCTTTGGTGTTCCGCATGTAATGTAGTTTAGTTAGTCATTGACAAATCTATTAGACCATAATAAACTAGTTGCTAGATTTGCATCCTTGACTGCCCCTTTTTATGACCCAGCCTAACATATTTTATTGTCTTTTCTGGTAAGCAGGATTGTGGATATTTTTTTTATTTTGACAAAACAAACCGTAATTTTCTAAAACAGTACTGCATTTTAAACCTGTTGTTCTTTATAGTGATTTTCTTTTAATATTTCAACACTTCTGATTTTATATCTGAAAAATAATTTGTTTTTATTAAATTCGACCTCACACCATTATTTTGAAACAAATTTGGATGAAAATTTAGGAATTAGTTTAAAGTGGCCTTGTTTAGAATTTAAAATTAAAACTTTAAATTAATTATTCTGTAAAATATGTTTTACTCAGTGTAACACTTGCATTTACCACTAAATAAAGCTGATCTCAATGCATGATCAATATTTGTTCCACAGACCTGAGGCTGAGTGAAAATGTTTATACAGACGATAGCAAAAAATGACGAAAAAATGCCCTTTTACTAAATTAAATTGATTTTAGCTTGATAGTAAAGTTTAACTCAGAATTCTTGTGAACTTCTCTCGAGCAGGTTACCAGGGTATCACCATTGCCGGATGTTGTTTGTTCTAGGCCATTGTACCAAGCCTGATTAAAAAAAGGTTTACCGATATCACTGGATAGACAGTCTAGATTCTTGAATTTAACATTAATCAGTAGAATGCTAATAAAAATCATTTTGATTCCTAAAATTGTGCATAACATCTCGAGGACATAATATCTGCTGTAGTATTGATGAATTAACTGTAATGATGATAACAATTTGTTTGTTTTTTTTGTGTCATTAGAGTATAGATGATTTTGTAGACAGCCGTGTGCTGTGTGCTCTAGTCAACTCATTTGTGCCAAACACGTTCACAGCCGACCTACTGCTCAATGACAGGTAACGTATTTACTTGTAGTATACGTAGTACTCATATATAACTATGAGTTTTAATGTAAAATAATATTTTTATTTAACACAAATTTGTAGTAAGAATGATGTTTGATTGCTCTGTAAAGGGCTATATTCTTGTTCAATATGAAGTTAGATTTAATCTCTAGTTACTGTGTTAAATTTAGTTGTGAAAACAGTTAAATTAATACTAGTTGATGATATTAATTACATAGCTAGATTATTTACATAACATTGTGTCTCAATGTCAGGCCTGATTAACTCAGTCAGTAGTGTGTCTGACTATCTATCCAGGGGTTGTGAGTTTGATTTCCTGCCCGGCTATACAGTCTCTGTGATGATTGATATACAACATTGCATCTCATTTATCATTCGTCTCTCACCGTTGTTTCAAGTGGGAAAGTTATCAGTTACTTGCGGGGATCGGGTTAGCTTGAGTAATGGTTAATTTCCAGGATCCCGGGAAACAGTGGTCAGGTTAACTAATCGTCTGTTAGCGCTTGGTGGCATAAAATGACGCTAAACATTCGATTAATCAATCGTGTCTCAACTTTTTTTTGACATGATTTTGCATAACAGTGCCCTGTCTCATTTCACTGAGACATGGCAGACGCTATAAAATAACACTACTGTTCTAAATCTAATTTGACAACACCACTGTTTCCCTCAGCAGAATGTAACATTAACTTAATGTAAGGTATTCAATGGATGGCCATTGATTGTTCTAGGATGGTAATTTGGCCTACAAGAGAAATAAATATTAGTCTGACACTATGCTATCCCTAATCTTTCTCAAGGTGGACCATAAACTTGGCACTGAAGACTGCAGAGAAAATGTTTTATGCAGAGACGCCTTTTGAGGCAGAGGACCTAGTGGAGGTATGCATTTTTTACAACATGCTGCATATTGCTTTCTTTCATCAAAACACAGAAAATCTAAAAGTATCTTTTATTATCAATAGTCACGTTTTATATAATTTTGTAAAAACTAGTCAAACCTGTGCAAGTGATCACCTCTATTAAGCAGCCTCTTGTCTAAGCAGCCACATTTGCTGTTTCCCATTTCTATGTTAACAGCAAATTTACCTGTATTTAGCAAGAACCGGTCTTAAAAAGTAACTTTTTCTCTTTCCCTTGACTGGCTGTTTAAGACAGGTTTGACTATATTTACAACATTAACTTGTATTACATGCTGAAATTGGACTCTTATATATTTTGTCCCCCCATCCCCAACCTTTCAGATGAAAACTAAAGATACATAGTAATTGTCTCTGCCCATCTGTTTGTCTATCCGCCATTAAGGCCAGGTAAGCTCAGTATGTACCACATCTGACTATCAATCCAGGAGTCATCCAGGAGTTCGAATCACCAACCGGCCGCAGTCTCCATCATGATTAATATACAACACTGTGTCTCATTGTAATTTGTCTCACCACTGGTTTAAGTGGGAAAGTTAACTTGTGGAGATGCTATCCTTATAAGACATATGTCATGGTGAAAAATTTGTTTTATTTTTTGTTCATTTGCTCATTTCAGACTGACTCTATGAAATATGTGTTTGATATTTTGTTTATTTCAGGCTGACCCGATGGCAGTGTGTGCCTACTTCGCGTTTTTTTTCATGGTTGCCTATAGATACAGACAGACCATAGCTGTGGTGGATCGTGTGGTGAGTTATGTTACTATGTTTTTTCCACAAATGGAAACTAACTTTATCTCATGATAATTTTCTTTTATGTGCCAGGCCCGACTAGCTCAGTCGGAGGAGTCATGAGTTCGAATCCCCACCCAACCACGGTCTTCATGATAAATGATATATGGCATTGTGCCTCATTATCATTTCTCTCAACGCTTATCCAAGTTATCATTTATTTGCGGAAATGGGTGTGCTTGAGTACTGGATTACCTTTTAGGATCCAAGGAAAGATAGTTAGGTTAATTGATCATCTGTTCATGTATATTTTGTGTACTTCATTATTTCCAGGATTTCATCAACATGTTAATCCGCGAGTGTAACCACGACCTGGAAAAGTTCCCGCCAATCATCTCCAATATGCAGGAGTTGCAACGGCGGAAGGACCTCAAACAGCAACTTGACAAACACAGACAAGGTTTGCACGCTTCCATATCATATGGATGTTAAATTAGTTTTTATAAAAATTGCTAAAAGCCACGCTAAACACCATACACCAACAACATGTTATTGATTATTAAATATATAAAAAAAATGAATATTATTCCTAATACTATGAAAAAATTACATGCAATGGTCTAAATGTACATGAAATGACCAAAATGTTATTGAAATGACCAAAATTTACATGCAATGAGCAAAAATAAAATTAGGTGAAAATTACATCTACATGTAGTAGAATTGGTTTTACTCCCATGTGATGATGGTCACACATTATTTGCTTGCTGGGCCCTGCTTGCTCATTTAGTAATACATCTGACTATCAATACGGAGGTCATGAGTTTGGTTCCCAGACTGGCCACAGTCTCTGTGAGGATTGAACTTTATTCTTCTGCCATGTATTTCCTACCTCTGAATATGTGGGGAAGTAGTCAAGAGATAAATTGTGTCTAGTACTGGTTAATCTCCTACTGGCTCCAAGATATGATAATTAGGAGCACTGACTGCATTTATATAACTGAAACACTGGTGAAAAAAAGGTGGGAAAACAGTTAACTTAGTTAAAACGTATATATGTTAATTCAGTTGTGAAACAAGACAAATTACACTCAAAGTCATTATTTACTTACTTGTATCACAAATGTCATATATAATGTTTTAATCTTTTTTATATAACTATTAAATGGTTTCAGCTTTAGAAAACCTTACCAAGAAATTTGATGTTGATTTCTCCCGGAGGTGGGTGCAGCATGTAGAACATGTACAGATCGAGGTTAGCTTGACATTTATTCTTCATCTTCATTCTGCTTTTCCTTCTTCTGTCAGGCCCATTTCAATAACCTTCATAAGTCTCAAGAATTTCTTAAGAAGCAATTGTTTTATCTAGGAACATTTCATTTCCACAGTATTTTTTGAAATTTTTAGAAGGAATACTTTTATTTGGCTTACAAAAGATCATAAAATCAGTAAGCAACACACTAAATGAATTTCCATGACTTTTTCAATTATTTCAAATTTTACACTTTCTGATATACCGAACTTAGCCAAACTTGTCTTTTATGTTCTGCTGTGGTTAAAGTAGGGCTGTCATGTTTACACGTGTAATCGAATCTGTGTCATTTAAAAGCAATACACATTTACTAAGTTAATATCTGTGTACACTACCTTGACCCTGATCCCCAGTTAATTTGGTAAATTAATATATAGATAATTTGAGGAAGTAAGATGCTGTTATTGAATATTTTCCAACCATGCTTGTGTGTTTCATAATGCATGTTTTTTCATAAATATTTCAAGAATGCAAGATCGACAATTAAAGGTCCCCCGTGGCTGATTGGTGTAAGACGCCATCTCAAGATCAGTTACTTCTTATTGCTGAGATTAGTCCCACTCGGTCTAAACACTTTATGTGAGAGAAAGTTTGTCAGTAATAGGAAGGACGGCGGGTCTACTCAGATTCATTACGAGATCTTCCTCGACCATTAAAACTGGATATTTCATATACAGTAAAACCCCTCTAATGAGACCACCTTTGGGACTGGGCAAAAGTGTTCTTAATAGCGGGGTGGTCTTATTATCGAGGTCCAGAGTCATTGGCAAAAGTTGCAGGCCTTTGTAGCCATAACAGTAAATGGATGTACCGGTATACTATATTGTGCATATGTGTGGATTTACTGTTATACCAATGATAATAATAATAAAAAAATAAATCCTTTCTTTCAAATTATGGATTTGTTGATGTTTTTAGGATATAATTAAAATAAATATGTTGTATGGTTTATCTTTTATTTACATACATAATATAAGAACAAGTAAAGACAACACACAAAATATTTTAACATTATGCTTGAGTAGATATAGTCCTCCTCGTGGGGTCCTTAATAGGGTTGTTTTCTTTCACTTATGGCATTCTATCCTTATCAATGAATGTATTTGAACGTTCATTTCATCATTGTCAGGACCCTGAAAACAAAAAAGAAAACAGTAAGATGTTACGAAAATATAAAAATTGTAGCAACAGTTTCATTCTTAATAATCATATAAAATGCTATTATTACTGGTAATAAGAGTATCATTTTCTTTAAAAGTAAATTCATTGTATTTTTGTTTCTCCGTTTTTCCAGACGTGTTTTGTTTTTACAGTAAAATTTAGAAATGCAATTCACCACATCATAAAAGACCATCGATATCTCTCAAATAACAATTAACTAATTAAAAAGTGCAAACTTACTGTTTTTTTCATTCTTCGTAGCCACCTGTTTTGTGACAGGTTACATATTCTATCGACCACAAACTTTGTTTTTACAACATTCTCTCCGGTGTCCTTTATGGCTTTGTTTACCTGAAATCAACAACCACAAATCGGCTCGTTGATTATGTCGTAAACACGTGGTCATAATTATACCCCCGACAAACAAAGTTTGAGGGGGTATATTGGAGTCACCCTGTGGTCGGTCTGTCGGTCTGTCGGTCGGTCGGTCTGTCTGTCCGTTGCAATTTTCCTTGTCCGGAGCATCACTTGAAAAGTACTGGATGGAATTTCATCAAACGTCATACAATGGTAGAATATAATGAGAGGAAGTGCAGTGTACAAGAAACATAACTCTATTCTTGCTAATTACAGAGTTATTGCCCTTTGATATATTTCCCTTGTCCGGAGCATTACTTTTAAAGTACTGGATGGAATTTCATCAAACTTCATACAATGGTAGAATATAATGACAGGAAGTGCAGTGTACAGGAAACATAACTCTATTCTTGCTAATTACAGAGTTATTGCCCTTTGATATATTTCCCTTGTTTTTGTCTGGAGCATAACTTTCAAACTATTGGATATAATTTAATAAAACTTCATACAATGGTAAACCATTTTCTGTCATGGCGGTGTTCGGGGGTATTCATCACCTTCAGTGATAGCTCTAGTTAAGGGTGTGAAAATAGAACAAAGACTGTGTTTGGGACAGATTTGGTGGTCGTAATACCGGATTAGCGGGGTGCCTGTATTACCGGAGTTAACGACCATTGAAATTCAATAAAGAAGGAAAAAATCCGTCCCTAAAATAAATGCCCGTAATAGCGGGGTGGTCTTAATATCGGGGTGGTCATTAGGTGGAGTTTTACTGTATAACCTGAAATGTGTTGAAAATGACGTTAAACCCCATTAAAAAAAAAAATTAAAATTGACAATAGAATAATGTACATGTATAAAAATTTTGTACTGTTATTTATTTATGCAGAACTGCAGTCTGTTAATTTGCTTGTTTTTTTAAAAAATAATATTCTTAATGATTTGTTTTTATGTATGCAAAATGTCACTATACCATGCCTTGCTGGAACTACATGTACTTGTACATTATTTTCAGCTTCGGCGTGAGATTCGGGAAAAGATGAGACAACGATTTGAGATTGTTGAGATTCCTAGGAACATCACCATCAATGATTTCTGTCTTGCTGCAGTCATAAATTTGGTATGTATACAGTGTTATATTTTTGTTACTATGGTAACTTTTTAGTATATAACTACATGTATCTGATGGGACTAAAGTGAATGAAAAGGAAAAAGAGCAAGGGACTTTATATGCACAATTGCATGGTTCTTAGGCATGATTTGTTGTAAGGCCTTATTTCACAATCGATGTAAATCATACAAAAATTTAAATTCTTCCTTGTACTGTTTTATGTTATTATAATGAGTAAATTAAAACTCAATACACTGCAATCTTGTTACCACGCAGATTTTCTATGACTGACATGATAACTACTTATGGTTATACACAACATCGCTTTTAATTAATTATGCCAGATTCACAAAAGCTGTAAGCTTTTTTTTTTTAATCCTTTTCATAATTGAATACACATGTGTTAACTAATATGGGATATTTTCAATGTAGTTGTATACAAATATAAACATAAAATGTCAGTCGTCGGGTTAGCTGTTCCATTCAGTTGAGAAAATGCATAAAATGTCAGGTGGCACGCTGTTTAGTTCAGAATATTTCAAAGGTTAATAATGAATGTATATAGATCATCTTCTGACCCAATGATTGATATATGACATTGTGTCTCATGATCATCGTCTCTCGACACTGTTTCAAGTGGGAAAGTTATCAGTTACTTGCGGAGATGATGTGTGCTCGAGTACTGGTTAACCTTTCAGGATCCCAAGAAACAGTGGTTAGGTAAACTGATGGTGTGTTGGCCCTCAATGACATAAAAATTGTGTTTTCTTTTCACAGAGCCTTACTAACGGTACAGGGTTCTATCTGACAGCCAGCAAGGAATCCCTGGGTGAAGGTCGTAAACTTGTTTTGAAAAATAGAGAAACGGAGGAGTTTATAGAAGATTTTACCAACAGATCAAAAGGTAATTTAATTGAATTTTAAGAAATAAAGATAAAAGTATTTGGTAAAATTATTTGTTTATTATGTATATACTTGAAACTAAAATCTGTTGAAAAAATCTAAAAGCAGTCTTGACTCAAAGTTTTATGCTTTTCTGCACCATTGCAGTTTTCTTGCAAATGTGTCACCAGTCCAAAAAGTCGACAGATTTGGACATTAGCAATAAGTTCATTCTCATAATTGTATGATTAGGAGATATAGATTTTTAATTTGCTCTGAAAGCATATAAATGGGAAAAAACAAATGTGGCTGCTTATTTAACCCTTTACTTCATATAGACACCTTTGGACACCTCTAATATAGACGCCTTTGGACACCTTTAATATAGATGCCTTTAGACACCTCTAATATAGAAGACTTTTGACACCTCTAATATAGAAGGCTTTTAAATTATTGGGTGAATTATGTTTATATTAACTGAGAGAGTGGAAAACAGTACAGGAAGTGTTCAGATTGCTCGTTATGAGCAATCTGAACTTTTCCTGCACTGTTTTCAAACGCCTTCTGTTTTTGGTGCGGGAAAACGCGTATCTATGGAGTAAAGGGTTTAAGATAAGTGGAGCTTGCTAGAGTTTACCGCATATAGAGGTTTGACTGTAATATAAAAAAATCCCAACTTTTCGCAGATACCAGAAAAAAGGAAGTTCTAACAGAGTTTACGGATTTGACACCAGACACAGCATGGTGGTCTTTCATTTCATTAACAATATCCAGTACAAGTTTTATGCTGGAAAAAAAACATGAGTGATTCTATAGCAGCTTAGAGCGGATTTTGCAATCAAGCTAAAATAATTATACATGCATTATGATCAACTCCTTAAAAATTAAAGGAACTTGGTGAGAGAAAATTATTTTACTTCATGATTATTCTTTTTCAGCGACAATAAAAGACACATTACATTTACCAGACGTGCCTGGACAGGTGCTCGAGATCATGCCAACAGACTATCCCCAATATGACGTGAGTTATATCTAACTGTAAAACAGTGACTGGGATTTATTCTGTAGATAAAATGACACATAGCCTATGAAAACATAGCCAAGTTACTGAAAGCAATGTCTTCAACTTGCCTATGTTGGCAAAAAGGTGAACTATGGCATTCTGTTTTATTGGTAAAGAGCGACAACACATTACATGCTAAATATATGGTTTCCAGTTTTCTTGTTATGGGAAGACAACTCATTATAGGTTAAATATGGCATCCAGTTTTCATGTCAAAGGGAGATAACACATTACAGGTTAAATATGGAATCCAGTTGTCAAAGGAGATAACTCATTACAGGTAAAATATGGAATCCAGTTTTCCTGTTAAAGGGAGATAACACATTACAGGTTAAATATGGCATCCAGTTTTATTGTCAAGAGGAGATAACTCATTAAAGGTTAAATATGACATACAGTTTTCTTGTCAAAGGGAGTAACACATTACAGGTTAAATATGGCATCCAGTTTTCTTGACAAAGGGAAATAACACATTACAGGTTATATATGGCATCTGGTTTTATTGTCAAAGGGAGATAATATATTACAGTTAAATATGGCATCTGGGTTTATTGTCAAAGGGAGATAATACATTACAGGTTAAATATGGCATCCAGGTTTTTTGTCAAAGGGAGATAACTCATTACAGGTTAAATATGGCATCCAGTTTTCTTGTCAAAGGGAGATAACTCATTAAAGGTTAAATATGGCATCCAGTTTTCTTTTCAAAGGGAGATAACAGATTACAGGTTAAATATGGCATCCAGGTTTTTTGTCAAAGGGAGATAACTCATTACAGGTTAAATATGGCATCCAGTTTTCTTGTCAAAGGGAGATAACTCATTAAAGGTTAAATATGGCATCCAGTTTTCTTTTCAAAGGGAGATAACAGATTACAGGTTAAATATGGTATCCAGTTTTCTTGTCAAAGGGAGTTTACTCATTACAGGTTAAATAAAGCATCTAGTTTTCTTTTCAAAGAGAGATAACACATTTTAAGTTAAATATGGTATCCAGTTTTCTTTTCAAAGGTAGATAGCAGATTACAGGTTAAATATGGTATTCAATTTTCTTGTCAAAGGGAGATAACACATTACAGGTTAAATATGGCATCCAGTATTCTTTTCAAAGAGAGATTATACATTACAGGTTAAATATTCTTGTCTAAGTGAGATTACAGGATACAGGTTAAATATGCATCTATTTATTGGGCTCAAACCATTGACCCAGGCAGTGGTAGGAAAGACAGCATTTTAGATCACTTGGCCAGTAACCATTCTACAGAAATTTATTGATAATTATGATATACAATAATATTACAAAAATACCTTTATTTATTTTTCTCCTATATCAACAGTTCTACTTTGAGGCCCCAAGTCGAAACAAGCAACTGAAAACTGGAACTTTCTTCCTGTACCAAGTATTTCCTGGCAACACGACAACATGGCAACGCTTGTTCATCAAGAGTTCAAGAGACTCCGAGTATGAGACAGTTGAAAAGATGATCATGTTTTTCCGGGATGATTCATCATTCATCAACTGCAAGGAACCAAAGTCTGGCAACACCGCCCTACATTGGGCCTGTAAAATGGGCCACTTTGTAAGTTTGCACAATACAGTATACCAGCCGCTTATTATTGACATTATGCTGCAATGGTTTCTTTTGATCTTTTCTATTTCTGGGTATTTGTTTTGCAGAAATTTAATCTATTGCCATGTACAGTTAAACCTGTCTTAAGCAGCCATTCAAGGGAAAGAAATTTTCAAAAGTGACTGCTCAATAGAGGTGACAGGTTTTACTGGTTTGATACATGATTATGTGACATTCTTTACAAAATACAAAATATTTTTAACATATTTTTACACAACCATTGTGGGTAAAGCATTTGTATCGCATGCAGAAGGTCGTGGGTTTGATTCCTTGTCAGGTTAAAGATTTGAAAAAAAATTACTAAAAGCTTCCTCACTTGGTGCTCAGCATTAAACGGATAGTACTAGGTCTGGTCAGCCAGGTGTCAGTATAATGTGACTGTGTGGGGTATTATACCATGTGTCTGCGGTATGATACTCCAGTGTGTCAGTGTTTTAGGCCTGGTCGGCACGGTACCAGTATAATGTGACTGGGTGGGGTATTATACCATATGTCTGCGGTATGATACTCCAGTGTGTCAGTGTTTTAGGCCTGGTCGGCACGGTACCAGTATAATGTGACTGGGTGGGGTATTATACCATATGTCTGCGGTATGATACTCCAGTGTGTCAGTGTTTCAGGCCTGGTCGGCATGGTACCAGTATTATGTGACTGTGTTGGGTATTATACCATGTGTCTGCGGTATGATACTCCAGTGTGTCAGTGTTTTAGGCCTGGTCGGCACGGTACCAGTATAATGTGACTGTGTGGGGTATTATACCATGTGTCTGCGGTATGATACTCCAGTGTGTCAGTGTTTTAGGCCTGGTCAGCACGGTACCAGTATAATGTGACTGAGTGGGTATCATACCATGTGTCTGCGGTATGATACTCCAGTGTGTCAGTGTTTTAGGCCTGGTCAGCACGGTACCAGTATAATGTGACTGGGTGGGTATCATACCATGTGTCTGCGGTATGATACTCCAGTGTGTCAGTGTTCTAGGCCTGGTCGGCCCAGTGTCAGTATAATGTGACTGGAGTGGGTATTATACCATGTTTCTGCGGCATTATACTCCAGTGTGGCGGCACTTAGAATACTGTCTCAAGTAGACACCATCCCAATATAACTGAAAGATTGAGATACAAAACACCAGTGGACCTAAATTAAAATAGTGTTTGTTTGCTGCCTTCAGTCAACCAGAAACAATCCCACTGGTCAGGAAAACTTTTTTTCAGTCTATACAGCGCATCCTTAAAACTGCAATATATGTATTCTCTTATTGATAAAAAAAGAATTTACATACCTACCTCTACCCCTTAATGATATTGTTGGAAAAAGGCAAACAAGCAATTTTAAGGGTGACCTTACAGAGCAAAATATATCCTGTTTGCTTGAACACATATTCATGGGCTATGGGATATAAATTTATTTTTGAAACATTTTGTATATATGCAGGATGTTGTTCGTCTGTTGTTGGAGAATGGAGCCCGTATTGACATAAAAAACAACTTCAAATGTGCCCCAATCAATTTTGCAGTCGAGGCCCTGCAGCGAAGAATTTGTCACGTAAGTAAAAAACTAGAAATATGTCCATAGGACACATATGCCCCCCACTATGTGTTAGTAAATTTTACCAACAATTAAGATGAAAATTGTTCATAACTCCTGGTTATGTTAAATTTACATTGATAAATATGGAACTTGACCTGTTCTTTATAATTATGCAACTACACACTTATTTATTAAATACATGATGGATCCTATCAAGAGATATTTATCTGAAACCATTATTGTTCCTTGGGACATGAATTAACCCTTTACTCCATAGCTCCAATCACAGAAGGCCTTTGAAAACAGTGCAGGAAGAGTTCAGATTGCTCGTAACGAGCAATATGAACACTTCCTGCACTGTTTTCCACTCTGTGAGTTAATATAAACTAAATTCACCCATTAATTCAAAAGCCTTCTATATTAGGTGTCCAAAGGCATCTATATTAGAGGTGTCCAAAGGCGTCTATATGAAGTAAATGGTTAAAAACATTTCAGTTTGAAGTAAAATTCAATGTGAGCTCAAGTGGTAGAGCACCTAACCCATGATTGGATGGTCGTAAGTTTGATCCTTCCCAACGGCTATAGTATGTGTGGTGTCCTTGAGTAAGACACCTTTTCCGCACAGTGCTTAGTACTGGTTCTACGCAGGAAGACTTTGAGCATGATTAATCTAAGTTGTAAATACTTGTATTACAATTGAAGTGAAATAAATAAGTTTAAACTGTCAATTTAACACAAATTGCAAGGAATGGTTTCATTTTTAGCTCGCCGGGACAATGTCCAAGGAGAGCTGTTGTCATGACCCCGGCGTCGTCATTGTCGTCGTCGTCTGTAGACACCCAGGTTAAACATTTGCGTTTAAGTTTAAGATATCTATGCAGCCACTCATTGGATGTAAATGAAACTTTGCATGTGTGTTCACCATCATCAATGGAACACACAGAGACAAGAACCATAACTCTGGATTGCATTTTGGCAGAGTTATGGCCCTTTTTGGACTTAGTCACTCGGTGGCGAGCTTTGTTGGTCTTCTGACAACTCTTGTTGTCAAGAAATTCAATTCTGCAAAACACAGGCATTTGATTTGGATTTCTGAGATGAATGGAAATTGCAAAAATGTGCAAGATGTTTTAATACATGAGCATCAAAACCTCAATGCATTGCTTTTCCTTCTCAGTATAAGTCCTTGACTAGTGGTACTTTATTTAATATATTTTCAATTTACATTAATTACATTTATTTGTTTCAGTATCTCATTGAATGGGGTTGTGACGTACAGAGCAAAAACGTTAAGGGAATAACGGTTTTGGAAACTGTGAAGAATGATGATTTCAAAAAGTACCTTATGGGTATGTTATTTTGTAAAATCATTGAACCTTTTAATAGAAAATACATTTTCAAATGTTAACGATGTGTATGGATTCCTCATTCTATTTTTGCCATTAAAGTGGCTTATAAGTTAAATATTACTTTACTTCCAAAAAGTATATTAATTTTATGAATGGGTTACATTCATGGAAAGTTGTGGTTGTAAAGATTATTCGAATGTTTGTTTTCTAGAATTACTGAAATTGTGATGATAAAACGTTTAAACGTTTGAAATCTGAATGTTGTAAGTCTCTTGTTTGGGGCATTTTTGTTTTTCTGTTAAATGTTTCAATAATTTCTTAATTATCTGCCATTTTCCTGTAATTTATTAGGTTGTACACTGACCCAAAATGATAACTTTACACTTTATATGCTTTAATATTTCTTTTGTTAACATACATATTCAGAAACGTGTTATACATGGCTATCAGGATTTAATTGTAGGATAATCATGTAAATATGCATTCGAACACAAAGAAACGTTTTCCTTACTTTTTATATGCATAAGATCTGGTTTTTCACTTACATGTTTGGACCGTTAAGTCATCATTTGTTGCTTAGCACTGATAAAAAATCTTCTATTTGTTTAAAAAAAAACACTTTTATTTAGCGATGCCACATCTTTCTGAAACTGAGAGAAATCTTGCTATTGGTATGCTCGGGACTGCCTGATTGGTAGATAACATTAGACATCATTTTGGCTGTTCCAGATAGATTATTCATATTCTTGTGAACTTGTACAATACTACTCGATATGTAGAAATCTTGTCAGACCCAGTCGTGTACGTGCAACAATGTTACATACTCTTCGCACTATTACCTTGACTGCAAAAAGTGCTCCTTTTGACGACCATAAACTGTTTGAGACAAAAAACCATGTTCCAATTTGTGCACGTCGGCCATACACTGGCCAGATTATGATAGCCAACCACAAAGCTTCCAGACTGTTATGGGCATGATGTCATTTGCAATACATGCGAAACCAATGGAAATGCATATGTATCCCTGAGCTTGAACCTCATAGTGGGTCGGAGGGTCAGGTCCAGTCATCAAATTGATACCATAAACGACCTCTGAAATACACTTCTTTTGGAATGGAACATATACCAAACACTCTCATTTAACGTTACATGTATTCAATAATGCATTCATAAAAACAGAAGCCACAATGGTTACTGACGTTTTAAAAAAATCAGTTACTGCACTGTCAGCACTTTATTTTTTTTTCAGATGCTACGTGATCATTTTCATTTTTCTGAAATTTTCATTTTGACCCTTCTTCACTAAATTGTTTTAAATGTTTGATTTTTCCCAGAAAATTACACAGAAACATTAAAATAGCCATAAAGCCATAAAGCTATGATGAAAACCTATCTTAACTCTAAATATACATTTATCAGCAGAAGAGATACAGTAACTGTCGAAATCAATATAAAGTTTTCATTTTGGGTGAGTGTACTATATATAGTACAGTATTGCTGGCTTTTATGTTTTCTGCTGAACACATATTTTTTTCACCTGGTAATTATGTCTTTTTGATCCTGTACTTATGTTTATGTATATCGTTGTTTACTCTTTGGTCCTTTTTTATAGATAAATGCTTATTTGGTCATTACGCCAATATTCTGCATATTCCATTTATTTTTAGGCCAAACTGTCATCATTTTATGATGTTGTTTATTATTATGTGTTTTGAACTAGATGAAGACTATGGTCGAAATGCATTGTTCAGCATAAACTCTTTTATGTAGAGTTTGTCTTCTTAATTTATTTGAAATATGGATGTCCTAATACATTCAACTAACTTTTTGATAAAAATTGATAAAAATATCTGAATCTTTTTGCGCCAATTTTCATTTTTTATTCCCATTTTTTTCAGATATATATGATCACTATTCCACTATTGTACCTAAAATAATGAATGGTGACATGGAATGTCTGGACGAAGTTATAGCTGACCACGTGGCCGGTATTACCGACTTCTGCTGCCTAAGGAGCAGGTTTGTGTTCATAACTTATGGTTTAACCCTTTACTTCATAAAGACGCCTTTGGACACCTCTAATATTGAAAGCATTAATTCACCACATATCAGCAATGGGTGAATTATGTTTATATTAACTGACAGAGTGGAAAACAGTGCAGGAAGTGTTCAGATTGCTCATTATGAGCAATTCATTATGAGCAATTTGAATTCTTCCTGCACTGTTTTCAAAGGTCTTCTGTGATTGGTGCGGGAAAACGCGTATCTATGGGGTTAAGGGTTAAACACACATTGCTAGAAAATAGATAAATACAGTAGAACTTTGATTGCTCGAATCCGACGGGGCTGGACAAAATAGTTTGAGTTGAGGGTTGTGCAAGAGAAATATTGTTCAACATCATTCCATACATGTTCATATATATACATCGAAATAGGAATTGGGCTGTGACCAGTTTATTGGTTCGAGCTATATGTGGTGTTCAAGCCATCCATGTTCCATGAGCCAAGAAAGTTCTACTGTATACTTTAATAACAATTTTTCTAACTCCAAGTTTGGCTTTTTGTTGTTATCTCCTTCAAATATTAAAATATTTCACTGAAAATTGGACACAATATTAAATGGTTATTTTATTTTATCATCATATATTATACATTATAAGCATGTTTTGGCGGGAAAGAGGCTCTGCTGAGATCCTGCAAAAACAGTTGTCCAAATGGGATGGAATTTTCTATCTGAAACCGAAAAAGCAATGAATGGTCTTTTTTCTTGCTTTTGAACACATTTAATAAATATTTTAACAATGGCTACTTTTAAGACATTACATCATATATTTTATACGTTATGTCATCAATGATTCTTACATCACAGTGCAAGAATTTTATCTTGACCCTAGTAAAAAATGCAGATATTCTTATATGGCATGCAAGAAAATTTGTTAACTGGACCTATAATGCACTTTTTAGCTCGCCGGGACGAAGTCCAAGGAGAGCTATTGTCATGACCCAAGTGTCGTCGTCGTCGTCTGTAGACAACCAGGTTAAACTTTTGCGTACAAGTTTCAGATATCTATGCAACAACTCATTGGATATGAATGAAACATTGCATGTGTGTTCACCATCATCAATGGAACACACAGAGACAAGAACCATAACTCTGGATTGCATTTTGGCACAGTTATGGCCCTTTTTGGACTTTGACACCCAGGTTAAACTTTGCATTTAGTTGTGTACAAGTTTCACATATCTATGCAACCACTCATTGGATGTGAATGAAACATCACATGTGTGTTCATCATCATCAATGGAACACACAGAGACAAGAATCATAACTCTGGATTGCATTTTAACACAGTTATGGCCCTTTTTGGACTTGGACACCAAGGTTAAACTTTGCGTTTAGTTGCGTACAAGTTTCACATATCTATGCAACCACTCATTGGATGTCAATGAACCTTCACATGTGTGTTCACCATCACCAATGGAACACACAGAGACAAGAACCATAACTCTGGGTTGCATTTTGGCACAGTTATGGCCCTTTTTCGACTTAATATTTCAGGTTATATTTTTTTATCACGTTAGATATCTATGCAACCACTCATTGGATATGAATGAAACTTTGCATGTGTGTTCACCATCATCAATGAAACACACAGAGACAAGAACCATAACTCTGGATTGCATTTTGACACAGTTATGGCCCTTTTTAGATTTAGACACCCAGGTTAAACTTTGCATTTAGTTGTGTACAAGTTTCACATATCTATGCATTGGATGTCAATGAACCTTCACATGTGTGTTCACCATCATCAATGGAACACACACAGACAAGAACTATAATTCTGGGTTGTATTTTTGCCACATTTATGGCCCTTTTTGGACTTAGACACCCAGAGGCGAGCTTTGTTGTCTTCTGACAGCTCTTGTTTCAACTACAATAGCTTCTTCAATTGTAACTATGAACATGCATAATATTACTCTGTTAACTGGATGCCCATCATGTACAGTTGTATTCTACCAATTTTACAAATATGTTTCATAAACTTTGTATCATATGTTTGTCATCACTACTGATACCTTCTTCTGCCATCAATGGTCGGCAATCCATTGAATAGACTTTTAATGCGATCACCAAATTTTCTTTTACATGATTTATGTCTGATCATGGTGTGTTGATCGATTGTTTTACCAGATGTATAAATGGCAGTACTCTACTGCATACAGCCTGCTACTACGGACATATTCCAGCCATCAAGGATCTGCTGTCTGAGAGGGTTGACGTCAACCTGCGGGATTACAAAGGCGCCACTCCTCTACACAGGGCCAAAAACCCAGACATTCTAGAGGTAGGGCTCAGTGTGCAGAGACAGAATAACGTTTTTTGTGTTTATTGAGTTTAGGAAGATATTTTAAAAATGTTTTTTTATGCTTTTTGAGTAGTGAATGATTTTCTTGGATGAAATACCGGGTAGGTTTAATGCTATTTTTAGGTTATATATGGCATTCAGTATTATTGGTCCAAGGGTCCTCAGTGACTGAGTGGTCTAATGCACTGGCTCAAGATCATTTACCTCTCATCGCTTAGGATGTAGTTTTAAGTCCTGCCCACTCCAAAAACTTTATGTAAGAAAGTTTGCCAGTCACTTGCAAAACGGCAGTGGTTCTATTCAGATTTATTCTGAGATCTTTCTCCACCAATAAAACTGGCTATGCCATATATAACTTTAAATGTGTTGAAATGGTGTTAAACTCCATTCAAAAATCTCAGAACGAATCTGAGTAGAACCAACGTCCTTCCACAAATAACTGGCAAACTTTCTTAATGTAAAGTTTTGTATGTAGCTCTGGCTGGGTTTTCCAGGATGGACTCCTAATTTGTGATGTTCATGATAAATAAGAGGGGCATGTGCACTAGATGAAACAGGTTGGTATGTGGTTTGAAGCTGAGGTTTGTTATTTATACCTAAAACAGCTGGTATACATTTTTCACATATACATATACAGTCAAACCTATACAAGCAGTCACCTCTATTAATCAACCACTTGTTTTATGCAGCAAGCATTTGTTATTTCCCATGTATATGCTTTCAGGGCAAACTAACCTGCATTAAGCAACCTGTTTGAAAAGGCCATTTTTGCTCCTTTCCTTGACTGGCTGCTTATTACAGGTTTGACTGTATATTGGAAATATTATGACATTAAGCACTTAATATATTATGTTTGTGAGGCAGTATTTATAGAAAACTATGATTTTGTTATTTGTCTCAAGATTGATTGATTGAATTTTTAGCATTATTTTTATGCCATCAAAGGCTAACAGACGATCAGTTAATATAACCGCTGTTTCCTGGAATAAACCAATTCTCGAGCACACCCCATCTCCGCAAGTAACTGATAACTTTCCCAATTGAATAAGTGGTGAGAGACGAATGATAATGAGACACAATGTCATATATCAATCATTATGGAGACTGTTGCCAGGCAGGGGATTCAAACTCACAACCCCTGGATTGATAGTCAGATGCGTAACCGACTGAGCTAATCAAGAGAAAACATAATTATAACTGTGAATGATAAATGTAAAATTATTTAAATGTTTAATGAAGACTTTTTTTATTTCTATCATTATAATAACTGTTGATATATTTTAATTTTGTTTTTCTTAATTATTACCAAGATTCTGTTTTTCTCATTTCAAATTTCTACTTTTGGGTAATTCCACAAACTTAAGCCTCAAGACAAAATTCACTATTACCCTTAAAGATGTATCACCTATAAACTTCTGTCAAGCAAATGATTGCACATTTATTGAATCAGAAACAGGAAACTCCAATTCGATGATAATGGTTGATCCATACTTGTAGTTTATCTTATTTATAAGAAACTCGTTAATATACAGGTCGGCATTTTCTGTTTTATTCGTCAATGTTTTAGCATAACCCGATACTGGCTAATGAGTGGCTTTATCGAGGGCGGCGATTAGTATTTGGCCAACAAAATTAAAGAATATTACATTACAGAGACAAAATACCATATATATATAATATTCATAATATATGATGTATGATATAAATGTGCAGTTTAACTACTAAGATCGGAATAATATTGGCGATATACTTGTAGGTGAGTTCTCTTTAATTAAAAAGCTTCAAGAGCAAATTAAAGTATTAAACAAGGACTGAATTATACCAATTTGGACAGTACTTATCTCTCTTTCCTTATGTTTTCAAAGCAGTCTTTGTTCAGCAAACGCTTAGTTTGGGAGTCACCAACCCTATGCTTTCTAAAATCACGATTGTTCGGCTAATTCTGCACACATGTTGGTAACATTGACTTTGTGTAATTTGTGACTTTTTGTATGTTATTTATTATTAACACATTAACGCATTACTGTGCATTTACTGAATGAGGGTCTCTCATGACCATGTGCATTGTGTAAGTCATTGGCATCTAATGAATACTTACCTCTTACCACTGAAGTTGTGGATTCAAGCCTTGCCGAGTCCAAAAACTTTATACTTCTTCTCAGATTCACTCGAAGGTCTTCCGCCACCAATAAAACTGGATATAATAATTATATAACGGTTATATATGTGGTGAAAAAGGAGTTAAACACCAATAAAGTCATAATGATAATTATAATAAATTTACTGTCAGATGGAAACAGCTCAAAAATCATATCTGTTTCAAATCATGTAATACCCAGCCAGAAGACAAACAAATTAGTTTGGCAGTTGCTCTGGGTAAAGTCATATGATGTGACGTATGTGTGCAAAATTGGCATATGTAGAATTACCTTACACGTCTGTCAGACACCTTTTGTTCTTTGAAATGTATTGTTTTAAAATCAAAGCGACATATCGGACATCTGTATTTTTCACTGTATATAAACTTTTAAACAAACAGTTACTACTGGACGCTGGAGCACATGTGAATGCTGAAGACTTGGAGAGTAACACGCCATTACACGTGAAATGTTACGGCGAGTCAAACCAGCCATCAGAGCTAGAGGGTATACAGATGTTACTCAACAAGAATGCCAGCATGACCATCAGGAACAGTAGGGTGGGTGAAATAAATTTTGTAGAATCTTGACCTTTCAAAATTGAGGAAGAACGGGGCATAAAATGAACCACTGTCCAACCATTCATTATTTCATTTGTCTGTCTTTCCACGGTTTCCAGTCAATTTTCGTTAAGGTATTTTGATATAATTTTGTGAATAGGTTTTAAACAGGAAAGGTAAGCTTGGGAATGGTTTTATAGAAAGGTCAAAGATCATCAGGAACAGTAGAAAGGTGGGTTAAGTAATGTTTAATAGAATTTTCTTGGCCCTTCACATTCTATTTCCTTGCTCCCTGCCATTCAAAATATGAGAAGGAAGGGGCATGTAGTGTCGCCCATGTCTGACCATTCACTGATTTGTTCGTCTGTTTGTCCATGGTTTCCATTCAATCACTCCAGTTTAACATCTTTATGTAAAACTAAGTTCTTAATAATGTAATAGAAGGACAAAATAATGTAAAAAACGAAGTCCTAAATAATGTGATAAAGGACAAAATAATGTAAAGAGCGCGGTCCTAAATAATGTGATAAAGGACAAAATTATGTAAAAATTGAAGTCCTAAATAATGTGATAAAGGACAAAATAATGTAAAAAAACGAGGTCTTAAATAATGTGACTAAGGACAAATTAATGTAAAAAACGAAGTCCTAAATAATGTGATAAAGGACAAAATAATGTAAAAAAACGAGGTCTTAAATAATGTGACTAAGGACAAATTAATGTAAAAAACGAAGTCCTAAATAATATGATAAAGGACAAAATAATGTAAACAGCGAGGTCCTAAATAATGTGATAAATGATATATAACTAAAATGATATTATGAGCGGGGCAGTAATGTAGTGGTTAAAGTGTTGGCCACTCACATCAGAGGTTGTAGGTTCAATCCCAAACTTGACGATGCTTCTAAAAAAACCCAATCCATATTGGTTCTACCCAGCAATTGGACTCGAGAGCAGTTCATAAATTGTAAGCTTTGAAATTTCTTCGCAATCAATCTGAAATAAATGAGTTTAAACTAAAACTTCCATTAATTCAGGGATTGATGCCGATCCACTGCTGTGCAATGCAAGGTCGTGTTGATGTGATGCAGTTGATGATGGCGCACGACAAACATGACACCATCGCCCGAGCCCTCAGTAAGGAGGACCTCAAGAAACCGCCCAGTCTGCTTCATCTGGCTATCGCAAATGATTTTCCAGACTGTGCAAAGTGGTAATGCCTTTTCTATTTATTTTACAGCTGTATTTACTGCAACCAACATATATCAAGACTTTAAAGTTTATACAGCAGCACTGGTCTAGTGGTAGAGCATCTGCCTCACATGCCGGAGTCATATAAGTTTGATCTACGGCCAGTTCATACCAAAGAATTGAAAAATGGTAATAGAAGCTTCCTCGCTTGGCGCTAGGTCTGGTCGGCCCGTTGTCAGTATAACATGACTGGGTATGGTATCGTACTATGTATCTGCGGCATAATACTCTAGTGGGGCAGCGCTCATTATACTGACTCAAGTAGACACCGTCGTGATATGATTAGAAAATTGTTGAATGCGACACTAAACATCAAACAACAACATACTTGTTGAGGTTGACTTCAAAATTATATACATGATTTAGATGAACCACTTTCCATCCACAAATAACATTTGCCGTGGTCTAGTGATAAGCAGGCTTGTTCTAAGATCCAGAGGTCCCTGGATCAATTTCTGGCTGGGGTTTTGTCTACGTTTTTAAAATGCACTCCCACAGTGCCTTATTTGGGCAAGGTACTGTGAAAATATGCATTCCTTTGGAGTGAATTAAAAGCAGTTGGCCCGTGTATAGGGAGAGTCATGCCCAGTGCATGTAAAGAAGATCTCACTGAACATCTATGTAAATCAGTGATGCAAATGTCTGTAAACCTCTCTTGGAAACAGGGCTTCCTGTAGTAATCAGAAATGGATTGCTGGAAGACTAACGGAATAAAGGAAAAAAATAGACAGGCAAACTTTTTAAATTAAATCTATGATGACATGTTTATTTCAGTAGAAGTATGTTTCTGTTCTTTGTTTAAAATCTACTGTGGAATTGCTACATAATGTTAAAAACTTATTTACAAAGCAAATAATAAAAGAAGTGAAGTCAATTTATTTTTAGGGCAAATTCACCATATTGTATAAATAGAGTTTATATGAGATGGCACTGTTTTATGCTACATCTAATAATGTTTGTTTTAATATTTAGTGTCATTTTTTATAATTTAGGGCTAATTGACAAACTCAGTTAACCTTGCCACTCTTTCCTGGAATACTGTAAGGTTAACAAGTACTCAAGCACACCCATCTCTGCAAATAACTGATAACTTTCCTACTTAAATCAGCAGTGAGAGACAAATGATAATGAGATGCATTGCCATATATCAAACATCATGGAGAGTGGCTGGGCGGGAATTCAAACTCACAATCCCGGGATTGATAGTCGGACGCGCTACCGACTAAGTTAACCGGACCAGGGGATACATGTAATAAACTATATGTAACAAGAATTAATGTTTTGATTCAGGTTAATAGCCAACAGTTTCCACTTCAAGGAAAAAGAGCAGGATATATTGCTGCGAAGGGTACTCACAGAACAGATCAAGCTGTAAGTAAAACTATCAATATGCGGAAACATTTAAAATTATTTTTAAGTACTGATTACAATTACAAAAAAAGAGAATGGTGGACTGGAAGCCTCTTTTTTTTCCCGTAATTGTGAAAAGCGGAGACACTAATTTGGAGCGTGATTTGTCTAATGTGTAAGAACTTGTTTCACAATCGAAGTAAAATAAAAAAATTGAAACTATCAAATCAAATAGCGGGGGACATAAACTCACTGAATTTGCTTGTTACTAGTGTGTTCAAATTTGGGCTTACTACAAATTTGAGATTTTATGCCCTGCCATCTGAAGAATTGAGCATTAAGTGTGTGGAGCGTGTGGTCCAGTGGTAGAGCATCAAACCCAGGATTGGAGGGTTGTGGGTTCAATCATTGGAGTTTTTCTCTCACAGGGAGCATAAAATGTATGTCCTTCACCACGGCTTTGTGTGGTATCCTTGAGCAATACACTTTTTCGGCATTTGCTTAGAACATCTTATATTATTACTAATTATTACTCTATTAATTCTTTTTCTCCAAAATTACTGATTTGAAATGACACTAGTACTTGTATATTGAATTATTTCTATAAATTAATGTTAAGAGCAATTAATGTGTTTATATATTAGAGTAAAGAGAGCAGAGACAGTAAAGTTCCTGCTGGACAATGGAGCTGATCCCAACCCCAGATACCCAGGAAGCAACACGTATGTACAATCAAATTATATATCTCTTTTGTTGATAAACCGATAGCATGTGTGAGATTCTTTTTATCACATTAATGATTTCTTTCATGCTATTTCTTTAATGTCTAACTGCAGAGTTGGTCTAGTGGTAGAGAGCTTTAGCCTTGCATGCGGAAGGTCATGGGTTCGATCCCCGGCCAGGCCATACCAAAGACTTGAACAATGTTACTAGAAGCTTTCTTGCTTGATGCTCGGTTCTAGGTCTGGTTGGCCTGGTGACTGGGTGGGGTATCATGCCATGTGTCTGCGGTGTGATATTCCAGAGCTTTAGTATCCATAATATATCATATGACATGTTACATGGGTTTATAACACTACTGCATCATAAATTATGTGACAAATTGTTCTATTATAGGGCCCTCCACTATGCTGCAGGCCTGTCGGGTCCCAGTGATGTTCTAGAGCTGCTTGTTGCATTCCGGGCCGAGATTGATGCTATCAATGAAGAAGGCTGCACACCTCTTTTCTTCGCTACTCAGTCAAACAACAAATTTGCTGCGTGTGTTCTAATTGATCAGAATGCCAATGTGAGGCAGAAAAATTCTCAAGGTTTGTTTTTTATATTTAAAAGTCAATGCATGTACTTAATTAAAACATAATGGGTGTCTGAAACTATAAAATTAGTATGTTATTTATGAGATAAAGGTCGGATAAAATAAGGCCATCCTTGAAAAAAAATGTGTTATTTTCTATGTGGGTATGTAGCTAATTTTTTGTTGTTGTCAAATTTTGATTTTGCAATCATTTTAAACAGAAATGGACAGAGATCATAAGAAAAAATTTAATGCTTTGAAAGTTCATAAAAAGTTTGGGTAGCTGCAATTTTAATCTTAAAGGGATTATATTGGCAAGTTATACAAACATGCTGTTAATCCAGACTTTTCCTGGATGCAGTGTGCACAAAATAATGCTTATGTATTGACGTATAACCTCTATTTACTTGAAAGTTATCAAATTAACAGTAATTGAATATTGGCCAAAACTTTAATACGTCCCGCAATAAAGTATTGCGCAATGTTTACATTGAACTCGGTAAACTTCCCGAACAAAGCCTCAACAATTAGATGGGGAACGAGTCTTCATGATGTTATCCGATGATAAATCGGAAACCCGAAAGCGGTTTGTTGAAAATGCGAATGTAAACAAAAACAAAAACGTGGATTCAGAAACCCGATGTTTATGATAAAGAGGTTATACAATTAGACACTTTAGGCGTGTATATCTCTAAGTTATAAGTGTATCTTCATGCTGGGCGTGTGTATTTAGGACAGCGAATTGACGGTAATATGCCAATACAATCCCTTTAAGGACGGCCTAAACCTATATGGCATATAAATATTTAAATAAAGATAATTATTCTATAAAATGAATGCAAAGCATCGTATTATCATTTATTAATAAAATATGAAATTTCAAATACACTTAAACCTGATAAAAACAATATTTTGGTAGGAGTTGTGAAATCAAATAGGAATAAAAATAAATATCACACACAAACACACTGTTTGACCGCTTTTACCTTACCATTCAGTTTCTTTCTAAGATCAAACTGTTATCAATATGAGGGATCAAATTGGAATCAAAATGAAATAACACGACTCGCAAAATGCAATAGAATTTTAAGCAGGAAAGCTGTTTTCGTTTGACCAAGACAGGAAAACCGTGTTAAATATTTTATTTTGCTATTGTTTAAGAAGGTATACTTGGGGCAAAACAGGCTCAGTGAGTTTATGTAAGTATGACCAATTGGAAAAAAATGTTTTTTTATAGTAGCGCAAGGATTTATGAATGAATACATCATAGCATTTGGAATTGGTCATAGCACTAGGATTTTAAGAATGGCTTTATGTCAAGAATATTGATTGATTGATCTTAACTTTCAGGTATGACTGCCTTCGACTACATCATTGACTTCGAGGAGTGGATCGAGTGCGGCTATTTTGATGATGAAGTCAAGGCCAGGCTTAAAGGTACATGGGTTTTTTATTGTCTATGAAATTTTTATTTGTTTGATAACTTAAACTCCCATGGAACATCTTTTAAGTGATAGAAAGTGTTGAAGGCAAGGATGACTATTGGTACCAATTTTGACTTTTGCAATACTGTTGGTATTTTTGAATGTGCTATTGCACTTGTATTTTGGAATAAACATTAATTTTAAAAAAAGCTTGCAGAATGTCTTATTTATTGCCAATTTCTTTAATATGAACAACACAAAGAACTGAAAAATCCATTATCATTAATGACATTTATATATCTGGTTTGATAACATTATGTTTGACATATAAATACATGTATACGTCTTTTATGGTTCTCTGTTGGATACTGGTGCATGCATTCTAATTATATATAATAAATTATAATTTGCCAATTTTTGGCAGCATACAACCTTAAGCATGCTAGAGATTTGATACGGGCCATCTCCAAGCGTGTGAAACCTACGAACCATCTGATGATGCGTCAGGAACTGTCACGGTCAACGTATGCCATGCAGTCCCCAGGGATACACCCACACTATCGTATACCGTCTTCACCAATGCCACGACATAGCGTACTACCATCCATAAAAACTGGAGATACGGGCAAGAAATTCATCATGTTTTAACCAATTTCGTGTAGAAACGAATTCAGACATTTTGACTAATTTGTTCAATACATGGTGTCAGTAAACCCTGTCTTAGGTAAGCAGCCCGTCTAGAGAAGGAGCAAAAGTGACCTTTTAAGACAGGTTGTTGCTTAATACAGGTTAATTTGCTCTGACATTTTAACTGATTTGCTTAATACATGTTGTAAAGGATCATAAACAGTAAAACCTGTCTTAAGCAACCAGTCAAGGGAAGGAGCAAAAGTGACTTTTAAGACAGGTTGCTTAATACAAATTTATTTGCTTTGAAAGCATATAAAATAGAAATTATGGCTGTCTAAGATAATTTGTTGCTTAACCGAGGTGACCACTTACACAGGTTTGACTGTTGAAGTGATCTGATTGGTCTACATTTATGTTATTCCAGTTTGTTAAACCAAGTTTGAGTCAAAACAAATGTTTGTATGTTTTTATTTTAAAGTGCTCAAATAATTGTATTGATGTACATGTAGATGTCACTCAATGGTGGCAGCTTTATATTTTCATATAAAATCATTATACAATGTAGGGTAAGTATACTTAGTCATGAATATATTAACTATCATGTTAAGAGCTGTTGTTAAAGGGACATGCAACGATTTTGATTTATTCATGTTTATGCATTAAAACACTTTATGCACTTATGAACGTATATAACCATACGACATCTCCCTTTCTTGATTTTTCAGGGAATGGGGCCTTGGCCCTCTGAGGGGGGAATTACTGCATCTTTCTAAACAATAGAAATTAGTTGAGTAATTTCACTAATATTTGTTTGTTGTTTGAAGGTCAAAATGTCAACACATGCACCAAATTATGTCTGTGATGCTTTTTGTTCTGTCATCATTCCAGTCACTATTTCATGTAACTGTAAAGTTCTGTGCAGTTTTAATTGAATGGAAAATTCCAGATTCTGATGGGGATTTTTTCGCAAGATTGTTGGGTTGTTGTTGTTATTGTTTATTTGGGGGAAGGTTGTTGATAATTTAGTTCTAAATATACTCATTAATCCTGTTTTATATGGCTTGTTATAAGATAGCATTGTCGTCTGCTCAACTTCCTGTCTATAAGTTGTTGTCTGAGCTTGAATTTTCCATATTGATTTGCAGACGCTTCCTTGTAGGTCCATATGATGATTGTGATAAGTCCGTTTGAGCATCAATCACATATAATAGATATTCCTATCACTCCGATCCATTTCAAAAGATTCCTTTCAAACGTGGTCACACACAGATATGTGGTGTACATGTATAATGTACAGCCTGGCAGTTTAAACAGACCACTTTGTACTTAAATTGTATTGGTCAACATTTTTCTACATGTATTAAGTTAAGAGTAATTCTGAAATATGTTTCTTTAGAAATACACTGAATGGAACAGCAAACCTGCCACCTGATATTTTATGTACTGGACATTTGATGTGTTTTCTCAAAAAGTATCAAAGCAGTTTCTTAAAATTTGGATTTGAATAAGAAAGAACATTGCTATTTAACCCTTTACTTCATATAGACGCCTTTTGACACCATCATACCCAAGGTTTTTGAATTATTGGGTCAATTATGTTTATATTAACTGACAGAGTGGAAAACAGTGCAGGAAGTGTTCAGATTGCTCGTTACGAGCAATCTGAACTCTTCCTGCACTGTTTTCAAAGGCCTTCTGTGATTGGTGTGGGAAAACGCGTATCTATGAAGTAAAGGGTTAAAATCATTACACAATTGTCTGTTTGTGTGGTATACAAATTTTGTTTATGTCACTCAATACTTTGACAAAGATATTGGAAATACAAAAATGGCGGGTAAGTAGTTCCATTTAGTATATGATCCCAGTATACAGTATACAGGTTGCCCATGATCATATAATATAAGGGTTTGTTATAAAGTCGTTTTTGTATCTGTTACTTAACCGTCATGTGCCAATTCAACTGTATTATTGTAACAGAATGTATGTAATATTGACAAACATTTTTAGTCCAGTAGTTTTAACCATAAACATTGACAGGTTGATATACGTGTTAATTGTTTTTTTGCTTATAAGTATTTAGATAGAGAGCATTGCAGCATTGATCAGGGTAAAGATTGTTTGGAATATGTTAAACTGTTTTGATCAACCAAAAATACATAACCTTTTTATATGGATGAAAAGTTGTTTTTTAGCTTATCACTCAAAGTGATTTTCTGATTGAAAACAGTTTTTTTGTATTTTAAGGGGTTAAAATACAGTTAAACCTGTCTTTAGCAGTTTCTAAAGGGAATTAGCAAAATTGTCCCCTCAAGGCAGGTGACTGCTTAATACAGGTTGATTTAAACTACAGTTATGAAAATGATCAATAGAAAGTGGCTGTTTAAGACAAGTGGTTGCAAAATAGAGGTGACCACTAGCACAGGTAACTGTACCACTAAATACAAATACAGTCTTAAGTAGCTAGTCAAGGGAAGGAGCAAAAGTGGCCTTGTATGACAGGTTGCTGCTTAATACAGTTTAATTTGCTCTGAAAGCATAGACAGTGGAAATAGCAAATGTAGCTGCTTAATAGAGGTGACCAACAGCACAGGTTTGACTGTACCCCTAAATACAAATACTAGTTTGTTTGGTATTTGAAGAAGTCAAAATACCCGGTTTACCAAGTCTTATCTGGAACCCTGTGAGCAGTGAAGCATAGATGCTGTTTTGGGTTTGTTAGCTCTTCACACGCTTTAACTGTAGTAGTAGATGTTTACACACAACCATACCACAGTTAGAAATATTACTTTATTTAGTCGCCTTATGTTTATCAAATCTTGCCTTGTACTTGTGCCTTATTGTATGTATCAATTTTCTGTCAGCTGCCTGATAAATGAAAAAAAGGGTACCGGTATTTATAAATTCTTGTTACTGTGGACAATGTGCATTTTTTCACACTTTAAAAACTGACAAAGGTATGGTGGATACAGTGTAATCCACTTGTGCCAGCAATTGTGGATTTAATGTCAGGCTCCTCTGATGACCTCTTGGTAACAGCTGATACTGGATTTACCAAGCAAAAGAACTCGATGGCATTCAGAAAAGCTGTGAACTTACCCCACAACTGAGCTACATGTATAGTAAATAAGTATAGATCATGTTACTGATAAATAAATATTTACATACTAGTGTACTTTATATTTGTAACCTATTCCAGAAATAATTTTATGTGTTGTTATTGTTTATATCTAATATTTCCCGTATCTTGTTCCCATGCCATTTTTAGAGACATGATATATTTATATTTTGCTATACACGTAAACCTTTTTTCTGTGGCAGTATTATTTCTTATCTTTATGCAAAATGTGCCAACTTAGAAACTTAAGCTTTAAACGTAAGGGAATACCTTTGAGATGTTATTTATTTTTTTGTAAGGGATAGTACTGTATGAACATTACTAATAATTCAGTGCTTGAATTAAAGTTGCTATCCTTTGATAACATTACTTTATTTACAATTGTTAAAATATGTCTGAATGATTTACTCTGTAATATACTATAATATTTGATTTTTCATTATAAACCTTACTCATAGCTTGTACTTAATATCAATGATAACACTATCAAACAATGTCAGTACTGCTTAGAGCCCTTGTGGTTCTGGCTAAGAATAGAAACATTGTCGATCTCTGCAGAGGGGTAGGAATCCGCCGAATGGGTGTCATGTTCATTTTATCATTTTTTGTCATGTTCACTATTGTGGTTAAATTATCAACCCCTGTATGGTTCCAGGGAGCCAAGAGTGACGGCAATAATAGGATCACTGTGGCCTATGCATGTCGTAAGAAGCAACAAATTGAGTAATACGATAGAATATGCTGAAACTCTGCAGTTCTACAGGTATCAAGGTTCTAGGTTCATTCTGCATATTCATTTGTTGATATATTTTTTTTAATCTGTATGTTATTTTGTTGTTTTTGTACATGAAGAGTGAACCTGGAATCTTCCTTCCTGTTGGCGTCGAATAACCTATAATGTGTTGGTACGCCGTAAAACCCTGTTCATTTATTCATTCAGTACAGCTTAGTCCAAAAGAACATGTATGTATAAATCAAGTTTAGTTAATTTTATTGAAATGTTTATAAATCATGTAAAAGTAGTTGTATAGAAATACAGCAAGACAGTTGTTAATTGGAATTGATTAATTGGAATGATTGCATTAAGAATGTAAACATTTAGATATAAATATAACTTGAACATTTTTCCGTTACTCATGAAATACAACCAGTATTTTATCCAAAGCAGTTTAATGAAATTTGCATTTTGTAATTGTCCAGATGGCTGCCATTTTTTGGTAACTATTTGCACGTCAGACGTGTTTATTTTTTTTTTAATTCCCATTACAAACATTTATTTTCAAATTTTTATCTTATGGCATTAATTACCTTTAGTTTGTTGTTTGTTGAATTATAGATGCCTCAGTCAAATTTGATAATTTTGCTCTTATTTTATTTGTGAGCGCTAAAATTGGCAAGCTCATGCACGGCTTTGCCACTTATCGTGTTCACACTGCATCAGGATTAACTTGATGAAATTAAAATTGTAATTCCTTTAACCAACAGTGTATACACTGTCAGGAATTAAATTTTATGAGCACATCACAGACTGTAATTCTTTAAGCAATACTTTTATTAGTTATTGAATTATGCAATTTTGCTTCATTGATCAAAACTACACGTACCAGTAATAGATAGTAGATAATTTTTCTTCTATGAAACTAAAGTCCACTATCGATGTTAAATTGGATGCCAAAGTTTATGTAGCTATTAGAGTAAAGAGTTGTTTTGTAGATGTTTATAATGAATGCACATCACTTTTGTTTATGTACCATGCACTTTTTCTAGTCGCTTTCACTTTAAATACAAGATTTTATGTTATTATTAGTTCAAATGGTTAAAACTTGTTTTTGTATTATAGATATAGATTAAAGGAAGTGTGCGAAGAAACTTTAAAGGGAGTATATTATGATTTTTCAATATTTTGAAATTGGCTAAATAATTTTTTCCCCAAGTATGTGATGCCTATAATATACTCACTGACACTGTATTGCCAAAAGGATATCCATTTAAACATGCCAAAATAATATATTGAAAATGGCTCCCCGACAAGGTTAGACTCAAATAGATTTTTTTGTTTAAGATAGCATCAAATTTTGTGATGTATTAAAATAGCCATGTGATTTTATTTTTATTTCATATGTTCCGTTATACATGCTGTAAAAATTGTTTCATCGAGAAAAGAGTCCTAATGATGATGCTGAAGGCCGTCAAGCAGTACTTAAGTGCTGTCTATTTTTAGAATGGCGATGTTGTTTCAAGCTTACCACTCCAATTTAAATATTGAGTTTGCCATGGTTTGGTGGAATTGACATACCAATTCTTTCAGATTTTATTTATTAATAATAATGAGACGCTTTTTATCCCTCTTAAAAATATTTTTATTTTTTAAGACATCTAAAGTGTTTTTTCCTGATATATTTCCTTTAAAATGAACATAAAACATCTAATTATCATTTATAACTAATTGATTTGCTTGGAATTGAAAATCCATCAAAAAATTATCTGATTGGGTTGGGGAAGAAAAAATACAGTTTAAAATGAATACATGATTGTACAAAACATCTAATTTTCAGTTCTCACTATTCAGAAATACAATTGGTATAGAATTTCAAATCAGCCAAATAATAAAAAAAATATTTTAATTTGAGTTGTAAAATTGAAATGGAATCCTAATTCTAAATTAGATATCATGCAAGCACATCTTGATGACCTTCATTTCACCATTCAAATTCTTTCTAAGATGAACCTTTTAAAAAAGATGGTCAATGTGGCAGATTTAATTAAAGTCATGCGACTCTTTTGAAATGTCTGAAAAATGCATTGCAATTATAAGCATGAATATTTATAAAGTAACCTGTGTGCGTAGACCACAATATGAAATCCCTTTTCAGTATGTATATATATAATATATAACTTTTTGGCATATTTTTAGAGATAGCCTATTACAACAATATCTCAGTAAATATATATTATCATTATATATTACAGGGCCTGATTAGCTCAGTCGGTAATGCGTCTGATTATCAATCTAGGGGTCGTGGATTTGAATCCCCGCCGGGATCAGTCTGCGTGATAATTGATATTCAACATTGTGTCTCATTATCAATCGTCTCTCACCGCTGATTCAAGTGGGAAAGTTATTATTTACTTGCGAAGATGGGGTGTGCTCCTGTACTAGGTTAACCTTTCAGGATCCAAGTAAACTTAACTGAATCGTCTGTTAGCCCTTGATGGCATGAAAATGATACTAAATAATTATGCAATATAAAATTTCGAAAAAAATCCTGCCATCCAGCCTTTAACTGATGTAATGCATTGTAATAGAATAGATAGACTGCTGCATAGTTTTACCTTCCTTTAGAATGGTAAATTATTTCAAATAAATGACCTTGAATCAGGGGTCATGGATTAAAGCCTCATTATGCCCATGTGCTGTGCTTTTAATCAAACATTCTCTTACATCATGAAAATATAAAAAAATGTGCTGAATATTTTTTTTTCCTACTTAGAAATAATCATTACATGAATTCTTAGTTCATCAAGGCTTAATTTTAACATGCACAAAGCTTTTCTTAGAATGCGCTTAGAGGTGTATGTATACAGTATAACATATCAAAAGTTCCACTGGTCGCATCGCTCTTGTTTTATCAACATATTTAAGTATATACTTAAATCTAAGAAAAGCATTCTGGTAAATTAAAATCATTATTTTAGACTGGCTCTGGCAAAACTGCATTTGTTTTCATTTATATTAACAGAAGAATATGCATATAACCAGTCAAAAGTTTTTAAGTATTTAAGTAAAACTTCAGAAGATGCTGGTGAAACACAAGCCTGAAATAAAAAGGGTTTGTGTGACTCAGATAGTTCTTCTGTCGGGGTGTTTGTTAACATCAACATTTCAGAAAGTAACGGACTCATTGTCACATTTGGAAGTTCCCTTATTTGTCAAAATTTCAGTATTAAAGAGGAACAACGGGGAAACAAATATTTTTCTTTTTCTAAAATAAAATTTTATGCCAATAAAACTCAGCTGTGATATTTTTTAATGCAGTAATCAATATATGAATGTTTACTTACGTCATGCCATTTGTGACTATTAAATCACTTCATCACACAGTCCTATTTTCCAACAGAATGATTAAGAATTATCAAATAAAATAATGTTGAATGGAATGACAATTTAAAGCAAGCAAATAACAATTATTGTGTTTAAAGTTCTGAAGTTTTATTTTTAGATATCTAAAATTGTTTTTAAATTAATTTTTTAAAAACAAACATATATATTGTCATATCAAAACATATTAATAATTTTAAATGCCTTTCTATGAATTTAATAAAAATTGATCACATTTAATAAAGAGACATTTTGTTATAATTCAATCCAACTTGTATTTTATATGCAAAGAAAAAAGATATGATATTAGACATTGAATTACATTTTTCTTTTCTTATTAAACAGAAAACACTTTCAACAACAAACAAAAAATATGATTTAAGCAATCGATTCAGACTGATCCAAACCAGTTATCAAACTATTTAGATTTCAACATCGGTAAGTGATGTAAGTTTTGTAGCTTTGAATGGTTTAAGTACACTATTGGACACTTGTGTGTTTGTTATAATATCAGCTTCATCACTCTCTTCTTCTCTATATCTTCCTCTTCATCATCATGGTCAGCTTCAGGATCGTACGCATGGTTCAGAATGCTCTGGTCTCCAGCATGACCATTCGCCATGATTTCTTCGTAAGTAAGATCACGAACATACTTGCTGTCAATGTAGTCGGTGAACCATGATTGTTCTTTAACACGGACTTTTTCCATCATTTTCTTCACATTCTCAATTTTTCTTGCAAATTTCTGCTGTTCTCTCTGAATGGCAAGTTTTTAAAATTATACGAATAGATTTTTTAACAATATACAAACTGATGAGATCAAAACCCTTTTATGTCATAAATTGCTAGAAAAATGAGAAATATGATACATTTCAAATAATTAAGAGAGTAATACATATGTAATAACTTTGTAAGTTTAACGAAGATCTAATGAAAACTGCAGAATTTATACTATTCAAAGGGACATAACTCTGTCAATTATAATCAAATTGTATCATTGCAAGAACTTATCCGAGAACTTATAATTATTTGATTACTGTGTCATTGTGGCGAGGATCCAATGAAAACTGTGGTTGCTTACAGTGCACACAAAATCAAATTAACTCTATTTCTAATTATTCAAGGACCATAACTCCAACACTAATAACTGATTTGGCCAGTTCGATTTGTTTAAGATATTTTAAATACATAACTACTGTGTAAGTTAGGTGAAGATCAAATTAAAAGTGCGAGTACCAGAGATCACACTTCAAATAAAGCAATTTTTGACGATTAAAGGGCCATAACTCTGACAAATTACCCTATTCGGCAAGTTCAACAACTTATTGGCTAGTAAAGGTTCAAAATCAATAATGTCATTGCCAAATCAATATAACTATACCTTGATGTTTGCATGGTCCTGTCTGGTCTGTTCGAAGTCAATAACGGCATTGCCCACTCCGATCGTCACGGTGTGCTTGTTGAATGGGAAGTCCGTTCTTTGCTGTTGCAATAACGAACATTAATTATGACTCGAACATTTTGGGCAAGTGTGTCTGATCTGTATTTATCACAGTATAAAAAATAAAGCTCATTGTACGGATATGAGGTTGAACATGTATTGAGCCTACGCTACGAGATTATCTCATTTGAACCAGGGTCTATGTACTATTATCAGATCCCAGTTGGTGCGGCCAAGGAATTAGAGAGAAAAGGAATTGCAACTGGCGCCGATATCCAAAAACGTTTTGTCATACCAGTTTACTCATAACTCTTTGCGCGGATCGTCCGCTTTTTCTATGCTACCTTGGTGTGACCTAAAAATAACCAGTTTCATTTCTAGCAGCAAATAGAAGTCCGACCCCCCCCCCCCCCCCCCCCCCCCCCCCCCCCCCCCCCAAATTGGCACAATAGTAGGTTGTTATGTACAGGTTTTGTATAAACTTATTTATTTTACATCGATTGTGAAACAAGTTCATACAAATTAGACAAATCACCCTCGAAGTTTTCCTGCGAAGAACCAGTACTAAACACATTCTGATAAAGTGTCAGTGTCTTGCTCAAGGAAACCACGCATAACCGTGGCAGAGAATCGATTATGTGCCGTAAAACCAAATTCAATATAAAAAGTGCTTCTTGCTCAACTTACTTAAAAAAGAAAGTGTCGAAATTATTTCCAGAACTTGCATGATCACGTAAACAAACACACATAACACAGACTAAATGCCCAATGCATCTTAGTCACCAGGTAGAAGGTGGAATATTTCTCCATCGAGGCTGGGTTGGATTTGAATGGACATTCTGCGGCCTATGACTATATTTGCATTGACTTCAATTAGAATTGGGCTTTTTGCTTAATTTGTCACTTTTCGTTTATCACTATTTTTCGTATTCTAAGATTCCTATCACTTGTTTTTTTACTTGTAGGTCCTAGGTTTTAGCTTTACACACACACACACAAACACACACACATATATTTGTTGTTTCTCAGCATGACATGATTATCTTTTGCGCACAAAATTACCTTTTAATGTTATACAACTGTACTTATCATAAAGCACCATTAGTTCGCTCGTTCGTTCATTCTGCCAGTATTTTTGATCAATACATTGACGTCCAGGAACTGATTATAATCACGCATGAACGTTGGTTTGTTTTTTACTCAGGTAAAAGAGAATTTATCAGGATTGTTCAAACATTGAATTAGCTAAAAACATATTTTTCCAATATATTATGCATACTCACAGACATCGTATTTTTCAAATGATAGTTATTAAAACATGCCAAAATAATATATTGAAAAAGGATTTCCTGACTTGGGTTACGCGCCTAGATTATATCAAAATAGATGTCCCACTTAAAATGGCAACATATTTTGTGACATATTAAATGAGTCACCTGATTACATTTTGATTTCAATTTGATCCGTTATTCATAGGAGCGGATCCAGGATTTCAGTTCTGAGGGGGTGCAACACAATCTGAATGAAGGAATGAATGGATGGTGTTTTACGGCACGTCGACACATAAATAGGTCATTTTGTGCGCGCAAAGATTAATGAATGTGATGATAAAAATAATTATATTAAATAAATATGGTTAAAATTTATTAAAACTATTTACAAATAAATAAATGAAGTTATTAACAAATAAATAAATGAAAACATCAATTAAATACAGGGAAATGAATACTCCTGTATTTCGGTAGAAATATAGTGAATTGTAATAAATTATCGGAGTTTATGGGATGGGGGAGAGGGGGTGGGGGTGTTTTTTTTCAAAGAGTAGATCCACCATTTATACAGGCTTACGTAGTAAAATTTCATCTTAGAAGGAGTCCGAATGTTTAAGTGATGTCTATTTTAGAATAGAGATTTCGTTTCAAGTTTATCATTCCAGTTTAAATATCGATTTTGTCACGTATTGGCATACTAAACCATTTATTTATTAATGACAATAAGATGTTTTTCATCGATTTTATAATCAAATAATTCCAATCTCATTTTCATATAGGTATTTAAAGCATTTTCATTGGACAACGTCAACTTTTTAAAGACTTTTATTTTTCGATAAAACCCGTGAGCCGGACTACTTTTACGTTTCTCGCGTAAACAAAGACGCATCGACATTTTGATGGTCGGTTTAACAATATACGAACTTAAATGACGTTTACAACTGTTCCACGCTTTTTTTATAAATAAAACACAACGAAAACAATGTAAGATCTAGTCCTAGCTGTTTTCTTCGGTTTATTGTTTTATAGATTTCTTTGGTTCAGCGATTTAACCGGGCGTCACAATCAGACCATAAGTTGTTTTGAGAAACAGTGAAGTAGGTCATAAAATGTTCAGATTTGAGATGTATAGTGTACCATTGAACTCAACCCTGGTTTACCGAACGTGAATGCTAGTCGTAGACAAAAATTTCCACAGGAAAAAAATTAAATAAAAACATGTATACTGGTCATACCTAATACCGCGAGTTGAAAAAAAATTTCAACCATGTAAAAAATGGCATCAATACTTAACAGTAATAAGGTAACACAAGTGTGCTGAGTAAAAAACAGTTGCCGATACGAAATGCAAACAAATGCCGACGCTAACGGAAGTTGGAGCTTTGCGCATGTCTTCCCAGATTGTTATTAAACGAGCATTCGTGGTAATAGGTATATCGCGCTATTAGGTATACGAGGGATACATGTAGATCTAGCTGATGTTCAGAAGAAGATACCCAAACCTTGCACGTTAAAGTCGTTTAAAACGTTCCAAATTCGGATTCTCCATCAATGAGCGTGGATTTATATGACCTTCATAAATATTGACACATTTTTTAAAAAACAAGCGTGTAGACAAAAACTAAACAATGACGTCAGCGTCTACGTATATATATATATATATATATAAGGATTAAATTCATTTTTTTCTGTTTTTTATGAATGTGTAAAGAATGTCGAATTACGCACAAATCAAATAAAGTCCAATGACTTTATGTCAGATTTGTGTGAGATTCGACATTCTTTACACATACATAAAAAACAGAAAAAATGAATTTAATCTTATATCAATTAATTGATTTTAAGACTTTCATTGATTTCCCCCCTGGTTTATTCCTTTTAAACATTGCGCGCACAAAATGACCTATTTATGTGTCGACGTGCCTTAAAACACTATTCATTCCTTTTAAACACTTGGTCACAGATCAAAATTTGAAGCAACCAGGGGATGAAATGAAGACCGCAGTACGTGAACACATGCTGTCGCTGTTGATAAAGAGAGAGACACCGATGAGCATACATAATGCTCGTTGCGACGATATGAATATAACACACATCGATTTATAATAACAATAAAATGGGGTATTTTACGTACCGCTTCTTTACTTGTACACGAGGTAGGTGCGAGGTTGAAACCCGAGAACTCCTGCATCAATAAATCTCCAACCAAACACGCCCATCGACTGTCGTCTGCAACCGGAAATGTATAAATGTCCCTAATCGTATTGTGGAATTTTTAATTCGACTGCATTTTTAGAGAGTCAAATTTACAGGATAATGTGAATTACATATAAAAATATAGGCTTTTACATGAATCATTATGCATACGACCAAATCATAGGAAAACGTGTAATTCTATATTGTATAGTAAATTATGTAAAATAGAACAACAAAAATGAGATATGTAAGTTATTTAATCGTTTAATTCATGTAATTCTCTTTTTTTATGAATACAGTATTCACTATTTTTACCTTGTTCTTCAAGTACGACATTGTCAAATTTTTCTGCGGGTTCCGTATCATCTTTGCGATTACCGCTAGTTTGGAACGGTCTCTGCGGTCTAAAAACGGAAGTTGAGCCTATTGTTACTTGAATTTGAAATGTACGACAGTCACCTGACCTGTCAATCATTTTGGGCCGCACATACTATACTATTAAACTAGTCTTGATCATCCACGGCAAGTGTCGAAGTTGACCTAGACTACTGTTAGAATTGTAAGACGTACGAAGGTTAGTGAAACGGGCCTCTTGTTTATATCATTTTTCTAAAAAAAAGTCATTTCATTTGATTTAATTTAGAATGTGTCAGTGTAGATATTATCTCTATATAAAACATTATCACTGTGTAAGTTTGGTGCAGACAAATAACCGTCAGCTGAAAGAGTATGAAATATACATAAGATCTGGCGAGATTATCTTACCTTGGAACAACTTGCTTCATCATTCACCGGCCTCCAGAAGACACCCCTCTTGTCTACAGGTTTAGTAGGCGTACTATCGCAACAAAAAACATCATCGTACAAAAATAAAGGAGGACAGTTACTGTCACTGACAACTTTGAGCATTGTCATGACTGTGACGCAACAGACGGCGTCACTTTTTCGTGTATGACGTCGGTAATTTGGAACGGAAGGTTCCCTGTCACTGCGCATGATCAACTTGGAACATTCGGAATCCTCCGATTTTTCTATTTACCGCTAAAATTCAAGATGGACAGTAAACATGAAATGTTAATGCTTTCGGTAATAATAATGAGGCCCTCCCAGGGGGGTCCCTGTTTTCTGGATCTCTTAAAGTAATGCCTATTGTTCCCCAGATCCCCAAAAATATTTGCGAAAGTTCCCCAAAAGTATTTTGTCCATGTTCCCCAGATCTCTAAAAGTATTTCCACTGTTCCCTAGATCTCCAAAAGTTTTAAATATAGTTCCCTTAAAGTACCAAAAAGTGTTTTCTTAAGTAAAACGTCTATTATTTTATTCTCTATTATTATTTACACATCATCATAATAAGCTAAATCAATGTCTTCTTTTCCTTGTTTATATCTATGGTCTATGGCTTGAACTTTCAGAGAAAAGGTGTTTTTAAGTTTCCTTAAAAATGTGCTTGTAAGCCCTATGGCAGTGAGCATTTGTGGTTCAATCACGCTGTTTCAAGAATTTCAAGAGTTTGTGGTTATACAAATGCTGTGCGAGTTTGGATAAGATTCTTTGAAAAATGTGGGGGATGCTATAGCTCCTACAAGAAAAAGGTTAACGGATGGACGACGGACAATTTACCACGACATAAGCCCTGCTAAATAAAGCCAAAGAATATATCGATGGAAGGACAGAAGAGACAAAAAAAATGAACAGCTGAACGGTTAGTTTACAAAAGGCAATAAATACACATAAATAATTATAAATACACATAAATAATTGACTTTATTGGAGGAGATCGGAAGATGATAACATGTCATTTGTATACCTTACCAACTTTAAGCTCTCCTCGCTTCTCCAGTGATCCAAACAACAACATTTTTGGCAAGACTGCGTCTGCCTCGCAGCCATCCAAACGAGATCTCGTCCACAAGGGAACAGATGTTCTCCACATCATTAAAGAAATCACCCAATTCCACGCCAGGTCCTATCAGTTGCATGGATATTCCGCGTTGTCTCGGATACTGAGAAGTTGTGCGTTCAATATTGACATTGCTTCTTTGACCTTTATAATCTGGTTGACACGTGCTTTTTCGGCACCTTGACTGCGCATGTTTGCTTTCACGTGACGCAAATGTTCTTGCTGCTGCTCGACAAGAACAATGAGGTGTATCACGCGGTATTCTTCGAAAAAGAAAAAGATGCTAGTAAGTATAAGTAGATCTACTTGCTGTAAATTTACATATAATTAATAAACACACACAAAAATGCATGTAAATTTGTAACTCTACCTTTATATGCTAACGGTCTTTGATTACAGTAGAAGTCCGATTTTTGTAATCGATTATTTTTTATTATTTTTATTAGTTTCTCTTTTATGTTGATCTTTCATTGTAACAACAAAATTATAAATACAAATTCTTAGTGAAATTTGTGAACTTTACATGATGTTACATGAAATTGTGTTTGCATTAAATGAAAAATGATTAAAATATTTGGTTTAAACATATTTTATTCATAAATTGTGTACAGCATATTCCACAACATACATAGTAAAAGGATTGAAACGAAAGAAATAATTCTTATATAGTGTCTCTCCTTAGTAACATTTACAAACATTTGTATAAGGTGGCGAAGATTAATTAGATTAGTTTTGACATATCAACAAAATACAGTTCTATAAAAGAAATATAATTTTTACATCGATAGTTGTATGTTTTAAAAGAAAACAAAATTTTATAAATAATGCATTTGTTCATACCCGGAATTCGCTAGATCCCTAAATTTTCATTTGTTAAAAATAATCACTTTTTTACGGTGTTCCCTTAGGGCCATCGTGCTATCGCTTTGTCAACAAGCATGCGCGATGCCACGATAGCACGATGACACGATGGTGATGACACGATAGTACGATAACACGATGGTGATAGTACGATGACACGATGGTGATGACACGATAGTACGATGACGATGACGCGATGATACGATGACACGATGGTGATGGAGCGATGCTACGATGACACGATGACGATGACGCGATATTACATCGCGTCATCGTCATCGTGCCATCGTGTCATCACCATCGTGTCATCGTACCATCACCATCGTGTCATCGTGCTATCGTAGCATCGCCTTCCTGTAAGACATGCGAAAAAAAATAATAATGGAACACATCATGCATTCAAATATTCGGGGTTATTTTGTGTCCGGTTATACATAACCCTGAGACACAAATGCTGCTGAAAAGGGAAATTCATATAAGATACACAGTCATATGTTTTCTTTTTATATTATAATCACTAAATGTGAGTTATTTATGCGTGCAAATATGTTATTACGTGAATGGTAAATTATTGAGAAGGTACATATTATGATTATAGTCCTTTCGATAGATTCACAAAAAAGTTGATGTCGATCCGGTAAACAACAGACAAAATCTTAAATGATAAAATAGTTGGTGTATAATACCGATGCGTAGTGGTCTGTCCGCCTGCCTGCCTGCCTGCCTGCCTGCCTGCCTGTCTGTCTGTCTGTCTGTCTGTCTGTCTGTCTGTCTGTCTGTCTGTCTGTCTGTCTGTCTGTCTGTCTGTCTTTCTGTCTGTCTGTCTGTCTGTCTGTCTGTTTTTGTTTGTTTTTTTGTTTGTTTATGTGTTCATTCGTTCGTTAGTTCCATCGTCCGTCCGTCCGTCCGTCCGTCCGTCCGTCCGTCCGTCCGTCCGTTCGTTCGTTCGTTTGTTCGTTTGTTCGTTCCTTCAGGCGACCGGTTTACCTAAACACTTTTTCCTGGGATCCTATGAGGCAAACCAGTACTCGAGCACGCCTATCTCTACAAGTAACTGATGACTTTTTCAATTCAATCAGCGATGTAACACAAATGACAATAAGGCGCAATGCCGTATATCAGTCAATCATCACAGAGACTATGGCTGGGCGATATGTCACCTTTGGTAGAGTTTTGAGTGTCTTAAAAGAAAGTTGAATGTCGAGTAAGAAAGTCGAGTGTCGAGTAAGAATGTCGAGTGTCGAGAAAGAAAGTTTAATGTCGAGTAAGAATGTCGAGTGTCGAGTAAAAAAGTTCAGTGTCGAGTGAGAAAGACGAGTGTCTAGTCAGAAAACTGAGTATTGAGCAAGAAAGTCGAGTGTCGAGTAATAAATATTTTTGGTAGTTAAACACCCAATTAGGAATTAGTGAGCACTGTTCAAAGTGGATTGGCCATACATGGTAAAGACGGGCCCTGTTCAATCAGTTGGTTACGTGTCTAACTGTCAATCCAGGGGCCATGAGTTTGAATACCCGCCAGTAACCTACAACACATTCTCCGTGATGACTAATAAAAAAATGTCAGTCTCATTGTCATTCGTCTCTAACCACGGTTTCAAAAGTGTTATGGATAAGTCGCCCCAAAGACAACTCGTCCCACATTTTGAGACAACTCGTCCCAAGTTTTGAGACAACTTGTCCCCTATTTAAAGACAACTCTTCCCATCAAAAGACAAGTTGTCCCAATTAATTATGTCCTGTACCATGTAAAACTGGAAAGATATCAGTTAGTTGCACAAATGAGTTTAACTGATCGTCTATTAACACTTACTTTAAATTTATTTATTTCACATTGATGTGACACAAGTTATTATTATAAATCACGTTCGGTGTATTCTTGGGTAGAAACAGCACTAAGCATATACGAATATAGTGTCCGTCTCACACATAACCGTGGCGGGGGATCAAACCCACGACACTCTGATCGTCTGCTAGCTCTCGATAGCATAACAATTACGCTAAACACTCAACTCAAAAATCAAATGGTAAGAGAAAAGTGAACAAGTTCATTGTTCAAGTGACATATGACTGAATGTACATTGTATTGTATTGTTGGGTGTTTGTTGTCGTTTTCAACAACTGTTCAGTGCTGGCACACATGAGTATCATGCCGAACCTAATACCGTCTAGACAACTAGACTAAAACTTTGGAATTCATTTAAATACATTAATTATTTTATTATATATTCATTGTCGTGTTAAAATAAAGTACACGAGTAAGCGTTCCTCTTGATTTTCCATTTCTAGTTATAGAAGAAGAAGAAGTAGAATAATAAGTAAAAGGAGGAGGAGGAGAAGAAGACTACACACAGTTTCTCATCAAAGTACAATGTTGCAGTAATATACATATTTAAACGCATAAACACAAAACAAGTTGAATGACTAACATGTACATACTTAAATATAAACACATAACTATACCTTCCGATACTATTATAAGAATCCCACTTAAATACAGGAAGGCGATGCTACGATAGCACGATGACACGATGGTGATGGCACGATAGTACGATAGCACGATGGTGATGGTACGATAACACGATGGTGATGACACGATAGCACGATGACGTTGACGCGATGACACGATGACACGATGGTGATGGCACGATGGCACGATGACAATGACGCGATGTAATATCGCGTCATCGTCATCGTGTCATCGTAGCATCGCTCCATCACCATCGTGTCATCGGGACACCGTACTTTTTTCTACAATGGTATTAAATGGTGAAAAAGCCAAAGAAACTGAGTATTTAATTTAAAAAAAAAACACAACAAATTGCACGACCCCAAATTATTGTTATGTGGTTTTAAATATCATGTTTGAAAAATAACTTAATTTAGCCCCTGTGTTTCATCCGTAATGAATTATTATTGTATAATAGTACAGCTGTGTGTAATAGTACAGCTGTGTATAATATGTATACTAGTACATATGTGTATAATAAGTATTATAGTACAGCTTTGTATAATAAGTACAATAGTACAACTGTGTATAATAGTACAGCTGTGTATAATAGTACAGCTGTGTGTAATAGTACAAATGTGTGTAATAAGTATAATAGTACAGCTGTGTATAATAGTACAGCTGTGTGTAATAAGTATAATAGTACAGCTGTGTATAATAGTACAGCTGTGTATAATAAGTATAATAGTACATCTGTGTATAATAGTACAGCTGTGTATAATAAGTATAATAGTACAACTGTGTATAATAGTACAGCTGTGTGTAATAAGTATGATAGTACAACTGTGTATAATAGTACAGCTGTGTATAATAAGTATAATAGTACAGCTGTGTATAATAGTACAGCTGTGTGTAATAAGTATAATAGTACAGCTGTGTGTAATAAGTATAACAGTACAACTGTGTATAATAGTACAGCTGTGTATAATAGTTCAGCTGTGTATAATAGTACAGCTGTGTATAATAAGTATATTAGTACAACTGTGTATGATAGTACAGCTGTGTATAAAAAGTATAATAGTACAACTGTGTATAGTAGTACAGCTGTGTATAATAGTACAGCTGTGTATAATAAGTATTATAGTACAACTGTGTATAATAGTACAGCTGTGTATAATAGTACAGCTGTGTATAATAAGTATAATAGTACAACTGTGTATAATAGTACAGCTGTGTGTAATAAGTATAATAGTACAACTGTGTATAATAGTACAGCTTTGTATAATAGTACAGCTGTGTATAATAAGTATACTAGTGCATCTGTGTATAGTAAGTATACTAGTACAGTATAATAGTATAATAGTACAGCTGTCTGTTATACACAAATGTTTTTACTAGATGTTTACTTTAGTAAGGATAATTGGGCCCATTTACGGACCAGGGTCATATACAATATCTAAGAACCCGGGTCATATTTAATATCTATGAACCCGGGTTATATATATTTTCTACAAACCAGGGTCATTTACTATCCACGAACCCGGATCAAATTTAATGTCTTGGAGGAGATGATGAAATATTTTTTTTACTTTAACTATAATTTTATCATTAATTAAAGAAAAATATATTCATACTTCACAAAAATCCATCCATAATTATCCACAGTAACACATAATACTGGTGTAACTCTAATTATTTATAAAGTATTATATATCAGTAACCTAAAAAGACTGTTGTTACACGCCCCAATCAATCATTAAGCTTTTATTTGCTACAAAATGATCAAGGATAGACACAAATAACCCTACGTCTCCAATGGCATCACCCAAGTGTTAAGCGGGGGCGGTAATGTAATAGATAAAGTGTTGGCTGCTCACTCCAGAGGTTGCGGGTTCGATCCCCAGCTAGACCCAATGCCTCTCATAAAATAACACTCAGTACTGATTCTACCAAGGAAGCTGACTCGAGAGCGGTTCATATATTAGCAGAAAAAAGAAACTGTGCATGTGTAAACTGTTTATGTATCGATCAATTTTACAAATTAAAGCTTGAAACTTTACACAGGTAAGTTGTGTATCCCTCTCGGTCATTTACACTGGTTAGTGCATGAGTTGCACGGGTTGTTTGTCTGTCTGGCCAACGTGTTCGTTTTCACGTTTTTTTTAGGCCAGCAGTCAATCGCAAACACGTTTGTCGCCTAAACCTGTGTTAAAGCATAGTGTTGATACCTGTAAGACACTAAACCAGCATAATTTTGAAAAACGTCTTTGATAACGCCATGCCAAGTTTGAATGAAACTGACAGATGCCGCGCCGTAGGCATGATTGAAGCTGGTGTACGTCATATTGACGTTGCCAGACAATTTGGTTTGCACCGAAATACTGTAAACGCCTTGTGGAAACGGTACCAGCAGTTTGGGACCACCAGAGACCGGCCTCGGTCAGGACGTCCACGCGTAACGTCTATTCGCCAGGATACGTACATCCGGGTCGTTCATCTCCGTGAACAACTCAGAACTGCTACTTTGACGGCTAGAAGTATTCCTGGCCTTAGAAGAATTAATCCCCGAACGGTAAGTAATCGATTGCTTGAACGAGGCATACGTCCACGACGTCCAGCCATACGTCCTGTCTCCAGCAACGTCATCGTGTAGCACGTTTTCATCTTGACAGCAGCGACGGTCGTTCTACAGTGTACCGTCGTGTTGGTGAACGTTTCCATGACAGTTGAGTGGTTCAACGACGTCCATTCGGCGGAGGTAGTGTCATGGTGTGGGGTGGCATCTCATCCCGTGACAGAACAGCTCTTGTGGTTGTGGACGGCACACTTACAGGCATCAGATACCGTGAAGAAATCATACGGCATCACGTCATTCCATTTGTGCAGCAACGTAACGCCACGCTGCAACAGGATAACGCTCGCCCGCACGTCGCACGTGTCGTCATCGACTTCTTGATCCAGAAGACTGTCAATGATCTGCCCTGGACTGCAATGTCACCGGTTATGTCGTCTATAGAACACGTGTGGGATGAGATGCAGCGTCGCTTACGTCGCCTCCAAAATCAGCCGTTGACGTTACCTGACCTGTCACGTGCGCTTGTGAGAATCTGGAATGGTATTCCCCAGGCATTTTTCAGCACACTTGTCGCATCAATGAGGCTTCGTTGCCAAGCATGCATCGATTCCAATGGTGCACATACACGGTATTGATGAGATGAACTTTGTTTAGAGAACATCTCTGAAAACTGATCTTTATCCAAGACGCTGCTGATGCAATAACCATATCAATTGAGCTGGTGTTAAATAAAGGTCAGATAAATCTTGTTGAAAATGTTTTTGCGATTTTTTATATATCTTATAGCATATTATACCCTTGCACAGTTTCTTTTTTCCGCTAGTATATAAGCTCTGAGCTTTCATCGCAATCAACCTAAAATAAATTAGTATAAACTAAACTAAGTGTTATAGAAACCCACCCTGTGCTTAAATGTTGAATAGAGATGAGCAAAAAGCGTACCCAGACGTTAGCAATTATAAATATTATACAGTCAAACCGGTTTTAAGCAGCCATTCGAGGGAAAGAGCAAATACATGATCCCTCAAGGCTGCTTAAAGTGGCTGCTTATTACAGATTTATTAAAACTAAAGTTATAATCAAAGTACTACAACTCGGGTTTTAATAAATCAAATATACATCCGTCTGTCCCTGTCGCGTATGATTATTTTGGTGGTGAAGAACACTGCAAAGCTTACTCACGACGACATAAGCAGGGCTATACCCGGCTATACCGGGCTATAAATGGTAAACAGAAAATGGGGTTGTATTAAGAAATGTGGTTGTTAAATAAAGGTGACCACTAACACAGGTCTGACTGTATATAGAGTACCTGAAGTATCACTGTGTCCTCGGTTGATGCAATTTGGTTTCTTTCCTTTGTCCAACTTGGAATCACTTTTTGTCTCCATTTCCTTTGTTTCTGTTCACCTGTGTTTACCCATTGAATGAACTACAAAAATGGAATTAATCATTTTAAAAAAATGAGTAACTAATTAATAATTGTATTGCTAATACTACCACTACCACTATCACTACCACAACCGCAACCGCAACCACCACCACCACCACTACTACTACTACTACTACTACTACTACTACTACTACTTCTACTACTACTATTACTACTGCTACTTCTACTACTACTACTACTACTACTACTACTATTACTACTACTTATAATAATAATAATAGTAATAACAATATTACTACTACTACTACTACTACTACTACTACTATTACTTCTACTGCTACCACTCGTTACGAGCAATCTGAACTCTTCCTGCACTGTTTTCAAAGGCCTTCAGTGATTGGTGCGGGAAAACGCGTATCTATGGAGCAAATGGTTAAATTTTATATCTATATAATTCTTTTGCATTCTCATCCGGTGCTCTATGGTCCAAACAGGATATTTTGTCAGCATATAGGGCTTGATTATGATATAATTCAAAACTTAAATAAAACGGTAAAACAACATTTGATGTTATTGTTATTGTTGTTTTTGTTGTGTAATTACATCTGATACACAATTATGATTTTTGTAATAATAGAACACATTCTTATATGTGTTTGTATTGTTTGTACTGTCTGTTTTCTGCTTTACTTAAAATAAGCTATATAACTACTGACGTTCCAGGTTCGGTACTTCGTAACGGGTAGTAAGAGTAGTGGACGGCGGTAGCCAGATCCGACTGTTTTCATTTCACTGTAAATATATACAAGTTCTTCTAATTTCATTGAAGACATTCACACATCGAAAAAGAAGAAAAAAAGGAAGAAGACGAAAGGGGAGAAGAAAAGAAGAAGATAAAAAGAAGACGAATAGTTAGAACAACAACTAGTTAAGTAACAAAGTCGCAGTACGGACAAGCGTTCGTTTTGATCACATCCATGTATACAGTACTATGTCTTCCGCCCAGCAACAAAACGATTAATTTTGCACATATGTGATATATATGTTTTAATAAATATGTTTCAACATATATGTTTTAGGGATTTTCTAACTCGGGCTACGCCTAGGTTATACTCAAATTTTGTGAAGTATTAAATGAGTCACGTTCATTGATTTCATTGATCCGTTATACATAGGGGTGAAACTAGGATTCAGTTTAGAGGGGCAGCAACACCAAATCTGAACTGGAAAACACGTTTTTAGTAGAAATATAATGCGTTTTAATAACATAATGGGAATTTAGCGAAGAGGGGGTGTACGCTGTTTTTTTTAAAGAATATAGATCAGCCATTGATACATGTTTACACGTAGTGAAAATGTTTCATCTTAGAAAGAGTCCGAATGACGTCAAACAGTTGTTCAGTGCTGTCTATGTTTAAAATGGGGATTTCGTTTTAAGTTTACCACCCCAATTTAAATATCGATTTTGTCACGTTTTTGTTGATTTGCCATACCAAACCATTTTGAGTATATCAAAGAAAAAATGTTATAAATGTCTTAAAAATAAAAGAATTATCGAAGTGAAGAAGAACTTTATAAGATTTTATCTTCCGTTCTAATCCATATTTATACTTTTGAACTGATTTGTATGTATGTAAATTTGAATGAATAAATATGTTTAAACCAAGTGGATAAAAACATCTCAATATCATTAATAAATAAAAATCTGAATGGTTTGTTAAATCAAATTCACCAAAACGTGACAAAATTGGTATTTAAGTTGTAGTGGTAAACTTGAAAGAAAATCTCCATCTTCTAAATATAGACAGCACTTAAATACTGCTTGGCGTCATTTGGACTTGGAACAATATTTACTCCGTGTAAGGCTGTATCAATTGCGGATCTACTATTTTAAGAAAACTGGCGTACGCCCTCACCACCTTGCCCATATATTTCATCAAAATTCACTGTATTTCTTTGAAAATATGAGTACCCGTTCAGATTCTGTGTTGCGCCTTTAAACTGAAAGCCTGGACCATTCCTGTGTGTAACGGATCAAATTGAAATCCATATAAATTCAGGTGACTCATACGTCACAAAATAGGTTGCAAATTGAAGCGGAAAATCTATTAAGTCTAACCTAGGCGCGTAGCCCAAGTCAGGAAATCCCTTTTTAATATTTTATTTTGGCATGTTTAAATATATATCATTTTGGCAATAAGGTGTCAGTGAATATATGTATTGGAACAAATGTGTTTTTAGGCAATTTTAAAAGTTTGAAAAATCCTGATATAACCCCTCTAATAACATGATAGTTTACACGGTGACATCTACAACTGTGTTGGTAGGCGTGTTTGAAATCACTGTCATATTATGTTTTGGACAATTTTCACATTTCCACGTGCTTAACGTGCTTCCATCCGTTGACATTTTATGGTCGCAATGGAATGTCATTTTTCAGTGAGTTAATAGTAAATATATGACTGTGTGTAAATAAACTCATACGTTACAAGTAAATATAACTATTTTGGATATATCCAAAGTTTAAATGAAAGGTAAGTGTTTTTGTTAATTAGTTGACCGAAAATTATTGTTAAAATGGCAAGCAAATGTACTAATATCCTTCAGTATTTTGGAAGAGTATGAGCTGATGAGGCCATGCGTTCACGGATATTGTGCCGACACTACAAAGACAAAGTACGATAGAAGTACTGAATAGAAATATACTGATATATGATGTTTGATGTAAATGTGAAGTTTACTACCAAGATCTAAAACATATCGGCGCTATAAATAGGTGATGCCTCTTTAAGGGGTACTTTCATTGCTTTTTGTAACATTGCAAAAGAAAACTGTGTGTTTTTTTTTAATTAATTCTAAGTTTTCGAAGCGAAACTTTTATTTGACCAAAAAGTTTAAGTTGGATACCAGTTGACAAGTCGAGTTAGAAACTCGAGGATAACGTATATGCTATATATTCTTATATACTTGACTAGCAAACATTTATTTGTGTTAAGGAACCACAGGACGAAGAAATTAATACACCTAGTTATTTGTATTCTTTAACGATTTCTATGTTTTCGCCATTTCTATCAATTTGAAGTTAAATACTAGGTTTATTTGTAACAGAAATAATCACCTTCGTTTTATTCATATAAAATTGATAATTTCCTTTTTTGCAAATAAAAATAAGTTTGAAGTACGATACGGCTATCACTAACAATAACTGTGTAGTCCGCATTTACCAAATTAACTTATTTAAGATAAATATTTTTGTTGTCAAACGACTGGTTAAAATCGATACTCTTATTATATTTTCGAGCTCCATTTCTACATCGTTAAAGTAGATTAAAAAGGAATCGGTGAAAGATTAACCAAACATTGACATTGAGTATGGAAAATTATTATCATTAACAGTTACACCAGATTTTATATCGAAATACATATTAACATTGACTTGGAAAAGCTTACCGTTTACTGTATGATAGCATTTTAATGAATGTACTGGTACTCCGCAGACCTACCAGCCAATTACTATAGGTCTCACTGAACAATTACCTCCCTTACATGACGGTAGCAAGATTATTACGCCCAGGAAATTAGAGCTGTGTAAAGCGGTTGGGTAATTTTTTTTTTAAAAATGCATAAAATGTCATATTTCTTTGTGCATATGGGAACATTGGAACATTTTCATGATTTCTGCAAAGTTTGGGTGACCCTGGGAACTGTTTGATGATGCTATAACAGTTTAAAGATGCGTAGTGATACACTGCAACAAATGGGCAGAATTGTCAAAAATGAAGGGGTGCCATCAAACCATCGAAATTGTGAAAAAGCAACCTGGTCAACCCCATGTTTTTTTTCTGCATATTTGGACCAACAGAGGACTATCTATGGGAATAAGGCACTTTTAGAACCATTGGTAATGTATTCAGTGTTCCAGAAGTGCATGTCTCTATATGTAGAACAGTACAAAAATAATTGGTGTGTGAGACGTATATAAAGCTACGGAGAAATTTATGCAGGAGCACAGTTTTTTTGTGATCTTAACGTTTCTATTAAAAAAGAGTAAAAACATGATCAGTAATAGAGTATTTTGCCAAAAAAACAAAACAAAAAAAAAAACAAAAAAAAAAACCCAGCTTGGTTTTCTTTAAGAATATTTTGTTTTAGGAATATACGAATACTCGATTACCTCAAAATCAGAGAACATTTTTGGGAGAGGCTATCACATAGTTTAAATGCTGAAATATCTATATTTGTTTAAGTACCAAAATTTCGATCTTTGCCGATTCTGCTGAATACAATAAATAGGTTGTTGCAATTACACTTGGGAGCTGCATACGTATAACCGTGATAATAATTAAGTAGATACTTTGTAGTGACAACGATGCTGACAGCGGACAGTGTTTGTTTCCCTGGCTCATTGTGTTTGTCCCATGTTAAGAATTGTTTTTCCCTCGCTCGTTGTGTGTGTTCCATGTTATGGAAGTTTTGTTTCCCTGACACGTGCTTGTTCCATGTCAAGAATTGTTTGTTTCCCTTGCACGTTGTTTGTGTTCCATGTTAAGTATTGTTTGTTTCCAAGGCACGTTGTGTGTGTTCCATGTAAAGGATTGTTTGTTTCCCTTGCACGTTGTTTGTGTTCCATGTTAAGTATTGTTTGTTTCCCAGGCACGTTGTGTGTGTTCCATGTTAAGGATTGTTTGTTTCCCTTGCACGTTGTTTGTGTTCCATGTTAAGGATTGTTTGTTTCCCAGGAATGTTGTGTGTGTTCCATGTTAAGAATTGTTTGTTTCCCTGGCACATTGTGCGTGTTTCATGTTAAGGATGATTGTTGTCCTGGCACGTTGTGCGTGTTCCATGCTAAGGATTGTTGTCCCGGCACGTTGTACGTGTTCCATGCTAAGGATTGTTGTCCTATCACGTTGTGCGAGTTTCATGCTAAGGATTGTTGTCCTGGCACGTTGTGCGTGTTTCATGCTAAGGATTGTTGTCCTGTCACGTTGTGCGTGTTTCATGCTAAGGAGTGTTATCCTGGCACGTTGTGCGTGTTTCATGCTAGGGAGTGTTGTCCTGGCGCGTTGTGCGTGTTCCATGTTAAAGATTGTTTGTTTCCCTGGCACGTTGTGCGTATTTCATGCTAAGGATTGTTGTTTCCCTGGCATGTTGTGCGTGTTCCATGTGATTGTTGTTTCTCTGGTACGTTGCGAGTGTTCCATGTTAAAGATTGCTTGTTTCCCTGGCACGTTGTGCGTGTTACATGTTAAGGATTGTTTGTTTTCCTGACACGACACGTTGTGCGTGTTTTCATGTTGAGGATTGTTTGTTTCCCGTATCACGTTGTGCGTGTTCCATAGTTAGAGAGTGTTTGTTTCCCGTGGCACGTTGTGCGTGTTTCATGCTAAGGATTGTTGTTTCACTGACACGTTGTATAACACATATAGAATTATAATAGACATATCAATTTAACTATTGTCAATCCATCCATCAATGACAAGTCTTTAGTTTTAAAATTAATTTAAGTATCTGAACATCATGAAATATCAATTCTATACAGCCGAGTCATTGTGGCGTTTTAATATTATACGATAATGGGACATACAGCAATAACTGTTGTTTCGGCATTACATCAAAATAACCCAAAAACAGTAAACTGCTTTGAAGATATTTATCCCTAAATATTGTAAATAAACCTCCAGATTAGGTAGTAACTATTTTATATTCCACATGACGTCATGTTTCCTTTGTACATGTGAATAAAAATACTTAAGATACATAAATTGATATGTCCTGAGGATACATATGCTGAAACCATCAATAGTTTAATTATTATTTTGTTGTTTATCAAATGCTTAGAGCGAAATTAGTCTAACTTAATATAAAGTAAAAAGGTATATAGACACGTTTTGCACAAACCTCGATATGATGATTATGAGAGAAATATGTATTTCATCAATACCCAAGCTTTTTTCTTATATAGAAAAATAAACGGTAATTCTAATACTGTTTTAGTTTTAATATCCTATTGGTTATTTGCAGAAAAATATTCAGTGAATCGACCGATTAGAGATTTAAGATAGGATTATATCAACTAAACATATTTTGTTTAAAATGGATGTAAAGGTCTTACCACTTATAGGACCCGCCGCTACATTACCAATACCAGTGACAGAACATATAGCCCCGATTGCATTAGGAAGGTTTTCTTTTCCAACTAAAGTAATTGTGGTGACACTTATTGCAGAAACAATCATACCAAGAGTTGAACCCATTACACAACACACTGTTAGGGAAAACTCTAAGGACTTGAATAAAAGCAGAACGGCTAAGCCTGTTGTTCCAAATATTGACGCGATTATTGGAACTGCCATCACGGAAACATTAGATTTTTGCATAATCATCCCCGGTAAAAGTCTACCAACTATACTGAATATGTTCAGAAGAAGTAATCCCAGAGTTGAATCGGAATCAGACAACCCATTGTCAGAAAATATGTCAACCGTAAAGATAACAAATAAACTTAGTACAGGGCTAATCTGTGTAAGACCCGTCGAGTAAAGTACAAAGCACCGATTTCTCAAAAGATCTTTAAGGTTATTTACGATAGTTTTATCTTCACTTTTCATCTTGCCTGTTGATGTGTTAGACGTTGAATGTGTTATCTCCTCATTCTGTAAATCGTAAGTAATGATATAAGTTCGGAAAGGCTCATCAGTTGTTTCTATATCATTAAATATATGATTGGTTGTATTATCAGTTCTGCTGTCTGCTATACTTTCATTATCAGACATAACTTTCTCATTAGCTGCGTTGTTATTGGCAACGGATACACTGTTGCTTGAATCATTTGTGTCTTTGGAAATTGGTTTGCTTCTGTTTTCTGGAGGGCCCCATAGCAGAGCAGCTGCAACACTGTCAAGTTTTATCCCGCCAATGATAAGAAGAGTTCCTCTCAATCCGTACAGGTAGCTGTGAAATATGATTTGTAAGTATTTCAATCAATAGTTCAAAATATTGGAAGTATTAAACTAAGGAAAATATTTATATAGTGCAAAACATGTTTTACATGTTTAAGATACTGACTTGAAATGAAACTGTATTTCCTTTTTGTTTCCCTTTGGTGTAAATCAAGGAGTAGTTTGTGTTATTATAGCTCACATTAACCAAAGAACACACAAATACTGTTACCCATTTTTGTCATGATGTTTGATACAAGTAGTATTGTAACGTATTTGATCAAGCTTGGAATTAAAGGGGCTAGCTGCAATGTAGAATATTTATGTACATATCTTTGCAAATATGAATGTTTATGTTTCTTCGCATTTAATTAATGATGATCAATGATTGGGATGGATCAAAGTCGCTTGAATGGTAAAGATGTAACAACAAACACCAAGTAAGTAGAAATAAAAAATGATGACGCCTAATAATATTCGGTAACCTATACCGGCCAGATTAGAACATAAATCCTCATACATAAAACACTTTATCTTACATATAAACTACATTAAATCAAGTATTATAATTTGAAACGTCATAATCGTTATAACTGTTGTATAACGCTTGTTTAAAAAAAACTAGTAAATTAAGAAATAGCTGTTACCATGGAAGTTTACTTATATCGTAACGGTAAAAATATTAGTACTAGTATATTTTATTGACATTTTCGTAATATACAACATCGACTGTCTTTAAACCATTTACCACAGTCGTATCATTTACACATATTTGTGTCATAAAGAGAAATTCCTGCAGTTATTTTAAGCGAATATTTATAAAAATTACCGTGAGTGTCTTGAATCATTACACGTTATTTATATCCACTTACTTTAAATATGTCAGCACGTACAGATAGATCATGCCCCCAATTCCAGAGCCCGTCGACAGGACAGAGAGTGCTATACAACTTGTCTTCCCGACAAAATGTTTCCCAATGGTTGTTGCGCTACTTATAAATAGAATGGAAGAGCCAAAAGCTGAAATGTATTTGAACAATTTATAAATAATCTAAACTGACGAAATGCATGAATGTATAATTGTAAGATAAATCCTTAAAAACCTGCATGTGTTATAGTGTAAATCCTTTACAATACTTTAAAAATATATGTAAATCCAGTACAAATCTTTGTATTTTTATAGAGAAAGTCGTATACAGTCATACGTTTAATCTATACATAACTTCTTAATTTTATTGTGTAAATCATTTGTAACACTTTAATAATTTAAATCTTATACAACAGTTTACAATTATATACACTACATTTTATAGTGTTATTTACATGTGCATAATTATATATTTGTTCATGCGGTTACACAAAATGAATGCTTAACTGTTATATATTATGTTATACTTATATAGATCTAGTACATATATTTAGACTTGTGTTTAGCTGAATGTAAGAGGGTATTAGAGGTAAGTCAGTGATTCAAACTTGGTAAACATCATCAACATCAAATACATATGCGTATTTTACAGGACAATCCGATCGGCACGTATGTTCATTCGTTGGGCCCCTTCACTACATACGACCTCTGGATTTCAACTTTTCCTACACGTTGTATGCTTTTTAATTGAAAGGTAGAGGCGGTGATATTGTCGGGGATAATGTTGGGATATTCTGGTCATATTGTTGTTGTTTTTTATCATGAGAAATACTCACTTTTCGACTTAACAATATTAGTTTTAGTACATAATTATGTATAACGTTATTCCAATCGTTACTTTATTTACCTTTGATTGCTATTTGATTGAAATAAATATGGGCATTTTTTGATACGCAATATTTTGTTATTATGAGCTCTGTTCCTTTTTTACTTGCAATATTCCAACCTAGTATTTATACTACATCAACACCTGGTGATCTCTGTAATTTTAATTTCTCCTACATTTGTTATTAGAATCAATCGAAACTACGCAGCTTTTATACCAAGATGGCATGTATATATTTTCCAGACATTCCGTTCGAACTGTTGTTATTTTCAAGCGTTATGCCTTCTTTGAACTTCTTAAAAAAACAAGATTAAATAAAATACATAGAATTTTCCTCAAAGCATTTTCCGGAAACATGTATACAGTGTTAACGTCCATCGTCGTTCGTGTTATTTCTGTATTTTTTATATTTTCTTACTTGTATAATAGTATCCCTGTTACTATTGTTAGTAAGTACACGAGAAAGTTTGTTTACCAACCTCAAACTTTCTTCCAATATGTACATGTATGCTGTGACATGTAGAGTATGAAACTATGAAACTTTTATATTTGGCATGTTCATCATTGCTTAACCTCGTTCCTATATAAGCTATTAATGCTCAACGTTTCAAGCAAATTAGCTCAATCCTTAATAAAAATTATCGAAAGGAGATCAAATGTTTGAAACCTGCCATTCATCATAAAGACCATAATAATTACGTTTTGAATATTGCCTCAACGTAACCATGCATATTCCAATACCTAAATGTGAGGTATTTGTAGAGGTCGCAAAGAAAGGCAACCTGTCCAAGTGAAGAAATACTGGCGCCCAATAAACTTAGCTTTGCGAGGTCCAAATCTGTGAATTAAAACGCCGTTTATAATTCCTAAAATATGTAATAAATCAAATATTATTAGTAATCCTACTACATTTACTTGTAATTTTCGTCATCAGTACGTCTCACTACACAGTTACACCCATTTTTCTTACGCTTTAAAGCTGGTAATTTGGTTTTGAAATATTTTCAAAATGGTTCAAAGTAGCTGTGATTTCGTGCTGCAGATAAGTAGAGCAAAAAGTGTTATACATATACTGCAATAAGACATCACGGGTGTTAAAAATGTGACTTTTGTAAAATTTCAACATATGCATGTATTTATGAGCATTTGAAGACTTCTTTTTTCAAAAGATTCAGGGTGTCACTGAACCCTCTTTTGAAAAACCAACGTGGCCAACCTACCGGTTATTAAGCATTTTTATGTGGGTTTACATTCCTGCAATGAAAAATAAACTCTATAATAAAAATTCTAAATGGAATTCTTTTTTACCATGGAACTCCTAGACCTTATTTTATATAACACAAAATTCAACTGTTCATTGAGGCCAGAAGTAACATGTTTAGCACTGTTATTTGTAGCTCTTGTCTCTTTGGCATCAATAAAAGTAAAATTTCATTTCTACAGGACAGTCAAACATAACGAAAATACCACGCATATATGATACCCTTGGAAAAATGCCACCAACATCATAGTAACAAGAGAGCACTGAGGAGGTATTTTTAAATTCTATAAAATCCTCCTAAAATACCTAAACTTCGTGCATTACACTGTATAATGAATTTCGTTTTTAAATAAAAGTGACAATATAAATAAAGTCAAATAATATAATATTGTAAAAACCTGCTCCTGAAAACACCCATAGCGTAGTTGACTGTACAACCGCCGTCTCCGCTCTTGTGCTGCCAAATTCGCCCATTATAACTGGAAATAGTTTACCTTGTGTGTAAATAAAACCTACTTCTTTCATCATGACGGACATAGCTGATAAAAATACCAAACCTTTGAGGAGACCACCTGATCTGTAACAACATTAACAATACTTTCAAAACTACCAGACATTAACAAAAGTTATTAATTATTCACAAACATTATGAAAGATATGTAAATTAGATCAAACTTCAATAAAAGCCGAGTCTGTTTTTTTTGTTTTCATTGTTGCGTTCTGTTCTCCAATGAATACTATTATCAAAATATCGACCATTACAGTAGCAGACGTACTGTGCTGCGTGTCGACCCTGATTATTATATTACCATTTTCGAATTGTATTCTTATAAATCATGACGTTTATTCACTGTTTTTCTTTAATAAAATACTGATTCAGCCGATTGTGTGGGTTATAGGACGCGAAGGGTATTAGACAACCAGAGTATGTTATTCTTTAATTCCTGTTTGTGTTCTGTTTGTCCAAAGGACCTGTTTATCAGTCACTATCAATTATACATACTGGTTTGTTGAATATACATTTTACAATGCAATTGCTGATTGCCATCATAGTTTCCTTTTTATTTATATATATACAATTATGATACTATGTGTTCATTATCTTCAATAAGTTGGGGGTTTCATTACTGCAAAGGACTTCAAATGTACGAATTTGGTTTTGATAAATACTTAATACTGCTGTTTCAATCTTCCATATGGTTCCTCCTCGTACCATTTTTTTTGTTGCACTTATCTAATATACTATTTCAGTAGTTGTGTCATTTGAATGTTAAGTGACTGTCTCGAGTTGCTCACATATAAGTTTATTTATAAATTTCGCATTATCAAGGGTTTTAGAGTAAATATCATGATCATATTTAATAAGATTTTTTCGTTTGTTATGTAAATATTATGACTAAGATATACAAGTAATTACCTCTTTTTCGGCGTTGGATTAGTGATATTCTCCATAGCTCGTAATGTGTTTTCAGTCTAACTACTGATTTCATTTAAAAAAAGGTCGTCTGAGTGTCTGTCGCACATGTATTGCAACACTACATGGGATAGACATCATACACATTTATCATTATGTATTCATACACACACCATTGCGGAAAATGAGAAACGTGTATATTTTAATTCAACGTTTACCGTCCAATACTTTATTGATATAATTATATATTTTATATGAGTTCATGTATGATTTTAAATGTTTGCCCTGCAATGCAATGAATGAGGCGATGGGGTGCGATTGGATATAGAGTTATATATGTATGTTTGTCCGTCCGTTCGCTCGTTCGTTGTATAGTTCGTTTGTTCGTCTGTCTCGAACTGATTTCCGCTCACTAAACTAAAGTTCCTTAAAAAAACTTGTCTGGTTTTTGGTTTCTACTTGGGAATGAAAAAAATGGTTTTGGTTTGAGACAAATCGGGTCACGGTCATGGTAATTGTTATTAAGAAAATAACATTTCCGCTCAATAGCTTCGTTCAATATGATTATTTTATTACTATTGTGCAAAAGTTTCTAACAAAAATATTTGTTGGTTTGTTGATTAGTTGTATGATGTTCAGTGTCGCTTTAAACAATATTTCTCAGTTATACTGCGGCGGTGCCTACTTGAGACAGTATTTTAGGCGCTGTCACTCTGGAGTATCATGCTGGAAATCCCACCCAATCATATTAATATACTCACACCGGGCCGAATAAACCTAAAACTATCATCTAAATAATAGTAACAATTGTTATCCCCTAAAACATGTTCCCATGTTTTGAAAATAATTGTTGTCTCAATTTATATTTATATTTATATATTCTATGGGCGTTGTTACATCGATAACAGAAATGTGATAATTTTATGTCTGAAGGGTATACACAAAACGGACTACGAAGACATGTTCCAGAAGTGGTTAAAAGACTGAAGTGCATTTCTGTTAGAAGAGATTACTTTGAAGAAATAAACCATATATATTATCAATATATTATTTGTTGTTTAAATTGTATTACCAATAAAGTATTACTTATTAAACGCACTTCGTACTTAAATTATTAAAAGAGAACAGTTTACATTCACTGAATGATTAGACAGACAGACAGACAGACAGACAGACAGACAGACAGGCAGGCAGGCAGGCAGGCAGGCAGGCAGGCAAATCAACATATTTTACTTGATTACAAGTTTTGTAAATTATTTAGCCGCACAAATATCAAATTCGTGACTACGCCCCTACGCCCCTGCGGAGAAAGATCTCATTTCTGGCTAAGACTAACCACCGTACATACATCAAAGTAATATTTAACAGCAATCTTTGAAAGGTTCGCAAATCAGTTTAATGGTAACTGACAATAAAATTTCAACTTAGTTACAAATTAAAGTCTAAATGTTTTGTGAATATATTGGCAGAATATTTAACTTAAATTATAATATTTCGTATGATTTTCATATTCTATATTTCATATCAAATTTCCAGTTTTGTCCAAACACAGCTGACGAAGCCTACATGACAGAGAATGGATTCAACGTGAATGTCCATAAAGCAGTGAATTATTTAGCTAATATGTAAAAGGAGGCATAATATCAACATGGACGTCCGTGCAATGTGAGTTCCGCAGACAAGATACGTCACTCAAGAGCAAAGTTATCTAGGGTGCTGCCATCGGACAAAGTTCTGCCAGTGCCAATAAGAAGCTCGGAAAACTCACAAGAATCGCAAATATGTTCTTTGTTGGAGACATCATAATCTACATGTAGACTGGGCATTTAAAGTAATGTTATGCCTATTTTAACTGTAAAATTAAGTCGAGGGGAAACACGTTGATCGGTCTAAAGCTTGTAGTAAATAATGGCCAACTACCCATTATTACTCTACCTGCCACGAGTTTGAAATAAAAATCTTCGGAAATATCATTTTTCTTCTTGAATAAGAACAAGGAAGATTCTGTTAATTGCTGAAATGAACTATTTTAACGGTTTTTGCCGATTTCTGTAAATCACGTAGACCATTAATTATGCATGCAACAAAATACGAAAACAATAATGGCGGATACACTTTTTTATTGATGATATTGACGTAAATACGGCGGCCGGGTTGTCGAATACGTTTGATGAAATTATCACCTTGAAAGGAGACACGAATGATGGCGAGAAAACCAATACAAAACAAGCAAATGCAGTTGAAGTCTGGTTAAAAACGGTAATGAACAATATACAAAACAAAAACTACACCAAAAATAATGTTGTACTACCTAATTTATATATATATATTAAATTATTGAAACATTTATATATTGTTAATTGTAATTATACATACATGCATTTATCTAATGGAATCGTTGTTTGTCTATTTTAAATCCTTTTGTTGACGGTCTAGTGATAGAGCTCCCGACTTCTCCGTGGGAGTATACGTGTTCAAGATTTAACAAGGGTCTCTCTGTTGTAAATCAGAAACCCCGATTAAATATATTTTAAAACGACAACTACGAAAACGAGATTTCCTTGTGCACAGTTACCAGCGAGACAATTTACACAATAGGTTCACATTTTAAAATATTCCCTTATTCTTTTTTTATACAGACAGGCAGCTTTGAATATATTGAAACGTGAGAAAACGATGCCACGACTGCACAGACTGAGCTAATCGGGCCCGGCTATTAAATTATCTGTATTTTTTCTGCTCTTCAGGTCTGGGAACGTATTACTATTAGTGTTGATGTTGTTTGAATCGATGTGCACAGACGATGGTAGGCAAGATTTTGATAGGAGCGGAAGAGTTGGCAAATTACATCAATAGCAGACGAGATTTATCAAATGAGCTGTATTCTCACCACACAGCTGGTCAGCTTGAAATATAATATAAAATTGAAAAAATTGATAGAAATGAATACATTTTCAACAAATGAAAGTTTATTACAAGTTTATCAGTAGTAAATCAGCACATGTATATTATGTCAGAATATGAATAGTATCTATTGAAGGGTTGGGCAAATACGTGTTATGTACAGTCAATCACATCTTAATAGACAACCTTTGTGACTAGGCTGAACTGGTCTTACAAGCAGGCAGGTCTTATTATTGTAATTATGGAAAATTCCGTTACTTTGGGCATGTACTTGTATCAAAGTTGTATATGACTATAATATGGGATTCGTTTATATTATAATATTCTGCATGTGTGGGCATTTACTGATATAACAATGATAATAAATAAATGAGTACTCTTTTTTTTGCTAATTTTGGATTTTTTATTATTATTATTGAAACCTCTATAATTTATGTGCTGAAATCAACAACAGGATAAGAAAATGAATTCCTTTCATTCAATATCAAAACGTGTAAAGATCACTTTTGTCCGAAACACAAACTTGCCCTATTAGGTATGAAAAGAAAACTTGAAAATGGGCATTTGTCCAACATATGATGAAACTTTATAGGCAGATTGTAAAATTTTAAGTGGTATTTGAGTAAACAGTGTGTCAAAAATGCCAAATTTGAGGGTCACAGAAAACCCTGCTTGCACACACCATTTTGTCTAGGGCTCTTGCTAGCACTTTTGGGAATTGGGTCGGAGCCTCTTACTTCGGGAAAATTAGCATTAGTTTTAAATATTTTGGGAAAACTTTCATAGCACAGGTTCCTTCAATATACGTAAAAATATATTTGTAATGTTTATTAAATGTATAAATAATGTGATGTTCTTGTAAAAGACTGTAATTATTAAAATCAAATATTAAAAATTCTCCAAAATTTTCCCCTAAATGTTTCTTTTGATTTGTTTGCAAATTGAAATTGGGAATTTTGTTACTTTGGATTGGGGAAAAACGATACTATATGCTATTAGAAATGGGGCAGAATAATGGCAACAAAAATGGGAAAACCAGAGCACTGTATGTTCAGTTTTTATATAAACCTGTTTAAACTTGTCAAGGATATGAATGATCATGAAATGTCTTAATGTTACTTGGACCAGTTAAATTGGATCAGAATGAAAGGTAGAGTGATACATACTCTGTAAGACCTCTTGTTTCACTTATTAGCACAGTACCTTTTTAGGCAACGTACTGTAAAAGCATATAATATTTCGGATGCGGTTAAAAACAATCTGCCCGGGTGCTGAAAGTTATACTCAATGCACGTAAACGATCTTACTGAACTTCTATGTTAAATAGTGATGCAAATGCCTGGAAACCTTGTACGGAAACGAAATTTGTCTGTTATAATCAGAAATTTGATAGATGAAAGAACTGTAAACAAATGGAAGAAATTTATTATTGCTTTCTTTTTCAATTAGCTCAGATTCATGATTAAATTCACCGGTATATATATATATATATAAGGGCAGTATACATTATTAATAGCGAGTATATACCTTTAAAAAAGGGCCTATAGATGCTTGCAAACTATTGCCAATTGCCAATGACCCTGGCAATTCAATCTTGAATTCTGCAGTGCCAACAGCTTTCATCACAGTCTCTAGTCTCACCACATGTGTTGCCTTCAAATGTCAGTATTGACAACAAAAGAAAAAATGGCCGAATATTCAAGCATCCAGTAATTAATAAAATGTATCGCATGCATGTCATTCTCTTTATCATTTGGTTAATATTAGCCTTTCAGGTTACCTCTGCGAAAAGCCTAACCCCATACCACATGGTACAGTGGAATATCATGTCACATTTTGAACAGCTAAACTAAAGCCTGTTCAACAGCTTATGCTTAAAATAAGTGATGGCGTATGTTATTATATAATTATGGACTTTTCAACTGTGCAATATGATATAATATGCACCATAAAAATTAATATTAACCGAGGCGGTAGCATAGCACACCATAGTGCACAGCTGAAAAGTCCATAACTGTTTAATTGTATAAACTAGAAAATAAATGAATTCTGAGCCTTTACTAGCTTTATTCGTTCGGGATATGACAAAAAGTCACCAAGTTAAGATTATACATTTTATGTTACAGTAGTATCTAAATAAAAAAGTGAAATAAATTTAACATAAACAAATATATTGAAAATAAAAATCCTCCTGTGGATTCAAACCATGGCGGAAAAAACCACAAAAACTTGCATTACCTCAACGTCTTTGCACCACTCGGCTACGAAGACATCTCGATAACTGTTTGTTATTTCTATACTTAAGGACTTGGTCACAACGAACCCACGATGCATTTGTGCCACGAAACGACAGAAAATTTGGACAAATCGTTGGTCATTGGGGTTCGTCGCAAGACAGTCCTACGAAATTTTAATCATCGTGGCATCGACTTGCCGGCAAAATTGGACATTCAGATTTTGTTCGACGATTTTTTGTGGTATCTATGTCTTGTGGCTGTCGTGAGTCTGTATATTATATTTCGTAAGAGGCTTGCACAACATTGCAAGTATGTCGTGCGTTAGCAAATGGTAGGCAACATACAGGGCCTCGTACAGTCGTGAGGCGGTCGTGCAAGCGTCCCACGAGTGATCCATGACTGTTGTGCGGCAGTCTTGCGTGAAAAACAGCCCCCACCCCGACAATGCCCGACAACTCACGCTGATCCCACGACTGACTTGCTACAAACCCACAACATAACCACGACATATATGTATTTTCTGTCGCGTCCCCATCGCCAAACAACATTTAATGTGTCGTAGCCCTTGTGACGTCTAACCGTTGGAATTCCCAGCGGCTTTTTTAATAACCGTGGTATATCGTAATTTTATGCACAGTTAGTATTTCTGGTGCGTGTCTAGTCATCTTCAACAGCTGAAAAATCCATTTGTATATAACATACATGCACACATGTATGTGTAAATATTTCTATTTGGTCTGAGGGAAATCCTAAATATAAGTATATCAAGGAATAGAAACATACTAGTTTAACCTTGCATATGCATTTGACTAAAACAGGTAAATTCAAGATTTTAAGTTCAGCTAGAAAATTTCGATCAGGTATCTATAAAACTTATTTATAACACATAGCTTCCTGTACATGAGTGTAGTAAACCCAGGACATAGTTATTGATATTTACAAAGTGTATACAAATACGCTATTGTGAAACTACGTCATTCTATTATAATTAGACTCGTCCAATACAGGTGACACATTAATATTGAATCTTATATGTTGTATAACGTATGTAACAGATGCATGTGCTGTCATCCCTTATTCAGTAGGATCCATCTAAAATTAGAATGACATAGATTCAAAATAGCGTATTGGGTTTATAATGTCACTAACGTTTCACTACACGGATGTATTCATACGCGCTGTCAAAAAATCAAAACCACATGGAAAACGAATCGCAGACTGAGAGACATGATGTCGAGTTCCGACCGCCAGTTACGTCGTCACGGATACATTTAAACTATGTTCAATGGCCCTTATTTCAGTTAACTTCTTGAAACTCTAAGCTGTAAACAAAAGTCATTGAAATGTGATGGAAAGGACAAAATCCCGGACAAAGGCAACTCCATGAGCTTTGTGGTCTACTTGATAGTCTGGAGACTGTACTCCAGACAGTATATTACAAACACTATGGTTCTATAACTGTGTCCGTTTTAGTCTTGGTGGAAGTAAAGAACATAGAGGTCGACGCTTTGTGGTCTACTGGGAAGATGGGAGATTCCAAACAGTTTATTCCACTTTGGTCTTCGTGGAAGTAAAGAACATAGGGACATGTGGTGGGGTGATTTCACCTTACAATCCGATACAAATGGATGGGCTTGATAATTTGGAGTATTCAGAGCGTCAAACAAAAACCAGGACCGGTGACAAATACAGCAGATTCTTTGCAGTAATAGGCGGCTCTCTGCCATATGTAGTACCTGCAGTAATAGTCGCTATCATATACAGATCCTTCTGGCAGCTGTCTGCCATATGTAGTACCTGCAGTAATAGTCGCTATCATACACCAATCCTTCTGGCGGCTATGTCTGCCATATGTAGTACCTGCAGTAATAGTCGCTATCATACACAGATCCTTCTGGCGGCTTTCTGCCATATGTAGTACCTGCAGTAATAGTCGCTATCATACACCAATCCTTCTGGCGGCTCTCTGCCATATATAGTACCTGCAGTAATAGTCGCTATCATACACAGATCCTTCTGATGGCTGTCTGCCATATGTAGTACCTGCAGTAATAGTCGCTATCATACACCAATCCTTCTGGTGGCTGTCTGCCGTATGTAGTACCTGCAGTAATATTTGCTATCATACACCAATCTTTCTGGTGGCTATGTCTGCCATATGTAGTATCTGCAGTAATAGTCGCTATCATACACAGATCCTTCTGGTGGCTATCTGCCATATGTAGTACCTGCAGTTATAGTCGCTATCATACACCAATCCTTCTGGTGGCTGTCTGCCATATGTAGTACCTGCAGTAATATTTGCTATCATACACCAATCCTTCTGGTGGCTATGTATGCCATATGTAGTACCTGCAGTAATATTCGCTATCATACACCAATCCTTCTGGTGGCTGTCTGCCATATGTAGTACCTGCAGTAATATTCGCTATCATACACCAATCTTTCTGGTGGCTGTCTGCCATATGTAGTACCTGCAGTAATAGTCGCTATCATACACCGATCCTTCTGGCGGCGATGTCTGCCATATGTAGTGCCTGCAGTAATAGTCGCTATCATACACCAATCCTTCTGGTGGCTATGTATGCCATATGTAGTACCTGCAGTAATATTCGCTATCATACACCAATCCTTCTGGTGGCTGTCTGCCATATGTAGTACCTGCAGTAATATTCGCTATCATACACCAATCTTTCTGGTGGCTGTCTGCCATATGTAGTACCTGCAGTAATAGTCGCTATCATACACCGATCCTTCTGGCGGCGATGTCTACCATATGTAGTGCCTGCAGTAATAGTCGCTATTATGTTCCAGTCTTTCTGGCGGCGATATCTGCCATATGTAGTACCTGCAGTAATAGTCGCTATCATACACCGATCCTTCTGGTGGCGATGTCTGTCATATGTAGTACCTGCAATAAAAGTCGCTATTATGTTCCAGTCCTTCTGGCGGCGATGTCTGCCATATGTAGTACCTGCAGTAATAGTCGCTATCATACACCGATCCTTCTGGCGGCGATGTCTGCCATATGTAGTACCTGCAGTTATAGTCGCTATTATGTTCCAGTCCTTCTGGCGGCGATGTCTGCCATATGTAGTACCTGCAGTAATAATCGCTATCATACATCGATCCTTCTGGCGGCGATGTCTGCCATATGTAGTACCTGCAGTAATAGTTGCTATTATGTTCCAGTCCTTCTGGCGGCGATGTCTGCCATATGTAGTACCTGCAGTAATAGTCGCTATCATACACCGATCCTTCTGGCGGCGATGTCTGCCATATGTAGTACCTGCAGTTATAGTCGCTATTATGTTCCAGTCCTTGTGGCAGCGATGTCTGCCATATGTAGTACCTGCAGTAATATTTGCTATCATACACAGATCCTTTTGGCGGCGATGTCTGCCATATGTAGTACCTGCAGTAATATTCGCTTTCATATACAGATCCTTCTGGCGGCGATGTCTGCCATATGTAGTACCTGCAGTAATAATCGCTATCATACACCGATCCTTCTGGCGGCGATGTCTGCCATATGAAGTACCTGCAGTTATAATCGCTATTATGTTCCAGTCTTTCTGGCGGCGATGTCTGTCATATGTAGTACCTGTAGTAATAGTCGCTATCATACACCGATCCTTCTGGCGGCGATGTCTGCCATATGTAGTACCTGCAGTAATAGTCGCTATTATGTTCCAGTCCTTCTGGCGGCGATGTCTGCCATATGTAGTACCTGCAGTAATAGTCGCTATCATACACCGATCCTTCTGGCGGCGATGTCTGCCATATGTAGTACCTGCAGTTATTGTCGCTATTATGTTCCAGTCCTTGTGGCAGCGATGTCTGCCATATGTAGTACCTGCAGTAATATTTGCTATCATACACAGATCCTTTTGGCGGCGATGTCTGCCATATGTAGTACCTGCAGTAATATTCGCTTTCATATACAGATCCTTCTGGCGGCGATGTCTGCCATATGTAGTACCTGCAGTAATAATCGCTATCATACACCGATCCTTCTGGCGGCGATGTCTGCCATATGAAGTACCTGCAGTTATAATCGCTATTATGTTCCAGTCTTTCTGGCGGCGATGTCTGTCATATGTAGTACCTGTAGTAATAGTCGCTATCATACACCGATCCTTCTGGCGGCGATGTCTGCCATATGTAGTACCTGCAGTAATAGTCGCTATTATGTTCCAGTCCTTCTGGCGGCGATGTCTGCCATATGTAGTACCTGCAGTAATAGTCGCTATCATACACCGATCCTTCTGGCGGCGATGTCTGCCATATGTAGTACCTGCAGTTATTGTCGCTATTATGTTCCAGTCCTTCTGGCGGCGATGTCTGCCATATGTAGTACCTGCAGTAATATTTTCTATCATACACAGATCCTTCTGGCGGCGATGTCTGCCATATGTAGTACCTGCAGTAATATTCGCTTTCATATACAGATCCTTCTGGCGGCGATGTCTGCCATATGTAGTACCTGCAGTAATAGTCGTTATTATGTTCCAATTCTTCTGGTGGTTATTAACAGCTCTTGCAGCGTCTACTGTGGATATGAAAGCATTGCGAAATGCTTGCTTTGTAACTTCGTTGCTCTAAATAATTCATCAAATAGCAATGCAACTTTTAAGATTCGTTCGATTACTTCGCTCATAATATGTTTGTACATTGCAATAAGGCGTTGGTAAGATATATCTCAAAATATCGAATCCCACCACGAGTAAGATAAGTAATAACCTGATAAACACCGGCAGCAATATGAATTTTCCTATAATTTCCAATGATTTTATTTATTTTACATTTAGAATAAAATAGTTTTATTACATTAAAAGTAATAATAAAAGTTTGATAATGCTCACTTTGAAAATATTGTTGATGACTGGAATATATTAAATTGATGTAGCACGTTTCCTTCTTGTAGAAGTGCGACAATCTAATAATATATTTATTCCGTGTTGATAAGTCCGTGTTTAGCAAACTTTGTAACCTCGAGTTTCCCGTTCTGTGACCGGACATTCAAAGTTTTGTAAGGTAGAAAATCGAAACTTTTGTTTCGTATTTTGTTTTGATCGTTTCGTCTGCAAACGCGATGTTATCACAATGAATACTTCTCCTACAACGGCGACTGTGGTTGCTAAGACAAATAAAAAAGTGTACGAGCCCGTTTTATCCCGTATCATTCCTAAAATAGAATAAAATACATGTACTAAAATATTCGAAACAAATATTCATAGTACGAGTGTTAATTACGTGTTAATTACTATAATACATGTTCATTTATGTACGACGCATACGTGTATATTAGAATAACAATTACAAAATTATTGTAGTTTTAATTATTTAAATATTGTTTATCCATCCATTATTGATACTAATTTTTGAAATATCTAAACATCATGGGCATTCAATTCTATACAGTCATTAAACATGGTATACATGTGTACATTATAGGGACATTCAGAAACTGACTTTACTGATGTTAAGGTATTATATAAATTCAGTGAAACATGTTTAAGCGATTCCTTTATTAAGCAGCCACTTGTATAAAGAATCCAAATTTGCTATTTCCCATGTCTATGATTTCAGAGCAATTTAACCTGTAATAAGCAATAACTTGTTTTAAAATGTCATTTTTTGCTCATTCTTTTGACTGGTTGCTTAAGACAGGTTTTAGTTTATTTTATAAAAAAGCAAAAATGTTTTTAAGATTTATCTCAAAGCATTGTTATCTAAAACTCATATAAGTGAAAAACTCTAGTCATAATATGCTAGTTTGTAGATAAAATAGCAAACGATGTGATTGATTGGTTGAAAAATTAAGACTGGATTATATCAATCTTTCTTTTTTTCGAAATAGATATAAAGGCGTTACCATTTACAGGTCCTGTCGCTGCGTTACAAACATCGGTGACCGTACTTATAACGATTTCATTTGGAAAGATTTCTGTTCCTACTAAAGTAATTGTAGTGACACTTGTTGCAGAGTTGAGGAAACCAATGTTTAAACCCATCAAACAACACACTGTTAGATAAAACTATAAAGAGTTTAATGAAAGCAGAACGATTAAGCTTGCTATTCCAATTATTGACGCAATAATTGGATTTGTCAACGCGGAAACATTAGATTTCTGCAAAATTAGTTCCGGTATAAATTTACCAATTATATTGCACATGTTAAGACGTAATCCTAAATATAAGTCAGAATCTAACAACCCTTTGTCGGAGAAAATTTAAACTATAAAGATTGAAATACAATTATTGCAGGGAGAGTAAGTGAAATACCTATGGCGTAATGTACAAAGCAACGATTTTTAAAAAGATCTTTAAGACTTTTCTCATTGCTTATATATTCACTTTTCTTATTGTCTGTTAATGGTTTATACGTTGTATGTAATATTTTCTCTTTTTTGTGAATCGTAAGTTATGATATACGTCTCGAACAGTTCATCAATTTTTTCTATATTTTTAAATATGTCAGCAGTTGTTTTATGATTACTCCTGTTTCCTACACGATCATTATCAGACACAACTTTGTCATTGGCTGCGCTGTTATAAGTAGCTGATACGTCATTGCTAGACATGTTTGTGTCTGTAGAATTCGGATTGCTTCTATTTGCTGGAGGGTCCCATAGGAGAGCAGCTGCAACACCGTGAAGTTTTATCCCACCAGTAATAAGAAGAGTTCCTATCAGTCCGTGCAGGCCGCTGTGAAATATATTATAAAAGAAAAAAAAATAATAATAAAAAAAGATATTGCAAGTATGAAGGATCTGTGTGTTTTTTTTCCTCTCAGAACAAAGTGTGCAAAACATGACAGTTAAAGCGTATTAATATTATAATACTGATATTCAACATGGCGGTGCACCCACCAAGACTCCTCCGGAGCGCTGTTGGTATTTCATTTTAATTATTCCATTTTACAGGTAAAGAAGTAAATTGGTGTTATTTTACAAAAACGGAACCGATCTTCAACGTATGTTATTGTTAAAAATTAGTTCTATAGTAAAAGAATTCAAGTTAGTTGTTGCATATAGCAGTGTACCGCAGCGGTAGTCTATGGGTAGAGCGCCTCGCATGCGGAAGGTTGTGGGTTTGATCCCCGGACGGACCATACCAAATACTCGAAAAATGTTACTATATTAAGCTTTCTCGCTCGGCGCTCAGCATTTAGATGACAGTTCTATGTCTGGTCGGCCCGGTGTCAGTATAATGTGACTGGGATGGGTGTCATACTATGCGTATGCGGCATGATCCTCCAATGTGGCAGCGCTTAGAAAACTTTCTCTTTGTGATTAAATAAGCTATCTATCATTTATAGAACAGAAAGTTTTAAGAGAGGCATCTTTAAAATAGTCAATGAAAATTCAGATTGATCAAAAAATTATCGAATGACCCATCAAAATCAATATCATTGCAGTTTTTCAAACATAACTTAGTTATAATTTAACCAATTTATCGAGAGTAAACTATCTTTTTTTTTGCTGTGGTTCTCTTAATTATAGCACAATGTTTATCATTACTCACTTTAGATATGTAAGTACATAAGGAAATACGACGCAACCCATTCCTGATCCTGCGGACAGGACAGAGAGTGCCACTAAACTTGATTTGCCGACAAAATGTTTCCAAACGGCTGCTGCACTACTACAGGTTTGAAGAGCCAAAAGCTGAAATGCAATCATACATTTTATTAGAACTCAGAAACAATGCATGAGGGTATGATCAATTAAATATTTTACAAAACTTCATGTTTTTTTTTTGTAAAATTCAATCATATACAACACATTATGCTTTGTAACGTAAATCCTATACAAAACTTTATGATTTTATAGTGTAAATCTTATACAAATCTTTATGGTTTTATAGTGTAAATCTTAAACAAAACTTTATGATTTTATAGTGTTAATCATACACAAAACTTTATGATTTTATAGTGTAAATCTTACATAAAACTTTATGATTTTATAGTGTAAATCTTATACAAAACTTTATGATTTTATAGTGTTAATCCTATTCAAAACTTTATGATTTTATAGTGATAATCATACACAAAGCTTTATGATTTTATAGTGTAAATCCTATACAAAACTTTATCATAATAATGATTCTATAGTGTAAATCCTATACAATAGTTTATGATTTTAAAGTGTAAATCCTAAATAAAACTTTATTATTTTGTAGTGTAAATCCTACTCAAAACTTTATGATATTATAATGTAAATCCTATACAAAACTTTATAATTTTATAGTGTCAATCATATATAAAACTACATATTTAACTTATTATTTAATCATATACAATATTCAGTTGTCTATGAAAACCCTATGCAAATGTTTGTGTATATTGACTGGATTGTTTTGCCCATTACCTATACCTGTACCTCGTGATATAACGTACCCTACATATTACAAATCATCTGGAGAGGTATTGTTGGGATGAGAAACCCCCCCTTATTGAAATGAACAATATTACAGTTTAGTAGTATTAGTACATATAAAATTTGTAAGACATACTATTTCCATCCAAGCATTTTCCTGATACATGTTTTCTATATAAGTAACGTCGTCCTTGTCAGTATTGCAATTATTTTCTTATACATAAAACAAATCTCTTGTATCTTAAATTTCCTAGTTATATATTCTTCAAAAACTTCAATAAGCATGTGATCAATTTATTTATCTCGCTATAGGCATGTGGAGAATATGGTCTGCAACCCCTTAATATTCTATCCAATTGGTATATATCAGTTATGTAACTTATGTTTAATCACAATTAGAGTATAACATTTTCATGTTTTGCATCATGTTTATCATTGCTTAACTTCGTCCCTATATAAGCTACCAATGTTTAAAGATGCATTCAAATTGCTCAATCCCTAGTAAAGTTATTGAACAAATAGCAAATGTTTGACGCCCACCCACCCATTATATAGATTATACCAATTACGTTATGAAAGTCCGATCAACATACTCATAATGATAAATCGCTCAAATTGCCTTTACGTACCCGTGCATATTCCAATACTAAGTATGAGATATATGATAGAGGTTGCAAAGAAAGAAGCAACCAGTCCAAGTGAAGAAGCACAAGCATCAAATAAACTAGCTTTGCAAGGTCCAAACCTGTGATTTAAGGCACCGTTCATAATTCCTGAAATTTCAAATGCACTTGCATTACATTTCCTCCCTGCCACCACACAGGTTTAGCACTATCAGTTGTAGCTCGTATATCTGGTATCTTTGTCATCGATAAACGAAAATTAAAGACTATTCCTATAGTTTTTTTCATTGTTTTCCTATGGATAAAATTTGATGAAACTTCCAGTATTTTAGGTTGATGCATATTAAGCCAATATCAGAAACAAAAAAATACAAATTACCATACATTGTTTTTCTTATAACATAACCGACACCATAGCCGTCTTCTTTGAATTTTGACGTAAAATGTAGGTTTTACAAGAAATACGCAACAAATAAGTCAAATTGTTTACATATATCACTTAATTAGAACTAAAATAAAGACGCATACAGATAATAAAAATTGCCCTCGAAAAGGTAATTTATCTTGAACTTTACCATTTGGGATTTTTTATCAATAGAATTCATTTCGACCGAGTGATAATATTTCGCAATTTTCAATCAAAAAGTATTTAGTGTTATTTCGAATACATGTATTTTGAAATAGTGCATTGATAAAGGTTGCTTAAAATCTCACAGAGTACTCTTTAATTCCCCTTCTAAAGCAAGGTAAAACAAACCGCTATTTAAAGCAAGCAATTTACGGCGTAATTACAGAAACAATAATTCATAAAAGTATGCATTGTTAAATAAATTGCATTTGCAAACATAACGATTTTATTATTAATGAACATATTTGTATAAAGAAGTCTATACATTTCTAAATATTAATCTTATATAATATTAATAGATGAAAATACTATAAACAAATGCAATGTTTAATGCCCATTTATATAATGGACCAACTTCAGGAGTATCCTTAATGGAGAAGTCATCCAAAATAGGGTCAGTTGTAACGACTAAGTAGTGGCAGTTATGATCATACGTTTACCTATTTTGATAATGATACCTTTTTTCCTTGTTGTATACCGCCTTTTAAAGTCCTTCGTTGTATTTTCTTTACTTTACCAGAACATTGCGGTAAATCGACAGAGTTGATGCGACTGAATTAATGGAATGGAAACGTTAGAAATCGTATTTAAATTATATTTCTATAAAAACGACCAACATTTATTGGAAATACCCAGATTGCCACTCTAATATAGAAGTAACAAGAGGTTACTGGGGTGATATTTCTGTATTCTATAAATAGCGGCAACACTTCTAAACCACCTGTAAGTCTCGTGCATTACATTGCACCATGAATTTCATTTTTGGTTAGGCCGCTTGATCGACCGAACCCTATATAAGAGTCACTTAGAAACTGTCTGTGGGCGCTCCCATATTGAAATGTGTTTCAAAGCATGGTGTTCAGCATAAAGAGGTAGCCATTGCTGTTAAAACTAGACAAGTTAAAAATTTATTGTAAAATCAGTGGCTCTGATAAGCTGCACATCTGCGTCATTGAATACTTGGTCTCGCAAATAATTTCCCATGCGTTGCCATTACTTTGAGATTTTCATATAGAAAGAATATAGCGTAATTGGAACCCATAAGCTAATTCATTTGGTACCCTGTGAGTATTTGTTTTCATCCTTCCTACATTCAATATGCCATTGTATCTTAATACCATTGAACAAACCTATTTCGTAGAAACGCAAACTTACATCTTCATTCACTCTAATCGCCACCTCCGTTATAAGACCTAACCATTGGAACATAATTAAAAACAGTCAATTTTGTTTGTTAAAAAATGAATACTATTTCTATTAAGAATGACATTTAAAGTCAAATAATATAAGTTTGTAAGTACCTGCTCCTAAAAACACCCCTAGTGTAGTAGACAGCCGCTGTCTTTGCAAATTGTTTACCCAGCGCACAAAAAGAAACCTATTTCTATCACCATGACAGAAATAGCTGATAAAAGAGCCAACCATTTGTGGAGACCATCAGGTCTGTAAAAAACATAAACAACAATTACAACATTAACAGATATTGAACAAATAGGGAAGTCATTTAATATTTCCAAACATTATCTGAAATGAACGTTTATGCAAGTAAAAGCAACGATAATCATGTAGATAAGGTAAATATGATATTGTGTTGTCATTGTTTTCATTGCTGCGTTCTGTTCTCCCAAGAACTCGTTTATTAGATTATCGGTCATCACAACAACAGACTTAACGTGTGTCAGCCATCTGTATTGTCATTTCGGATGTGTTCCTTAACATTTTGGAGCTCATTCAGTAATTGCTTTTCAACAGAATACTAATTAATCTGGTGTCATGGTAATAGCAGTTATACGTGCTGTGTGCCAGTCATTGTTATTGTCATTTGGGCCGGTTTCACGTTAATGGTGCGTGAGAAGTATTAGATAGAGTTGAGGCTGCTATTTGTTTATTCTTAGATAGAACACGAAAAGGAATAAAAAAAATAAAAGACTCGACTTTATCACATGAATTGTACTTATTTTTAAACTGTTGTGGTGGCTGTGTTCTTTCAATACCACGTCTTCTGTTGGTCAAACTTGTGTAAGCGGCCACCTCTATTGAATAGCCACTTGTCTCAAGCAGCAACATTTGCTATTTCCCATCTCTATGCATTCAGAACAAGTTAACCGGTATTAAGCAACAACCTGTCTTTAAAGGCAAACGCTACTCCTTCCCTTGACTGGCTGCTTAAGACAGGTTTGACTATATATATTTTCATTCCGCAATATAAAGGTTTTTAGAGAAATATCATGATCAAGTTCGAAAACATGTTTTCATATATTAAGTGATTTTTTTATAAATATTATAGAAATAGTATGACATAATGACCTCTTTTTTGTCGTTGAATTACTAATATCCTCCATAGATCGAAACGTGTTTATAGTTTATGTAACAATTGTCCGTTTTATCTCGATGACTTCTCACTACTGAACCATTTACAAGAGGGTCGTCTGAGCTACATTCGTACGCGGATTGTCACACAACACGGAATAAATACATTTATACCATACACATGCATCAAATTTATAATGTATTCATACACACGTGGTTGTGGACAATGACAAATTGTGTGTACTTTATTCATTTACGTGTACCATAAAATCGTTTACCACAAAGTCGTGTACCACAAAGTCGTGTAACACAAAGTCATTTACCACGAAGTCGTTTACCACAGAGTCGTGTACCACAAAGTCATTTAGCACAAAGTCGTTTACGACAAAGTCATTTACCACAGTCATTTACCACAAAGTCGTGTACCACAAAGTCATTTACCACAAAGTCGTTTACCACAAAGTCGTTTACCACAGTCATTTACCACAAAGTCATTTACCACAAAGTTGTTTACCACAAAGTCATTTACCACAAAGTAATTTACCGCAAAGTCGTTAACAACAAAGTCATTTACCACAAAGTCGTTTACCACAAAGTAATTTATTATATAATTATGCGGTTTATAGTATCTTTTATACCTCTGTCTTTCAAAGATTTAGACGATTGGGAGGGGTGAATATAGAATTACCCTTGTCTGATAACCTGGGGCGAAAGGGTGCACTTGATCTGAAAATGGGAACATATGTGTTCTGTAACCTTCAAAACATAGGCATAAACTCTACATTGCAACTTTAAATATGGTGGTCAAATGTTTATATTCAAACCAATTAGAAGTGTCGAAATTCTACATTCAAACAAATTATATAGGGGTCAAAACTCTACATTAAATCTAAGTAAAACTTTGTCTACACAATGGCTTAAACTCTTTGGTTTCATTAACAATAAAATGCATGTGTCTTATGAACAAAATATGATTTTTTTTTTGTATTTAAAGAGAATGTATTATAGTTAAAAACAATGACACAAATATACATTTCAACATTTTTAAAAGTCTACAAAATGTATCCAGAAAGGAGAGTCAAAGATCTACATAGCATTATGTAAGACAAATAGAGGTCAAAACTCTACATCATATGTCCAAAGGGGTCAATACGGTGGCACATATGTACTTTATTCATTTTACGTGTACCACAAAGTCGTGTAACACAAAGTCATTTACCACAAAGTCGTTTACCACAGAGTCGTGTACCACAAAGTCATTAACCACAAAGTCGTCTACCACAAAGTCATTTACCACAGTCATTTACCACAAAGTCATGTACCACAAAGTCATTTACCACAAAGTCATTTACCGCAAAGTCGTTTACCACAAAGTCATTACCTTAACTGTGTAATTAGTTTGTTCGTCTGTCTCGAAATGAATGGTTTCCGCACATTAAGTAATATTTTCTTCAAAATACTTTGAAAAAAAAATGTTTATTGGTTTCTACTAGGAAAAGAAATTTTGGGTTTGGTTTTGAGGTAAATCCGGTCAAGGTCAAGATCAAGAACGTACCGTTACGAAATTGCTTTAAAGAATGGAGCAAGTGCGACTCGCAAGATAAACCAATGCAAACTATTCCGCAATAAATCTCGACTCAGGCCAAGACTACCTAATATTTGCACGACCGCGAATAGAGCATGCAGAGTGCGTCCATACGTAACGAAGCCCAGGCAAGACCGCACCATACGTCTAGTTTACCTACGGAATCATTTCCAAATTGCCATTGAGACGGCCTCTAAACACATCAGATACACACAATATATAATAATTACATATTTATCACTGCAAGCATCAGGGCGTTATCAATTCTAATTCGAAGTTTTCTTAATTAATAATAGCATATAACAATAGGTATAAAATACTAGAAAAAATAGACAATATTAATTTCGATACTGTCTGTTTTTCTCGTTTTGAGGTGGATGTGTCCTGAACTGCCATTCGAACCACCTCGCCGATTATACTAATACCGAAGGATGACGGAATTGGCCAATTTATCTACGATTGATGAGCTGCATCATAGCGGGTTTATATTTTTCACTTAATCGTTTTTTTATAAGATCAGTAAAAGACGCAGTTTTATCTTTGTTTTCTATATCGTTCTACTGTAATCCTCTTTCTACTTGCAAATATGACAGCAATTAAGGATAAACACGTTTGCGGCATGGTTTATCTATACCTGGTTATATGGTTATGTGATTGTCACGTTTTGTTCGATCCCGAGGCATTGTCAATGTTAACCTGTCTTTGTTTAACATATCAAAAGAGATAGTATGTACACCATGTGTGGGTTAAGTTTGGACGTGTGTACTATTAAATTGGTGTCGTTGTATAAATACAAACTTCAAGACAAAATAGAAATATGTGTTCATGGTCAAATTCAAAAAGTAATAATAGTTGTAAGAACTGGAATTTTCAAATATTAGAAATGTTAAAAAATACAACGTAGAAAGAAATGATAATGTTAATTTAAATGTAAACAAGCTCGTACTTGCAAACGAAATAATACCACTGTTTGTTAATGACGTTGTCTTAAAGTAGCATGAACATGTAAATAGAGACGTTTCACAAAGAGGCAATGGTGGAAATAAACTTTATAGACAGTTCATGAATATATTGTGAAGTTATACTATAAATTAGTATACATTAGACGCCATCAGGGTGCATTAGAAATAATTAGAAATGGCATAGGTCCAATAGCCATAGAAACCCAAAGATATATATAGCTAAGTTTAAATGATTGAATGTGCTTTCAATGTAAAGATAATGAATTCCTATCATTTTATTACAAAAAACAACACGTTAGTATTAAAGGACAGCCGAAGTAACAACGATATTATGCGACAATGATAGAGAGTACCTTCTTAAGTGTTAGATGGTCCCTTTAATGTCTTGTTACTCTGGCGCCTTTAAATGATTACAGCATAATACCTAGTAATTCTACACTCATATATTATACACATCGTAGTTTCGACTTTTCACCATCGTTGTTTCGTTTTTTCCTACTGTTCACCATCGTAGTTTCGTTGTTTCACCTTTACTTGATTATATAAAAATGCCGCGATGACCCTAATGAGATACCGTACATATCCTATGTGGAGCAATACATTCTGTTATTGTTGGTTGTTTTTTTATTCTAAATTTTAAGCAAGAGTATTCCAACACATGTAGTATAATATCACTGTAACTTTCAATTTGATAACTCCACGTTGACGAAGATTCATCACTTTAAATGTTTCACAGTGGTATAAAAAACTTACATATCAAGTTCGGTCGCAATTGGATCAGGGTTTTCAGAAAAAAATAACACGTGTCGCATTTAATTATTTGCATTGTACACTTTAATCTAAATTAGTAGGTAACACTACAAATGCATTCCCAAAACGAGTTTAGTTGACCTCGGGCCCGTATAATCTACAAAGATGATTAATCCGTGTGTTTGTAAGGACCATGTCTTAAGATTACAAAACTGTTTGAACAGAGCACATATTGTACAGATAACTCATACGAGGTTTGCGGTTTATCCAACACATATTTCGTCCATTTAGCATATATTGCGGGTATCTAACGGTTGATGTTTTAATTTTAAACAAAGAACGTGTGTAAAGCTACAAGAACGGAGAAATGGTTATAACATTGTAACATATATTGATCAAGTTCAAGGTTGGATATTTTACACCAAATCAGGATAACGTGAATTGTCAAGTACGTGTGTTGATAGGTTTGTTCTTTTATATTCAAGATAGACCTGTTTTAAAATATGACAAAGGTCACATGAAGCTCACGTGATAGTAATGTACTTTTAGGCTCACTATGAAAATGAAATGCATGGCCAGCAGAAGACGACTTACATGTTAGCCACAAGAAGTTGTTTTTTTTTAAGAAAAACAGTATTTGTAAAATTTAGCTATCACAATAATTATAATAATTTACTTAATAATCAGAAATCTGACTGCATATACATAATAATTGCATTTATAATGCATACTTAATACTCATATATTTTACTCTATGTGTTATGTGTTATGAAAATACTGATAAACAAATGCATATATTGGGCTATTAATGCATCCTTGTTGAACTAATACTCATATATTTAACTGTATACACATATGCGTAATGAAAACACTGATAAACATAAGCATATTATTGGCTGTTTATGCATCCTTAATGAACTAATACTCATATATTTGACTCTATTACATACGCGTAATGAAAACACTGGTAAACATAGGCATATTTTGGGCTATTAATGCATCCTTGTTGAACTAATACTCATATATTTAACTGTATATATATATGCGTAATGAAAAACTGATAAACATAAACATATATTAGGCTATTAATGCATCCTTATTGAACTAATACTCATATATTTGAATGTATATACATTTTCGTAATTATGGAAACACTAATAAACATAGGCATATATTGGGCTATTTATACATCCTTAAAAATGAATCAATGAATAGGGTTTTACGGCGTACCAACACATGATAGGTTATTCGACGCCAACAGGAAGGAAGATTCCAGGTTCATTTTACTAGTACAAAAACAATAAGTTAACATACAGATTAAAAAAAATACATCAAAAATGAATATGCAGAATGAACCTAGAACCTTGATACCTGCAGAACTGCAGAGTTTCAGCAAATTATATCGTATTACTCAATTTGTCGCCTCCTACGACATGCATAAGCCACAGTGATCCTATTCTTGCCATCACCCATGGCTCCCTCGAACCACACAGGGGTTGATAATTTAACAACAATAGTGAACATGACAAAAAATGATAAAATGAACATGACACCCATTCGGAGGAGTCCTACCCCTCTGCAGAGATCGACAGTGATTCTATTCTTAGCCGGAATCACACGGGCTGCATCCTTAATAAACTGATACTCATATTTTTTACTATATACACATATGCGTGGTGAAAACACTGATAATATCAACATATATTGGGATATTAATGCTTCCTAATGAACTAATACTCATATATTTGACTGTATATACATTTGCGTAATGAAAACAATGATAAACATAGGTATATATTCAGCTATTAATGCATCCTTAAAGATTAATACTCATATATACATATATATATATATATATATATATATATATATGCATTATAAAAACACTGATAAACATAGTCATTTATTGGGATATGAATGCATCCGTAATGAACTAATATTCATATATTTGACGGCATTTACATATGCGTAATGAAAACAATGATAAACATAGGCATATATTCGGCTATTAATGCACCCTTTAAGACTAATACTCATATATTTCACTATATATACATATGCGTAATGAAAACACTGATAAACATACCATATATTGGGCTATTATTGCACCCTTAATGAACAAATACTTATATATTTGACTGTATATACATATGCGTAATGAAAATACTGAAATCCATCAACATATATTTGGCTATTAATGCATCCTTTATGAATTATTACTCATATATTTGACTGTATATACATATGCGTAGTGAAAATACTGATAAACATGAGCATCTATTGGGCTATTAATGCATCCTAATGAACTAATACTCATATATTTGTCTGTATATACATATGCGTAACTAAAACACTGATAAACATAAGCACATATTGGGTTATTAATGCATCCTTAATGAATTAATACTTATATATTTTACTGTATTATATATGCGTAATGAAAACACTGATAATCTTACGCATTTATTGGGATATTTATGCATCCTTAAAGAACAAATATTCATATATTTCACTGTATATACATATATGTAACGAAAACACTGATAAACATAACCACATTTTTGGATATTATTGCATCCTTAAAGAACTAATACTCATATATTTGACTGTATATACATATACGTAATGAATCACTGATAAAAATAAGCTTATATTGGGCTATTCATACATCTTTAAAGAACTTATACTCAAATATTTGACTGTATTACATATGCGTAATGAAAACACTGATGAACATAAGCATATATTTGGCTATTAATGCATCCTAATGAACTTATACTCATGTATTTGTCTGTATATACATATGCGTAATGGAAACACTGATAAACATAAACATATATTGGGCTATTAATGCATACTTATTGAACGAATACTCATATGATTGACTGTATATACATGCGCGTAATAAAAACACTGATGAACATAAGCATATATTGGGCTATTAATGCATCCTTCATGAACTAATACTCATATAGTTGACTGTATATACATATACGTAATGAATACACTGATAGACATAAGCATATATTGGGCTTTTAATGCATCCTGAATGAGTTAATACTCATATATATATTACTGTATTATATATGCGTAATGAAAACACTTATTAACTTAAGCATATATTGGGCTTTTAATGCATCCTTAATAAATTAATACTCATATATTTGACTGTATTACATATGTGTAATGAAAACACTGATAAACATCAGCTTATATTTGGCTATTAATGCATCCTTAATGAATTAATACTCATATATTTTACAGTATTATATATGCGTAATGAAAACACTGATTAACTTAAGCATATACTGTGCTATCAATGCATCCTTAAAGTACTAATACTCATATATTTAACTGTATATACATATGCGTAATGAACCACGGATAAACATAAGCATATGTCGGGCTAGTAATGCATGCTTATTGAACTAATACTCATATATTTGACTGTATATACATATGCGTAACGAAAACACTGATAAACATAAGCATATATTTGGATATCATTGCATCCTTCAAGAACTAATACTCATATATTTCACTGTATAATTATATATATATGCGTTATGAACACACGTATAAACATAAGCATATATTGAGCTTGTCAGGCATCCTTGATGAAATAATACTCATATATTTGACTGTATATACATATGCGTAATAAAACACTGATAAACATAAGCATATTTTGAGCTTTTCATGCATCCTTAATGAACTTATACTTATATATTTGACTGTATATACATATGCGTAATGAAAACACTGAGAAACATAAGCATATATTGGGCTATTTATGCATCCTTATTGAACTAATACTCATATATTTGACTGTATATACATATGCCTAAAGAAAACACCGATAAACCTTATCATATGTTGGGCTATTAATATATCCTTATAGAACTAATACTCATATATATGACTTATATACATATTCGTAATGAAAACACCAATAAATATAATCATATATTGGACTATTAATGCATCCTTCATGAACCAATACTCATTAAACCAGGTTTAAGTTCCCATGTCCTACTTGAGACATTGATTTCTGTTATCGTTTGCTGTATGTTTGTATTGTATTTTAAGTCTGGAAAGGATTAGTTAATGCATCTATTTTGCTGTTTCTGGTGTCTCGACGTAATTATAGGAGAGATTTATTTAAATATGGAAATTTTAAATCTAAGCTTAATACGAAATCGCTTTATTATAAATACGAGTCACTTTATGCAATATATGACATAAATTAAAGTAACCCATGTTTCAACTTGGAAAAGATGCAATGCCTATTTTAAACACAAAATGGATTTTTTTATGGAATGCAAATGACTTATCGCTGAAGTGTGTGATTTTCCACGCATTCATATTTTCTGTTACTGAATACTTTATTTTCAGAATTGTTATATTCAAAATGGCATAACCAAGAACGAAAGATGTTTTTTTATATATAATGAAATAGATTTGTTCATGAATAAGAAACATTTTCGTAAATTTTCATTATCTTTAAAACAGCCGATGCCTCTGTTACACTTTGTTACAACCAATCTTATGTTTTTTAAATATATGTTTACTGATCAGTAATTCTAATATGCAAATTTGCTGCTTTACTGGCGGAAATTATCGTAAAATGTCCGATTCAATCGATATATTGGCCAATTCCGTCATCCTTTTTATTAAATTAAAGGGGTTGAAATTATAACGTTACTTAAACATGGGTGCTTTTTTTATAACAAAAGCATCATGATTACACAACTAACTTCCATTGCATATAGTTGCGTCAAAACACGGTTTACCGCGTGTATATATACGGTTAATCAACACACAGTTTACCACGTGTATGTATACGGTTAATCAACACACAGTTTACCACGTGTATATATACGGTTAATCAACACACAGTTTACCACGTGTATGTATACGATTAATCAACACACAGTTTACCACGTGTATGTATACGGTTAATCAACACACAGGTTACCACGTGTATATATACGGTTAATCATCAACACACAGTCTACCACTTGTATATATACGGTTAATCATCAACACACAGTTTACCACGTGTATATATACGGTTAATTAACAAACAGTTTACTACGTGTATATATACCGTTAATCAACACACAGTTTACTTCGTGTATATATATACGGTAAATCAACAAACAGTTTACCACGTGTATATATACGGTTAATCATCAACAAACAGTTTACCACGTGTAAATAAACGGTTAATCAACACACAATTTACTACGTGTATATTTACGATTAATCAACACACACTTTACTACGTGTATATATACGGTTAATGAACACACAGTTTACTACGTGTATATATACGGTTAATCATCAACACACAGTTTACCACGTGTATATATACGGTTAATCATCAACACACAGTTTACCACGTATATATATATATACGGTTAATCATAAACACACAGTTTACTACGTGTATTTATACCGTTAATCAACACACAGTTTACTACGTGTATATATGGTTAATCAACACACAGTTTACCACGTAAATATATACGGTTAATCCACACACAGTATAGCACATATATATATGGTTAATTAACACACAGTTAACCACATGTATATATACGGTTAATCATCAACACACAGTTTACCACGTGTATATATACGGTTAATCAACACACAGTTTACCACGTGTATATATACGGTTAATCAACACACAGTTTACCACGTGTATATATACGGTTAATTAACACACAGTTTATTTCGTGTATATATACGATTAATCAACACACAGTTTACTACACAGTTTACTACGAGTATATATACGGTAAATCAACACACAGTTTACTGTATATAAACGGTTAATCAACACAGTATACTACGTGTATATATATACCGTTAATCAACACACATTTTACTACGTGTATATATACGGTTAATCAACTCACAGTTTACTACGTGTATATATATACGGTTAATCAACACACAGTTTACCACGTGTGTATATATATATACGGTTAATCAACACACAGTTTACCATGTGTATGTATACGGTTAATCAACACACAGTTTACTACGTGTATATATATACGGTTAATCAACACACAGTTTACTTCGTGTATATATACGGTTAATCAACACACAGTTTACTACGTGTAAATATACGTTAAATCAACACACAGTTTACCACGTGTATGTATACGGTTAATCAACACACAGTTTACCACGTGTATATATATATATATATATACGGTTAATCAACACACAGTTTACCACGTGTATATATACGGTTAATCAACACACAGTTTACCACGTGTATATATATACGGTTAATCAACACACAGTTTACCACGTGTTTATATACGGTTAATCAACACACAGTTTACCATGTGTATGTATACGGTTATTCAACACACAGTTTACTACGTGTATATATATATATATATATGGTTAATCAACACACAGTTTACCACGTGTATATATACGGTAATTCAACACACAGTTTACTACGTGTAAATATACGGTTAATCAACACACAGTTTACTACGTGTATATATATATACGGTTAATCAACACACAGTTTACCACGTGTATGTATACGGTTAATCAACACACAGTGTACCACGTGTATATATACGGTTAATCAACACACAGTTTACCATGTGTATGTGTATGTATACAGGTGAAGATAACGTATTGTACCATATCGATATTTGTGTCTGCCTTGTCAATTATTTGTTGACTTCTCTCCAGTGATTATAAAGTAAGTACGTTTGTGTGTATGTTTTCTCACAGTATTATACTAATATGGGCATATTTCCACCATTGGAAACAGTAAATACTTCTGCGGGGTAGACGTATAATGGCGGTTATGAATAACCCTTGTTTCCTTATTTTAATGCACATTTATTATATTTGAATGGCATTATTGATGTATTATGAACATTTTGAAAGCATTGTCATGTTTGAATTGTTAAGTAAGATAAAATAAAGATGCTTGGAAATAGAGTTATAAATACATGATTTCGGAAGTCTCCTTTCACTTTGTCAATAGTGTACACAATGAAGAGAAAACAATTTCTTATATGACGCATGATCCCTACTTTTCTCATTATGTTTTGGTAGTGCAGAGGTTGATAAACAGTAAACTGTAAGTTTCACATCTTTCATTGGGCCTGTCTATGAATGACAAGCATGCAAACTGTTTTTATTTACTATAGAATAAAGAATACAAATCAATGGTGGGCTTACTTTTTCTCTAGTGTGTGTTGATATAACATCAAACTACAATTATACTAAGGTAGTTTGCTTTATCGCAAACCGCTTATATGTCGTATGTTTTATTAGACGTTTTAAAAGTTTGTTTTCTGTTTAGTGTGTACATTGTAGACAAGGTGAAAGTAGACTTCTCTAATTTCTTGATACAGTCAACATGTTATTTATAAATAAGCAAACCTTTCTGAGAATACTTGGTATACACACCAAGTTGTCTACATACTAAGATATGAAAGTGTGGCAAATACTGATCACTCTTTTTGATGACGCCATGTCCAAAATAATGAAATTGTCTCTGCTGATTATATTTGATGAGTTTTTTTCTCTTTGCAGATGCTACAGTGCGAAGAAAATAATGACCGTTAAAGAGGAAATAACTGGTAAGAAAACGCAGACAGGAGAGGGCATGGCGGACGCGGACAACAAAACACGTACAGCAGACGATCTGACAGACACGACTAATGAGCCTGAAACAGACGACAATATGTCCGGCCTTCCGGTGGACAGAGGATGGGCCTGGGTGATACTAGCTGGTAATAAAAACAATTAAACATATACTGAACGGAACAGCTAACCTGCCATCTAATATTTTATGTATCTGACATTTAATGTAATTTCTAAAATAGGTGTCAAAGCAATTTCATTGACATTTGGAAAAAGAAAATACATTAAAACTATGTCAAAATCAAAACACATAGTCTGTTAACACTTTACTTCATATAGACGCCTTTGGACACCTCTAATGTAGACGCCTTTGGACACCTCTAATAAAGATGCCTTTGGACGTCTTTAATATAGACGCCTTTGGACAACTCTAATATAGACGCTTTTGGTCACCTCTAATATAGAAGGCTAAATTATTGGGTGAATTATGTTTATATTAACTGACAGAGTGGAAAACAGTGCAGGAAGTGTTCAGATTGCTCGTAACGAGCAATCTGAACTCTTCCTGCACTGTTTTCAATGGCCTTCTATGATTGGTGCGGGAAAACGCGTATCTATGGAGTAAAGGGTAACGCTATTCAATAGTTTGACGAAGATATTGGAATACAATAGCGACGTGTTTGCTGTTCCGTCCAGTATATGTCTTGTTATAACAGTGTCGCTTCAAGGGTTTCGTTTTGACAAAGAAAAGATTCTATTGAAGTAAATTATAAAATACGATAAGGTTAGTTTACAGTGTTTTGTACAATATGGGAATAAATTGTACGAGTATGTATTGTGGTGAAAACCATATTGGCCGAGACGCTAGGCACCGAACCCAATATGATTTTCCCAATGATACTTACAATGCACACGGGTCTTTTTATTCTATATCCCAATCTAAAAGAATTTATCAAGAGAGTGATAAAATCAAGATTCTTTTAAATAAATAAACCGTGAGTTCAGGGCCATAAGAGCGGCAGACGAAGACAGTTGCAGATATTCGGATTTTCTCAACGTCTCGATCGTCATACGGAACATTTTGTCGAATGTTTGTTTTTATTGTCGAAATTTCTACTAAATTTGTTTCCTTTTTATTTAAATCGCCAACTTGAACTTTGGACTGTACAATATAAACGTTATTAAATTTTGATCTCTCTCTCTCTCTCTCTCTCTCTCTTGAATGTAATACAATATAGATCAGTAACACTTTCACAGTAGAAGAAATAAAACGTATTCTGATGACCAACCGATGACACGTATGTCTCTATTGAATGATAAAATCACGAGAAATTGTGAAGTCTAAATAAACTAATCTCATTGATGTTGCAAGTTCTGTGCAGTTAACAATGCGATCTGTATGAAAGTCTTTATCAACAACAACCTCGTCCCTAACAACACCAGCAACAGCAACACGTCTTATAGAGACCGTTAAAAACGCGTGTTTAAACAGTTTAAGGTTCTCCAAGCAGACGGTTTCGCCATACTCGTGTTCCGCTTGTAACTGGATGTTTGCCTGTTATAGTTGCTGCAGCAGGAAACTCTCTGGACAATTATTGGCCCGGTGTTTCTCCAAAATCACGTTTAAACACAGAAACATGGTGTTGAGAATGTCGTAAATAACGTCGTCCTACAAAATTAAACAATCACAAATGTTAAACATTGGTCGCGAATGTGACCGGTATCCACAAACAATCTTAGAATTATTGAATCGAGTTGAAATTTCTTTTCTAAACAATCTTTAAAATGTCACAGCATGGGAAAAAAATGAATGTAGTGACGTAAACTGACTTTCTTACTTAAATGCATCATGTAATTTAAATATTATGAAAACTCAAAATACAGCTCGGGAAATAATTGTTCAACAATTTTGATAAAATACTTAAAATGAATACCGGTGCATCATTAACATTGATAGAACAAGTATAAAGACATGTAATCATTTATGTCGTGTTATATAAAAGCAAGTTACTTTACACTGTTAATTTTAATTTTATACAACGGTCATTGAAAGATAATAAACACGGGTGAATAAATAAAGTGCATCTCTGTTATTGGATTACAAAGCCATCTGTAAAACCTGAAGGGACCACAGGCAGTGGCGTAGCTGCCTTTACGCCAAAACGCCCGGGCTTGCACATATTTTTGAGAATGAATCATTATTTCTCTTGGAAATGCCATCAGAAGGCAGGAAATGCATCCTGAAAGTTTTTTTTTCTGATGGGGGAGAGGACATATCCCCAAACCCCTCCCCAACCCCACTAGAACCCGGTGGGCTTGCACATCATTTTAGGGCTAGCTATGCCACTGACAGGGACAATACAAAAAGTAAACAAAAGCCCCAGGAACTGTGTCCGTGGATTTTAACAAAGATTGCCAAACTGACAAACAGCACAATGACGTGGGGGAGACTTGAACCTGCGACATAACGATATCGAACGCAACAAGCTTACAACGACATCATTATGGCACACGGATTAATATAATTATGTTACTTACCCCGGAGTTGTCAAACGGAAGCTCCATGGGGACGTCGGTGATTAAATTGTACAGGAAATCGAGTTCCAGTCCTAGTGTGTTATGTATTAGGTCAATCTCTAGAAACACGCTGTCGGGGCTCAAATTCGCCAGGACTTGCATGACCAGATATATTGTGGTCGCCAGTAGACGCTCCATTACAGCAGTCTGACCTCTGATGGCAAGGTCATTTAAATGTCCGATCAATTGGTAAGTGGAATCTTTAACCTGGTATAAATTAAAAGTAATACTTTTTGACATGTGCTCGGTATATCAACAATATATACACATGGGATTCAAATGACCACCTTGCATGACAGATTTCTAGGAATATTAGCGGCTTCACCTCTCTAAAGTTGGCACTTATAATGACATCGAGTGAAACCTGGCCGAAAATCTACACGTTCTTCATGTATTGATTTAAGTTTTCAAACTTATCAATTCAAGACAATGAAAGTCCAAAACAACTTCTAATCTGTTTATATTAACAACACTGGTACGTGTGTCGGAGCAGTGCACGGTGGTGGGCACTTGACCTGAAAATGGGTTTATATGTGCCCTATAAACTTCGAAACATAGGCACAAACTCTACATTGGAGCTTAAAATTTTGGGGTCAAAACTCTACATTCAAACCAATTATGGGTGTCGAAACTCAACAATCAAACATATTAAAGAGGGGTCAAAATTCTACATCTAATCTAGATAAAATTAAGCTCTTGGATTTCATTTAGAATAAAATTCAAGAGGTTCCTAGCCTGGAGTTCATAGGCAAGAGGGGATAGAACAAGGGGTCAAAAGTCTACATTATGTGTCCAGAAAAGAGGATCAAAGCTCTACCTCGCATTATGCAAAATAAATAGGGGTCAAAACTGTTTGTCATATGTCCAAAAAGAGGTGTCAAAACGGCGGCACATATGTACTAACCAAGATATAAGGAGTGCACGAGGGGATAGAACATGGGGTCAAAAGTCTACATTATGTGTCCAGAAGAGAGAATCAAAGCTCTACCTCGCATTATACAATAGAAATGGGGGTCAAAACTGTACGTCATATGCCCAAAAAAGAGGGCATATGTACTTACCAAGATATAGGGAGTGCAAGAGGGGATAGAACAAGGGGTCAAAAGCCTACATTATGTTGGTAACGAATGAGTGATATCACTTATTCGAATGAGTGATATTACCTATTCGAATGAGTGAAATCACCGATTCGAATGAGTGATATCACTTATTGAGGTTTAATAATAAAACGGCACCCCATATTACTAACGATACATAAAAGTAATGTTAAGCGTTTTTTTCTTGTCGTTACTGATATCAACATTGTTTATATGTGCAGGGCCATAGCAACAATGAGGCAAACGGAAGCACTGGCTCCTGTAGAATTTGAAGATTTTCCAATTTTAATAAGTTTTATAAGAATTGCAACAAAATGTCATATCCATCACAATTCATATTTTCAGTCCCAAAAATTCATGATAAAAAAGCAACAGATCCAGCTAGGATTTAGAGCTATTATATTTCCTTGATCTACGGACCTATCTACATGTTATTAAGTCACTGTTAAATCTACTAAAAGTTAAAATAATTGAATATTAAGCGTCATTTTTGTCATCAAGGGCTGTCAGACGATCACTTAACATAACCAATCTTTCCTAGGATCCTGGAAGGTTAAACACTAGTAGAGCACAATCCATCTCCAGAAGTTACTGATAACTTACCCACTTGAATCAGCGGTGAGAGATGAATGGTTATGAGACGCAATGTCGTATATCAACCATCACGGAGACTGGCCGGGCGGGGATTCGAACTCATGACACCTGGATTGATAGTCAGGCGTGCTAACGACTGAGTTGATCGGGCCCGGCTAGAGTTAATATAATGTACAATTATGTCAGGCCTAAAAGGCTACCAATGTGTGTTCAAGATAAATCATGGGCAACTGTATAAAATGCAGATGATTTTATCGATTTGAAAGGTTTAACAGAGAGACACGACCTAAGAAGTAAAGGATGATCGATTGATTGATTGATTGAATATTTAGCGTCCTTTTTTGCCATCGATGACTAACAGACGATCAGTTAACCTAACCAGCACTGATTTCTGGGATCCTGAAAGGTTAACCAGTACTCAAGCACACCCCATCTCCGCAAGTAACTGATAACCTTCCAACTTGAATCAGCGGTGAGAGACGAATGATAATGAGACACAATGTCGTATATGAATCATCACTTAACAGTCGGGCGGAGATTCGAACTCACGACCTCTGAATTGATAGTCAGACGCGTAACTGACTGAGCTTATCGGACCTGGCGGTACTTATTACTTCAACTTGATACATAAATAAGTACATTGGAACTTCGTTGGCTCGAACACGGATGTCTGGAACATCACGTTTATCTCGAACTATATATACTTATCTGGTCCCGGCTGAAGTCCTATTTCAATGTATACACATGCACATGTATGGTATGATGAATAATACTTGGCTCGAACAACCGTTAACTCGAACTTTTTTGTCAAGTCCCGTTCTACTGTACATTACTATTTCTGACGCGTGCTCGGTATATTAACAAGATACAACTCGGATTTAATCGATCCCATTACACAATTGCCATATACAATACTAAGAATATTAGCTACATATATACCCAACACTCAAATTTTACAAGTAATGTAACATTGACTGAAGAACCGGAGTAAACCCCTCCACAAAACGTCGAATGTATACATGCATTCTCACTTGCGAACTAGACATTATTAAAAAAAAATATGTGTATATCCTAGTAGCAAAGCCCGGTCAGCAGAGCCTAAACACAATCAACCCTCGAAGGAACTTTGTATGCGATCGCAATTTCTAACCGACTGATTGTGTAATAAGCGGCCAACAGGATTTCTGAAAGATTTTTTTAAAGAAATGTTAAAAATAATTTTGATAAGAAGTTATATTCGCTAGAATATTTAAAACAAATATTAAACATTCAACAACAAACTCATATTTCCAAACAATTATAAACATATTTCTAATTAATCTTTAATAACTCCATGGTAAGCTGGAAACAATATTAAATAAACGATTATAATTAAATAAATAAATAAAATTACTTCTTTACCATCTCCCATCATGTATACTATTGACTAGAAAGTAATGTCATCTAGTAATGTATCCTTTGCATAGCATATTGCGTTCTGTTCCAATCCGTGTGTCCAATCACGGTATTGTATCAATTTTAAATAAAACCTACACTCAATTATAAATTTTAAATAGATCCAAGTAATATCCATTTATGTATACTTAGAAACCTGGATATTCTCTATAAATTCAATAGAAGTTACTGAAGAAACGTACATTTTTAATATAGGAAAATATCATTTCCCCTAAACTTATTAAGATCCCATGTTTAAACACTTATCCAAGTATGGTATACTGAATATTAGTGAGAATGAGTGAAAGAGAAATTAGAAAAGCTTAAACATATAAGAAAATAAAGAAAGAAAAAAAGTATATATGGGAAGTATGTCCTATTGGGCGAGCTTGACGGCCCTTTCACTCGAGGCTACCCTCCTGGTCCCACATACAGGACCATTATGTTATCATGAAAAGTGATATTGGGGATGTAGCTTGTAGTATAAGTTACATTGACGGTTGGGGGAGATTGCTACCCTTCCGTTCCCACACACAGGGATCATTATGTTATAATAGAGATATTGGGGGTATATAGGAAAATATAAAGTACATTGAGTGGGGGGAGGGGGGAGTCGGCTGGAGGGTACTACCCTTCTGTTTCCACACACAGAAACCATAATGTTATAATAATGACATTGGGGATGCAGGTGGAAGTATAAGTTACATTGAGGGTTTGGGGAGATTGCTACCCTTCTGTTCCAACATACAGGGACCATTACGTTATAATAGTGATAATGGGGATGTAAGTGGAAGTATAAGTTACATTGAGGGTGGGGGAATGGTACTACCCTTTTATCACCCCACACAAGGACCACTATGTTATAATAGTGGTTTTAGGGATGTAGGTGGAAGTATAAGTTACATTGAGGATGGGAAAGGGTGCTACCCTTCTGTTTCCACACACAAGGACCATTTTGTTATAATAGTGATATTGGGGATGTAGGTGGAAGTATAAGTTACATTGAGTGTGGGAGGGAAGGGGGGGGGGGTGGTTGCTACCCTTCCGTTTCCACACACAAGGATCATTATGTTATAATAGTGACATTGGGGATGTAAGTTGAAGTATAATTTACACCGAGGGTGGGGGCGAAGGGTGCTACCCTTCTGTTCCAACACACAGGAACCAGTATGTTATAACAGTGACATAGGGGATGAAGGTGGAAGTATAAGTTACATTCAGGGTGGGGGAGGGTGCTACCCTTCTGTTTCAACACACAGGACCATTATGTTATAATAATGACATTGGGGATGTTGTTGAAGTATAAGTTACACTGAGGGTGTGGGGGGATGCTACCCTTTAGTTCCCATATACAGGGATCATTATGTTATAATAGTGACATTGGGGATGTAGTTGGAAGTATAAGTTACAATTGGTTGTGGAGAGAGGGTGCTACCCTTCTGTTCCCACACATAGGAACCATAATGTTATAATAGTAATATTGGGGATGTTGGGGAAAGTATAAGTTACATTGTTGTGTGTGTATGGGTGGGATGGGGTTTGATATAGGGGATATAGGGGGGAGTATATGTTACATTGGGATGTGTATTGGGTAGGGTGGGGTGTGATATTGGGGACATAGGGGTAATTATAAGTTATATTTGGGTGTGTGTGTGTATGGGGTGGGGTAGGTTGTGATAGTGGGAATATAGGGGGAATATTAGTTACATTGGGGGGGGGGGGGAGTGTATTGGGTGGGGTGGGGTGTGATATTAGGGATATGGGGGGAGTGTAAGTTACGTTGGGGTGTTTATGTTTGAGATGGGGTGGGGTGTGATATCGGGGATATAGGGGAGAGTATAAATTACATTGTGGTGGGGGAGGGTTGTACCCTCCTTTCCCCACACACAGGGGTCATTTTGTTGTAAAATTGGTTTTCCTGTTCCCAACACAGGTACCATTATTGTTGTGGTTTATTGTAGTATTTATGTTATAATATTGATATAGGGGATATAGGTAGTAGTATAAGTAACATTGTTGAGGTGGGGTAGGAGCTATTCTCCTGTTCCCACACACACACAAATAGTTTATGTATGGGAAATCAATGTGTTTCGGTAACGAGTTGCATTGTACACAGTTCTCCGCAGTAAAGTGGAATGTCTGGTCATTTGTGTATACATCTGAAATGGATAATAATAAATATAATTTTGAAAAAAGCAATCTCTCATGATTCTTCCAACATATTTATAAAGTACAATATCATTATGATAGCTAGGCAACTGCAGTAAATCCGTAGATACTGATGAGAACTAGACGACCTTATAAAAAAGCGCAAATATATTTTTACTCCACTGTAAATATAAAGCTTTAAACTGATTAATAGAATTATTCATATATATTATGGGTCAGGGTTCCATGAACAAGAGCACGAATAAGCGAATGAATGGCAAAACATTTAAGTCTTTGGCCAGGGAATGTACAACTGTTGATTAGTGGATGACCTTTTACATAATTGTCTTACGGGTGCAATTAAGATAATGATGACTAATTGAGTATATTAGGATATTAATATTAGCCTTATTTTGGGACATATTTGAAAACGCTTCGTCTATCACTGCCTATCACCATCACTGTAGTAGATTTACTTGTTACTCAGAGATAATCGATTCGAGGAAATACTTATATGCGGAAGTAATTGTGTCCCTTGAAATAATAAATGCTTACAAAACTATACTCACTGATGGAGAGATGATTGAAAAATATGACTCTTAAGAGATAACTGATATGAGGATAATGTCATATGAGGACGTTCTCATTTGTCATGGGATAAAATCATTTGAAAGATTTAGACCACAATGAGATGAAATCACTGTGGGGACGTCCTCATAACCGATAACTTGACGTTGTCCCCATTGCATGAAAAGTGTACTGTAATGTTTCATCTACAAAGGAGTCTTTTTAGACGACCGTTGAAGTGAGGACTATGGATTGTCCTCATAACGCATGTCCTGTCCTCACAATGTGGGTTTGTCATCTCTCTCCCTCCCTTTCTCTCTTTCTCTCTTTCTCTCTCTCTCTCTCTCTCTCTCTGATCGTTGGATGTAAAATAATCAAACAATTAATTAAATTATTATTATTTCATAGGTGCCATATTTGAGATGTTCATCTACGGCGGACTGTTAAAATCGTATGGAATATTTTTCGTGGAATATCAGAAGCATTTCAGGTCAAGTGCCTCGGAAACGGCCGTCATGATGACAATACAAAACATAGTAATCAGCATCTCGGGTGAGTAGATTGTCTTTGATATGCTGAGTACAACGTGCATCAGCATTAGTACGAGCTAAGCTGGTTTGATAAAGCATATACGAGGGGCATTCAATATATTCTGTGGATATTTAAGATTTGCATAGGCCAACCCTTCAAAGTATTCCCTCCGCACAGATACACACTTTTGATGTATTGCTGCCCACGACCTAAATGCCGCAAAGTAGTCTCCCCTTGGTATACTGTTCAGACTCTGGTATTTTAGCATGGGCAATAGGAAAATGTCTCAGTAGCATAAGTCTGGGGAATTAGGGGGTGTTCAACCTGAATCACATGTTCGTAGTCAGAATTTGATGTACGGTGACTTCTAAAATGCCTACACTATAAGCTATCTGGGAAAAAGTATACCGTCCATCTTCTTTAACCATAGCTCTAACATCAGCAATGTTTTCCTTTGATGCTGCAACAACAGACCTTCCTGGGCGGTCATCTTATTGCAGGCTATGTTGACCCTCCTTAAATTTCTTAATCCAACGAAAAACTGTTCTTAATGTTACGGTAGACTATTATGTATACGACACAATTTAGAATAAACCTCTTTTGGCGATAATTTTAAAGAAATTCTGGCTTTAATGTAAGCCATTATTTCTTATTTTACTTCAGGTTTCATTATGACATTGAAATTTACCCACTGTACATGAGTGTGTATAACTCACCAATGAATATTTTGGTCAATTATAATCGGATAAAATTGAGAATTCGCAGGTGTATTAAATAAATATCCCCAAACAATTACACGAGTTTTTCATGTTCTTGCGCAACATTGTTTTTGCGGAAGGTAATTAGTGACAGAATTTATTGAATGCCCATCGAACTGGTATATCAATTGTTAATATAAATTAATCGGTACCTACATTCAGTACATGGGTGTGTATAATTCAACAATGAATATCTTGGTCAATTATAATCGGATAAAATTGAGAATTCGCAGGTGTATTGAATAATCATCACCAAACAAATACGAGTTTTTCATGTTCTTACGCAACATTGTTTTTTGCGGAAGGCAATTAGTAACAGAATCTTTTGAATGCCCCTCAAATTGGTATATCAGTTGTTAATATAAACTAATCGGTACCTTCATTCGGAAGTGCCAAGTAATATATACACCGGGACAAAAAGGTAAGTATTCCCCTGGAAATTTGACAAGGAATGACAACACAAGTGCTGTCATGAGATGACCAACAAATTAAGCTAAAAAACATAATTTGATGTGTAGCGAGAACCCTTCAACAATCAAAACCCCCTGCACGGTTATCAGTGTAGTGTACCTTTCAATCAAAATATCATAGCACAATTTATGTTACTTAACCAAAAATATGCATGTTTTAAGCGTGGAGCTGCAGAGTTTTAAAATCATTTTCAAATGAATATGTTTTACTCAAAATGGCGGGTATTACCCTAACATGACATTCTGTGACGCAATCGTCAGTAATATGTATAGAGGCCGCATGCCCGGAGGACTGAGAGCTGTATAAAATAACTTCTCCTCATGCCACCAGTAAGACGTCGGATGCTGGCTTTGAGTAAATTTTGCTATTCTCGGTGCAAAAAGTTTACTAGTTCTTGCAGATAGGCAACACTGATGGGTCCAGCGTCTATATCTTGCTACCCAGTTTGCAATTGTGGCCGCGGTAAATTTAGGGAAAATTTACAGGGAGTGCTAAACATTTTTCCAGGTGTATATATCCCCTACCGGACCATCTGTTTTTGTCACTAACAATCCTCATTCCACTTTCTGCTCCCCACTCCTCTCCTCACCTCTTCCCCCAGCCCCCCAAATAGCTTTCTGGGTTTAATTTAAACGAGTCATCCGTATTACTGGCCTTTTTTAAATATCATATATGTTGCCATGGCAACCATTTTTTCAAGCCAAAAATTATATAATGCATAATCGCCTCCATGATTGCTCTCTACAAACCAAGTCTTGTTAAAAATTGCGTACGTAGTTTCTTTATTTGCACACGATCTACTCGTACATGTCTTATTTATAAAAGTAGTATCTGGTACTTTCCAATATCTCAAGTTTCCGGCATATTTTTCTGATTGTTTTACCTCTATTGCCCGCCGGTTACACCGAAAGAGGGGGAGAGGGGGCGCGGGGAAGTACATAATTTTTATACATGCATTTTAGAGTTAGTTAAATCACAAAGGCAAGCATTGTGTTTTGTCCTCGTGGAAATAGAAATTACAAAAGCAGACGAATTACCACGTCAACTGTATCAGAGGTGGTACGGTGCCTAGCAAACACCCCGCCCCTCCACCTACCCACAAAAAACAAAACCCCTCTCTTTTGGCCCATCAATTTAAGAATTATATGTAATGCACCCACCCCACTTTCCCACCAAAAAAAACAAAAAACAAAAAAAAAACAACAAAATTATATATGTGTATGTGGTGGCTCGTGTTTCCATGTGAACAAACGTTGACGTATAATGCATCATATTTGTATTTCAGGTATTTTCTCCATGAGTATTGGTATGAAGTATATGACAGCTCGAACCTCTATATGTATCGGTGGTATTATAACCTTCGTCACACATATTGCCAGTGCGTTTGCTGAAGATATCCGAGTTTTGAATTTCACGATCGGTGTAGTAGCTGGTAAGAAAAATCAGGGAAATCTCTATTGATTTTGCTTCTTAGTCTAATGATATTGTCTCTATATATAGAAGTTGATATCTACCGAATCTCTCAATAAAAAAGCATTGAATTTTATGCCAGTCCCACAATTCATATAGCCATAGAACGCTTACTAAACTATGATGTCATTCAAACTTTCCCTGAAGCAACTGACCAATCCACGTGTTCAAATATGCTGCTATTCAACAGATCCGATCGGGAAAACTTGGGCCGTTCTACAGATTATATTTAAAGGTGTGGCATTCATAGAAACACCCGAATCAAAGAAAGAAAACTTATATATTATCTTTTTAAATGTAGGAGTCATGTTTCATCTTTTTTTCTGTTCAGTGTGTACACTGTTGATAAAGTGAAAGTAAACTTCAGAAATAAGAGTAATTTTCTTAATTCACAATTCAAACATTACAATGGTTTCAAACCCGATATTGACCAATGAGTGACTTTATCGCGCGCACCGATTTAGTATTTGGTCAACGACATTAAAGAATTGTACGCTGCAGAGACAAAATACAATAGAAGTTATTGAACAGAATATCCATAATATATGGAATTTGATATAAATATGCAGTTTTTCTGCTAAAATCGAAATATATCGGCGATATAGGTAATGCCTCTTTAAATCAACTAGAAATACTAAACCGTGCAAACTCCTGGAGATTATAACCCCATTGCTAACCGTTATGGGGTAGGTGGGAGTTTGTGTGTGGGTGGGGATGTAATTGGCTTCAGTTATCTGTATAAAATAACAAATATTGAGTTATTAATTAATAATTTAATATTAATAAACAATAATAATTAGATTATTCGTAAATCATGTTGTTGTTTTTTACAGGTGCTTCTGCAACATTAATATTTTTGCCCATCTTAGCCACAATTGGCATCTACTTCAACAAGCGTCGCGGTCTTGCGAACAGCCTGACTACCAGCGGCGTGTCTCTCGGAGGGCTGGTTTTCGGTCCAATCTATACGACTTTGTTCGACAACTATGGGTATTGGGGAACCATGATCATAGCTTCAGCCATTTTGTTAAATATACTGGTGACTGGTATGCTAATGAGACCTCCTGAATTCTGGGCACGTAAGAATAAACATTCATCTGATACAAGTATCTCTTCTGGAACCCTGGGAAAACTTGACAATTCGTTAGAATTTAAAAACGGAAAATCTCACACCAATGAATCGTTACCTCGAAATAAATATGCAGACGACGCTGTGACAACAGACGATGTAGAAATAATTGACGAAAATAATGATGTCACTTTTGCTGAACAGAACACGTTATTACAAGTGTTTTCAAACTCCCCGCTTTCTCATGAAGAAAATGGAAAAGTAATTCCTCATTTGAAGCATTCGGCTCTAGTGCGGACTATTTCACACGACCCTATAATAAGCAAAGGAATCGAATCAACATCTCCGTTATTGCTACGAGCACGCGCGAACACAAGTTCACAAGCGCCAGCTGTGCGCAAGAGGACGCTGTCAGATGTGAATCATGAGAACGGTGTCACGGGGATCATCAATTCTATAAGTCGATCAAAGATTGCATTGTATGCTAATGCAGACGGAATACTTGGGTCAATGCCAAATATTTACCTAAAAGAAAAACATAATGAGCTTACCAAACCAGACGACATTGACAATTGTGAAGATAAAAACAATCAAGCTTCCAATATGAACTGTTGTGCAGTTTTAAAAATCAAAACATTAGATTTTCTAAGAACTGTATTCGATGTGAAACTATTAAAAAATCCTGTTTTCATTCACTTCATATGTTTGGCGTCCATGTGCATGCCGGGAAGTATGCTGACGAACGTTTTCATGATCCCCCTTGGTAAAGATTTAGGTATCACCAACCAGCAAGGCGGAATTATGTTGTCGATTGTCGGCTGCGTGGACCTTGTCAGCCGGATTTGTGTGGGCTTTATCGCTGACAAGAAGTGGTTAAAGCCGACAACGTTATTGGCGACGGCAGCGTTGATAATGGCGATTATGAACAACATAACTAGACTGCTCACTGGTTACTGGTCGCTATTAATCTTCGTTATTATTCAAGGTATATGTCGTAATACATTCTATCTTCTGTAAATATTGTATACATATAGTTACGTATATTTATAAGACTGAAATTTGCTTGAACAGAATTGTGTGGTTTAATACTTATACGATTTTTATTTGTTTATTATTATTATAATTATTATTATTTAGTATAAGTAGTAGCAGTAGCAGCAGGTATAATAGCATAGTTATAATTCTTATTAACATTTATTTTTAACATTATCGTTATTATTATCATATCATTATCAGTAGTAGTACTAGCAGTTTTTGTAGCAAAAGTAATGGTAGAAGTGGTAGTAATAATAATTATAATAGTGGTAGCAATAGTTATAGTATAAGTTATCAGTCTTTTTCGAAGTCTTCAGTGAAATGTACAATAGTTACATACCCTTTACACCCCTCAAGATCGACTAAAGAGGTTTTTGCTTTCAATGGTAATTTATGACCTCTTCAAAGGACCAGAAACAGTAACAAGTACAACACTGAGTCAAACTACAGGGTGACGTTTCATGTACACCGCCCGAAATTGAAATGCTAAAATCGAAATTATTTCTTCGAGTCAGACCCTGAATAAGAAATCTATTGCTATAATGTGTATAACTAGTTTATATAATCTCTTCCAGGCTCGTTGAGCGGTGTCTACAATGCCATTTACGCCGTCATCCTTGTTGACACTATCGGGATGGAGAAATTTAAAGCTTCACTTGGTTTTTCTTCCATGTGTCATGGGTGTGCCAACGGCATTTTCTTTCAACTAACAGGTATATTTGTCAATTATTATGTTTGAACCTTACTTGTTCACAATTATCATTATAATCATCTCTATCAACATTACCATCATCATCAGCGTCATCATCATCATTATCCATATCTCCGTTCTACGTCTCACATCATTAAATCATTTCCTATAAGACTCTATTGTAACATGTATGTCCAAAACGCAGTGAAAAAAATCAAAATCTGCAGCATGTGTCTTGACTCAAATTCTTTACTGGTTCAAGATCTGCAATTAAAAAAGCAATTTATTGACAGTAATTTTTTAAATTCTATTTTTTTGTGGAACCTATTAATTTCCAGAGTAAAACATAACTTTGTCAACAATTCGTCCACGATGCCATTCGACCAATCAATTAAAAATGACACTAGAATTAGTTAGACATCTGGTATTAGCATTAAATTTTCAGTGGTGATTTCTAAAATACTGGCTATTGAACACATGGTAGGAATAAATAAATCACTGCAATATAAAGCCCTGAAGAAAAAAAATGGACCAATAGTTTTACATATACCTCCTCAATCTGTGGGTCCAAAGTATTCAATAGCGATAACAGTTGCGTGAGTCCTTCAACTCCTGCGATCTCATCAGGTAGGTTCGATCTCCCGCCACGGCCATGTGTGGTGTTATGGAGCACTAAACTGTTTACCACATATATGTATGTCTTGCACTGGTTTCACAATCAATGTCAAATTAATAAGTGTAAAACTGTTCGTATTTGACCCAGTTGCCTATAAAATAAACTACGATATTCTCATCCACTATATCTGTAGATGTTCGCAGTATACGTACATCATGGTTTATTTCCAATTTTTGGACTCACACCACTATTATTTCCCTTGATTACTCCGAACAGATGTAAGAGGTAGAAATAAAACTTTACTTCTCTATTTCTTCTTTTTTCAGGGCTTTATACCGCGGTGATTTATTTTTTCCTATCATGAGTTAAATGGTCAGTATTTTAGAAATCACCACTGAAATGTGACACTGATGGCAGCTTTCTGAACAATTATGTGTTATTTCAGAATTGTTGGTTCGAACCGCATCGTGGGCGAACAGTTGTCCTATTATTACTCTGGAAATTGATAGATCTCACAAAGGCATTGAATTAAAAAAAATCTGGTCAAAGTTTGTTATTTTATTCTTTATAATCTTGAACCAGTTAAGAATTAAAGCCCTAACACATGCCGCAGATTTTGTTTTTTCATTGTGTTTTGGACATAAATGATACAAAGGAGCCCTAAAGAAAATGTAAGAGTGATGTGAGACGTTTTCATTTTTATCATCACCATCATCATCACCATCATTATCAATTGGTCAAACATTGTCCTTCTCTTCTACTTAATTTATACTAATTTATTTTAGCTCAATTGCGATGAAAGCTCAGAGCTTATATGAACCGCTCTCGAGTCCGCTTCCTTGGTAGAACCAGTACTGAGTGTTGTTTTATGAGAGGCATCGGGTCGAGCTGGGGATCGAACCCGCAACCTCTGGCGTGAGCGGCCAACACTCTATCCATTAGACTACAGCCCCGCTTTGACATCCTGGTCACATTCTCAGTGATGATTGGTGTACGACATTGCATCTCATTGTAATCAGTCTCTCACCACTAGTCTATCCCAGAACCTGATATCTCCCAGATCAGGTCTATTAATCACCAATGAAAAAGGAGGGAATTCTATGCGTGTCCACCGATTCATAGCAGTTGAACGCTTACTTAACTGCGACGTCACCAAACTTTTCAGTTGAAACAACTGGCCATTCAACGTGCTCAAAAGTGACTTTCACGACATTGCTGTTTAACGAACCCAATCGGGAGAGCTGGGTTCGTACTACAGATTACTCTCACCACTGATTCAAGTGGAAAAGTTATCAGTTACTTGAAGAGATCAGTGTGCTCGAGAACTGGTTAACCTGTTTTTACATTAATCGATATATATATATATATATAGTTAAAAATGTTAAAGATGATTACGCATGTTTCATAAGTTTTAATCAAAATAATATTAATCAATAGAATACTCTAACTTGATCGTTTCTAACTTGTATATTCCCTCTTAAAAATGGACTACAACACGAACAGACGAATAAACAGCCATAAAATAAGTAAATAACTGTTAAAATGTTTAGTAAAAAGGAGTTTATTTTGCGAAAGGTTAGTAACGGACGTTGATCTACATATATGCTTACGTTTATGAAATACAAAAATTAGAACACTTCCATATGAACACTTTATTTAATATATAGCCTCACATACACCTGATACAGGCGGTTCCATGTTTTCTCTGTTTTCAGGTTTGCTGCGAGATATCACTGGTGCTTATTTTTGGACATACCATTTAATCAGCGGTCTTCAGCTCGTGGGATGCATACTTGCTATAACACTTCCATTAACACAGCGGTGGACCAAGGCTAAGAATGAAACAAAGAATGATAAATAACACCTTATTGCGAGATATGTCCAGGGTCGTTGTGAGATGTTACTGTTGCTTATTACTGGACCTACAATTTGAACAGCGGTCTTCAGTTCGTGGGATCCATACTTTCTATAACACTTTCGTTGATACAGCGGTGGACCACGACTAAGAATAAAACGAACATCGATGATAAATGATACCTAGTTACGATTAACAAAACCTTGATAACTAACTAATTTCTTTAGGTTACGAACAGTTACCTATAGGTGGCACAAATTAGGCTTATTTCCAGCAGTGACTTGACAATAAATGATCAGTAACACCACTTTATGCCAGGAAAAATGGGTCTAATGAATATTCTATAAAACTTGAGGTTAGTCTTTAATGGGTTTTAACATTTAACGCTGTTTTCTACACATTTCAGGTTATATATTGCAAATCCAGTTTTATTGATGGAGGAAGACCTCAGACTGATTCTGAATAGAACAACCGTCTTTCCACAAGTAACTGGCAAACTTTTTCACATAGAGTTATTGGAGCGAATTGGACTCGAACCTACGACCTTTAGAGCGGTCAGAGGTGCATGTAAGTGATGTTGAGACAGTGCCTTAGACCATTCGGACACCTCTCTTGTGTGTTGCCAAAAATATCCATATCTTTATAATTATTTACATACATTGTTTACTACCTTACAAGGTTCGCTTAATGTATGTATTTTTTTTTACTTACATTCTTACTTGTGTTTTACATAGTTTACTTAATGCATAAATTAACACAATATGCCTATATATGTATTATTTCGCCTCCAATGCAAATTAAAAACAAACACATATGCATTTTATTTCCATTTCCATCCTTTGTTGTTGTAGTATCATATGTATGACTATATGTAGGTCGCTACTACGTTTAAACTAAGTGCAAAGCAAGAACCGTAACTTTATCTTGAAACAATAATGATTATATCCCCTCTATGTACTTTTTAAACCTTTTTTTAGACGTGTTCAGCTTCTCTTCTCTTTTTCAAATGTAGATCTAGATCTAAATAAATTTATTAACATTTGACAGTGATGAATATTTTTAAATGTCCAAAAAAAAAAGAAGCATTTCTGCAATGGTTGTTATTGTAAAAACTAGTTCCCCACGTACCAACACTAAACTATTAAAGGGAATATTTCGGGATTTTTCAATATTTTTAAATGAGCTTAAAACATTTTTTCCAATGTATCATGCCTATATTGACCCCGCATTGGCAAATGGATACATATTAAAACATGCCAGTAAACTTAAGACTTAAATATATTTCCCGCTTAAAATTGCAACTGTCTTAAAAATAAAATTAGTCTTAAAATGGACAAAAAGATTTTAAGTGATGTCTATTTTTAGAAAAGGGGTTTCGTTTCAAGTTTACCGCTCCAATTGAAATATCGACTTTGTCCCATTTTGATGGATGGGACATACCAAACCATTCGGATTTTATTTAATAGTGATGAGATGCTTCTTGTCCATTTTCAGAATAATGTTATTTTTAAGACAAGTATAGGGTTTTCCCCTGATACACTCCCTTTAAACGCTTCTACTACACTGAGCATTTTAGTTTACACTTATTTATTTGGCTCGATAGCGAAGAAGGATCAAAGCTTGTATGAACCTCTCTAGGGTCCTCTTCTTGGTTTGAACCAGTAGAGCTAGATATTGTTTTTGAGAGGCATCAGGTCAACCTGGGGATCGAACCAACAAACTCTGGTGTGAGCTGTCAACACTTTATCCACTATATTAGACATACCGCCCTACAGAATAATTTGACCACAACTCGAGAAATATTTAACAGGTAGAGTGGGTTCACATTTAACGCATATACATTCATCCGAACATTCCCGATTCGGTGTCCGGATAAATACGGAGTAGTTCCGAACTGGGTCGTTGTACATTTCCAGGCCTGGTTCACTGATAATTTTATCTAGCTCAACATACACTATATGAAAATGATGGCTAAAGGTGGGTTATTACGCAATGTAAAAGTCAATATTGATTTGTACAAATAAACAAATTTAACAGCGATTTTAGCTTAGGTGTCCGAACATGCCCGAACTCGTTGTAGACTATTGCTTACAAACTCGTGTCAAATGGGGCATATTGACATTAATTTTGATACATTCCGTCTCTAAAAATGATGCAAGTGGGAAATTAGAAAAGATCTACGTTAGCCACGATTGTTTCATTTATTCAGAGACACAAGTCTGCTATTCTGACGGTGCCTTTATGTTATGGAGTGGTGCAAATACCCGGAGTAAAAATGCTCTCTTCAGGTAACATTTTTGCAGACAACTCCCTTAATATTTTATGAAAACTCAAGAAACAAAGATGAACCACCGGTTATATAAAGTGAGTGACCATACAAAACTTGTATTTCTTACAAAAAGCGCACCGGTGTTTTGTGCTAAGATGAGACAATTATGATACGGAGCGGTGCAATTGACAAAAAAAAGCTATTGCACTTTTTGCTAATATATCTAAATTTACATTTATACCTTAGCCTTAATATCTACGTCTTTAATATCGTTATGTCGCAGGTTCAAGTCTCCCACACGTCATCGTGCATTTCGTCAGTTTGGCAATCTTTGTTAAAATCCACGGACACAGTTCCTGGGGCTTTTGTTTATTTTTTATTGTCCCTGTCAGTGGCGTAGCTAGCCCTAAAATGATGTGCAAGCCCACCGGGTTCTAGTGGGGTCGGGGAGGGGTTTTGGGACATGCCCTCTCCCCCATCAGAAAAAAAGACTTTCAGGATGCATTTCCTGCGTTCTGATGGCATTTCCAGGAGATATAATGATGCATTTTCAAAAATATGTGCAAGCCCGGGCGTTTTTTACGTAAAGGCAGCTACGCCACTGCCTGTGGTCCCTTCAGGTTTTACAGATGGCTTTGTAATCCAATAACAGAGCTGCACTTTATTTATTCACCCGTGTTTATTATCTTTCAATGACCGTTGTATAAAATTAAAATTGACAGTGTAAAGTAACTTGCTTTTATATAACACGACATAAATGATTACATGTCTTTATACTTGTTCTATCAATGTTAATGATGCACCGGTATTCATTTTAAGTATTTTATCAAAATTGTTGAACAATTATTTCCCGAGCTGTATTTTGAGTTTTCATAATATTTAAATTACATGATGCATTTAAGTAAGAAAGTCAGTTTACGTCACTATATTCATTTTTTCCCATGCTGTGACATTTAAAGATTGTTTAGAAAAGAAATTTCAACTCGATTCAATAATTCTAAGATGGTTTGTGGATACCGGTCACATTCGCGACCAATGTTAAACATTTGTGATTGTTTAATTTTGTAGGACGACGTTATTTACGACATTCTCAACACCATGTTTCTGTGTATAAACGTGATTTTGGAGAAACACCGGGCCAATAATTGTCCAGAGAGTTTCCTGCTGCAGCAACTAGAACAGGCAAACATCCAGTTACAAGCGGAACACGAGTATGGCGAAACCGTCTGCTTGGAGAACCTTAAACTGTTTAAACACTCGTTTTAAACGGTCTCTATAAGACGTGTTGCTGTTGCTGGTGTTGTTAGGGACGAGGTTGTTGTTGATAAAGACTTTCATACAAATCGCATTGTTAACTGCATAGAACTTGCAACATCAATGAGATTAGTTTATTAAGACTTCACAATTTCTCGTGATTTTATCATTCAATAGAGACATACGTGTCATCGGTTGGTCATCAGAATACGTTTTATTTCTTCTACTGTGAAAGTGTTACTGATTTATACTGTATTACATTCAAGAGAGAGAGAGAGAGAGAGAGAGAGAGAGAGAGAGAGAGAGCGATCAAAATGTAATAACGTTTATATTGTACAGTCCAAAGTTCAAGTTGGCGATTTAAATAAAAAGGAAACAAATTAAGTAGAAATTTCGACGATAAAAACAAACATTCGACAAAATGTTCCGTATGACGATCGAGACGTTGAGAAAATCCGAATATCTGCAACTGACTTCGTCTGCCGCTCTTATGGCCCTGAACTCACGGTTTATTTATTTAAAAGGATTTTGATTTTTTCACTCTCTTGATAAATTCTTTTAGATTGGGATATAGAATAAAAAGACCCGTGTGCATTGTAAGTATCATTGGGAAAATCATATTGGGTTCGGTGCCTAGCGTCTCGGCCAATATGGTTTTCACCACAATACATACTCGTACAAGTTATTCCCATATTGTACAAAACACTGTAAAATAACCTTATAGTATTTTATAATTTACTTCAATAGAATCTTGTCTTTGTCAAAACGAAACCCTTGAAGCGACACTGTTATAACAATACATATACTGGACGGAACAGCAAACACGTCGCTATTGTATTCTAATATCTTCGTCAAACTATTGAATAGCGTTATTAAACCTTTACTCCATAGATACGCGTTTTCCCGTCCCAATCACAGAAGGCCTTTGAAAACAGTGCAGAAAGAATCTGAACATTTCCTGCACGGTTTTCCACTCTTTCAGTTAATATAAACATAATTCACACATAATTAAGCCTTCTATATTACAGGTGTCCAAAGGCGTCTATATTAGAGGTGTCCAAAGGCGTCTATATTAAAGGTGTCCAAAGGCGTCTATATAAGATGTGTCCAAAGGCGTCTATATTAGAGGTGTCAAAAGGCGTCTATATTAGAGGTGTCCAAAGGCGTCAATATTAGAGGTGTCCAAAGGCGTCTACATTAGAGGTGTCCAAAGGCGTCTACATTAGAGGTGTCCAAAGGCGTCTACATTAGTGGTGTCCAAAGGCGTCTACATTAGAGGTGTCCAAAGGCGTCTATACTACAGGTGTCCAAAAGCGCCTATATTAAAGGTGTCCAAAGGCGTCTATATTAGTGGTGTTCAAAGGCGTCTATATTAGAGGTGTCCAAAGGCGTCAATATTAGAGGTGTCCAAAGGCGTTTACATTAGAGGTGTCCAAAGGCGTCTATATTAGAAGTGTCCAAAGGCGTCTACATAAGAGGTGTCCAAAGGCGTCTATATTAGAGGTGTCCAAAGGCGTCTATATTAGAGGTGTCCAAAGGCGTCAATATTAGAGGTGTCCAAAGGCGTTTACATTAGAGGTGTCCAAAGGCGTCTATATTAGAAGTGTCCAAAGGCGTCTACATTAGAGGTGTCCAAAGGCGTTTATATTAGTGTTGTCCAAAGGCGTCTATATTAGAGGTGTCCAAAGGCTTCTATATTAGATGTGTCGAAAGGCGTCTACATTAGAGGTGTCCAAAAGCGTCTATATTACAGGTGTCCAAAGGCGTCTATATTAGAGGTGTCCAAAGGCGTCAATATTAGAGGTGTCCAAAGGCGTCAATATTAGAGGTGTCCAAAGGCGTCTATATTAGAGGTGTCCAAAGCCTTCTATATTAGATGTGTCCAAAGGCGTCTACATTAGAGGTGTCCAAAAGCGTCTATATTACAGGTGTCCAAAGGCGTCTATATTAGAGGTGTCCAAAGGCGTCAATATTAGAGGTGTCCAAAGGCGTATATATTAGAGGTGTCCAAAGGCGTCTATATTAGAGGTGTCCAAAGGCGTATATATTAGATGTGTCCAAAGGCGTCTACATTAGAGGTGTCCAAAAGCGTCTATATTACAGGTGTCCAAAGGTGTCTATATTAGAGGTGTCCAAAGGCGTCAAAATTAGAGGTGTCCAAAGGCGTCAATATTAGAGGTGTCCAAAGGCGTCTATATTAGAGGTGTCCAAAGGCGTATATATTAGATGTGTCCAAAGGCGTCTACATTAGAGGTGTCCAAAAGCGTCTATATTAGAGGTGTCCAAAGGCGTCTATATTAGAGGTGTCCAAATGCGTCAATATTACAGGTGTCCAAAGGCGTATATATTAGAGGTGTCCAAAGGCGTCTATATTAGAGGTGTCCAAAGCCTTCTATATTAGAGGTGTCCAAAGGCGTCTACATTAGAGGTGTCCAAAAGCGTCTATATTAGAGGTGTCCAAAGGCGTATATATTTGAGGTGTCCAAAGGCGTCTATATTAGAGGTGTCCAAAGGCGTATATATTAGATGTGTCCAAAGGCGTCTACATTAGAGGTGTCCAAAAGCGTCTATATTAGAGGTGTCCAAAGGCGTCTATATTAGAGGTGTCCAAAGGCGTCAATATTACAGGTGTCCAAAGGCGTATATATTAGAGGTGTCCAAAGGCGTCTATATTAGAGGTGTCCAAAGGCTTCTATATTAGATGTGTCCAAAGGCGTCTACATTAGAGGTGTCCAAAAGCGTCTATATTAGAGGTGTCCAAAGGCGTATACATTAGAGGTGTCCAAAGGCGTCTATATTAGAGGTGTCCAAAGGCGTATATATTAGATGTGTCCAAAGGCGTCTACATTAGAGGTGTCCAAAAGCGTCTATATTAGAGGTGTCCAAAGGCGTCTATATTAGAGGTGTCCAAAGGCGTCAATATTACAGGTGTCCAAAGGCGTATATATTAGAGGTGTCCAAAGGCGTCTATATTAGAGGTGTCCAAAGGCTTCTATATTAGATGTGTCCAAAGGCGTCTACATAAGAGGTGTCCAAAAGCGTCTATATTAGAGGTGTCCAAAGGCGTCTATACTACAGGTGTCCAAAGGCGTCTATATGAAGTAAAGGGTTAACAGACAATGTGTTTTGATTTTGACATAGTCTAAATGTTCTTTCTTATTCCAAATGTCATGAAATTGCTTTGACACTTTTTTTTAAAATTACATAAAATGTCAGGTACATAAAATATTAGGTGGCGGATTAGCTGTTCCGTTCAGTATATGTTTAATTGTTTTTATTACCAGCTAGTATCACCCAGGCCCATCCTTTGTCCACCGGAAGGCCGGACATATTGTCGTCTGTTTCAGGCTCATAAGTCGTGTCCTTCAGATTGTCTGCTGTACGTGTTTAATTGTCCGCGTCCGTCATGCCCTCTCCTGTCTGCGTTTTCTTACCAGTTATTTCCTCTTTAACGGTCATTATTTTCTTCGCACTGTAGCATCTGCAAAGAGAAAAAAACTCATCAAATATAATCAGCAGAGACAATTTCATTATTTTGGACATGGCGTCATCAAAAAGAGTGATCAGTATTTGGCCACATCTTCATATCTTGGTAAGTAGACAACTTGGTGTATATACCAAGTATTCTCAGAAAGGTTTGCTTATTTATAAATAACATATTGACTGTACCAAGAAATTAGAGAAGTCTACTTTGACTTTGTCTACAATGTACAAACTAAACAGAAAACAAACTCTCGTGGATGACACATGACCCCCTTCTTTTATAATGATACTTTGGCACTTTAAATGTAAACATACACTAACATGTAAGTTACCCTTCTTTGATTTTAAAATAAGTTTTCTACACTATAGAAATACGCAGGAAATCATTTACACAGCGAAGCTGCTTTCGGAACACTTCGGTCAACTCCCTGAACCGAGAAATTACGAATGATCGAAGCTGATCACAACTAGTCAGTCTGTACTGTAATATTAGTCTATATATAGAACATGGTATCTCCCTAATCTGGTATATTAACACACAAAGAAAAAAAATAAGGAATTCCATGTCTGTCCAATAATCCATAGTAATTGAACGCTTACTAAACTATAACGCCATTGCAACATTCCCTTAAGCAACTGACCAATCAACGTGCCCAAATATGCTTCCTTTTAACGGACCTAATCATGAGAGCTTGGTTCAGTCTAAAGACTAATCCAAATTTGCAAATATCTTAAAACGTCTTATAAAACAGACGACATATAAGCGGTTTGCGATAAAGCAAACTACCTTAGTATAATTGTAGTTCGATGTTATGTCAACATACGCTAGAGACAAAGTTTAACAATGCTATAAAGTCAACATCAAACAAACAACATATTAACCAGCTTGTTATAAAACAAAACACCCCAGCACAGTGATTTACTGTTATATCAACGCATGCCAGTGACATAGTTGACAGATTCTATAAAGGCAACATCAAACATACAACATACTAACCAGCTTGTTATAAAACAAAACACCCCAGCACAGTGATTTACTGTTATATCAACGCATGCCAGTGACATAGTTGACAGATTCTATAAAGGCAACATCAAACAGACAACATACTAACCGGTAACCGCTTCAGTTCAGTGTTTAACTGTTACAGGTGTAAGTCCATTATTGATTTTTATTCTTTATTCTATAGTAAATAAAAACAGTCTGTATGCTTGTCATTCATAGGCAGGCCCAATGAAAGATGTAAAACTTACATTGTACTGTTTATCAACCTCTGCACTACCAAAACATAATGAAAAGAAGGGATCATGTGTCATATAAGAAATTGTTTTCTCTTCATTGTGTACACTATTGACAAAGTGAAAGGAGACTTCCGAAATCATGTATTCATTACTCTATTTCCAAGCATCTTTATTTTATCTTACTTTACAATTCAAACATGACAATGCTTTCAAAATGTTCAAAATACATCAATAATGCCATTCAAATATAAAACATGTGCATTAAAATAAGGAAACAAGGGTTATTCATAACCGCCATTATACGTCTACCCCGCAGAAATATTTACTGTTTCCAATGGTGGTAATATGCCAATATTAGTATAATACTGTGAGAAAACTTACACACAAACGTACTTACTTTATAATCACTGGAGAGAAGTCAACAAATAATTGACAAGGCAGACACAAAATATCGATATGGTACAATAACATTATCTTCGCCTGTTTACATACACGTAGTAAACTGTGTGTTGATTAACCGTATATATACACGTGGTACACTGTGTGTTGATTAACCGTATATATACACGTGGTACACTGTGTTTTGATTATTAACCGTATATATACACGTGGTAAACTGTGTGTTGATTAACCGTATATATACACGTGGTAAACTGTGTGTTGATTAATCGTATACATACACGTGGTAAACTGTGTGTTGATTAACCGTATACATACACGAAGTAAACTGTGTGTTGATTAACCGTATATATACACGTAGTAAACTGTGAGTTGACTAACCGTATATATACACGTGGTAAACTGTGTGTTGATTAATCGTATATATACACGTGGTACACTGTGTGTTGATTAACCGTATATATACACGTAGTAAACTGTGAGTTGACTAACCGTATATATACACGTGGTAAACTGTGTGTTGATTAATCGTATACATACACGTGGTAAACTGTGTGTTGATTAACCGTATACATACACGTGGTAAACTGTGAGTTGATTAACCGTATACATACACGAAGTAAACTGTGTGTTGATTAACCGTATATATACACGTAGTAAACTGTGTATTGATTTACCGTATATTACACGAAGTAAACTGCGTGTTGATTAACCATATATATACACGTTGTAAACTGTGTTTTGATTATTAACCGTATATATACACGTGGTAAACTGTGTTTTGATGATTAACTGTATATATATACACGTGGTAAACTGTGTGTTGATTAACCGTATATATACACGTGGTAAACTGTGTTTTGACGTAACTATATGCAATGGAAGTTAGATGTGTAATAATGATGCTTTTGTTATAAAAAGGCACTCATGTTTAAGCAACGTTATAATTTCTACTCCTTTAATTTAATAAATAGGATAACGGAAATGGCCAATATATCGATTGAACCGGGCATTTTACGATAATTTCCGCCAGTAAAGCAGCAAATTTGCATATTAGAATTACTGATCAGTAAACATATATTTAAAAAACACACGATTGGTTGTAACAGAGTGTAACAGAGGCATCGGCTGTTATAAATCCACGGAATATAATGAAAAATTACGAAAATGTTTCTTATTCATGAACAAATCTATTTCATTATATTTAAAAAAAAAACATCTTTCGTTCTTGGTTATGCCATTTTGAATATAACAATTATGAAAATAAAGTATTCAGTAATAGAAAATATGAATGTGTGGAAAATCACACACTTCAGCGATATGTCATTTGCATTCCATAAAAAAATCTTTTTGTGTTTAAAATAGGGCATTGCATCTTTTCCAAGTTCAAACATGGGTTACTTTAATTAATGTCATATATTGCATAAAGATAACTCGTATTTATAATAAAGCGATATCGTATTAAGCTAAAATTTGAAATTTCCATATTTAAATAAATCTCTCCTATAATTATGTCGAGACACCAGAAACAGCAAAATAGATGCTTTAACTAATACTTGTCAGACTTAAAATACAATACAAACATACAGCAAACGATACCAGAAATCACTGTCTTTAGTAGGACATGGGAACTTAAACCTAGTTTAATGAGTATTGGTTCATGAAGGATGCATTAATAGCCCAAAATATGCTGATGTTTATCCGTATTTTCATTACGCATACGTTTATACAGTCAAATATATGAGTATTAGTTCTTTAAGGATGCATTGATAGCACAAAATATTCTTAAGTTAATCAGTGTTTTCATAACGCATATATAAAACAGTAAAATATATGAGTATAATTCATTAAGGATGCATTAATATCTCAATACTTGCGTATGTCTATCAGTGTTTTCATTTCGCATATGTATACACAGACAAATATATGAGTATTTGTTCATTAAGGATACATTAAAAGCCCAAAATATGATTATGTGTTTCAGTGTTTTCATAATGCATATGTACATACAATCAAATATATGAGTATTAGTCCAATAAGGATGCATTAATAGCCCAATATATGCTGATATTTATCAGTTAGTTTCATTACGCATATGTATATACAGTCAAATATATAAGTATTAGTTCAATAAGGATGCATTAATAGCCCAATATATGCTAATGTTTATCAATGTTTTCATTTTGCAAACGTATAAACAGTCAAATATATGAGTATTAGTTAAATAGGGATGAATAAATAGCCCAATATATGCTTATGCTTATCAGTGTTTTCATTACGCATATGTATATACAGTCAACTATATGAGTATTTGTTCATTGAGGATGCATTAGTAGCCCAATATATAATTATGTTTATGTTTTTCAGTGTCTTCATTACGCATATGTTATAAAGTCAAATATATTTGTATTAGTTCAATAAGGATGCATTAATAGCCCAATATATGGTTATGTTTATCAATGTTTTCATTACGCATATGTATATACAGTCAAATATATGAGTATTAGTTTATTAGGATACATTACTATCCAGATATATGCTTATTTTTATCAATAATTTATTACGTATAAGTATATACAGTCAAATATAAGGGTATTAGTTCTTTAAGGATGCAAAAATATCCAAAAATGTGGTTATGTTTATTAGTGTTTTCGTTACGTATATGTATGTACAGTGAAATATATGAGTATTAGGTCATTAAGGATGCATTAATAACCCAATATATACTTGTGTTTATCAGTGTTTTCATTACACATATGTTTATACAGACAAATATATGAGTACAAGTTCATTAGGATGCATTAATAGCCCGATATATGCTGATGTTTATCAGTATTTTTACTATTCAAATGTATATACAGTCAAATATATGAGTTTTAATTCATAAAAGATGCATAAATAGCCCAATATATGTTGATGGATTTCAGTATTTTCATTACGCATATGTATAATATATAGTGAAATATATGAGTATTAATTTTTTAAAGATACATTGGTAGCCCAATATATGCAGATGATTATCAGTTTTTTCATTACGCATATGTATATAGCGTCAAATATATGAGTTTTAGTCTTAAAGGATGCATTAATAGCCGAATATATGTCTATATTTATCATTGTTTCCATTACGCATATGTAAATGCCGTCAAATATAGGAGTATTAGTTCATTAAGGATGGATTAAAAACCCAATATATGCTTATGTTTATCAGTGTTTTCATAACGCATATGTATAAACAGTCAAATATATGAGTATTAGTTCACTAGGAAGCATTAATATTCCAATATATGCTGATATTATCAGTATTTTCATCACGTATATGTGTATATAGCAAAAAATATGAGTATTAGATTATTAAGGATTCAGCCCGTGTGATTCCGGCTAAGGATAGAATCACTGTCAATCTCTGCAGAGGGGTAGGAATCACCCGAATGGGTGTCATGTTCATTTTATCATGTTTTGTCATGTTCACTATTGTGGTTAAATTATCAACCCCTGTGTGGTTTCAGGGGGCCATGGGTGATGGCAAGAATATGATCACTGTGGCTTATGCATGTCGTAAGAGGCGACAAATTGAGTAATACGATAGAATTTGCTGAAACTCTGCAGCTCTGCAGGTATCAAGGTTCTAGGTTCATTCTGCATATTCATTTTTGATGTAATTTTTCAACCTGTATGTTAATTTGTTGTTTTTGAACATGAAGAGTGAACCTGGAATCTTCCTTCCTGTTGGTATAACCAGGTATAGACAAACCATGCCGCAAACGTGTTTATCCTTAATTGCTGTCATATTTGCAAATAGAAAGAGGATTACGGTAGAACGATATAGAAAACAAAGATAAGGATAGCCCTGTTTTAAGCATTTATTTAGTATAAGAGTGATTTCATTAGTAGTAAAATCTATACATGTAAAAGAGCTGCATCTTTTACTGATCTTATAAAAAACGATTAAGTGAAAAATATAAACCCGCTATGATGCAGCTCAGCAATCGTAGATAAATTGGCCAATTCCGTCATCCTTCGGTATTAGTATAATCGGCGAGGTGGTTCGAATGGCAGTCTACGACACATCCACCTCAAAACGAGAAAAACAGAAAGTATCAAAAATTAATATTGTCTATTTTGTCTAGTATTTTGTACCTATTGTTATATGCTATTATTTATTAAGAAAGCTTCGAATTAGAATTGATAACGCCCTGATGCTTGCAGCGATAAATATGTAATTATTATATATTGTGTGTATCAGATGTGTTTAGAGGCCGTCTCAATGGCAATTTGGAAATGATTCCGTAGGTAAACTAGACGTATGGTATGTTCTTGCCTGGGCTTCGTTACGTATGGACGCACTCTACATGCTATATCCGCGGTCGTGCAAATATTAGGTAGTCTTGGCTAGAGTCGAGATTTATTGCAGAATAGTTTGCATTGGTTTGTCTTGCGAGTCGCACTTGCTCCATTCTGTAAAGCAATTTCGTAACGGTACGTTCTTGATCTTGACCTTGACCGGATTTACCTCATAACCAAACCCAAACTTTCTTTTCCTAGTAGAAACCAATAAACATTTTTTTTTTCAAAGTATTTTGAAGGAAATATGACTTAATGTGCGATAACCATTCATTTCGAGACAGACGAACAAACTAATTACACAGCTAAGGAACGAACCGATGATCAGACCGGGGGTGGGTGGGGGTGGTTCTTCCTATATATTAGTTAGTACATATGTGCCACCGTATTGACCCCTTTGGACATATGATGTAGAGTTTTGACCTCTATTTGTCTTACATAATGCTATGTAGATCTTTGACTCTCCTTTCTGGATACATTTTGTAAAATTATTGAAATGTATATTTGTGTCATTGTTTTTAACTGCAATACACTCTCTTGAAATACAAATAACATATTTTGTTCATAAGACACATGCATTTTATTCTTAATGAAACCATAGAGCTTAAACCATTGTGTAGACGAAGTTTTAATTAGATTAAATGTAGAGTTTTGACCCCTATATAATTTGTTTGAATGTAGAATTTCGACCCTTCTAATTGGTTTGAATATAAACATTTGACCACCATATTTAAAGTTGCAATGTATAGTGTGCCTATGTTTTGAAGTTTACAGAGCACATATGTTCCCATTTTCAGATCAAGTGCACCCCTTCGCCCCGGGTGATCAGACAAGGGTAATTCTATATTCACCCCTCCCGATCGTCTAAATCTTTGAATTTATAAAAGATACTATAGACTTTATAATAATTCAATAAATGACGTTGTGGTAAATGACTTTGTGGTACACGACTTTGTGGTAAATGACTTTGTGGTACACGACTTTGTGGTAAACGATTTTGTGGTACACGTAAAATGAATAAAGTACACACAATTTGTCATTGTCCACAACCACGTGTGTATGAATACATTATAAATTTGATGCATGTGTATGGTATAAATGTATTTATTCCGTGTTGTATGACAATCCGCCTACGAATGTAGCTCAGACGACCCTCTTGTAAATGGTTCAGTAGTGAGAAGTCATCGAGATAAAAGGGACCATTGTTACATAAACTATAAACACGTTTCGATCTATGGAAGAGATTAGTAATTCAACGACAAAAAAGAGGTAATTATGTCATAATATTTCTATAATATTTATAAAAAAATTCACTTAATATATGAAAACATGTTTTCGAACTCGATCATGATATTTCTCTAAAAACCTTTATATTGCGGAATGAAACTATATATAGTCAAACCTGTCTTAAGCAGCCAGTCAAGGGAATGAGCAGCGTTTGCCTTTAAAGACAGGTTGTTGCTTCATACAGGTTAACTTGTTCTGAACGCATTGAATTGGGAAATAGCAAATGTGGCTGCTTAAGACAAGTGGCTATTCAATAGAGGTGGCCGCTTACACAAGTTTGACCAACAGAAGACGTGATACTGAAAGAACACAGCCACCAAAACAGTTTAAACATAAGTACAATTCATGTGATAAAGTCGAGTCTTTTATTTTTTTGTTCCTCTTCGTGGTCTATCTAAGAATAAAAAAAAACAGCCTCAACTCTATCTAATACTTCTCACGCACCATTAACGTGAAACCGGCCCAAATGACAATAACAATGACTGGCACACAGCACGTAAAACTGTTGTAACCATGACACCAGATTAATTAGTATTCTGTTGAAAAGCAATTACTGAATGAGCTCCAAAATGTTAAGGAACACATCCGAAATGGCAATACAGATGGCTGACACACGTTAAGTCTGTTGTTGTGACGACCAATAATCTAATAAACAAGTCCTTAGGAAGACAGAACGCAGCAATGAAAACAATGACAACACAATATCATATTTACCTTATCTACATGATTATCGTTGCTTTTACTTGCATAAACTTTCATTTCAGATAATGTTTGGAAATATTAAATGACTTCCCTATTTTTTCAATGTCTGTTAATGTTGTAATTGTTGTTAATGATTTTTACAGATCTGATGGTCTCCAAAAATGGTTGGGTCTTTTATCAGCTATTTCTGTCATGGTGATAGAAATAGGTTTCTTTTTTGCGCTGGGTAAACTATTTGCAGTACGAGAGGAAAGACAACGGATGTGCAGTCTACTACACTAGGTGTGTTTTTAGGAGCAGGTACTTACAAACTTATATCATTTGACTTTAAATGTCATTCTAAATAAAAATAGTATTCATTTATTTAAAAAGAATTGTCTGCTTTTAAATATGTTCCAATGGTTAGGTCTTATAACGGAAGTGGCGATTAGAGTGAATGAAGATGTAAGTTTGCGTTTCTACGAAATAGGTTTGTTCAATGGTATTAAGATACAATGGCATATTGAATGTAGGAAGGATGAAAACAAATACTAACAGGGTACCAAATGAATTAGCTTATGGGTTCCAATAACGCTATATTCTTTCTATATGAAAATCTCAAAGTAATGGCAACGCATGGGAAATTATTTGCGTGCCCAAGTATTCAATGACGCAGATGTGCAGCTTATCAGAGCTACTGATTTTATAATATGATTTAACTTGTCTAGTTTTAACAGCAATGGCGACATCTTTATGGCAAACGCCATGCTTTGTAACTCATTTCAATATAGGAGCGCCTGCAGACAGTTTCTAAGTGACTTTTATATAGGATTAAGTCGATCATGCGACCTAACAAAAAATGAAATTCATGGTGCAATTTAATGCACGAGACTTACAGGTGGTTTAGAAATGTCGCCGCTGTTTATAGAATAAAGAAATATCACCCCAGTAATCCCTTGTTACTACTATATTAGAGTGGCAATCTGGGTATTTCCAATAAATGTTGAACGTTTTTATAGAAATATAATTTAAATACGATTTCTAATGTTTTCATTCCGTCATTTTATTCGCATCAACTCTGTCGAATTACCGCAATGTTCTGGTAAAGAAAATACAACGAAGAACGTAAGAAGGCGGTTTACCACACGGAAGAAAGGTATCACTATCAGAATAGGTAAACGTATGGTCAAAACTGATATGTTAACAGTGTCACTACGCAGTCATTTACACTATAATATTATAAAATTTTGAGTAGGATTTACACTATAAAATAATAAAGTTTTATTTAGGATTTACTCTTTAAAATCACAAAGTTTTGAATAGGATTTATTCTATAAAATCATAAAATTTTGTGTATGCTTTACACTATAAAATCATAAAGTTGTTTATATAATTTACACTATAAAATAATAAAGTTGTTTTTATAGGATTTACGATATAAAATCATAAAGTTTTGTATAGAATTAACACTATTAAAGTAAAACGTTTTGTATAGGAGTCACACTATAAAATCATAAAGTTTTGTATAGGATTTACACTATAAAATCCTATAAAATCATAAAGTTTTGTATAGGATTTACACTATAAAATCATAAAGTTTTGTATAAGATTTACACTATAAAATCATAAAATTTTGTATAGGATTTACGTATAAAAAACATGAAGTTTTGTAAAATATTTAATTGATCATATCCTCATGCATTGTTTCTGAGTTCTAATAAAATATATGATTGCATTTCAGCTTTTGGCTCTTCAAACCTGTAGTAGTGCAGCAGCCGTTTGGAAACATTTTGTCGGCAAATCAAGTTTAGCGGCACTCTCTGTCCTGTCCGCAGGATCAGGAATGGGTGGCATCATATTTCCTTATGTACTTACATATCTAAAGTGAGTAATGATAAACATTGTGCTATAAATAAGAGAACCACATCAAAAAAAAAAAAGAAAATTTACTCTCGATAAATTGGTTAAATTATAATTAAATCATATTCGAAACACTGCAATGATATTGATTTTGATGTGTCTGAATTTCCATTGGCTATTTCAACGATGCCTCTCTTATAACGTTCTGTTCTGTAAATTATGGAAAGATTATTTAATCATAAAGAGAAAGTTTTCTAAGCGCTGCCACATTGGAGTATCATGCCGCATACACATAGTGTGACACCCATCCCAGTCACATTATACTGACACCGGGCCGACCAGACATAGAACTGTCATTTAAATGCTGAGCGCCGGGCAAGAAAGCTTAACATAGTAACATTTTTCGAGTATTTGGTATGGTCCGTCCGGGGATCAAACCCACAACCTTCCGCATGCGAGGCGGACACTCTAACCATAGACCACCGCTGCGGTACGATGCTATATGCAACAAATAACTTGAATTATTTTACTATAGAACTATTTTTTTACAATAACATACGTTGAAGATCGGTTCCATTATTGTAAAATAACCCCAATTTACTTCTTTACCTGTAAAAGGGAATAATTGAAATGAAATTCCAACAGCGCTCCGGAAGAGTCTTGGTCGGTGCATCGCCATGTTGAATGTCAGTATTATTTTTTGAAATTTTTCTTTTATAATATATTTCACAGCGGCCTGCACGGACTGATAGGAACTTATTATTACTGGCGGGATAAAACTTCACGGTGTTGCAGCTGCTCTCCTATGGGACCCTCCAGCAAATAGAAGTAATCCGAATTCTACATACACAAACATGTCTAACAATGACGTATCAGCTACTAATAACAGGGCCGCCAATGACAAAGTTGTGTCTGATGATGATCGTGTAGGAAACAGTAACTGCTGACATATTTAAAAATATAGAAACAATTGATGAACCGTCCCAGACGTATATTATAACTTACGATTCACAAAAAGAGAAAATATTACACACAACGTCTAAACCACCAACAGACAAGAAGAAAAGTGAAGATATAAACAATGTGAAAAGTCTTAAAGATCTTTTTAGAAATCGTTGCTTTGTACTTTACTTTACTTACGTTTTTCACTTACTCTCCCTGCAATAATTGTATTTTTAATCTTTATAGTTGTCATTACTTTTACAATTACTTTAGTAGGAACAGAAATCTTTCCAAATGAGATCGGAGTTATAAGTACGGTCACCGGTGTTGGTAAAGCACCAACAGGACCTGTACATGGTAAGAACTTTATATCCATTTCGAAAATATTTTTATATAATTTATCTACAAACTAGCATAACATGACTAGAGTTATTCAAATGTTAATACTTTCATAAATATGAGTTTTAGATAACGATACTTTAAGATATATCTTAAAAACATTTTTGCTTTATTATGAAGTAAAGTAAAACCTGTCAAAAGAATGAGCAAAAGTGACATTTTAAGACAGGTTATTGCTTATTACAGGTTAAATTGCTTTGAAATCATAGACATGGGAAATAGCAAATTTGGATTCTTTATACAAGTGGCTGCTTAATAAAGAATCGCTTAAACAAGTTTCACTGTATTTATATAATGCCTTAACATCAGTAAAGTCAGTTTCTGAATGTCCCTATAATGTACACATGTATACCATGTTTAATGACTGTATAGAATTGAAAGCCCATGATGTTTAGATAATTAAAAAATTATTGATGGATGGATAAAGATAAACAATATTTAAATAATTAAAACTACAATAATTTTGTAATTGTTATTTTAATATACATGTATGCGTCGTACATAAATGTAAATATATTGCAGTAATTAACACGTAATTAACACTCGTACTATGATTATTTGTTTTGAATATTTCAGTACATGTATTTTATTCTATTTAAGGAATGATACGGGATAAGACAGGCTCGTACACTTTTTTATTTGTTTTAGCAACCATAGTCGCCGTTGTAGGATTGGTATTCCTTGTGATTACATCGCGTTTGCAGACGAAACGATCAAAACAAAATACGAAACAAAAAGTTTCGATTTTCAACCTTACAACACTCTGAATGTCTGGTCACAGAACGGGAAACTCGAGGTTACAACGTTTGCTAAACACGGAATAAATATATTATTAGATTGTCGCACTTCTATAATACTGCTACGAAAGAAAAACGTGCTACATAAATTTAAAATATTTCAGTCATCAACAATATTTGCAAAATGAGCATTATCAATGTTTTATTATTACATTTAATGTAATAAAACTATTTTATTCTAAAGGTAAAATAAATAACATATCATTGAAAATTATAGGAAAATTCATAGTGCAGCCGGTGTTAATCAAGTAATTACCAATCTGATTCGTGGAGATTTTCGATATTTTGAGATATATCTTACCAACGCCCTATTGCAATGTGCATACATACTATCAGCGAAGTAATCAAACCTATCGTAAAAGTTGCATTGCTATTTTATGAATGATGATGCAACGTTTATTATGAGCAACAAAAGTTACAAAGCGAGCATTTGGCAATGCTCTCATATCCACAGAAGACGCCGCAATGCTCTCATATCCACAAAAGACGCCGCAATGCTCTCATATCCACAGAAGACGCCACAATGCTCTCATATCCACAGAAGACGCCGCAATGCTCTCATATCCACAAAAGACGCCGCAATGCTCTCATATCCACAAAAGACGCCGCAATGCTCTCATATCCACAGAAGACGCCACAATGCTCTCATATCCACAGAAGACGCCGCAATGCTCTCATATCCACAGAAGACGCCGCAATGCTCTCATATCCACAGAAGACGCCGCAATGCTCTCATATCCACAGAAGACGCCGCAAGAGCTGTTAATAACATCCAGAAGAACTGGAACATAATAACGACTTTTACTGCAGGTACTACATATGGCAGACATAGCCGCCAGAAGGATCTGTATATGATAGCGAATATTACTGCAGGTACTACATATGGCAGACATAGCCTCCAGAAGGATCTGTATATGATAGCGAATATTACTGCAGGTACTACATATGGCAGACATAGCCACCAGAAGGATCTGTGTATGATAGCGGCTATTACTGCAGGTACTACATATGGCAGACATAGCCACCAGAAGGATCTGTGTATGATAGCGACTGTTACTGCAGGTACTACATATGGCAGACAGCCGCCAGAAGGATCGGTGTATGATAGCGAATATTACTGCAGGTACTACATATGGCAGACATAGCCACCAGAAGGATCTGTGTATGATAGCGACTATTACTGCAAGTACTACATATGGCAGACATAGCCGCCAGAAAGATCTGTATATGATAGCGAATATTACTGCAGGTACTACATATGACAGACATAGCCGCCAGAAGGATATGTATATGAAAGCGACTATTACTGCAGGTACTACATATGGCAGACATAGTCGCCAGAAGGATCTGTATATGATAGCGAATATTACTGCAAAGAATCTGCTGTATTTGCTCAAAGCTTAGGTCGGACGAGACGAACATTTCTCGGATTGTCACCGGTCCTGGTTTTTGTTTGATGCTCTGAATACTCCATGTAATCAAGTCCACCCATTTGTATCGGATTGTAAGGTGATATCACCCCACCACATGTCCCTATATTTTTAACTTCCACCAAGACTAAAACGGACACAGATATAGAACCATAGTGTTTGTAATATACTGTCTGGAGTACAGTCTCCAGACTATCCAGTAGACCACAAAGCGCCGACCTCCTCATCGCTGATGGAGTTGCCTTTGTCCGGGATTTTGCCCTTTCCGTCACATTTAAGTGACTTTTGTTTACAGCTTAGAGTTTCAAGAAGTTAACTGAAATAAAGGCCTTTGAACATAGTTTAAATGTATACGTGACGATGTAACTGGCGGTCGGAACTCGACATCATGTCTCTCAGACTGCGACGCTCATAATCATCTTCGTTTTCCCCCCTCCCCCCCGAACGCTTAACAGGAAGCGACAAACAAAATGGGGATAGCTCATTTGGAGGAATTTCGTATATCTTTCTGGTTTCGTTATTCATTTCAAGGAAATTTTGCAAGAGCTTCAAGTCGAAAACAATTTTTGATAAAGTGTTTTTGTTGGCTTGAATTCCTCGATTCATTGTAGTGGTCACGGTCTCCGATGCAATTGTCAGTCTTTCCGCTTCGAATTATATTTCAATGCTCGTATCACATAGTCTGACCATATAAAAAGTAGCAAATCAACGTTACACTATTTCAGTCACAACGCCCACGTTTTTTCAATCAATTTGCACTGAATTATCGACTCGAAAAATTAAGTCAGCCATGTGGTTTTGATTTTTTGACAGCGCGTATGAATACATCGGTGTAGTGAAACGTTAGTGACATTATTAACCCAATACGTCATTCTATTTTTAGATGGATCTTACTGTATAAGGGATGACAGCAAATGCATCTGTTACATACGTTTTACAACATATAAGATTCAATATTAATGTGTCACCTGTATTGGACGAGTCTAATTGTAATAGAATGACGTAGTTTCACATTAGCGTATTTGTATACACTTTGTTAATATCAATAAATATTCCTGGGTGTACTACACTCATGCACAGGAAGCTATGTGATAAATAAATTTTTTAGATACCTGATCGAAATTGTCAATGTTAACTCAATTTCTTGTATTTACCTGTTTTAATCAAATTCATATGCAAGGTTAAACCAGTATGTTACTATTCCTTGATATACTTATATTGGGGTGTTCCCTCAGACCAAATAGAAATATTTACGGAAAAATGTGTGCATGTATGTTATATACAAATTGATTCGAGCAGTTGAAGATGATGTGACACGCACAGGAAAATGAATGATATCACATCATATTGAACCGCTAAGTCTATATTTATTTTTATTATATAATCTATAAATAAATGAATTCAGATTAGCAAGATTGATCCCTCATTTACAAATTTCAATACTATTTAAAAAGCCGCTGAGAATTCCAAGGGTTAGACGTACGCAACGATGAAAACTGAGATGTTCCGAATTCTTGGCTGTCAACAAGAGATTTGCGTGCGATTACAGTCAAATTATCGATAATAAAGATGCCGAATCGACAAAAAAGGCAACTGTTCAATCATTTGATATGTTTTGCCATTATTTACGAGAGAAACAATTGAATGACTAGTGTAAGGTCCGGGCACAACGCATCGTACGAAATTTTGTCGTGGCCAGATTTTGCATCATGCCCGAAATTTATTTCGAGTGGTCACAAGGGCTACGACACATTAAATGTGGTTTGGCGATGGGGACGCGACAGAAAAACAGATATGTCGTGGTTATGTCGTGGGTGTGTTGCAAGTCAGTCGTGGGATCATCGTGAGTTGTCGGGCATTGTCGAGGCTGTTTTTCACGCATGATTGCCGCACAACAGTCGTGGGTCACTCCTGGGACGCTCGTGCGTTCGCCTCCCGTCTGTACGAGGCCCAGTCTGTTGCCTGAGAATGACACACATGCGATACATTTTATTAATTCGTGGATGCTTGAATATTCGGCCATTTTTCCTTTTGTTGTCAATACTGACATTTGAAGGCAACACTTGTGGTGAGACTAGAGACAGTGGTAAAAGCTGTTGGCACTGCAGAATTCAAGGTTAAATTGCTAGGGTCATCGGCCATTGGCAAGAGTTTGCAAGGATCTATAGGCCCTTTTTTTAAAGGTATATACTCGCTATTAATAATGTATACTGCCCGTATATAAATAGACCGGTGAATTTAATCATGAATCTGAGATAATTGAAAAAGAAAACAATAACAAACTTCTTCCATTTGTTTATCGTTCTTTCATCTATCAATTTCTGATTATAACAGACAGTCTCGTTTCCGTACAATTTTTCTAGAAATTTGCATCACTGATTAACATAGAAGTTCAGTAAGGTCTTTTACGTTCATTGAGTATTACTTCCAACACACGGGCAGATTGTTTTTAACCGCATCCGAAATATTACATGCTTTTACAGTACGTTGCCTAAATAGGTACTGTGCTAATAAGTGAAATAAGAGGTCTTACAGAGTATGTATCACTCTACCTTTCATTCAGGTCAAATTTAACGGGTCCATGTAACATTACGACACATCATGATAATTTATATCCTTGACAAGTTTGGACAGGTTTAGATAAAAACTGAACATATAGTGATCTCGTTTTTCCATTTTTGGGGCCATTTTCCCCATAGCATATAGTATCGTTTTTCCCCAATCCAAAGTAACAAAATTCCCAATTTCAGTTTGCAAACAAATCAAAAGAAACATTAAGGGGAAAACTTTGGTGAGTTTTTAATATTTTGATTTCAATAATTATAGTCTTTTACACGACCATCACATTATTAATACATTTAATAAACATTACACATATATTTTTACGTATATTGAAGGAACCTGTGCTATGTAAGTTTTCCCAAATTATTTAAAACTAATGCTAATTTTCCCGAAGTAAGAGGCTCCTACCCAATTCCCAAAAGTGCTAGCAAGAGCCCTGGACACAATGGTGTGTACAAGCAGCGTTTTCCGTGACCCTCAAATTAGGCACTTATGACACATAATTTACTCAAATACAACTTAAAATTTTATAATCTGCCTATAAAGTTTCATCACATGTTGGGCAAATGACCATTTTCACGTTTTCTTTTCATACCTAATAGGGCAAGTTTGTGTTTTGGAAACAAGTGGTCTTTACACGTTTTGATATTGAATGAAAGGAATTCCTTTTGTCACCCTGTTGTTGATTTCAGCACATAAATTATAGAGGTTTCAATAATAATAATAAAAAATCCATAATTGGAAAAAAAAAGATTACTCATTTATTTATTATCATTGTTATATCAGTAAATGCCCACACATGCAGAATATTATAATATACACGAACCCCATATTATAGTTATAAACAACTTTGATACAACTACATGCCCAAAGTAACGGAATTTTCCATAATTACATTAATGAGACCGACCTGCTTATAAGATCAGTTCAGCCTAGTCACAAAGGCTGTCTATTAAGATGGGATTGACTGTACATTACAAGTATTTGACCAACATTTCAATAGATGTCTTTCATATTCTGACATAATATACATGTGCTGATTTACTACTGATAAACTTGTAATAAAGTTTCATTTGTTGGAAATGTATAAATTATTTCAATTTTATATTATATTTCAAGCTGACCAGCTGTGTGGTGAGAATACAGCTCATTTGATAAATCTCGTCTGCTATTGATGTAATTTGCAACCTCTTCCGCTTCAAAGTTGCCTGTTTGTATAAAAAGAAAATTAGGGAATATTTTAACATGTGAACCATTGTGTAAATTGTCACGCTGGTAACTGTGCACAAGGAAATCTCGTTTTCGTAGTTATCGTTTTAAAGTATATTTAATCGGGGTTTCTGATTTACAACAGAGAGACCCTTGTTAAATCTTGAACACCTATACTCCCACGGAGAAGTCGGGAGCTCTATCACTACACTGTCAACAAAAGGATTTAAAATAGAAAAACAGCGATTCCATTAAATTAATGCATGTATGTATAATTACAATTAACAATATATAAATGTTTCAATAATTGAATATATATATAAATCAGGTAGTACTACATTGTTTTTGGTGTTGTGTTTGTTTTGTATATTGTTCATTACCGTTTTTAACCAGACGTCAACTGCATTTGGTTGTTTTGTATTGGTTTTCTCGCCATCTTTCGCGTCTCCTTTCACGGTGATAATTTCATCAAATGTATTCAACAACCCGGCCGCCGTATTTACGTCAATATCATCAATAAAAAAGTGTATCCGCCATTATTGTTTTCGTATTTTGTTGCATGCATAATTAATGGTCTACGTGATTTACAGAAATCGGCAAAAACCGTTAAAAAATGTTCAGTTCGGCAATTAACAGAATCTTCCTTGTTCTTATTCAAGAAGAAAAATGATATTTTCGAAGATTTTTATTTCGAACTCGTGGCAGGTAGAGTTGGGGATAATGGGTAGTTGGCCATTAATTACTACAAGCTTTAGACCTATCAATGTGTTTCCCCCCTACTTAATTTTACAGTTAAAATAGGCATAACATTACTTTAAATGCCCAGTCTACATGTAGATTATGATGTCGCCAACAAGGAACATATTTGCGATTCTTGTGAGTTCGTCCGAGCTTCTTATTGGCACAGGCAGAACTGTGTCCGATGGCAGCACCCTAGATAACTGTCGTCCATATTGATATTATCACCGAAGTATGCCTCCTTTTTTATATTAGCTAAATAATTCACTGCTCTATGGACATTCACGTTAAATCCATTCTCCGTCATGTTGGCTTTGTAAGCTTCATTTGGGCAAAACTGGAAAGTTGATATGAAAGATAAAATATGAAAATCATATAAAATATTATAATTTAAGTTAAATATTCTGCCAATATTTTCACAAAATATTTCGACTTTAATTTGTAACTAAGTTGAAATTTTATTGTCAGTTACCATTATACTGATTTGCGAACCTTTCAAATATTACTGTTATATATTACTTTGATGTATATACGGTGGTTAGTCTTAGCCAGAAATGAGATCTATCTCCGCAGGGCTGTAGACACGAATTTGATATTTGTGCGGCTAAATAATTTACAATACTTGTAATAAAGTTAAATATGTTGATTTGTTTAAAAACGAATCTACAATGACAAATGCCAACATTGTCCGAATTAAATATACGTATAAAACAAGAAAAAATGGGAAATAATTGTAAAATTTTGGAAATTAATTAAAAATAAATGTTAAAGTTTGGAAATAATTGTGCGGCAATGTTAATCATTGGTAATGCTGTGCAACATGCGTAGTTTTATTGTTTTGTTATTTTTGAGTGCATCAGAATGATACGGGTAAGCCTTAAGGGATAGGAGTACAATTCGGGTAAGTGCAACTATATATTTAAAATGGTCGGTTGCCGGGTATGTCATATATCAAGATCAGATGTAGTACAGTGGATAGAGTGTTGACAGTCATGCAAGCATATTCGTTTAAAATACAATGACATACATCGGCTGTGTTCATCGTGAAATTAAAGTGTCCATTTAGCACTTAAGATAAATAAATATATGATGTCAAAATGTCGTAATTTTTACTCAACCAATTCAAACAAATTCAACGTGACTCCTTTATAATTTATTGTTTTACGTCTTCATCTTCTTCTTCCAAGTAATTCATTCCTGAAAAACTGAGTATTCTCGAATTGAGTGTATGTACATGTGGCGTTGAGGACCAAATGCACTTAGTTAAAATCACATTATATACAGGTTAAAAACTGGGTTCTAGGAAGGAATGTAGATGACAATTAACATTCGACTGTGGGATCGTGAATCTCTAAGTATGCCCTCTTGTGTAGGTTGTTGTCACGGGAACTAAGTAAATGTCTGCAGAGACAGCTATAAGATGGTACACTACCCTGTACATCATTACAAGCCTAGCATACTGGCGTCGGGATTGCAATGTGTCCCAGTCTAATGTCTTCAGCATTGATGTGACGCTGCTTGTTCTCCTGTAATCGCCAGTGACATATCTGGCTCCTCTCCTTTGGACTTGTTCCAGCTTCTTGATGTTCCTCTGTGTGTATGGGTCCCATACTACAGATGCATATTCAATAGATGGTCGAACTAAAGTGGTAAAACATTGTTGTTTTACTTGTTTTGGACAACTGTATGTGTTTCGACGGATGAATGTTAGGTTACTTTTGGCTTTACTGCAGATATTGTCAACATGGTTGTTCCATGAAAGGTTGGAACTGATAGAAACACCCAAATATTTGGCTTCTTTGACCATCGGTAGCTCGATGATGTGGATCTTGTCAGGAGATTGGAGTGGCTTACGTTTGTTGTTGATTCGTATTACCTCGTATTTCTCAGGATTGAATGACATCTGCCAATTGTTTTCCCATGTCTGTAGATTGGTGAGCTCATCTTGAAGAGCCTTGCTGTCCCTGTTAGATTGAATGCATCTGTAAAGGAGGCAGTCGCCTGCAAACAGTCTGGCAGTGGAGGATACGCAAGTAAGCATGTCGTTGATGTATACTAACTTAAAGAACAATGACGGTCCAAGGACAGTACCCTGGGTACGACAGAAGTAACTTGTGCTGACGATGACTTGGATCCTTCCAGTACGACGGATAGCTGCCGGTCTCGTAGAAAATCTGCGATCCAAGAGTGAAGGCTGCTGCATATCCCATAATGCTTCAGCTTGACAAATAGTCTCTGGTGTGGGACCTTATCGAATGCTTTGCTAAAGTCGAGCAAGACCGCATCAATTTGTTCCCCTGCATTTATGTTGTTGGCAAGGTCTTGTATGGGTAATAGCAGCTGGGACTCGCATGATCATGTTTGGAATATCAGGGTAAGTATGTACTTCCCTCAGAGTCTTCAGGAACATGCACGATATATCATCTGGTCCTGTGGCCTTGTGTGGGTCGATGGAATCTAGTAGTTTCCTTACACCATTTGGATGGACTAGGATATCAGGTACTGACGGTAGGGTAGATATGTCTAGCTTTGGTAAATTTCTGAGTTTTTCCGTAGTAAAAACAGATGTAAATTGATAATTCTCCAAACTGTCACTATGTGTTGTTCCATTACTTGTAAGAGGAGCTACAGCAGAAGCATCCTTCCGTTTTGACTTGATGAAGCTGTAGAACCGTTGGGGTTGCTTCTCTGGTCGTCTGCCATCATGTTGCCTACATAGGAATTATATGTCTCCCGCCAGGTTCGCTGACATTTCCTTTTGGCATTTTTGTATGCTGTCCAGTCTTCCAGCTGATTTGAAAGTCTTGCCCTGTTGTAGGTTTTCTTCTTACGACGTGTGTTGTTATTAACTGTACGGTTAAACCGTGGTTGGCTAAATCTTGTTGTTGTGAACTTTGCTGGTACGTTCTTTTCAAACAAACTGGATGCTGATTTTGAAAAGGTATCCCACACGTTGAACGAATCAAAGGTTTATAAACAATATATTCTACTTACATGTTTGTCTTGAAATCAATGATGTTTGTTGAAATGTAGTCAGTTTCGCACTGGCGTCGTTGTCATACTTATAACGTTTTATACGTCATTTGACGACGTTCTTGTTGAAATAAACACATGACGCTATACTAGAGTAACGTTAAAACATGGCGACCATTTTGCTAATCGGAAACATTGGTCAACTGTGGTATGTGCGTGTTTATATAGCGAGTATGGTAATGACAATCGGCGACTGCAGTGTTCCGTATGTTTCAGGTTAATTTTGTAACTATCTTAAAAGTCAAATCCAAAGAATTGCTTCGCTCTTCACTGCTAAGATATATCCGAAATCGCATAGAACGAATCAAATAATTTAAATTAACTATCAAATTGAGGCAATTGATTAACATAACAGTCAACATTTCTCAAAGTAAGAGGGCGAAAAATCCATATTAATTTCAGTCTGAGTTAAAATGTTTTAGCACACATATTTAGCGAATTATGAATTAAATATTTGCCAAACCCGTCTTTTCGCGCATTCACACGTACATCCAACGGCGACAACTGTCAGCAACAATTAAAATGGCAAAAGGAGTCGTCGCTTCTCTATCTAACAGGCTTTTGGATTTAGACCAACTGATAGTACAGACTCTAAACACTAATTGTACCAACGAAGTGCCCACTGACACTGTGCAATTTGTGGAAGACATGAACAATAAAAATACAAAATGCAAAACAAAATACGACATGGAAAAGTTGTGCGACTGGCTCGGAGAAGACGTTGGACGATTACACCATATTTCACTGGTGGAATATGCATTTAACAAAGTTTTTTCTTGCAATTAAGAAAAAAGATGGAGATGATTAAGAGCCTGATACATTGAAGTGTATTCATCTGAGCTTACAGAGACATTTGAGCGACATGAACTATCCCTTTAACATTTTGACAGATCAACCATTAAAACACTCCAGGGACGTCCTTTTATCAAAACAAAAGCTATTGAAACAATCTGGTTTGGGAGACAAAAGACGAAGAGCGGATCCTTTAACAGATGGATATATTTAAATTCTAAAGGAGAATTCACTTCTTGGTGCAGGTCAATTTAGTTTTAATCATTAAATAAACCCCGCTTTGTAAACTGCTTTTTAATGGACACCGCGTCGTCATGACGCGCATAAACAAAAGAGCGCCAAGGGAAGTAACTGTACGCTATCTGTTTGAGGGGCAGGTAATAGGGTTTATAAAGTGTGATAAATTATATAGATATATAAATAAATTATATTAAAATAAAAAAATAATAATCTCACAAAGAAACACAAACAAACAGTACTTAATAATTAAATCAATAAATCAACAAAAAGATCCAACTGGGATTGGTGTGCCTCAATACCATCAAGAGGCACCAATCCCAGTTAATAACCTCTTAGTACTTGTATGCATTTAATAATATGACTCTGATAAATCTCCTTTTTCTTTTTCTCTTTTCTTCTTCATGCATGTGTGTGCGTGCGTGCGTACGTGCCTGCCTGCCTGCTTGACTGCCTGCCTGCCTGCCTGCCTGTCTGCCTGCCTGCCTGTCTGTCTGTCTGTCTGTCTGTCTGTCTGTCTGTCTGTCTGTCTGTCTGTCTGTCTGTCTGTCAAATCATTCAGTGAATGTAAACTGTTGTCTTTTAATAATTTAAGTACGAAGTGTGTTTAATAACTAATGCTTTATTGGTAATACAATTTAAACAACAAATAATATAAATTGATAATATATGGTTTATTTCTTCAAAGTAATCTTGAAACAGAAATGCACTTCATTTTTTTAACCACTTCCGGATCATGTCTTCGTAGTCCGTTTTGTGTATATCCTTCAGACATAAAATTATCACATTTCTGTTGGCGATGTAAGATTTTCGCCTGTCTTAGGTGGTCATATTGTGCTACAATTTATACTTTGGGGCTTGCAACAGTTCAATTGTCTTTTCATCTTGGATGCACGTACTCCACTTGTGCAACACGCATTCATGAATCTCCGTATTTGAGGAAATTTAGCAGTTCTTTTCCATAATAACTGACTGAAGTGTATAAGTCTGTCAGTGGTCAATACTTTGATTAAAAGTCTTCTGGATAATATCACTCGCATTGTTTGTTGTTATCTCCCTGTCTGTGAAATTTCACGATTCACATGTTCACGCTTCATAATTTAAGAGACGATTAACAGTACATAATGAACGTCCCTCGTATGTCATATAACTGAATAAGGCCAATGCGTTACAGAAGCACTTAGATATTATCATTTACATGTTCATGAATAATGAGTTCTACATGTATATGCGTTATATTTTACCTGTGATACACTTACGAGTGATGACCGATAGACGTCTCATGATGTGTTACAGCAAATACTAACTTAACATTTAAAGTAATACTCAAATGCAATCAATGTTACATGTTTTACTGAGTGTTAAAGAATGTATTTGATAACTGAAAATCCAGACCCAAGGATCCCCAATTCGAGCACCGGTATAATCGTCGGGATTTTCGTAAATATCTCCAAGGTGGTTTATTTTCATAACGTACTGTGAAAACATCGTTTTTTGGAGAGAATGTCAATCAGTCGATCGCATGTGTAGGGAGACCAATACAATGCGCAGATACACAAATGTATCATTTTTTTAAATATTTTAATCAGTAATATAAGAGCTTCAAATACTAAAATCTTCTGAAACGAGGTTCGTGTGAGTATAGTATTTATGTGACACTATTTATCAAACTGTCACTGAAACCCCAGATGAACTGCATATGATAGAAAAGAGGAAATTTTAACCACATATTGAATGAATTATAGGCATTATTGTTTAATGCCATTGACAGGGGGAGTTTGTATTTTAGGCCATAACAAACCGAAACATCATATAAAAGATTTGTAATTTTTCAGCATATCTGGATGAAGTGAAAAACCCGCCAAACGAGATCAGTCAGTATATAGACTAATGGTCCCACGCCCATAGAATATATAAATATAAATTGAGACAACAATTATTTGTTTCAAAACATGGGAACATGTTTTAGGGGATAACAATTGTTACTATTATTTAGATGATAGTTTTAGGTCTGTTCGGCCCGGTGTGAGTATATTGATATGATTGGATGGGGTTTCCGGCATGATACTCCAGTGTGACAGCGCCTAGAATACTGTCTCAAGTAGGCACCGCCGCAGTATAACTGAAAAGTGTCTAAAGCGACGCTGAACATCATACAACTAACCAACAAATATCTTTGTTTGAAACTTTTGCACAATAGTTATAAAATAATCATATTTAACGAAGTTATTGAGCGGAAATGTTATTTTCTTAATAACAATTACCATGACCGTGTCCCGATTTACCTCAAACCAAACCCCAATTTTTTATTTTCAAGTAGAAACCAAAAACAAGACAATATTTTTGAAGGTACTTTAGTTTATTGAGCGGAAATCAACTCGATACAGACGAACAAACGAACTGCACAACGAACGAGCGAACGGACGGACAAACATACATATATAACTCTATATTCAACCGCACCCCATCCCATCATTCATTGCATTGCAAGGCAGACATTTAATATCATGTATGAACTCATATAAAATATATTATTATATCAATAAAGTATTAGACGGTAAACGTTAAATTAAAATATACACGTTTCTCATTTTCCGCAATGGCGTGTGTATGAATACATAATGATAAATGTGTATGATGTATATCCCATGTAGTGTTGCAATACATGTGCGACAGACACTCAGAAGACCTTTTTGTAAATGAAATCAGTAGTTAGACAGTAAACACATTACGAGCTATGGAGAATATCACTAATCCAACGCCGAAAAAGAGGTAATTACTTGTATGTCTTAGTCATAATATTTTCATAACAAACGAAAGAAATCTTATTGAATACGATCATGATATTTTTACTCTAAAACCCTTTATAATGCGTAATTTATAAATAAGCTTATATATGAGAAACTCGAGACTTAACATTTAAATGACACTACTGAAACAGTATATTAGATAAGTGCAACATATGTATCAACGAAATGGCACGAGGAGGAACCATATGGTAGAATTGAAACAGCAGAATTAAGTATTTATCAAACCGAATTCGTACATTTGAAGTTCTTTGCGTTACGAAACGCCCAATTATTAAAGATAATTATGAACACATAGTATGATACTTTTATATGAATAAATAAAAAGGAAAATATAATGGCAGTCAGCAGTCGCTTGTGAAATGTATATTCAGCAAACCGGTATGTATAATTGATAATGACTGATAAACAGGTCCTTTGGACAAACAGAACACAAACAAGATAAAAGAATAACATACTCTGGTTGTCTAATACCCCTCGCGTCCTTTAACCCACAAATCGGCTGAATCAGTATTTAATTAAAAAAAAAACAGTGAATAAACGTCATGATTTATAAGAACACATTCGAAATGACAATATAATAATCATGGTCGACATGCAGCACGTACGTCTGCTACTGTAATGGTCGATAATTTATTAATAGGATTCCTTGGAGAACAGAACGCAACAATGAAAACAAAATAACAGGCTCGGTTTTATTGAAGTTTGATCAAATCTATATAATTTTCATGATGTTTGTAAATAATTAATAACTTTTGTTAATGTCTTGTAGTTTTGAAATTGTTGTTAATGTTGTTACAGATCTGGTGGTCTTCTCAAAGGTTTGGTATTTTTATCAGCTATATCCGTCATGATGATAGAAGTAGGTTTTATTTACGCACAAGGTAAACTATTTCCAGTTATAATGGGCGAGTTTGGCAGCACAAGAGCGGAGACGGCGGTTGTGCAGTCAACTACGCTAGGGGTGTTTTCAGGAGCAGGTTCTTACAATATTATATAATTTGACTTTATTTTTATTTTCACTTTTATTTAAAAAAGAAATTCATAATACAGTCTAATACACGAGGTTTTGGTATTTTATGAGGATTTTCTAGAATTTAAAAATACCTCCTCAGTGCTCTCTCGTTACTATGATGTTGGTGGCATTTTCCCAAGGGTACCATATATGCTTGGTATTTTCGTTATGTTTGACTGTCCTGTAGAAATAAAATTTTACTTTTATTGATGCCAAAGATACAAGAGCTACAAATAACAGTGCTAAACATGTTACTTCTGGTCTCAATGAACAGTTGAATTTTGTGTTCTATATAAAATAAGGTCTAGGATTTCCATGGTAAAAAAGAATTCCACATAGAATTTTTATTATAAAGTTTATTTTTCATTGAAGGAATGTAAACCCACATAAAAATTCACAATAACCGGTAGGTTGACCACATTGTTTTTTTTAAAAGAGGGTTCAGTGACACCCTGAGATCTTTTGAAAAAGAAGTCTTCAAATGCTCATAAATACATGCATATGTTGAAATTTTATAAAAGTCACGTTTTTAACACACGTGATGTCTTACTGCAGTATATGCTATACCAACTTTTGCTCTACTTACCTGCAGCACGAAATCACAGCTACTATGAACCATTTTGAAAATATTTCAAAACCAAATTACATAGGCCTAGCTTTTAAGCGTAAGAAAAAAGGGGCTGAACTGTGTAATGAGACTAACTGATGACAAATATGACAAGAACATGTAGTACGATTACAATACTATTTGATTTATAACATATTTCAGGAATTGTAAACGGCGTTTTAATTCACAGATTTGGACCTCGCAAAGCTAGTTTATTGGGTGCCAGTATTTCTTCACTTGGACAGGTTGTCTCTTTCTTTGCGACCTCTACCACATACCTCACATTTAGTATTGGAATATGCATGGGTAAGTGAAGCCAATATTTAATACGTAATGATTAAGGTCTATATGATGGATGGCATGTTTCAAACATTTGATCTCCTTTCAATAAGTTAAATTAAGGATTGAGCAATTTGCTTGAAACGTGGAGCATTAATAGCTTATATAGGAACGAGGTTAAGCGATGATGAACATGCCAAATATAAAAGTTTCATAGTTTCATACTCCACATGTCACAACATACATGTACATATTGAAAGAAAGTTTGATGTTAATAAACCAACTTCCTCGTGTACTTAGTAACAACAGTAACAGGGATACTATTATACAAGTAAGAAAATATAAAAAAAACCCAGAAATAACACTGTATATATGTTTCCGGAAAATGCTTCGATGAAAATTAGATGTATTTTATTTAAACTTGTTTTTTTAAGAAGTAAAAAATGGCATAACACATGAAAATAACAACAATTCGAACGGAATGTCTGGACAATGTGTACATGTCATCTTGGTATAAAGGCTAAGTAATTTCGATTGATTCTCTTAACAACTGTAGGAGAAATTAAAATTACACCAGGTTTGATGTAGTATAAATACCAGGTTGGAATATTGCAAGTAAAAAAGGGACAGAGCTAATAAAACCAAAATATTGCGCACCAAAAAATGCCCATATTTATTTGATGCTCATGGTGTATTAACCAAGTTTCAATTAAAAAGCATTCAAAGGTAAATAAAGTAACGATTGGAATAACGTACTACATATGTACTAATACTAATATTGTTAAGTCGAAAAGTGAGTATTTCTCATGATAAAAAACAACAACAATATGACCAGAATATCCCAACAATATCCCCGACAATATCACCGCCTCTACCTTTCAATTAAAAAGCCTACAACGTGTAGGAAAAGTTGAAATCCAGAGGTCGTATGTAGTGAAGGGGCCCAACGAATGAACATACGTGCCGATCGGATTGTCCTGTAAAATACGCATATGTATTTGATGTTGATGATGTTTCCCAAGTTTGAATCACTGACTTACCTCTAATTCTCTCTTACATTCAGCTAAACACAAGTCTCAATATATGTACTAGATCTATATAAGTATAACATAATATATAACAGTTAAGCATTCATTTTGTGTAACCGCATGAACAAATATATAATTATGCACATGTAAATAACACTATAAAATGTAGTGTATAAACTGTAAAATTTTGTATAAGATTTAAATTATTAAAGTGTTACAAAGGATTTACACAATAAAATTAAGAAGTTATGTATAGAATTAAAGTATGCCTGTATACGACTTTCTCTATAAAAATACAAAGATTTGTACTGGATTTACATATATTTTTAAAGTATTGTAAAGGATTTACACTATAACGCATGCGGGTTTTTAAGAATTTATCTTACAATGATACATGCATGCATTTCGTCAGTTTAGATTACTTATACATTGTTCAAATACATTTCAGCTTTTGGCTCTTCCATTCTGTTTATAAGTAGCGCAACAACCATTGGGAAACATTTTGTCGGCAAGACAAGTTTGATAGCACTCTCTGTCCTGTCGACGGGCTCTGGAATTGGGGGCATGATCTATCCGTACGTGCTAACATATTTAAAGTGAGTGGATATAAATAACGTGTAATGATTAAAGATACTCACGGTAATTTTTATAAATATTCGCTTAAAATAACTTCAGGAATTTCTCTTTATGACACAAATATGTGTAAACTTCCATGGTAACAGCTATTTCTAAATTTAATAGGTTTATTTTAAACATGCGTAATGCAACAGTTATAAGTTAACGATTATGACGTTTCAAATTATAATGATTTAATGTAGTTTATATGTAAGATAAAGTGCTTTATGTTAGAGGATTTATGTTCTTATCTGGCCAGTATAGGTTACCAGATATTATTCTGTGTCATCTTTTACATACTGGTTCCCAAATAATACTATAATTGTCATTGTCTCAGTTCTGACCTTATACTCAAGTAAACTTGACGTGGCTTTTTTCGAGTCACCATTTTTTATTTTACTCACCACCACCCAAATTCCTTATGGGCTCCTAGTTTATTCCAGCCTTATATATATTATATGTATATATATATATTTGTATCTTTTCAGGAATTATATAATATAATTCCCGGCATATTTTGAACTATTGATTGAAATACTTACAAATCATATTTCACAGCGACCTGTACGGATTGAGAGGAACTCTTCTAATCATTGGCGGGATAAAACTGAACAGTGTTGCAGCTGCTCTGCTAATGGGCCCTCCAGAAAACAGAAGCAAACCAATTTCCAAAGACACAAATGATTCAAGCAACAGTGTATCAGATGCCAATAGCAACGCAGCTAATGAGAACGTTAAGTCTGATAATGAAAGTATAGCAGACAGCAGAACTGATAATACAACCAATCATATATTTAATGATATAGAAACAACTGATGAGCCTTTCCGAACTTATATCATTTCTTACGATTTACAGAATGAGGAAATAACACATTCAACGTCTAACACATCAACAGGCAAGATGAAAAGTGAAGATAAAACTATCGTAAATAGTCTTAAAGATCTTTTGAGAAATCGGTGCTTTGTACTTTACACGACGGGTCTTACACTGATTAGCCCTGTATTAAGTTTATTTGTTATCTTTACAGTTGACATATTTTCTGACAATGGGTTGTCTGATTCCGATTCAACTCTGGGATTACTTCTTCTGAACATATTCAGTATAGTTGGTAGACTTTTACCGGGGATGATTATGCAAAAATCTAATGTTTCCGCGATGACAGTTCCAATTATCGCGTCAATATCTGGAACAGCAGGCTTAGCCGTTCTGCTTTTATTTAAGTCCTTAGAGTTTTCCCTAACAGTGTGTTGTGTAATGGGTTTAACTCTTGGTATGATTGTTTCTGCAATAAGTGTCACCACAATTACTTTAGTTGGAAAAGAAAACCTTCCAAATGCGATCGGGGCTATATGTACTGTCACTGGTATTGGTAATGTAGCGGCGGGTCCTATAAGTGGTAAGACCTTTACATCCATTTTAAACAAAATATGTTTAGTTGATATAATACTATCTTAAATCTCTAATCGGTCGATTCACTGAATACTTTTCTGCAAATAATCAATAGGATATTAAAACAAATCCAGTATTAGAATTACAGTTTATTTTTCTATATTAAAAAAAAGCTTGGGTATTGATGAAATGCATGTATCTCTCATAATCATCATATCGAGGGTTTGTGCAAAACGTGTCTATAAACCTTTTTACTTTATATTAAGTTTGCCTAAATTTGTTCTAAGCATTTGATAAACAACAAAATAATAATTAAACTATTGATGATTTCAGCATATGTATCATCAGGACATATCAATTTATGTATATTAAATATTTCTATTCACGTGTACAAAGGAAACATGACGTCATGTGGAATATAAAATAGTTACTACCTAATCTGGAGGTTTATATATCAATATTTTGGGATAAATATCTTCATAGCAGTTTATTGTTTTTGGGCAATTTTGATGTAATGCCGAAACAACAGTTCAATCTATTGCTGTATGTCCCATGACCGTATAATATTAAAACGCTACCATGACTCAGTTGTATAGAATTGATATTTCATGATGTTCAGATATTTAAATTAATTTTAAAACTAAAGATTGTCATTGATGGATGGATTGACAATAGTTAAATTGATATGTCTATTATAATTCTATATGTGTTATATATGCACTCATATGCTGAAGTAATTAACAGTTACTCTTAATATTTGTTTTGAAAATTTCCATCCGTTTATTTTATTCTATTTTAGGAATGATACGTGATTACACGGGTTCATACACTTTGGTATTTGTCTTAGCAGCCATAGCCACCGTTGTAGGATTGGTATTCTTTGTGATAGCATTGCGTTTGCAGACGACACGATCAAAACAAAATAAGAAACAAAAAATGTCGATCTTCTACCTTACAAAGCTCTGAATTTCCAGTCACACAACGGAAAACTCGAGATTACAACGTGCACATGGATTAGTCAATACGGAGTAAATATATAGTGAGATCTGTCCATTTCTCTAATACTAAAGATGCGTTGTTGTGACAATACGTTAATAGACAAAACTAAAACACTGGGTGCTATATAGTCAAACCAGTTTAAGCGGTCATCTCGGTTAAACAGCCATTTGTTTCAAGCAGCATATTTGCTATATTATCATTTTATGCTTTCAGAGCAAATCTACCTGCATTTAGAATAGCCATCATTTGACTGTATATATATATAGTTCACACAGGATCTGCATAAAGTATTAATAACTGCATTCGATATTTAGGAAACACTGAGTTGTCAAATAGTATAACCTGTTTAACTATCGGTAATTTAATAATAGATATTAGGTTGACATCGAGTATTTCCACGTCAAGAAAATATACAAATGATTAAAGAGGCAACACCTTAGTCCGATATTTTAGGACCAAATATTTAACACTGATTATTTAAATGCTATCATATAAAATAAAGCTATTTGATGAACTTTTTATTCAGAAACAGGAGTTGTTTTCTGCTTCTGTAATGCCTGGTTTACAGTCACAATGTGAATTATTGTTGTCGTCGATTAAATCGCGATCCACTCTTAATGCTACAGCAACAATTATCCTAAATCGGATAATTCCCAAACACGAATACAATTGCTTATAGATTACCCTTTTTAAACACATATTTCAAGAAAATAACACGTGTTGTAGGTAATCGCACCGACTTCTTCAAGTTACATGGGTTTCTATTAGACTAAGTACAGTTTCGTGGAAACAAAATATAGGCGAGGTCTCTTTAAATTGGTTTAAACATATTTTATTGCCAATATATACATGTATATAGCAAATGGGTTGGGCCACAAGTTCTCTCAACTTAGATTCGGCCCTTCCCTTATAATTTTACAAACACAATTCAATTGACAATGGCTATGTACTAAACGACAATTAAGGTTGTCACAATGCATTTAGCTGTTTATATAAACAGAATAAAATTAGAAGTGGAAAGAATATTATAAAAAGAAACAACATGTGTAAGTAGAAAGAATGAGCGATAGTAATATAGATTAGCAGAAAGATAAGATATAAGATAGATTTATTGTCTGTTAAGTCAGGTACTTAGATTTTAAAGCTATTTAAGATACATTTGTTTTAAATATAACCGGCAAAATAATATATTTCTTGTGTGACAATGAGCTGTCATTTTAAGACTCTTTGAAACGACTTGTTGTTTTAATATATTCGTGAATCGGTGTGAAAACAACAATGTTTTCATCAATAGAAAGTGCAGTCTTTCCAAATAAAAGAAGCTCTGCATTTCACGGGTGAAAATTTCTAGTCGAGTCAAATAAGACGATTCTCTGGTTCCTTAAAAGATCGCATCTGAAAAACCTAAAAAGGTAATGATCAGCATATTCTATATAATTTGAACAGGTACAATGAGGGTATTGCGTAGGTGATTAAGATAAAGGTCATTGTTCAATGCGCTACATTCGCAATAGCAGCATATATCTCTGACCATCACTTTAGTAAGAGGGTGGATTAATTACTTCTGGAAGATTGGCCTTTAATCTAGATTTAAAAATCGATACTGTAGCAGTATCTCTGAGCTCCTTTGGTAAAGAATTCCAAACTGAAATAGATGAGGGTATACATGATTTGCGGCTTAGTTCAGTCCGAGTAATTGGAATATTTATATCATTATTATTTCTTAAGGAATATGGTACGTTTTCTCCTACAGAAGAAGGGATAATGTCTGATATGTAAGACGGGGTCATGTTATGGGTAGCTTTGTACATAAATATCAATTTATGCTGCTTTCTCCTCTCTGCAAGAGAGACCCATCTACACTCTCTGTATAGATTAGCTAAGGAGATTGATCGGGTGGTACCAGTTACTATTCTTGTTGCTTCATTTTGAAGTAATTCATCCATTTCAGAATTATATTCAGTACATCCATCCCATACTTTTGAACAGTATTCTAAAACTGGACGTATATAAGAAAGATAAATTTGGTTTAATGCATTTCAACTAAAAGTGAATTTCATTTTCCTCATGACACCAATAACCTTAGAGGCAGATTTTAAAATACTATCAATATGGTCATTCCATTTACCTGTTTTGCTTAGTGTGACGCCAAGGTGTCTATGGCTATCAACAAAGTTAATCGGAGTATTGTCGGACATCAAGTTTGGAAGTGCATCGAACTGTTTCAATTAGAAAAGAATTGCTTCAGTTTTGTCTGGATTGAACTTAACTAGCCACTGTTTAGCCCATGCAGATATAATATTTAAATCGTGGTTAATAATTCCTTCAATATCTTGGATAGAGGTTGCTGAATAATACAAAGTGTTATCATCAGCGTACAGTCTGGTTAAGCTCAATAATGATTGAGTTATGTCGTTGACATATATGAGAAAAAGAATAGGTCCCTATAAATCACTGTAAATCTACTTTTAGCGGGCAAATATTCTTCTGAAAGGGAAGCAAAGAGTACAAAAACAGTGTGTCTTACAGGAGAATACAATTTAAACGACTGAAATTACTAGAAATTAAAATATTTCTTTTGTTAAAAACGAAATATTTTTAGAAAGTTTTAAGCGAAAAATGAAAGGCATTTTTGAAATATTTTTCTGAGTAAGGAAGTGAAGATGTTTGTATTGATACACGACTTCGATAATATAGAATGTGTTCTTTATACTGAACCAGAAACAAATAACCATTGTTGATAAAGGTGTAACCCCACCATTGATTTTTGTTCTTTATTCTGTAGTAAATTATAAAAGTTTGAAGGCTTGTCATTCATAGAGGGTCCCAAATGAAAGAAGTGAAACCTACATTTTACTGTTTGTCAACCTCTGCACTATCAAAATATGATGAGAAAAGTAGGGGTCATGTGTCATATAAGAGATTTTTTTTCTGCTCAGTGTGTACACTGGTGACAAAGTGAAAGTAGACTTCCGAAATCATGAATTCATACCCCAGTTTCCAAGCATCATTTTTTTTTTCTAAATTCACAATTCAAACATGACAATGCTATCAAAATGTTCAAAATACATCAATAATGCCATTCAAATAAAAAAATGAGCATTAAAAATAGGAAAATGCATTTTTAAAGAAGAAGAATTGAGGATTATTTACAACCGCCATTATGCGACTACCCCACGGAAGCACTTCCTTTTTGCAATGGTGGCACTATGCCTATAAGGAACTCTTTTTTTTTTAATTTCATAATAACCTCATTTTTGCTAAGTACTACCAACTTGAAGTAATACTGCCAAGTTGCAGGCATTAAATACTGAAACTTTTGTCAAAATACCACTTTTTACATGATCATTATATACAGGCGCGAGATGTTGACCGACATGCAATTTTGATGTGTTTGACTAATTTTACCAAAAATTTTTTTTTTTTACCTAATTCCATTAAAATCTTTACACCAAAACAGTCTCATGATACACTGAAGACATTATCTTACCAAAATACATTATTCAATACAATGTACATGCTAAAAATTGCACATTTAAATCATCCAAAATAAAAAATCTTCAAAATTTTCTGATTTTTCATGAAATTTCAATGTAAATATGCACATATATGCTTTATTTGAGGCATACACTTGCCAAAATGTGGTTTTTTATGAAGCAAATGTCTCCAATTGGTCATTTAATACTATGAGAGTGAAGAAAAGAGGTTATTTTACCTACAATTAACATTTTGGAAAATCACCCCCATTTCACTCAAGTCTCTCCACCATTGATTTTTGTTCTTTATTCTATAGTACATTATAAAAGTTTGAAGGCTTGTCATTCATAGAGGGTCCCAAATGAAAGAAGTGAAACCTACATTTTACTGTTTGTCAACCTCTGCACTATCAAAATATGATGAGAAAAGTAGGGGTCATGTGTCATATAAGAGATTTTTTTTCTGCTCAGTGTGTACACTGGTGACAAAGTGAAAGTAGACTTCCGAAATCATGAATTCATACCCCAATTTCCAAGCATCATTTTTTTTTTCTAAATTCACAATTCAAACATGACAATGCTATCAAAATGTTCAAAATACATCAATAATGCCATTCAAATAAAAAAATGAGCATTAAAAATAGGAAAATGCATTTTTAAAGAAGAAGAATTGAGGATTATTTACAACCGCCATTATGCGACTACCCCACGGAAGCACTTCCTTTTTGCAATGGTGGCACTATGCCTAAAGATGTTTGTATTGATACGCGACTTCGATAATATAGAATGTGTTCTTTATCCCGAACCAGAAACAAATAACCATTGTTGATATAACGGATGCCATGTACACAGAATGTGTTCTTTATCCCGAACCAGAAACAAATGACCATTGTTGATATAACGGATGCCATTTACACAGAATGTGTTCTTTATCACGAACCAGAATCAAATAACCATTGTTGATATAACGGATGCCATGTACACAGAATGTGTTCTTTATCACGAACCAGAATCAAATAACCATTGTTGATATAACGGATGCCATGTAAACAGAATGTGTTCTTTATCCCGAACCAGAAACAAATAACCATTGTTAATATAACGGATGCCATTTACACAGAATGTGTTCTTTATCACGAACCAGAAACAAATAACCATTGTTGATATAACGGATGCCATGTACACATAATGTGTTCTTTATCACGAACCAGAAACAAATAACCATTGTTGATATAACGGATGCCATGTACACATAATGTGTTCTTTATCACGAACCAGAATCAAATAACCATTGTTGATATAACGGATGCCATGTACACAGAATGTTTTCTTTATCCTGAATCAAAAACAAAAAACCATTATTAATATAACGGATGCCATGTACACAGAATGTATTCTTTTCCATGAACCAGATACAAATAACTATTGTTGATATAACGGAGGCCATGTACACTTTAAAGGGATAGAAATCAATGTATTAAAATAATATTTTATAAACAGTATTAATATATTGTCACATTTTTATGATATATTTAATGACATTTTCGATTAGTAGTTTGAACAGAGGATGCTATTGTACCACTGTATAAAAAGGGAGGTCAAATAGTGCTATCAATTATAGGGATGTCACTTTAGTAGACGGTATGCTTAAGTTGTTTACATCAATGTTAAAAAGGATACTTGCTCAATATTTTTGGAAAGAGCGAGGTTGGAAGTGCTTGTTAACCAGGTTTAAGCCCATTGTGGCGGTTTTACAAAGGCGGCTTCTGTTGTCAGGAGGCAAATCATAGAGGACATTTTAAATACGAAATTTGAACCATTCTGAGCAGAGTGAAAATATGTTTAAAACTTATTTATTTTACCTTCATTATGAAACAAGTTATTATTACAACTTAGACAAATCACGCTTGAGATCTCCCTGGGTAGAACCACTACTAAGCATATGCGGATAAAGTGTCTTCTTCAGGTACACCTGCCGGGCCCGATCAGCTCAGTCGGTTACGCGTCTGACTATCAATCCAGGGGTCGTGAGTTCGAATCCCCCGCCCGGCAACAGTCTCCATGATGATTGATATACGACAGTGTGTCTCATTATCATTCGTCTCTCACCACTGATTCAAGTGCGAAAATTATCACTAACTTGCGGAGCTGGGTGTGCTCGAGTACTGGTTAATCCCAGGAAACAGTGGTTAAGTAAACTGATCGTCTGTTAGCCCTCGATGGCATAAAAATGACGCTTAATATTCAATCAATCAATCAAATACACCACACATAGCCGTGGCGGAGGTGCGAACATTCGACCATCCGATCATGGGTTCGATGCTCTACCACTGGACCACTCGCTCCTATTATTATACATTTTATATGTTTTAATATATCAATAATAATGAATACATCTTCTATATGTATAAGTTGTACTAGTAACTTTATATTATTTATGCTCATGCTGTTATTGTGGCTATGCTCTTTCTATGTTAAATATCTTGTTGGAGTTAACTTATCATCAGATACGATATATAACGGACGCTAACACAAATATAATGTGTACATGTACTACTCTATAATACGTGTATATAACCATTCAGCAAATGTTTCTGCTGTTATTATTTAAATATTCCATATTTAATACGGCCAACACGGCACAGAAACGACATACATCTAGTTTTATTCATTAACATGTTTATGAATAATGAGTACTATGGACACAATATCAAACCTGAACTTAAATTACGAGGGTCGTCCAATAAACTTATCAAAGATTGGTTACAGCAAATACTTACTGGATATTAAAGAAACATCTAAATGTAATATTATTTATTTATTGAGTATTATAAAATACTTTATTTTATAGATTAAAATCAAGACCCTGGGATACTTATTTCGATTCCCTGTTAAGTAACTTCCGGTAGTTTCTAACGTACTCCACATTGGTTAATCTGGCAACATACTGTGAGAGCAGACCGCTATTTTTAAGAAATAAATCAGTCGATCATTTAACCAACACAATGCGAACTAACAAAAGAATTCACCGAAGCGTATATTTTAGTCCGTAACGCAAGAATCGCAAAAACACAAAACATTTCAATTTGTGACTTCGAAACCTGTTGTATGGTAGAACATTTTTTTTTTATTAAAAGCCGACCAGACTGTAATAAACATTTATAGCATTACAGACAAAGGTTTAAAGTATGGTATTTTGTGATATACCAAAGGCATTCACTCGCATGTGGCATAAATGTATATTTTCGTCATTACGGAATATCAGGCAAACTAAATAATTGGATACAGCAACTTACTATTTCAAAAATAGCTACAATTTTGCAACGTTATCCAGACGTACAGAATTGTACTCAATGTCAATTATTCCTTATTCACTTAAACTATGGCATACACTTGATACACATATCTGTGAGTCACTTTTACCTTTAACGTTCAAATCAAACTTAAAGAGCAAATTAAACCTCAATCTTTACCCAAGTCATTTTTATTCAATTAAAGATACCTAGCAGTTCAATATGCCCATAGCAAAACAAATTCAGTTACCTAAACGCTGTACTTATGGTAATGAATTTGAAGATGCAGAACATGTTTTTTTTCAGATTTAACCGTTTTAGAAACGAAAGGAAACAATATTTTACCAGTACTCCTTCATATCACCCCTAAATAACACGAAAAGTCCTGTGCGGTAGTTTAAATGTATTAATAGATCAAAATTAGTTTATCTTTAATGAATTTCCAAAATATATTAAAAAGCACGCAACGATTTAAATTCGATTAATTCATTAGGCAAGTTTGCTGAAGTACTATCGGCGCTTCAACTGGATCATTGTGTAGGGCGATTATTAGCGTGAGCTACTACTACTACACTGTACTTCTTACTACTACAACTATTACTGCAACTACTACTTCAACTATTACCACTACTCTAGAACAACCTTAATCAAAATAATGCATCATGTATTTCTTACTCAAGTTTCTAAATCTACTTTCAATTTCACATATATTATAAATGGTTTTACACTGCATCCCGGTATACATAATATAATGATATTGACGATATGGAGAGAACTAATGTTGTTAGAACTTGTAGTTCATTCCATTTGCGTTCAGTACAACTTCGATGGCTTGAACCCAGCGGGACTAGACAAAATAGTTCGACTTAAGGGTTGTTCCAGCCAAGAATTATTCAACACATACCATACATGTATATACATCGAAATAGGAATTCAGCCGGAACCTGATAAGTGGTTCGAGCTATATGTGGTGTTCCAGTCATCCGTGGTAATGACACCAACAAAGTTCTGCTGTATGTTATATATTTATATATGTATGATAGTCATTCTTTGTAACATAAGTAATTAAATATGTTAAAACTTAATTCTTAGACGACCCTCTTGTAAATATATTCAATTGTGAGAAGGAATATATCAGACGATATCATTTTAATTTATAATACGGTAACTATAGACACGTTTCGAGCCATGGAGGACATTAGTAATTCAAAACCCCAAAAGAGGTAATTATATAATATTTATATAAAGATCATTTATATGAAAAAAATCTTTATCTTCATATATATTCTATAACTATTAACATGCTGAATAAGAAAAAAAATATGAGCATCAGGTGCCGTTTCATCAAAAACCATCAAAACTGTATACAAGTAAGTAATATATTTTGCAACAACAAACTGAAACCAGGAGTCACCATATGGATGTTTGACTCAGCAGTGTTTAACAAAACTGACACTTTTTAAATCTTAAGTCTTTCTAATATAATACATCAATTATTTAAAATGTTTACGAACACAGACTTTTAGCACCATTTCAGCAACTTTGTATAGCAAAAATAATTAAAACGGAAATTATTATGGTAGAGAGTTCTTTGTGTAATGTCATTGATGTCCTGTAGTTGTTGGTTTATGGTATAGTGCGGTTATCCGAGACTCTAGTGAATTGTTTGTTGATGTGTTGCTCTGGTGTTAACGTATTTAGAATGTTGCCTTTCTGTTGGATATGATACACCAAAATGAAAAGAGTAGAAACTGCGGTTGATTCAAGCCGGTGAGCAATCTGCTTGCTCATCATTGTTGTTGTTGCACTCATTGACCAATCATCCTACTAAACATAGTTGTTGTTTAAATCAAGGACAAATTAGCGTGGTGGTAATGACTGCTGTAATAAACTGGTTAATAAAGACAATTCCAATAAGCATGCTGTTGGAATCATTGATCAATCAGCATGCTCGTAATCGCTGCTGTTGGAATCATGGACCTATCAGCATGCTCATAATCGCTGCTGTTGGAATCATTGATCAATCAGCATGCTCATAATTGCTGCTGTTGGAAGCATGGACCAATCACGTGCTCATAATCGCTGTTGTTGGAATCATGGACCAATCAGCATGCTCATAATCGCTGCTGTTGGAATCATGGACCAATCAGCATGCTCATAATTGCCGCTTTTGGAATCATGAACTAATCAGCATGCTCATACTCGCTGCTGTTGGAATCATGGACCAATCAGCATGCTCATAATCGCTGCTGTTGGAATCATGGACCAATCAGCATGCTCATAATCGCTGCTGCTGCTGCTGCTGGAATCATGAATCAATCATAATGCTCATAATTGCTGCTGCTGGAATAATTGACCAATCATTATGCTCATAATTGTTGTCGGAATCAAGGAGTAATAAGCGTGCTGATAATCGCTGCAGTTTAAGTCATAGACATAGTAATTTGCTCATAATCGCTAAACATGGTTCAAGTCATGGAACTGTCAGTTCGCTTATAATTGCTGTAGTTAAAGTCTTTGAACAAGCAGCGAGTTCATAATCAATATTGTTGAAGTCATGGACCGATCGGCGAGCTTTTGATGAAATAGACCAATCAGTGTGCGTGCTCATAAACGCTGCTGTTTAAGGCATGAACCAATTAGCTTAATCATTATCACTGCTGCTAAAGTCATAAGATAATCAGCTTTCTCATAAATACTGATGCTGAAATCAGGAACCAATCAGCTTGCTCATAATCGCTGCTGCTGAAATCATGAACCAATAAGCTTAATCCTAATCGCTGCTGCTGAAATCATGAATCAATAAGCTTACTCATAATTACTGCTGCTGAAAATATGAACCAATAAGCTTACTCATAATGACTGCTGCTGTAAACATGAACCAATAAGCTTACTCATAATCGCTGCTGCTGAAATCATGAACCAATAACTTATTCATAAATTCAGTTGCTGAAATCATGAACCAATATGCTTGCTCATTATCGTTGCTGCTGGAATCATGAACCAATAAGCTTACTCATAATCGTAATCGCTGCTGCTGAAATTATTAACCAGTTACTTAGTCATAATCACTACGGCTGATATCATGAAGCAATAAGCTTGCTCACAATCACTGCTGCTGAAATTATGAAGCAATAAGCTTACTCACAATCGCTGCTGCTGAAATCATGAACCAATAACTTACTCATAATCGCTGCTGCTGAAATCATGAACCAATAACTTACTCATAATTACTGCTGCTGAAACCATGAACCAATAAGCTTACTCATAATCGCTGCTGTTGAAATCACGAACCAATTAGCTTACTCATAATCGCTGATGTTGAAATCATGGACAAATCAGCTCATAATCACTGATTCTAAAATCATATACTTATGAAATAATTGATTAATTAGGATGATTATTTGCATCTGAAACCATGTTAACAGTCTAGGAAATAAATGACTGTATTTTACCAGATGTCATAATCTTAGATATAACTATATTTTAGTTATATCACGTTAGTTGGTACAGAAGTCAGAAATTTTGTCATATTGAAATTTGTCGATTGAATGTTCAGTAGGCATAGAAACAATATGATTTTAATGGTAAAATAATCATATAATGTTTGCCAGTTACAAACTGTTTAAATTCACCAAGAAGTTCTCCGTCATGTGTAAATTTTTTACACTAGACCAAACAGCATTGATTGCAAAGAGAAATATTTACATGATGCACGTGACTGACGAAAGTAGAGCAGTTCGCTTTTAGTTATTATATTTGAGCATTTTCATTTATTTAAACCAGTTACTAGCACAATCTACCTAACATATCAAATAGATTTTTTGCTTATCCATGCAATTATGCCGTAAGGTTAAACTTTATTTGGTGTAAAACTTTAAAAGGAAAAGGGTCAGAACAGTGAACATGTTTTCTTTTTTGAATTTTTTTTTTTATGACACGATGCAAACATTAAAATCTCTTATTTGATATAGTGACCGTGGAAAAAAATTGTATGTGTCTTTGGCACATATGTTAAATTATGTCCTCTTACTCGAAAAAATGTTAAATGAAACTAAATATTTTTATTTCTCTTAAACTCGTTTCAAATCTGATATTTTGAATAGGTGTATAAATAGTGTAAGATTGTCTGCAAATATATATATTAAGAATTATAAATTGGCAGGTAAGTTTTACAATAAATCTGCAATTGGTAACAAAATAAACATTGTGCACAAAATCATTATTTATTGAATAATGACTGATAAACGATATTTTTGAAGCATAAAACGCAAAAAGGAATAACAATTGCAGACTCGGGTTTTGTCTAATACCTCTCACAACCCACAGCATTCAAACCGGCTTTTTCGATCTTATCTTTAGGAGAAACACTGAATGAACTCCATGATTTAAAAGAACAAATCCGATATGACAGTACTGACGGTTGACACAAAGCATGTAACACTTCTGTTTTGATGGTTGAGAATCTGATAAACGTGCTCCTTACACAGGCGCGTAACTTCATATAGGCACTGTAGGCACCCACCCGTCTACACTTTTTTCTGAAAAAAAATGCAATAAAAACCGGACCACTATGTTACTTTATTTTACTCTTTATTAAAGGTTTATATAAAGGATTACCAGGCCCCTTAAAACATAAGAAACATACGTCAAAACGCAGCTAGGACAGTCTAGCTCAATTAATTTCGGGGAAGCATGGCCCCTGACCTCTCTACAACTGTGCCTACTCATTGTTTACAGAACGCAACGAAAACTAAAGATTAGTTTTTTTTTCTAGTTTGATATATTCTACATTCATTGTTTTGGTTATTTTCATTCCAGATAATGTTTGGAACTTATAAACAAATCACACAATTTATCAATGTTTGGTATTTTTCTAACTGCTGATTTTGTTGTTGCAGATTTTGTGATCTCCACAAATGGTTAGTTCTTTTATCAGCTCTATCCGTCATGGTGATAGACATAGGTTTTATTTACGCCCAAGGTAAACTATTTCCAGTTATAATGAGCGAGTTTAGTAGCACGAGAGCGGAGACGGCGGTTGTGCAGTCAACTACGCTAGTGATGTTTTCAATAACAGGTTCTTACAAATTAATGTCATTTGATGTTTTATTTGAGTTAGAAATAGTATTCAATCTTATTAAAAAGGAAACTCATTGTACGAATTAATGAACGAGTTTAGCATGTTTTAAGGAAGGACCATTAACAAAAACATAATAATGCACTGTCACCTCAGTAGTCTCTTGTATCAGTTGTAGCTTTTGTTGTCTAGTATATCTTACATCCTTGGTATTTTCATTATGTTAATCTTAATTGTAGAATAACAATTAATGTGTGTTTATCGCTGCCAAACAGATATATGAGCTACAGCTGATCATTCTAAACGTATATGATGTCGAAAAGAACATGAAATACAAGTTTATTACATATTTCAGGAATAGTGAATGGTGCCTTAATCCACAGGGTTGGACCTCGCAAAGCTTGTGTATTGGGTGCTTGCATTTCTTCCCTTGGACTGATTGCTTCTTTCTTTGCTTCCTCTACCTTATTTCTTACATTTAGTATTGGACTATGCACGGGTAAGGGACGATTATTTAAGAGATTTATCATTGTGTTTATATTGAACAAGATTTTATTATGTATGGAATGATTACACTCTACTTAATGGCTTGTTTCCATTCGATAACGTTTGTACGAATTGAACAATTTATTTGAACATGACTAGTTTATATTGAATTGAGGTTTGGGGATGATAAACATGAAAACTATAAATGTTTAGTTCCCTTATTTTTAAACATTAAAGCAACACATCCACGTTTGAACTTTTAAAACAAAAAAAACTAATTGAGTTATGAGCACATTTCCCATACAAACATATGATCAATTAGCTGTATATGAGCATATAAACACAATCCCGTACAAAATGATGCCCAAATTATAATGCGTGACTAACACTTTATAAAACAAGCGTGTAACTCACCCGAGTCAAAAAAAATTGTCAAAATGACTTTCAAGGCAGGTAAAGTACACTACGCACTAAAACGTGAAGTTTTTTAATACGACTCGCATAATTCAATTTGAAGCCAAGTTGGAATCCTCAGCAATTTTAAAATAATTTATAAAGCGTTTGTAACGCTTTATAATTTGGACATCTTTTTTTATAATTCTAAAGCGTTCTGGATAGTGTTTGTTAGCACACATACAGCTCACTGACCATATATTTATGTATGGGAAATGTGCTCACAACTCAATTGAAAAACTTTTAAAAAAAGTTTAAACGTGGATGTGTTGCTTTAACATACACATATATATTAAGGGTCGGCAAACATTCTTCTTCTTGTAATTATAAGGATTATAAAGATAACTTATTTGATAACCTGCCAATTGACACTATCATATATATATATATCATTATCATACTAGGTATTTAAACAAGCAAGAGTATTGTGATGAATAAAAATAAAATGAGTCTAGTCCTTTGCCGAGACTCATATCATTTCACCAAACTAGTTTCATAAATTCAATATGAAATTGGTACGAATGTAAGAGGTTATTTATCATATAACTCACAAATAATGGAAAAAATACTTCAAAGCGATAGCCTGGCTTCCTAACATACAGCATGAAGTAGGCGTACTTTGGTTATCATTCCCTGAAACAAATGCAACAAAAAATAATCCGTATAGGAATTTTATTTTATTATTAAATTTATACATGTTTTCTTTAAATCAGTAGCCAACAACATAAATGGTCTATTTCATCAATAAAGATAATTTGAAATATAAACAGTTAGATCCAAAATGTACCCGCGATTACAATGAAACACAATACTGACGTCATACACTATTAACGTCATAGTTCATATGCAGCGACCTTCAATGTTTCACACAATATTAATAACATGCTAGTGAATTGTGTTTAATTGAGAGATTGTTTGTTATATACCGTTCGGAATAAGTCTCCCATTGTCCCAGTAACTCACAAAGCGTCAACATCCTCATTTCTGACAGGAGGTTGCCCTTTCCAGTACATTAAAGTAATTCTTGTCAACAGTCCAGAGTTTCGCGAACTTAACTGAAACGCAGGCCATGTAAATGATTTTACCGTATCAATAATGAGGTAACAGGTGGTCGAAACTCGACATCATTCATCTCAGACTGCGTAAACATCTCTGTTTGACTTCTGAAAGTTTATAAAGAATATACAAATAATGGGTATAGCTCATGTGATATTTGTCCGGGACCGTTATTGATTTCAAATAAAAATTGCAGGAGTTTAAAGTCATGAACGTGTTTTTTCTGGACGTCCAGAATTAAAGTCCCGTACTTATTCTATTGAAACCTTGACAACTCTTTGAGTTGTTTTTGTCTGCTGTAAAGAGATGACTTCCTCTGGCACAATTACAGTCTATCCGCTTCGAACTCAATGTCTGTATTACATAGTTTGATTTTATAAAACTATTATACACTATTTCAAGCACATCACCGAGGCCTTTCTAATCAATTTGCACTGAATTTAAAATTAGGTCAGCAATTAGCGTATGAATACATTGGTGCAGTGAATAGGTGGTGATATAACACTAGGTTAATATAAAAAGGACATGTCATTGGTTTATTACACACCCGCACCGGTAAGTATTGTGATACAGAATTCATACTATAAAAGGATAAAGTTTGGTACTGGATTTACACTATAAATGCATGAAGTGTTTGTATAGGATTTACACTATAAAAGCATGAAGTTTTGTAAACTTAAGGATTTACACTTATAAGTGTTGCATATTATCTAAACTATAAAAGTATGTATAGCATAAATATATGAAGCATTATAAAAAGAGATTTACACCATAAAAGTATAGTTTTGTACATAATAGTTACTATGATGTGAAGCATATTATTTAAACTTTAAACATATGAAGTTACAGACTAGTATTACGCTTGTAGTTTTGTAAAGGATTAACTTTGCTATCATGATATCCTCATTACCTTTGACAGTATAAATTTCTTGTTAACATTCGATTTCATTTCAGGTATAGGTTCTTCGCTCATGTTTATAAGTGGCCCAGCTGCCGTCGGGAAACATTTTGTCGGTAAAACGAGTTTAATGGCACTCTGTGTCCTGGCGGCGGGCTCTGGGATAGGTGGCATGATCTATCCATATGTACTAACATATCTAAAGTGAGTAAAGATGATAATGTGTCCTTGAATTATGTTTCGGAATGCATTTTGCTGAAAGTTTGAATTTGTTGTTGATGTTAATGATATATTTTGTATCTGATCTATCAAGTTAGCTCGAAATGATACAGTTAACCATACAGATATTTAAGACTAATAACTCAAGACCAATTCATTCAATATTAATCATATATTTGAGGATAACAGCAAAAGGGAAAATGAAAAGAAAAAATATCCAAAGTATTGTAGAGTTTTTGTACATCGCCATTTTGAGTGTCAATATAAAACAGCGTGTAACAATTGCTTTGCACAGGTTTTGTCTGAATTCCACCACCAACCGCCCCAAGACACACATATAGTACTTCCATACTTGCACTAATTTCAATTATTTATTTAATATACTTAAATTATTATTTCACAGCGACCTTTATGGATTGAGAGGAACTCTTCTTATTACCGGTGGGATAAAACTTAACAGTGTTGCAGCTGCTCTTCTATGGAGCAATCCAGCAATCAGAGAAAAAGCGAATTTCACAGAATCAAACATTTCTAGCAATGACGGATCAGTAACTGATAACAGCGCAGCAAATGAGGTCAAGTCTGATCATGAGCATAATGGAAACAGTGGAAATAATAAACAAACTACACATATATTAAATGATATACAAACAACTGATGAGCTGTTCCGAACTTATATTATAACTTACGATCTACAGACAGCGAAAATCGCACATACAATGTCTAAAACACCAACAGACAACTTGAAGATGAAAAGTGAAAATAAGAATATTGTAAAAAGCCTTAAAGATCTTTTGAGAAATCGGTGTTTTGTACTATACACCATAGGTCTTTCTCTTCTTAACCCTGTATTGTTTTTATTTGTTATCTTGACAGTTGACATATTCTCTGACAATGGGTTTTCAGATTCTGATTCATCTTTCGCATTACTTCTTTTTAACATATTCAGTATAGTTGGTAGACTTTTGCCGGGAGTAATTATGCAGAAATCTAATATTTCCGCGATGGCAGTACCCATACTCTCGTCAATTATTGGAACTTCAGGCTTAGTTGTTCTGCTTTCATTCAATTCCTTAGAGGTTTATCTGACAGCGTGTTGTGTGATGGGTTTAACTATTGGTTTAATTGTTTCTGCGGTAAGTGTCACCACACTGACTTTAGTAGGAAACGAAAACCTTCCCAATGCGATCGGAGCTATATGTACTGCTAATGGTGTTGGTAATGCAGCAGCAGGTCCGATAGGTGGTAAGACATATACATTCATTTCGAACAAACAAATTTATGGTTTGTATAACTTCATAGAATCATCAAACCCTTAATATAATAAGTAAATACTCAAAGGCGTAGGTATAATTTTCTGTGAAATTTTGCAATTACTTATTTTTCTGTGTATTATTGTTTGTATTAAAGAGACACACGGCGTTTAGAATATTATCACCTATATATTTATTTCTTTTTTAGGTATGATACGGGATAAGACGGGCTCGTACACTTTGGTATTTATCTTGGCAGCCATAGTCGCCGTTATAGGATTGATATTCTTTGTTATAGCATTGTGTTTGCAGACGACACGATCAAAACAAAATACGAAACGAAGAATGTCGATTTTCTACCTTACCAAACTCTGAATGTCAGTTCACACAACAAAAACTCGAGGTTAAAATGTTAACTTAACACGGATTAATCAACTGAGAATAATAAAAACAGTGGCACCTACTTCTCATATGTTATAATACGTTAACAGGCACACAGACTTGATGTTACATCAGTCTTATTCCAAATCTCGATTGTGCGGAACTGTTGATATCACCCAATGACTAATCGACTGTATAATGATAACGCTCTAGGGGAAATAAATCATAGGCTGTTTTGTTTACTTAGTATCTTGAGTTTTCTCGCTTCTATTAATTGTACAGCGAATGATTCCTAGCTTCTTTTCACTAATTAAAAGTAAAACAGTGTGATATTGTAGTACCGGGTTGTGTTTAACATTTATGTGTTCTTTTTACTGCCACTATTGACAGTCAGTGTCTGTTTGGTTTTCGAATGTAAACATTATTGCAATATTCATTTTGGTTTGCAAATCAATTCAATTTTCAATATTTTATTTAACGATCATTACAGTATCTGTCTTATATGTGGCAAATTATAATTAATGGCGAACGTGCGTTTATGACTTATGCCAGCCATTGACATCGACTTTATATTTGGTAGTGCTCTCAAGGAAAGACATGTAACTCACACACTGTTTTGTAAGCCTATTAACTTGTATTTTCTCATCTATATTAATTGTGTGCAAATGTCAAAAACGTCTTACTGTGAATTATGTATCACTATTTTCACTATGGCAAACGTTTTATGGTCATCTTATTTTAAACCGACCGGGATGTGTTTAATATCGTATTTTGTTTTCATTTGACTAGATTAAAATAATGATTTGGGTGTAAATTACGTATGAAACGAAACATGTGTGTGATTATATTTTTCTGTTTTTTTTTTACTTCAGGTTGCCTTCTTTGCTACTTGCATTAGACGTTGCATCAATTACCATATATTAATAGTTTAATACTGCACATTTCATAAACATCCCATGAGAACATGCTTCACATAGTTCCACCTCACCTTTGTGTGGCTTTGCTAATGCTACTGTACAGACACAACAAGATTACTTAACATGACCAGGGCTGCGTACCGTTAAGCAGCAAACACGTTTATTGCCAGGTTCCCTAAAATTACCACGTACTACGTGCTAAAATGAAGTTGAGCCAGTGCCCAGGAAAAAAATGTTAGCTAACGTTATCAAATGTTTAACCGTACTGCCAGCAGTAATGTACATTGTGACAACATCACATGACTTGATCTTATTGAATACAGGTATGCTTATTGAGGAAGACATACGCTGGGCTCTGCACCGTTAAGCACCAAACACGTTTAATGGCTGGTTCCCTTAAAGTACCACGTACTGCGTACAAATATGAGGTTGAGCTATTGCCCTGGAAAAATGTAAGCTAACGTTTTCAAACGTTTAACCGAACTGAACGCAGCCCTGAATTCAGTGCAATATGTATGAAAATATCACTAAGTACAGTTTGTAATTATAGAAAAGGTGTACTGGTGTCGGCTTGAACCCTCGAGGATGATTATAAATGAATATAGCAATATCACATGTATATGTGAATGTTAATATCTTTTATGAATAATATGAATTTGTCAGTTGTTAATATAAATGGAAGTAACTGATTCAAATTGATTGGATATATCAGGAATTTGAAATTGAAAGAGAAGGAGATAAAACGGGACTGAGATTCAATTAACAGGAATTTTAAGTTATGAGTGTTCGAATTGGCGAGTTTCGACTGTCCCTTTTCGACTATTATGCTATTTTTTAAAGTAAAACATTGTTACAGTATACATGTATGTTAGCGAAAAAGGTAATAAAATGTTAGAAATATATGTTAAATGAAATAAGAATCTTCCAGGTCTTTAAAGTACACATGTTCTGTAGGATAACATTTTAAGGAATAATGATACTCAAACGAGAAAATCCCTTTTTGTAATGTAAGTCCTGCAAATAAACGAAAACAAAAATAAGATTTTTAACATTATACACATGTGCATATATACAACCGTCTTTGTATAAACATTTTGAATAGGGTTTAACGACGTTTTCAATACATTTCAGGTTTTATACGGCATATTCAACTTTATTGGTGGAGGAAGACCTAAGAATAATTCTGAGTAGAACAACCGTCCTTCTTTAAGTAACTGGCAAACTTTCTAACATAAAGTGTTTGGAGTGAGCGAGGCTCGACCCTAATACCTTAGCGTTCGTGTCCGCCACGGAGGATCGACGAAAAGTATTAGATAAACCAGCGCCTGTGTATTCCATTTTGCGCTCTGAGCTTCCAAATTATCGTTTATCAGTCATATTACAATACAATATGATCTGTTATATTAGGCATATTTTTTTCACATAAAGTGTTTGGAGATAGAGGAACTCGAACCTACGGCGGCCTTAGTGGTCAAAGGTAAGTGATCTTGAGATGGCACCTAAAACCACTCGACTAATCAAGTCCCTTGTATAAACATTGTATGACGATGTTACTTTTATAAACAACATTTCGGTTTATGGTTTGACAACCGGTAGGGAGAATAAAGTACTTGTTTACCAGTTTTAACCCGTGATGGTGGCTTTACTGTATTATGCTGTCTGTTGTTGTGACCGTGTTCCTTCTACACTACGTCTCATGTTGAATATATGTTTTCTTATTCAAGCATTTCTGTCATTTTAGTTAGTGTGTGACAAATCATTATTCACATATTTAACAAATAATTCACCGGTACTAACATATATAAACTTGATATTTTTAAACATTTCAACAAGTGTCCATAGCTGTCTGGCGAATGTAAACTGTTCTACTTTTATTATGTAATGTAGTTCGCGGTTTTCTTATCGGATTGTTTGACATCTGGTGTAATTAATCAAACATATGTACGATTAAACTCTAAAGTCTCAGCTTTCTTTTGAGCTTTCTTTTAATATACATGTAGTACCGCAGTTTCTCGTTAACAGCGCTCAATGATGGTACAGTATTTTTTTTGGACCATTTTTGCTGTTTTCTCCTAGTAAAATAATCAATATTTATATAAAATTGATTTTAATAACAGTAATAAATCACTGAATTTATTTCCTCTGATAAGATTATAACTCTCATGTAGTTAAAATATAATTTGTGTTACATTTACATTTAATCATTACGCCGGGGTTGTTTTAAACGCGTGTTTAAAATCAACGAATTTTGAACATTCATGGCTGACTACGCAAAAAAGCTCTGGTACAAGTTCTTGAATTTCACATATGTTAAACGTTATTAATTTCATTTAAGTATGGTCAAATATAAAAATTGAGTGCTCGAGCTAGTTTTTTCATCAATTTGAATTTGAATTAAAACACTTAAAACAACACGACTTTTGCTTGTGATTTCGGACGATGTCAAGAAAACGCCATATAATTTATGTATAAAATATCAACGTCGTCTGAAATAGCAGACAAACGTCGTGTGTCTTAAGCGTTTCATTTTAAATTTTAATTCTAATCTATGAACATAATAGCGTAAACACCCCCTCTTTTTATTCTGTCATAGTGTAATGAAATGAATAAAGTTTAACATAATATTATGTAAAATTCAAGAACTTGTACAAGAGCGTTTTTGCGCAATCAAGCGTTAAAGTTCGAGTTCATTTGTTGTTTTTAAACCCGCGTTTTATCAACCCCGGCGTAATGATTAGATGTTAAGGTAACAAAGTGCGCATTATCTGTATCTAAGTTATAATTTTATCACAGGGAATTAAAAAAATAATTTAAAAACAGTGTTTAATTGATATTGACCATTTTATAAGGAAAAAAAGGTGAAAATGGTAAAAACCACGTACCGCTAGGCGGCGCTGTAAACAGGATTATGCGGGACTATGTTAAAAAAAACAAAGCTAAATCGAAAGCTGATACTTCATAGTATATGTGTACAGAGCTTTGATAATTTACGCCAGATATCAAACAATCAGAAAGGAGCGCTGCGAACCTTAAGTAGGCAATATTAAATACGGTTAATGCGTCAAAGAAAAACGTAGTTACGTGATATGAATAATGTGTGCAGTGTCTGACGTAAAGTTAAATACAGCTAATATTTATTTTACATTTAAAGTACATCAAAATGCAATATTTGTTATTAATGACCGTTGTGAAATTTTTTTTTTTTTGATAAATGAAAATTAAGACCAAGGGATTCCTGATACATCCGGGGTTTTAGTAATACATTTCAACGGTTCCTTATTTTGGCAACGTACAGTTATAGCAGAACGTCCTCTAGAGGAAACGTAACGCAGTCGAGACCAATCAAAGCACACTACAATATTACCGAACTTCTACATGGATTTTGATCCTCAGCTCAAGAGCCCAAAATCATTCAATCTTGTTAATAGAGGGTCACGAGGGTACGAGTATGTAAATAGCAGTATAACTAGAATAGAAGTTGGCCTACTGTTAGTTTTACATAGACCGTAATATTAGCACTACAGACTGCCACACTTACAGTTGTACTCCAGACACCATGAGAATTACCAGAATTCATATTCAATTTAAGCAGAACACAAAATAAGTTAAAAGCATGATCATTAACTACTTCCAATTTCACGATTTTGCTCAAAGCGAAAGTAGGTATCACTATTTCACGTACAGGGGTCAAATCAGCCAAATTATTCAAAATTCTTACCGGCTAAGAAATAGTCCCTTCTGTGTGTTATAGCTACCAGTCCACTCAGTTTTGCACCAAATATATTCTCTACGCTAGTTCATATTGCAATAGTACCTGTGAAGTGTATTTTCACACTCACACCACTGTCAGTTTTCTACGGAACTACTTTCGAGTTCTACCATTTTGACTCCATGGTTCCTGGTCTAAGTCCTAACAATAAAAAATGTTGACTATTTTGTTGACGAACTCTAGACCTTAGAATCACACGTACATGTACACTAATGAAAAGTTCAAATTATTACATCGGAACATATGGTAGGGTAAAACATCTGATAACATCAAAGGCCGACCAAACTATATCGATATATGGTGTAATATAACTATCTTAAAACGAAAAAAAAAACACACCCCAATTAACTCTGCTTTTGAATATGAAAAATGAATGTTGACACAGATGACAGGGGTGTTGAATGATAAAGAAGTCTCATAAAATAGATGAATTAGAAACAAACTGGCAAGTCTCTAAAATGAATTTAAAAAAAGGTTCATCAATATTAAAACGGTTATTTTTCATTCAAAAGGCAATTTGATTTTTGATTATTTTCTCATTATATCAACGTTATTTGCAATATGTAAAGCAAATCTTATATGTTTGTAATTGCTGAAGCATTAAATCTGGTAGTTTGTATTATAATAGTCAACGAGTGTATGGTATCAAGCATTAAACTATCAAAGGGTTTCTTGTGTTAAGTGTCATAATTTGCGAGAAACAAAACTTACCTGGTGTGAGATTATCTCTGTATGAAAATGTACGGTATTCCCCTGACACTGAGTAGGACGGGCGAAAAGGTAATTTCCTTGAATGTTGATCTTGAAACATTGTTATAGGGACGCATATTTTGTATATAATTTTGATTTAGGATTTGTAGCGATGCGAAATCATATGCTTATACTTGAATTTTACAGTAGTTTGAAAAGAGAGTTTTGCAGAAAATAGAAAATGTTTAAGGGGACGTCGTGGTACCCGTCTAAGCACAGACTCTGTGTAACTGCATATTTAGAAAGTATAAAAACTAAACTCCAGATTAATTGGAAATGGGCAATTTTTATTTCAACAAGCAATCTGAACACTTCCTGCACTGTTTTCCACTCTGTCAGTTAATATAAACATAATTCGCCCAATAACTCAAAAGCCTTCTATATTAGAGGTGTCCAAAGGCGTCTATATAAGAGGTGTTCAAAGGCGTCTATATGAAGTAAAGGGTTAAATTATAAATGTTGGTCAGTGATGTTTTCTGTTTGTGGGTGTTGCCACTCGACTCAAATACATATATATGATTATGGTGTGTGACGGAGCTTTTCTACCTCATTTTAGTTTATTATTTGTGTAGTGCATCTTATATAAAACGATTAAGACAAGGCATATCTCGATATGCAAACATATTTTATGCTGTTTTGACAGTCGATGACAATGTCTTTCCGGATATAAACAATAATGCAGTAATCACTTGTTTTGCAAATCCATTCAATATTCAATATTTTATTAACGATCATTACAGTATATCATGTCTGGCTAATTAGTATAGTAAAATAAGACAGATGTTCGTTTAGCTGCCACTAGGTCACTATATCGAAATGTTAATTGTATTTTATTACTTATACAATTATACACGTGGGTTGTCGAGTCACTACGTAGAGTGATGTACAATTTATTCGGTTTTGAATTTATTCAGTTTTACAATTATACGATATCATATATAGTCTTGTCGGTTCTAAAGGTCCATGCATGTAACAGTCGGTGAACATGTTTGTTGCTTTGCAAACCCATTCAACTTTAAATATTCATTTAGCCATCGGTACAGTATCTGATAGCTGGCTTATCATCAGTACAGTATCTGATAGCTGGCTTATCATAATAAAGCGTGACCGTGCGTAATTGGCTGATGTCACCAACTGACCTCGAGTTTACAGTAACTGGTGCATTACCTAAGGGAATTAATGCATACACTGTTTTATAAACACAGTACATGTAACTGGAGTTGTCTCGCTGCTATTAATTGTGTGTTTATTTCAAATGCAATACATTGTACTAGAATATATATAACATTGGAAATATTTGGCTGGCTGGCTGGCTGGCTGGCTGGTTGGATGACTGAATGGTATAAATACCACAGATGCTATTGTCAGGATATGAATATTTGGAGCGCTTTTTGCATGGCGTGTTACTTAACGTCGCGACGTCTGAACACAGCGCCTTCGTTTTTCCAACACTACCATCCTTCACAGCCATACTGCATTTAGGATAAAGCGGGATTGAAACTATATACATGTACTTCAAGTATTTAACCTCAGTGTTACATACATAATTTGTTTTCAGTAAACTTAAAAATATAAAACATTTTATAGGATATAAACTATAAACGCATGAGGGGTTGTCCAGGAATCACATTAATAAAGTATGACATATTGTATTGTATTTTTCTACACTTAAAATAAAATGGTCACTTTATTTTTTTGAAAAAAGAAGTCCTCGAATGCTGATGAATACATGCATATGTTGAAATCATACAAAAGTCACTTTTTTAAACACCAGTGATGTCTTATTGCAATATATTCTATATGCCAACATTTGATCTACTCATCTGCAGCAAGACATTACAACCACTATGAACCATTTTGAAAATATTTCAAAACCAAATTACATTTTTAAGCATTATAATCATAAAAAGTTATGTATTAAATAAACGCTATAAAGTATGAAGTTTTGCATATGATTTAATTTGTATTACATGTACTCTCGTGCATTTTGAGATTTCTGATAATGATAAAATGTTCATATTTTTCTGTTGATTGTCTGAGTGTATAGTAATCATACACTGAGTGGTACATGAACACTGATAAATAATTAAACTTTCTATTTTCATAATACTATTTTAATAATAATAACCTTCAGCCTTGACACAAGATGTGCGAACACATTTCTTTGAGTGGGGTTGAACGCCATTTTCAACACATTTCGGGTTATATATGTCATATCCAGCTTAATCTGTGGAGAATGACCTCATAACGAATCTGAGAAAAACCACCGTCCTACCGCAAGTAATTGGCAAACTTCCTCACGTAACTTTTTTTTGAGCGAGTGGGACCTTAACGGTGAGAAGTAAGTGATCTTGAGACGGCGCCTTAGACCACTCGGCCGCGGAGGACCCGCTTAATTATTTAAACCGCCATGTATGTACAGCGTGAATCCGGATTATGCTACGCACGCATGAGACTATAAGATTTTTACACGGCTTTGAGTTTCGGATAGTATTGGTTCTACCCAGGAAGACTTCGAGCGTGATTTGTCTAGGTGGTAAGAATTTGTTCACAATCGAAGTGAAATAACTAACGTTAAAATCTTTTTAACGTGCTCTTTCCATGTTTAGACAGCTGCTGGTTATGCAAATGTTGTTTATTTTATTGATACTAATGATAAACAAATAGTAAACAGATGCAGTCATTGGTTTTCGGTCGTTTATAAATCAACACAATAAAACTGTAATCAATTGTCAGCTAGAATAGCGGATGATATAAACAAAAAGAAAAACGAATAAGTAAACAAGTGGTCCTGTAACAAAGGCTGACAATGCATGTTGAATAGCACTTTCTGAAGCATAAAATGCCTTTTCCTTGTCATTTAGTTGCACTGCTTTCCTAACCTGAAATATTAATCAAATATACCCATATATATCGGATTTACAATATATTCATTGATTAAATAAAATGCAAATTGAAAAGGCTTAAGTAAACAAAAAATCAGTTGTATTCATTTTTTATAAATCAAATTGTTTATAGAAATGGGAAAATTCAAGGCCAATATTCATAAAACATCTCAAGTCGAAGATTCACTTAACTAAGAACTGAGATTTTTTATCTCAATTCTAAGATAAGTGAATCTTCGACTTAAGTTTTTTTGTAATTTAAAACCATTCTCATGGATTATAAAGCTTACAGTTGCATTGGATAGTAAGATGAAATCTAAATATGCTGATTAACCACGTATATATTTGATGAAAGTGTAATGACATAATCAAAAAATATTGCGACAAATATGTAAATTTTTACTTAAATTAACATTGACATAAAAATGTTTATAAATATGTTCCTTAAGTTTGAATCAATTTTGTTCGCAAAATCTAAAAATCCGACTCCTTGCGTTGATATTTGGCGTCAAGAGATAAAAATATCAACCAATTATCCATTAACGATTATACGTTTTCACAGATATCTAAGATAATACCTTTGTTGAACTTATTAATCTTAGTTCGACTGCGAGAAAGTTCAAAGCGGAGCGCGTGGTGCAATGTTAGGAAGGTCGTGGGTTCGATCCTCCGCCACGGCTATTTCTGGTGTCCTTAAGCAAGACACTTTTCTGCATATGCTTAGTACTGGTTCTAATCAGGAAGACTTGGAGCGTGATTTGCCTAAGTTGTAAGAACTTGTTTGGCAATCGAATTAAAATAAACAAGTTTAAACTAAACTAAAAAAAAAAAGCTCAAAATTTATATGAATCGCTCGCAAGTATTGAGTGACGATTTGAGAGGTCACCAGGTCAAACATGGGTACGACCCGTGACCCCTGTCGTGAACAGTCAATACTCTATCCACTACACTATGCGCCGCTTTAATATTACCTTGAAGCTATCGTTGACGGCATAAACCCCAAGTGGCATGAACATGAACATGGATAAAATCGTAAACGGGAGATAATCTGGAACATCAAGCCGATCCGGTTGGCCATTTGTTTCTGGTACCTGTGACGATATAAAAATACACTAGAAATGGCGAATTTTCAATGATAATGTTGTGATTGAGTGTAAATGGATAACATTTTGATTGTGTTAAACGCTTTTTTCAACAAAGATCAGTTTATACAAGGCGTCTCATCTCATTTATGGATGTCTCAGATGTACATGTAGGTCACTTTACCAACTTAAAGATGAATGTTTACATGTATATACAGTAAGTGGTGGATTAACAGTACTGCTTAATGTTCTGGAAAACGTCTACAATAAAATTATATCAAGATGTTCTTCGGGTTAACCAGAAGGTACTTACCAAAGTCTTGTTGATTAAACGATAAATATGATAATAATAATAGCATTTATTCCAAGCAAACATCTATAGGCCCATCAGCATGATATAAAACACGTCAGCATAAGCATACATGTAATACAAGACCTAAGTAATGATTGGCATCGTTTTACCGTAGTCACGTATCGATCATGAATATAGTAAAATTCAAAACCTAAACAGAGCATATATTAATCTAAGACTGTCTTTAAACCTTTCAATGCATAAATCTAAAAATTAGATTGTAGAAATCATAATGTAATATAAACACTTTGAAACATTTATGTGAAAAGAAAGGAGTAACAACAAGTAAAATTGTTGAACTATTTTCGCTGCTTATCAACTCAATTTCTTTAGTATGTTACAATTTTCCAAAGTATTTCTAAATGAGTTGCTTTTTAATGTAACGATATAATGGACATTTTAACAAGAATTGAAACTCGTCTTCAAGTGCATTACAAATGTTACACTTCCTTCCATGGAAATGCATTAACAGGTTTATGCCATCTGCCAGCTTCTATTCTAACATACGAGCATAAACCCACAAACGTGTAAGTGTCTATATTATGGTTTAGGTTTTAATCAAAAAACTACAAGCACATCATAATGCTTAGCCCTAATTGAATTCTACAATTCACTATTCCTATTATGAATAAAAGTATCATCAAGTCTACGTTTGAAGAACATTCTAAATACATAACATATCAAAACATTACTATCCACCAATAAAATAACTTCAATTAGTAGTTTATCTAAAACTGTTAATGTTAATTAATGGAAAATAAATATTATAAAAGGATTCCTTGGAATCACAAAACGGAACCAGATAAATCTGACAACGGACTCGGCTTTACACGGGTTAACTAGTCTCGGGTAATACTGTTAGCGCTCATTCAGTTAAGGAAATCAGTTTATCCATAGTTTATTAATGAGCCAGAGAATCGGACTCAGAATATAAATAACATTTTTGTAAAACCTTGTAATCAAGGGGAAAAAATGGGGTCCTGTATCATGTTCTGTTAAATAGTCATTTAACATTACTTGATTCTGCAAATACATAGTACTTTGCTTGTTAAGTAGCGGGGGGGGGGGGGGGGGGGGGGGGGCGAACGTATTTTGAGGGTATGCGTTCATAGGCGGTAAAAATGAGCGGACGCGTCAAAAATGGCGGATTTTTGTTTGTTAAAGTAACGTCAAGGCACAGAAAAACAAGGTTATTTATTTTATACTCATTATTTTACTTACTGCATACTCCCAAGATGTAACAAAGTATATTGTCTTCCATCGGTAGTTCACTCCTACCTTGCAGCAATCACCATAAAATACGCAATTCTAGAAAACTGAGAGTGTGTACATGGGCCGAAATACATGTTCATTAAATGACACCTTCTTTTGGACTGTTTATATGATATCACGCTCTGTTTTTTATGAATTTTACTGTCAGTACTGTTTAAACCACAAATTATTTCCAACTTACACTTAATTTGCCTGTTTAAGACATCCATGATTGAAATTCATATGTGTACGACAATATATGAGGGATTTCGTCAACTGTATGCCATAAATGAATGAATGCGTTTGATGCCAAGTAGGGAAAATACAAACATTTTCTTCATTATCTTCGATGTTTGCTTTTCTAAAACTAAGGGAAACGCCAAGGTAGATCCATTATTTGAATCAACCATTCAAAAACATTATCATAGTACAGTTAATTGTTTTCAAAGAATAAATGTTCAAGACGTTACTCGTTTAGAAAAGAAAGCGTCGCAGATGACCAAGACTTAAAATTAAAACAGTATATTTCGTTTTGATGACGTCATATCGACATTCTTTCCACATTGTTTGTGTATATATGTAGTTACATGTATGACGAAAGGTGGTTGTATTTGACTTTTGTCATATTCCACTCTGTTTAATACCAAATCGGGCGTGTACCTGCCTATACGCTAGTACGCAGCTGGATACACAAGATTTTGATCTTTTAGCTGATATCAGAAAATTCGTACGTAATATGTTTGATACTGTCCAACTATTCAGCAAAACATCTACTTGCATTTAGAAATGAATATAAAAATAATGATTTTGATGGAGAAACGGACCGACTTCAAATCAAAACCTTTGTGAAACTGGATTGGCAAGTCGGACAGACTCCTTGTACACGTACGTTTAAATCGGCCTATTCTATAATTGTGAGTTCACTCGATGTTCAGATGTAGCAACTTGCAATTTGACATAGTTTTGCAGGATGTAATGCCCTTTAACAAGTAGTTGCAGGTAAAGGGCAATTGAAGAGCAATGTGCTTTACCACACAGATTTGTCAAGTATGTTGCATCAGCTGACGACACAAAAGAGAGACAGTGCTTTACTGACCTCAGCGGTGACCGTGAGAGCTTCCGAAGTGAAGTATGCTATATCCCGGGTAAGGTAACGATAACCCTATCCTTTCCTGTCTGGTTGAACTTATAACTATGCCAGTGCGGAAATGTCGTTTAGTGTCATGCGTGGAGTGCGGATCATGAGAGCTGAATTCCGCTCTGGACTAATCGTGCTACATAGTTACAGACGTGAGCAGATTGACATTGAAAATGTAATTTAAAAAAAGCCGATAAGAATGAATGAATGAATGAAAAGTGTTTTACGGCGTACCAACACATTAAAGGTTATTCGACACCAACAGGAAGGACGAGTCTAGGTTCACTCTACATGTACAACCCCCCCCCCCCCCCCCCCCCCCCACAAACAAATTAAATAAACAGATTAGATAAAATACATCAACAAATGAATATGCAGAATGAACCTAGAACCTTGATACCTGCAGAACTACAGAGTTTAAGCAAATTCTATCGTATTACTCAAATTGTCGCTTCCTACGACATGCATGAGCCACAGTGATCCTATTCTTGCCATCACCCACATGGCTCCCTGGAACCACACGGGAGTTAATACTATAATCACAATAGTGAACATGACAAAAATGATAAAATGAACATGACACCCATTCGGAGGATTCCTACCTCTCTGCAGAGACCGGCAATGATTCTGTTCTTAGCCGGAACCACACGGGCTTGCCGGTAAGAAAGCCCGGAAACCTAGCACAAACGATTGTTATGTACAGCCGTTACCTAGCACGAACGTTTGTTATGCTGCTGTGATAGACTTTATCCAGATGTAACAAATGCACTAAATATTGGACATCAATGACAAATGCACCAATAATCAAGTTGTGCAAAATAAAGCGATGTACTTTCAAAAATATGGACTTTATCAAAGTCCACAAAATTGGATAGACCCTCGTATATATGGATTCGTTATTGAGTATGTACATCAGAGTATATAATTATTTAGACAGTTACCCGCATGACGAAATAAAATAAATGCAGTCTAAATGCTCATGTATCCGAGACAACCACTATGAAGAGATATGAAGACGATCTCCGATTTTCATTATAAATAAATTAGAAACGTACAGAAAAGATGAAAATAATTTGAACGGACAGTAGCAAAACACAGGGAGATTAAACCTAGTCAACCTTAAAACTCATTAGCATAGACTAATCAGTACAAAAGCAAATTACATATGTAGCATATTTAATAATCAAAATATGATGTACTTCGAAAATTCAAACTGATCCTTTTCACGACCAAGTGGTCTAAGACATCGCCTCAAGATCATTAACCTTTCACCGCTAAGGTCGTAGGTTCGATTCCCGCTTGCTCCAAAAAAAAACTTAATTTAAGAAAGTTTGCCAGTTACTTGCGGAATGACGGTGGTTCTACTCAGCTTCGTTCACCAATAAAACTTGATATACCAATACAACCTATAATAAAGGTAGCGTTGAAACCTTTTCAATCTACTGATAAAGGTGATAATCCCTGTTGCTACATCTTCTGTATGTATGTATTGTATTTATAATTATTCTGTATATTGACCGGGTTTATGCTGCTTTGGCGGCTTTGACCTTTGAATGATTTGTCTCCTGTTGGTTATATTCTTGTTCCAAAATATTTATTTTTATTCTATATCTATAAGTGTTAAGCCAATCACCTGCCCCAGATGTTACCACGTGGCCATACAATATGTTTATTGGATCCAGTAACTTTGATATTGTAAATAATAAAAAAGGAAATAAATTAAGTAGAAATTTCAATATAAACCGACAAAATGTTCCGCATGACAATCAAGACATTGAGAAATATCTGCATTATAATAACTTCATTCGTCTGCAGTTCCCATGGCTTTGAACTCACGGTTTATTTGTTTATTAATTTAAACCGATATTGATTTCTCTTTAGTCCTTTGATACATTCTTTTAGAATATAGTGTATCGAATAAAAAGATCATTTTACATTGTTTCGTACAATATTGGAATATATTTTACTTTGTTCAATATCATATAGTATAATACTATATCATATAGTATTTTGATTAAAAAGGGATTATTCTGGCCAATCACAATTCATTTATTTATAGGTTACATATTAAATTTACGTATTGTACAAAACACTGTAACACAACCTAATATTATTTACCAAGTTGCAGCATGTGGGTTCCTCCATTTTCTTGCCTTCACCATCTTTACTATCCAAGTTCTGATAGCTTATATGATGATAAACTGAAGAAAAAAAGTATTTGAGAAACCTAGTTACTATCGTTCTTGTGGCAGTTTCTGCTTCTGACCGTTACAAAGCAATTAGCCAAATCGTCACCTCTATTCTGTTGCATTATTACATTTTAATTCAATTTGATTATTTTTTTATATTGATCGTGTTTGTTTGCTTTGGTGGCTTAATCCCATCTGCGTTTCGTGCTATTTTTTTAACTAATATTATAATTTTAAAAAAAGTTTCAGAGGGAACGGACAAGCAGTCTTGTTATGTGTATGTTTAATATGAATAACGTGTTTAACATGTGATATATTAAAGAGTTACGTACATCTACAGTATGTGCCATACTATTTTGGAAAAAGAGATGTTTTTACCTATAATGTCTGGAACCGGTTTAATGAACATCTTAAACTGATATCTTTCCTAACTAGCAAATTCAATTTCTCTAGATGATAACTTGAACTCATTTCACATTAGGCCATAATTAATTAATTGCTTGATTATCATCCACGCCCACCGCCTTATTTTCGTGCCGCCCGGACTCTTTTTTTTGCATTTAACAATAAAACTTAACCTTCCCCCTTTTTAAGAAAAAATGAATGAGAACCTTGCAACTAATTTATATTGTCAATTTCTACATTAAACTTTTTTTTTTCAAATTTTTGGCTTATTCCGAAATGTTATATAGACATTGATATTATATTTTCATCTCTTCTATTGTTCTAATGATTCAATGGTTTTGATATTTAAAACTAATGTAGTGTCGGTTTTTATACACACTTATGTTATGGTAAGGCTTATAGTGTGATTTAAATTATAAATGTAACAAAGTATTTCGGTTTAAATTATGGAGTTAGGTTAACTCCAATTTGGTAAGTACATTATAACTGGCCTCATACAATGTATATATACAAAGAACTGCTGTATTCATTCAGAGATTAAATACCGCCATTCCAGAAAGTGTGGTGCACATGTAATTAGTCGTTCTCATTATTATTGACTTAATTATCATACCATTACTGTGATGATTACAATGGTAATTTGAATAAAACATCAGTGAAGTACATACTTAAGGCAAGACTGTTCAAGGGTGGATTATGAAGGAAAGCGATGGGCAAGACCCCTTACCCAGACCTTTACAAGAAAATGAAACAATGCGTGCTTTTACGGTATACGCTGTTTGCCGGCGACATTCCTTGAAGATTTAAGATAAAGTTATATGTAGATATTGCTCCCCTCCTGTTTTGATTAAAACGAAACTTTCAGTTTTATTTACAATTAAAATTTTTTCAGGTTCTGTCTCTAGGGTCATTTCTAGACTTCCCACTCTCGACCTCTGAACTTTTTGGGAAAATGATAGGTAGATCCCTTTCATGTTCACCAAAGCGAGGACTTCTTAATAGTTTTTCAAGTTCTGTCTCTAGCCTCATTCCTGAACTCGCTGAGCGTTAGAGTTAGGTGATAGATAGGTGAACCTCTCCGATGTTTTACCCAAGCCAGGACTACTTTTAAAAGGACACCCGTTTCCAAATTATTTCATTTTATTTGTTCTTCAATATTGACTTTATTAATACAGTATACTTCCTAATTTCAATTTCCAGAGGGGAATTCGACAAATTAATAGTGAAGCTTATTACGTCATAGAAGTTATGTTAGTGATAATACAATAAACTCGACCCTAAGCTTATATAAGAATAGTTAATGGATATTAGTCTGTGATGAGGATAGCACAACAAGATGTTTAACTGTTTTTTTTATATAAAAATGGTATTACGGATCATCTTAATTGTATATGTACCCATAACTGATTTTTTTTCTTGCATACCACGTTTTCCTAAGCAAAAACGTCTATTTACGAAAGCCTGAAAAAAGGTGTGAGCGCTATTTCCTAAGCAAATACGTTTATTGACCATTATCTGAAACAATGTGTGACCTCATACTATTACATGTATCATACGAACATGTCATTTTTTGTAATTTAAAATATCACACACCGGTAAAATAGCATGCGATCCTATCCGGTTTGCGAAAAGGGCTCTTTTCTGATCGTGGTCAATGACAATTAAAATGACGGACGCTGCATCGTGTTATTATTCTAATACCAGTCAAGCATCCTCAGCAGATTTCAAAGTTTCCGTTTTCGCATCCATTAATAATATATGCAACATTCATAGTATGAATCTCAACGCTTTCTCATCATATACTACATTTATAATTTTAAATATTTCAAAAGAAGAAACACAACATACAAAAATACAACATTTGTTGTCCCCTTTAAACCAGCACGGTAGAGAAATTCTATAACCAAAGGAAGAACATCCCAATGACTATTTTACTTTAGCAATTTCTTTCTAATTATAATCGTCAACTGAGAATTACAAAAATGGATTTAAATGATTATTTATCGTGGCTTTATCATAATGTTTCACGCTCTATACATCTACATCACTAAAAGTATATAAACAATAATATATAAAGAATGAATCGTCAGTGCGAGTCAGCAATGACACGGTGACAGCAGGTGCAGTGGATAGAGAGTCGAACCCTCACACCAGAGTTCGCGAGCTCCCCGATTGTCTTTCAATAGCAACACACAGTAGTGATTCATATGAACTCTGAACGTACTTCGTAATCAGGCTTTGTTTTAACTAAGTAATACTATTTTTCTTACATATAATAGAGAGTATCACTACATAAGTTAGAATTACTATGGGATTATATGGAGGAAGTATACCTATAAATACTATTGTTTTTACATATAATGGAGAGTATCACTATATAAATTAGAATAACTATGAGATTGTATGGAGGAAGTATACCTATGAATACTAGTTCCTTACATATAATGGAGAGTATCACTATATAAGTTAGAATTACTATGGGATTCTATGGAGGAAGTAGACCTATGAATACTATTTTTTAACATATAATGAAGAGTATCACTATATAAGTTAGAATTACTATGAGATTGTATGAAAGGAGTAGATCAATGAATACTATTTTCTTACATATAATGGAGAGTATCACTATATAAGTTAGAATTACTATGATATTGTATGGAGGAAGTATACCTATGAATACTAGTTCCTTACATATAATGGAGAGTATCACTATATAGGTTAGAATGACTGTGAAATTGTATGAAGGGAGTAGATCAATGAATACTATTTTCTTACATATAATGGAGAGTATCACTATATAAGTTAGAATGACTATGAGATTGTATGGAGTTATGAATATTATTTTGTTACATATATGGAGAGTATCACTATATGAGCTTATATCAATTACTATGCGATTGTATTGAGGTAGTAGATATATAAATACTATTTTCTTACATATAATGTAGAGTATCAATATATAAGTAAGAATGACTATGAGATTTTACGAAGGGAGTATATCAATGAATACCGTTTTCTTACATATAATGGAGAGTATCACGTCACTTTATAAGATTGCGTGTTAGTACCACTATGTATGGAGGTTGTAAGAAAATATTGAAAGTTAACACATATTCTACTGATGACGTAACAGTCCATAGACAATGTCACACAATACAACACAACAATATATTTAATATAATCATTATATCATACAGAAGAAATACCAAGAGGTATTACGGTAGTAGTACAGTTGAAAAATTCGCAAATGGGAAGTTCAGAAATATTTTATGCACCCTCTGAGCATGAGCATAAAATAAAGCAGATGTAAGAATGGTGATTAGTGTAAATAAAAAACAACAATAATAGAGCAAGTAAAACATACCGACTGTTACGTATTTCTGCTTGTTCTCATCTGTTTCATCATCCTTTGCGCTCATTTTCCCTAGCTTTGTATGAGAAAATGCCGTATTTGATATTCTACATGTCCTATTACAAACAGTATTGTCATTTGACAGTCTACTGCAATGGAATTATTTAGTTATTGCTGCCCTGCATTAAGTTCAACAATCATTATAGACTAGAGATACATGGACATATAATTGCAGTTGTGTTTAGCGTTGTCAATGCCGTATCTGATATTCTATATGACCCTATTACAAACAGTGCGGAAATATACCAGTCAACGGCAATGTAATAATTTAGTTTGTTCTGCTTTGTATTAAGTTCAATGTTCAATATAGGCTAGAGTTACACGGTTATGTAAGTCCAGTTATACTAAGTATTGTTCTCACTGTACATTACTTTAATTAGTGATCTCAAGTAAAATGTCGCAATCAATCAGTATCATAACTTTATTATACAATTGATCTGACGTTGGCTGTCAATCAAACAAGCCAATAATCCAATCAGCGATCCACATTGGTTGATACACTGACATTTTCCCTAGATAAGCAAAGTGGGCGGAGCGATCGTCGCTCTCGCGTCAAGTTAATTACACCGACAAACGGGGCGGACTTTTTTTTTTGCAAGGCGTTTCTTATTAGTCGGTGCTGGAGGCTTTGTGAGTTTTGCAGTTTTCATTTCCATAATAGAAATACGCATTTGCTTTTTTCTTCCTCTGGTTGTGCACTGTTCTTACAAATGATCCGGTTAAAGATCGAACCAAAGACTTATAGATGGTGAGTGAGACTCTAATCCTTATCAATATAACAAAGTGTCGCTATTAATATGCTTTAAGCAGTTAGTTCTTAAACTCATAAATTAAGTGTTTCATTTCCTCTGAACATTGTGGCGCGTAAACCTCATATTATCATTTAATTCAACATTGAACCTATTATTTAAGTTAATGCATATGAAAGTCAATGAACTGTATAATAAATACCACTTCAATGATTTTGTAGTTACAATATATTTATGATATACCACATAGTTACGGACCTTTTTTAGTGACGGTAACAAAGTTCCTACGCTAAAATGTAATTTGGTACAAACTATTTTCAAAATGATTTGTAGGGATAATATTTTTGCTGCAGCTGAGTAGAGCAACGGCTGACATAGCGTGCATCACTGGTTTTAAAATATTACTTTTATTGGGTTTTCATTTATATACGAGTATATGAATGTGTTTTATATTATTTGATGACTTCTTGTGTCAACCCAACAGAGTTATTGTGTATTTTAATGGGCAAATACATTCCATTTCTGCTATGGAAAAATAAGTTTTATATGCCGAATTTTTACCTTGGAAATCCTAGATCTTATTTTCTATAGAACATGGAGCAGTGAAAGGAGACCAGAATGCACCTTAATGTAGCCGCCACTGTATCCAGTGAATGCTAATCTCACCGTTGTGAGATTGAATTTGGTATATATAAATATAGGTCTACAGCCACGAGTTTCTCGTCTCTTAATATTTGGGGAAATAAGTCAGTGATAGCTTTCGGGAAGTAGCTGTCTACAGTATAAAGGTGTTTCATAAGCCCAGTGTAGCTGACTCTTTCAAAAGGGGTGACACTATAATTAATAAACACTACAAACACAAATGATATAAAATAGCGATACCTAGAATACAACACAATTTTTGTGTTTCAACCGTGTGCGATTACATATAAACATTTGTTGCATTAACATTATTGATTACAGAAATAACACCACCAATTATCATATGATACCGATCTTAGCCATTCATATTATAATGAGATATATTTTCTTTCATAGAACATATGTATATGTGAATCAATGGTCATAATATATTTTATTGACAGAGAAAAAGAGTATAATAGGCGAATATATATTTGAATCTTTTTCACGAAAACTTACTTCAGGTTTTAATATGGTCTCATACTTACATCACATTTGTCTAGAATGAAAGACAACACACATTGTTCTTCTTTAAAACGTTAAGTTATTTTAGCTCAATTGTGAAGAAAGCCTAGAACTTAAATGAGCCGCTCTCGAGTGCATTTGAAGGGTCGAGTCAGTACTAAGTATTGTTTTGAGAGGCATCGGGTCAAGCTGGGTCGGGTCGAGATAAGGATCGGTTCAGTTACCTATGTATTGAGCGTCCAATACTCTATAGACTGGACTACAGCACTGCTGTCATGGTTCTTCAACTATTGTACCCTTTTCAGTCACATATTACTTTGTTATGTTTTGACTTATAATCGAATAGTATACAACACAGTATATGTCAGTGATTATCGGGAATTTTAAGTTTCACCAGACTACACACATATTGCTATCGATTAACCAATAAAAAAAGACGGACGCAAAAAAATACATGGTAACATGCCATACACATAACAGTAAACAAAAATGACGTAATGTTACTTTGCGTTTTTTCCCTAATTTTGGAAACATGTGACTGATATTGACCAATGTTAACTAGTGTCATGTATAATTCAGCGTTTTGTCAGAGTCATATCAAGATATAACACTCAGAAAATCATCGGTTGATTTAACATAGAGGAATTGAGGATATCGCCAGATGACTGTGGGACGTACCCGTATTGTTGCCATCTACCAGTTCACGTCTTAACATTAATGTAAATGTTAAAGCTCAAAATGTGTTTGATTGATTTTTGAGAACGGCAAGAAAAATACTTTTGTAAAACTAAATATTTTCAACCGAGCAATTTATCAGGTAATTATGGTTGAACAATTTAATATATTATAATAGGCTATAGATATCTCGGATTAGCGTGTGTTATTATCTGAAGTTAAATGATAATTTAAATAACAAAATTAAAATTTGTAGATATGAAAATATAACGTTCTGCCATATTTCATATACAGTCAATTATGTCTTTAGCAAGTTTTGCCTAATACGGATCAATTTGTTATGAAAGCACCAAAATGGGACATAGTAAATGTGACTGCTTAAAACGAGTGACTGCTTAATAGCGATGACAAATATGGTGACAAAAGCACGTCTAATACACGTTATACAGCATGTTTATATACGATGCCATAAAAACACTTAGTTATCTGATTATAGACAACTAGGGAAATTTACAGTTTTAGGCCTTGTTTGAGTATATGCGGAATGGTCAGAAAGTATGTGGACTTATAACGTGTAATAATTTAATATTTGTGCAGAAACAACAATTCCTCGGTAATAATTCGGTTGAGAGAGTTTTAAATAAAAGCGTTAATAAAGGGTTTATTTGTCATTCATACATGACTTGTGTTCTTAATAGCATGGTTTGGAAGTCTGGGCTGCTCGCTAAGACAGTGAGACGAGAAATGTATCTAATTATTGAGTCTTCCGTTATGCGAGATCGGCGAGTAACAGCGCAGGAGGTAGCTGATTGGCAAAGGATCCGCTTACAAAGTTTTACATGAACAATTTGGATATGATCAAGGACAGTGCATGTTGGGTGCAGTATGGATAACAAAAGCTGTTGACGGATAATCAAAAGGCTAATTGGGTGACCGTATTTAAAGATCACTTAGCCAGTATTATGGGATGAAGTATTCGTTTATGAATTACATCATTGCTGGTGATGAAACGTAGGTGCATCATGTCGATGCAAATAAAACACGAAACATTGTAAACGAGCTAGTTGCCCACCCCAAACTTTTGAAACTGCCCCCTTCTGCTGGAAATGTTACGGCAGTTATTTTCTGATATGCATGCGACATTATACTTACTCACTTTATACAAAACATAGGCGACGGTATGGATGTTTAGACCAAATCAATCTTACCCTAGCCACCCAACAACACCCAACCTCCATCCATATTTTTTAACATTTTTTTCTTTTAACTAAAATTAAGAATTTTATTTGTTTTAGATGATTATATATGAAGTTTTACATGTTTTTTTTACGCAATTTCAATGTTTTCTTACAAAAAGAGCGTCCACCTCGCATATGGAAGGTCGTGGGTTCGATCCCCGGTCGGGACATACCAAAGACTTCAAAACTGGTTCTTAAAGCTTCTTTAACGCTCAGCATTTAGAGGATAGTTCTGTTCTAAGACTGGTCGGTCCGGTGTCAGTATAACGTGACTGGGTGGGGTATCATACCATGTGTCTGCGGCATGATACTCCAGTATTGCAGCGCTCAGAATACCGTCTCAAGTAGACACCGTCGCGATATGACTGAAAAATTGTTGAAATCGACGTTAAACACCATACAACAACAATAAAAGTATCCGTATATAAAAAAACAACAAATTGACATACATGTACATATTAAAAACGAAAAAGTATCAAGAACTATAATGAATATTGAGCCTAGAAAACCAACAAACACAATGTCGATCAATGTTTTCTTATAAACTTTTACTTTAATTAAGATATTTGTATAATTCCGTTTGCTTGTCTTTTAATGTTGCATTATTTCGTTTTATTTTTCAATAAGTATTACATTGTTTCGTTCTGCTTTGCATCAAATATTATATTGTTTCATTTTGTTTCCCATCAAGTATTATAAAAAGTGAGTGAGTGAGTGAGTGAGTGAGTGAGTGAGTACAAATGCAAATATGGTGATTAAATAGTAGTGTAAATAGAGTTTCCTTTTTAGATATGCCTTTGTCAAAAACTTTGCCGCCTTTCTTTAACAATTGTTCAATATATATTTCAGTTTATGTATAGAATCTAACATTGTAAAGTCTCTGGTAGCAGTGACATCTTGTAGAATTGCATTTCTTAAGTCTTCATAAAAAGCACAGTCTAATCAGAAATGTGATTCTTCTTCCTCTGTCACTGTGTCACAGAACCGGCAAAGTCTCCGATTATGAAGTTCGCCTACGTGTCGACCTGTTTCAATTCTCAGCGGAAGAATACTACACCCGAATTGTGCCAAAATTGACCGTTCACGTTTAATAAAATGCATGGTCACATATGGTTATATATGTATATCCTTAATTTCGGCATATCCCGAATCTTACGAAAACATATATTTGAAAAATAGTTTCTAACAATAGTATGTAAAGAACACATGTTAGCAGGTACTTTATTGTTGAAATGATTAAATTATTTTCACAAATCTAACAGTCATGATTAAAGGCACATATTGTTATTTTTTTTCTTCAAAACTATTATATTGTTTCATTTTGTAATCCATCAAGTACCATATTGGTACAATTACATCATATGTCCATTTATCAAGCTGAAAAATTACTATCGAAAATTGCATTAAAATGTCACAAATATTTGAAAATAATGTATCAATACTGTTTATAATATTTTTTTTTAAATTGTAAAATATAATTTTTTATACGGATAGTATTTAAAAAAGGAATCCAAAGTAACATTCAGTCTCTCGTGTTATTGATTTTCATTTAACACTTTCTAAAAAAAAATCGGTTTTGGAAAACGAAATGTTTAAATGTCGAGTAATTTCAGTTGGTTAAACTTATTTCTCTTGTAAGATATAATATTTTTGTACTCTTTACTTCCCATGAAATCTATCCCAGAACATGACATCTCCCGATTTAAGTCTATTAACCACAAATGGAAAAAGCAGGGAACTATATGCCTGTCCCACAATTCATAGCAATTGAACGCTTACTAATTTATGACATCATTCAAACTTTCCCTGAACAAACTGACCAATCAACGTGCTCGTAACAATTGCTATTGAACGGACCCAATCGGGAGAGCTGGGTTCGTTCTACAGACTACATGCAGAGATGTTTTGCCTACTATAAGCAGATTAACAATGGTTTAAAACACGTAATGCTTCTTGAGAACCATTTTTGCTTGGAAACGCTAAATGTTAATCTAACTGAGAATTAGGAAAACCGAAAATTTAAACGAGTTTGGGAAACTGATACGCACCTGGACCGGTCCAACCTGTAGATGCTATATGTGTTCTTGGATGTGCCTCCTACCCTTACCACATGCTCTCACCCTTACGATATATTACATATTACATGTGCTTTGTTATCTAAATTTTGCTTTAGTATGCTTTATTTTTTTGTAAATGTCATCTGTTTTTTAACTTCACCGCCTTAGTCAACTGTTTATCTGTACTTTATGTTAATTTTAACATGCTTTAGTTAGATGATTTACTGATTTATCCTCTGGTTTAAATTCTTGCTCTGTTTTGCTTTAATATTAACCTGAGATAGTATTATTTTATTAAATTTCAAATACTTGTGTGGATGTGTGTGTGTGTGTGTGTGCGTGTGTGTGTGTGTGTGTGTGTGTGTGTATTTGCAGGGGCAGATCCAGGATTTCAGTTTAGAGGCTGCGCCAGCTGCCTTTACAAATAAGACTGAAAAAAGAAAGAAAATGTATTTAAGTGAATGTATATACATTTATAACTTAATTCTTTTAAATAAAAATAAAAATAATAACACGAATACATTGAATTTTTTTTATGAACATTTTTATTTACAAAAAATAATGCCGCTATGCAGGCTCGAACGTTAGACTTCTAGATTGACAGGCGCACGCCTTACCTATTACACTAAAGCACCATCACACATTGGGCATTTATTCACACAACCATAGCACATCACTGTCTTGTTGGGAGCACCCATTGGCAATTTGTTTTTCTGGCTAAATCTTTTTTTAATATGCATTGAATGAAAATAGAGGAAACATAGGTATCAGTATCGTATTGATTATTTGTTTACTTCAGTTTGTCCACCAGTTTGGTTCTTCCTGTCTTTGTGCTTTTGAAGGTTTGGCCTACACAGTGTAGATATTTTAATTGTATACATGTTTTAGCAGACTGGTCCATTTAAAATCATTTGCACATGTCATGACATGCAAATATACATATCTTTTCTTCTGCGTTTGACGTGTATGCGTATAATTTATGCATGTAAGTAAAAAATAATAATAAAAATGTTAACATGTTATGTATCTTTGTTACTGTCGGAAAATAGCTTTACAGCTTGTGTTTTATATTTGAAAAACCGACACAAAATTAAGTTTCTTGTACCTTGTATAGCTGAACAGATTAAAATGTATAATTATATATAATGACGTTATGAAGTATACATAATAACGTCATGTGCCTAAACTTGCAATGACGTGATAACCATATGTTTACCAAGCAGGCAGTTTATCAACAGAAATTAATGCAGTGACATGATAAAACTCATACAGAAGTTGCATAAAAAGTTATTATTAATTGTCCCCGATATTAGTAAACACTAATTGTCAAATAGTCAAACCTGGTTAACGACCGGTAATTTAATTATAAAGATTAGTTTAACATTTAGTGTTTCCAAGCCAAAATGCTGTTTAATGGTTCAGTGTTACTCGGTTTCCGTACGTAAAAATGAAACTTTGCTTTTAATTTCACGAAATTTTCCACACGTGTATACTACATAAAGGATATTGTTTGTTTTAGTGTAACATAGAATTAAATTTCATCAAGTGAATCAGCAAAAGTCATATTCTCACGAGTGGCTTGCATTTTTAGTGATCACCGGATGAAATATCATTTGGTCTTACACCAAAACGAAAAAAATATTCTTTTTATTTATGCATTTACATATGTTTTGCTTATTTTTACCTCAATTCGCCACAGGATAGTATTGAATAAATAAAAAAAATATTTTTTTTTTCAAATAAGCACTTCGGCAATTTACGTACGAGACCGATTATTACGGAAAACACCGTATTATGAAAATGAATTGATATTACACTACGTTTGTATAAAAAATATGTCATGGATTTATTACACCCTTGCACCGTTTATTATGTAATAAAATGCACTCCTAATCTGTTTTTTTTTGTCATTGGGACATGAGGGATTGCATTATACTATTTCACCACTCATGAACAGTCTGCTACATTCATTTCTTGGCTCAGTTCTGTGTTGCACAGTGAATCTTTTATCTGATGTCTTTATTGCAACTTTTGTTAGATGATTCTGATGTTGTTGTTTTGTACTTATTCAGCCAAGACAGATATTATGATAATGAAATTAATTTTCATACTTTTTGTACATACTTTATTTTAGATTTAAACAACAAGCAAGAATTTTTCGTTATACCATATTGTTGTATTTTCTGATATATCTTTAACAACTACAGTGTAAAACATATTCAGCTGTTCTTTAATTTTATTTTGTTTCGTTCTAAGACCCAGACAAGCATGCAATAGCAGGAGACGCTAATATGCATGTGTATGCGCCCATCTTATCACGTATCAATCCTAAAAAACAATTTGAATATATAAATAATATTCCAATATTTATTCTAGAACATGTATTTTTTCATGAGGAGATTATTTTAATATTATAAGGTAATTGTTCCTTCTCAAGAGAAGGAACACTTATGGTTGACAATTTACGCTTGACTGAGCAGGTATGGATACAAGGGTACTGTCAAAGGCATGCCGAACAGTAAGGGCGCCGTCATCTTAATCTGCTTCCGTGTCCTATTATGGTACCCATTCAAAATTTTGAAATACGCAGAGGACCAGTCTACCGCCATCTTGGACGCATGCATATTCATTACAAATAGCCTCTATGCCAATGTATAGTCATGCGTCTTAAAGTCAATCTATTGTAAACAATGAAAGTTTTTAACAGCAGACCGACAAGGAACAATTATTCGTATAGAGTATTAACCCCTGCATTGAATATTTGATAATATAGAATATAGATTAATATAATGAATATGCATAGACTCCTGCCAAATAATCACGTAACGAAATAGTCGCTTGTCAAGTGATAATTTAGCTTCAAATATATCTTTGCAATATTTGCAAATGCTGAAATTCAGGTTTGCAAATGATTCCTTTCATATATTTTGACCTGTGTGGTCTTTTTTCTTGCGTTCCGTAAATGCATATGTGTAAAATGTGTGTGTATATATATATATGCAGGTGCTCGTTTGTGTTAATCACGTGATGAAAACATTCGGGGAGGGCCTTGCTCGCTTCTTGAGTACCTTTGCAACGGGCACAACCCTATGCTACATAAGCACCAGGTTAACTTTGATACAATTATAAATATAAACTGGTTGAGTTATATAAATAACATATTTTAAAAAAAAAATGCACATTAAGTTACTTCACATATTTTTCGTAAATGTTATATTGGACATCTGTAACATGATTGTTCTAAGATTTCCTTACATACTACAGAATATTGTATATGGGCTAGAAGGAACCTTTTGTTAGGCAAAATCTTGTACTATACCTCAATCTGAGTTATTTCAAAAGAGAAAAGAAAAACCAAGTAAATAAACCGTGAGTTCAAAGCGGCAGACGCAGAAAGTTTCAGTGACAGATATTCGGGTTTTTCTCAACGTCATCGTCATGCAGAACATTTTGTCGGTTGTTTGTTTTTATCGTTGAAATTATTACTAAATTTGTTTCCATTTTTTAAGACGCCATCTTGAATTATGAACTGTACAATATAAAAGTTATTGGATCCAATAAACTTTTACATATTGTACGGTCACGTGGTAACGTCTGGGGTAGGTGATTGGCTCTACACTTACAGGTATAGAATAATATATTGTATTATGCTGTTAAATAAATTATTGACGCTGTAACATTTATTGATTCATTAAAACATCTACAATGTATTAATTTTATTCATAGTTGGGTGGTTGAATATCTACTACATAAATTCAATTTGATAACATTGTCAAAATAATGTCGTCGTTTCATAGCATTAATGTGTGTATATAGCAATTATTATAAGGAGAGATGCGACAAAGATTCTTTCTAGCGATATGCTTTGGGAAGGCTTGTGTTTGAAACTCATAGGTATAATTGTTGTGCTCGAACTGGGGATTGTTTCATGCACATTAGTTTAGTCTGAAGCTATTAGTTTGAAACCGTTCTCAAACATATAAGGTTAGTTTCGTGCTGAAACTTGGTTTTGTTTCATGCTCTTTAGGTTAGTTTTAAGACTGAGGTTTGAAACAGTCTTCAAGCATATATGTGTATTTTTATGCTGGAACTGAGCATTGTTTCAAGCATACAGTTTTATTTTGAGTTTAAAATAAGTCTCAAACATATGCTGTCCAGACACGTTGTATGAACAGCTGGTCTCATCATTAACGATAGTGTTGAGCAACAGTTAGTTCAACACTACAGGGTTTGAAACATTATACTGTATATAGTTGATTCGCATGATTATTTGTCTGTATGATTTCTAAATATTAGAATCATTTTATTAATATTTTTGTTTGAAGTTTACTAATCATGATAAAAGAAGCCTGAGGAAAATGTATGTATTATATAGCTTGAACAAAATTGTTTAACATAGTTTCAAGGTAGGCTGTTTCACAGCTTAATCCAGTGAAGACATATTCGCCTTACAGAAGATCCTGTTTTAAGTTCAAGATACTCAACCAACATCTTGACAAACATTTTACTTTTCATATTATTTTAGTTCATGAAGTATATTTTCGCCTTGTTATCAGACTTAACTATGCGATTCGTAGCAGAAAAAGTGGATGAATTCTCCGCTGGCTAGTGATTATAATGCCAAGACATACATCGGACATTAAAAAACAGAAATTTAACTTGGTCTATTTTCATATTGTTTGTCTTATAGAATACCCGTTCATAAATAGTCGTTTTGCATTGGGTTTCATTAAGTGTGTTATTATCATTATCTATTTTTTTTTAATAAATGATGCCGCTCAGTATTTTAGAAAGATTATAACTGTATTTACATTTATCCTTGTGCATGTTATTCCTTTACCAAAAAGTAAAGATTTGTTTTGACTTCGATTTGGTATTGCCATTTAATGTGTAATCAGTTCAAGGTCACTTATGCAGAAATTGGGGTTTTCAAATTGGTTACAAAGATCCCAGATTAATAAACCTTCCATTCTCATAATTATTATTGTACACAAACTTAGCTACCATTAAACACTTAATTGATAAATCATTCATTAAACATACATATAAATATACTGCTAGGTAGTTCATTCTGAAACATTTTTAATTGATATATAAGTGAACAATAGGAATATTTGTTTAACATGCTAACTGTTTTTACATTGTAGATCTAGTTAGTTTGTGTACATATAAGTTTGCGAGGTTGATCGAACCCGTAAACCAGGTTTAATCTCCCCGAGTTTTGCTACAGACCTTTCAAAGCTATACGTTTTTCTTGTACTTCTTAGTACTGGAGAGGTAATCAGTTCTATTCAAAGTTGTTGGCTAGGATACATTAGCCACATAGAGACACAGTCTAAACCTATACAAAAAATACAAAACCCGACTACATGGTGGTTAACTGAGATAGCGTCTTAAATGTTTACGAAATAAAAATAAAAATTATATATTTCAATGGAAATATTATTAAGAGAAGACATTATCCATATGTTTTATTATAGAATACAGTACTACAAAATTTATTTTGAACAAATATGCACGGAATGGTTGCGGAACTTACGGAGAGGTGGAGATGTTTCGCTGTTAAAGGTCAGTTCAACATTCTTTTTACACAATATCTAATTGCATAGTAAAATTTTATAAATTTATAAAAGGTGTGCTGAAAGTGACCTCGGCCGCTGGGCAGTTAGTCTTTGTTGCATAAAAGCATTCAGTTTTGCGGTAATTTGATCATTTATTGCTAATATGACGAAAACGATGTACGATTCTAGCAATGCAGATATCCACCAAATAAATGTGTTAGTTTTTTAACAAATGTGTCTGCGAACGTTTTGGACACACTTCGTATGTAGCGAGCATCCGGTACAACGTGAATCCCGATTCGGATACGCACGCATGAGACAAGTAAGATTTTCATGCCAATACGAACAGTTTACATTTTTAGAAATTACTTACAGTACCGAGAACTTCAAAATACTCACGAAATGAGCGATTGTTATGTTAGAAATAATGTTGTGATATAAAAATAGAATGTTTTTCTGAAATAAATCGTACATTGTGTAATACTTATCACTTCGTGAATTTATAAAATTTTACTATGCAATTAGATATTTTGTGAAAAGAATGAACCTAGAACCTTCATACCTGCAGAAATGCAGAGTTTCACCAATTTCTATTGTATTACTCAATTTGTCGCTTCTTACGACATGCATAAGCCACAGTGATCTTATTCTTGTCATCACTTATGGCTGAATGCAGATACAATGTAGGTAAATGAATGATGCTGTGCAAAGTCATCGTCAAATCTACAATAATCTCGTAATGAAATGACAATAAGCATGGAATAAATCTAGTTTAACATGCACATTATTCATGATTGGTAACTGAATGCACCCACATAATTGGTATATGAACTTTAGTGTGCAAAGGTAGCTCATAGCATACAATGTAGTCGAAAAAGGAGCAACTAAAGAAAAATATATACAAATACATCCGATTGTACACTCGCACGAAACCGGAGCAATCCCAACAGTGTTTATATGGCTTCTGTAATGAGTTGGCGCCATTCACAGAGTGAACGCGTGTTCAACATGGGAACAATTATAGATAAAAGTTACATGGTATAACTCAACAAGAGTTGTCAAAAAACAACAAAGCTCGCCAATGGGATAAATTTCACCACCCATGCAAATATTGAGATTGGAGGCAAACACCCAAATTTAAACGCAACTGAATGCAAAAGTTGAACCTGGGTGTCTACAGACGAAATAGTAAGTCCAAAAGAGCCATAACTGCGCCAAAATGCAATCCAGAGTCATGGTTCGTGTCTCTGTGTGTTCCATCGATGATGGTGAACACACATGTGAAGTTTCAGTCATATTCAATGAGTGGTTGCATAGATATTTTACCTGATAAAACTTTAACCTGAAAAATGGAGTCGGAAAAGGGCCATAGCTGCACCAAATTGCAATCCAGACTTATGGTACTTGTCTTTGTGTGTTCCATTGATGATAGTGAACACACATGCGAAGTTTCATTCATATCCAATGAGTGGTTACATAGATATCTTAAACTAAACGCAAAAGTTTAACCTGGGTGTCCAAGTCCAAAAAGGGCCAGAACTGTGCCAAGATGCAATCCAGAGTTATGGATCTTGTCTGTATGTGTTCCATCGATGATGGTGAACACACATGTGAAGTTTCTTTCACATCCAATGAGTGATTGAATAGATATCTTAAACTTAACCGCAAAATTTAACCTGGGTGTGTACAGACAACGCCGACGCACAATTCATGACAATAACTGTCCATGGACTTCGTCCCTGTGAGCTAAAAATGTATTTGCATTGTTAACTCAGATGTAGTACCAGTGTCAATTAATTAAATGGCTTTGAACACATATTCAACAATCTACAATCTTATGGTGTGAATGCAGAATGCGCCAATGCTGAACATGGAAGCAACAATGGAAGAACAGCTCAATTGTTCATTGGCAACATTCAAATGTACGAACAATATTAATAAATCAGAGTATGACAAAGTTATTTCAAATTCATGAGTATGTAAACAATGGTATAAAAATATATACATTAATAACATAGGGATGTAATCTCATATTTGGCAAACCGGACATATAGCAGCCGGGCCCGATAAGCTCAGTCGGTTACGCGTCTGACTATCAATCCAGGGGTCGTGAGTTCGAATCGCCCGCCCGGCAACAGTCTCCGTGATGATTGATATACGACATTGTGTCTTATAATCATTCGTCTCTCACAACTGATTCAAGTGGGAAAGTCATCAGTTACTTGCGGACATGAGGTGTTCTCGAGTATTGGTTAATCCGAGGAAACAGTTGTTAGGTTAACTGATCGTCTGTTAACCCTCGATGGCATGAAAATGATGCTAAATATTCAATCAATCAATCGGACATATAGAAAGAACTGAGCACATAAACGAAGATACAATGTACATGCATAAATAGTATGAACCAATTCAAAGACATACACATATCCACAACTGGAAACTGCGTTGGACAATGAACAAATAATTACTCACATATGATTATTGCACATGAATGGCACCAAAACATACTCGCAATCTTTGGAGATGTCAAGAAGATTGAGCATACAAGGAACATATGCAACAATCCACACCCTTTGCAAGCAGTTTTAGTTTTTCAACCATTTCTCTAAACCTTTATGGGTCATATTCCTTTTGGCAAAAGGGTGTGTTTTTTTTAGCTAAATCAGTGGAAAAAATTCACAGGCTGTAAATGTGAACTTGCCATTTTTTTAACGTAGCAAATATAGTTTTCATCATTGTCATTTGATGACTGATTCTTTAATGAAATGGCAACAGAAACCAGTGAACACAATATTTACTTGTGTAGGTAGGTAGCTAGCTATCCATTTTTTTTGCCGAATTTTGAATTTGCATACTCATTTGAAAGAAAAATAGTCATGATTTTTTTAAAATGCTTTCAAAGTAAAAAAAAGTTTCGTTAGCTGAAATTTTGGTAGGAGCACGGAAAACAAGTTATATTTGAAGGACAAGGTTTTTGACTGTTAATTTATATACAGAACAAAAACGTATTTTTTTCATAGATGGGGTAAAATGCAGAAATATTCTAAATATGCATATGACCGTCACGATTCTGAAAACATGGCGTATGCAAAAGGCTGCTGAACACACCAACATATAACAGCAGCAAAGTTAACAATGTACAGAAGAAAATAAGCATTGCATTTGCATAGCCATCTTTTAGTTGCGATGATCTGAGCTCTCTGGTATCAAATCAGCAATGTTGAAGGAACGTTTTCTAGCACGACGTGAAAGTACCCCAGCAATTGATGTTGATGGTTGTGGACTGTCACAAGAATGAACTGATGGTTGTGATGAAAATTCCAGGAGTGTCATCAACGCCACTAACAATGTCCGCTTCTAAGCAAAAGTGACCGAACTGGGAGTGGGGCAATAGGCATGATGCTGGTGCTGTTTTCTGTGAATGAAGCGCATGTGAAATGTATTGAATTGGATGTCTCGAACTTGGACATTGTGGAACTACTGTATTTATGGAAGGAACCGTTTTGGTAACACTAGTTGGCACCTGTTCCCCTTGCATATTTGTCTGCGGAGGACGGGGGTAAACCAGCTGAATTCCCATCCTGAATCTTGTCGAAAGCAATACACATGTATGCATCTGCATTTTCCGCGTCAAGGTAAACTTACCCTGCATGCCTTGCATTTCACCTACAAATGTTAATTTGCCACTCGATGACAGTTTCTTGAAAGAGCTGATAGTAAGACCGAGGAATACCTCCACCTTCTCATTTAAAAGCATAACAGTCCATTCTACACCACTTTTATCAACAATCACAACCCTCAGTTTGAGACCTTCCGCTGCAACAATATAGTCAGTGCTACATTTGTCGCAACGAAAGAACAGACCCACCTCATATACCGACTGACGACAATTCTTGACAACGATCATATATTGTGTCTTCGGTATCAACTGTCACAACACAAGCAACACGTGCAACCACTGCACCAGCAGTAATGGATGATAAATCACCCGGTCTTGCATTTGCTTTGGTGACAAGTTTACAGCGATGTTAGCTTTGTCTACTCCAGCTGAACATGACATATCAATTTTCTGCATATTGACAGTGTGTATACCAGAGCTCATCAAAATACAGTGGTATTGCCCATACCTTTTAACTTACCAAGATGGTATTACCTTCAGCACATTTCACAGTATCGCACATATCACCTCGAAAAGTGCAGTTCACTTCAGCTGTAGTGTTTCTCACTTTCACTTGCAATTTCTTGACATACTGGCCATTTACCTCTTCACTAGAGACACCGATGTTAGCAACACAGATGCCAACAAGATTGACACATTCACCAACATGTTTTTTTTATATCACGAATAGGTATGGTTAAGACTGGCGCTACCATCTGTTTACATGATGTGTCGTGCTCGACAACTGTGGTGGATGTAAATCGAGTCTGACATTCATGTCCTGTTTTGCTGTAACTTTATTTGGCTAATCCAACCTTCAGTTACGCACTTTGTAGGTGTTACCGGCCAAAAGTTGACAGTTGAAGCGCTCCGCTTGTGTGTTCCACAAAACAAAGTCAATTTTCCCAGTTGAGTCAGTCAAAATGCCAAAATGCGATGTTGCTGCTGACCCAATGGCAACAGGGCAGTTCGTTGTGCGACAGTTACATGTAAGTCAACCTCATTGTTGTTCATGTCCTGTGTAATGCTGTTTATGGCCTCGAACCTGAACATGGAAAGTAACATGGTGTTTTAAATATGCTTACTTATCAGCACATGGCACGTTTTATGTATGTTGAATCCAACAAACAGTGTTTTATTTCTTTCATCTTTGTTTATCCACGTACACCAATACTGGAACTGGCCACAAAGTGTTACCAAAAGGTATCTTGACCCCTCTTCCGCGCTACATGTGAACATGTGCATTGAATGTATAACAGTAATTCCTGTTGTTGTTATGAATGGTATGTGCTAACCCCCAATGAAACTGCTGGCATCCATGGAAGTGCAATGGAATGCAGTTCTGGGATAACAAATGATCACAATGCAACCATTGACAAACTACATGCAGAGATGGCATAACTATAATGCACAGGTTGCTGATAGCCAGTACACGCATTTGTTGACATTGGAGTACATGACAAGAAAGAGTGCTAGTTTTCACGTGTGCATCTACAATGACTGCCAGTTTTTAGGTGAAAGGTTTGATGTTCTCCAAGAGTTGCCATTAGTTTGTAAGTTTTATATATTTACATTCATTCTATGCCATCCAGTGCAAAATATCCAGCATGCCAGCTAACCAGACTGCACTATCTTTGAAGGACAACCTCAACAGCGTGACGTTACGTTGCTGCACGAATGGAATGACGTGAGGCCGTATGATTTCAGCACGGTATCTGATGCCTGTAAGTGTGCCGTCCACAACCACAAGAGCTGTTCTGCCACGGGATGAGATGCAACCCCACACCATGACACTACCTCCGCCGAATGGACGTCGTTGAATCACACAACTATCATGGACACGTTCACCAACGCGACGGTACACTCTTTAACGACCGTCGCTGCTGTCGAGATGAAACCTGGACTCATCAGTGAAAAGAACACGTGCCCAGACCTGTTGCATGAAGTGTATGTGTCGTCTACACCTGGCAAAACGTGCTACACGATAACGTTGCTGGAGGACAGGACGTATGGCTGGACGTCGTGGACGTATGCCTCGTTAAAGCAATCGATTACGTACCGTTCGGGGACTAATTCTTCTAAGGCCAGGAATACTTCTAGCCGTCAAAGTAGCAGTTCTGAGTCGTTCGCTGAGATGAACGACCCGGATGTACGTATCCTGGCGATTAGACGTTACGCGTGGACGTCCTGACCGAGGCCGGTCTCTGGTGGTCCCAAACTGTTGGTACCGTCTGAACAAGGCGTTTACAGTATTTCGGTGCACACCAAATTGTCTCGCAACGTAAGTATGAAGTACACCAGCTTCATTCATGCCTACGGCGCGGCATCTGTCAATTTCATTCAACCTTGGCATGGCGTATCAAAGACGTTTTTCAAAATTATGCTGGTTTTGTGTCTTACAGGTATCAACACTATGCTTTTACACAGGTTTAGGCGACAAACGTGTTTGCGATTGACTGCTGGCCGAAAATAAACTTAAAAACGAAGACGTTGGCCAGACAGACAAACTACCCGTGCAACTCATGCACTGACCAGTGTAAATGACCGAGATGGATACACAACTTACCTGTGTAAAGTTTCAAGCTTTTTATTTATAAAATTGAGCGATACATGAACATTTTACACATGCACAGTTTCTTTTTTTCGCTAGTATACATTAATGTTAACATGTATCGTAATATTTCGTACGAATAAAAATGTTGCACTGTTAATTTTATGTATCTGCTAATGCATAATGTTCTATCAGAAAAACTAATTAGGACTAAGTTATTTTATTGAAGACTTCCAACTTCCAATTCTCCTAATTAGGACTTAGTTATTTTATTGAAGACTTCCAATTCTCCATATTAGGACTTAGTTATTTTATTGAAGACTTCCAATTCTCCTAATTAGGACTTAGCGTTTTATTTTAGACTTTTACATATCCCAATAAGGACTAAGTTTATTTATTTAAGACTTTAAAATCTCCTAATTAGGATTGAGCGTCTACTTATTGGGAGTTTTAAAGTCATAAGTAGGGCGCCTCTGTATATAACTGTGTATTACTGTCTTATAAAATGATAAAGATAAACTAATATATCAAAAATGCATGTACTTATTTGAATTTTCTTAAAACGACGCCATACACAATTTTCGCCGGATAAACACCGTGACTGAGATGTTACATGTTGTAAGTCATAAATATGGTATGGTAGTAATAACATACATGCCTGTTTCAGTTACATATGGGATTTTCGTTACATATTTGTCCGATTTGTTACATTTGTGCTATGTCGGTATTTTTCTAAAAAGTTAAAAATATGCCCTTTTAGTAACATATGTGTCCTTTTAGTAACATATGTGCTTTAGTTACATATGTGACCACAACACACGTTCAAACATAAATAATGCAAACTGGAATATGGTTTTGTTTTCTGACGAGTCTAGATTCAATTTGTTCAATGCTGACGGCAGGATACGCGTCGACGTAATGATCGTTATGCAGATATTTGTGTTGTGGAGTATGAGCGTTACAGCTGCGGTAGCGTTATGGTTTTTAAGTCACAGCTAGTGATTTGTAATGGTAATTTGAACGCGCAAAGCAATATAAATCAAATTATTACGCCCATGGTCCTGTCGATATTGCAGCAACGTAACCGACTTACGTCCATGCAAGATAACGCTCCACCGCATCAAGCCGGAGTAATAATTACTTACTGAACAATTACAACGTCCCTGTGTTGCCGTGGCCGGCTTTATCCATTGACTGTAATCATATAAAGCATATCTGGGATGTGTTGGGACGTCGGATACGTCAACCCTTCAACCAATGTCCAGGAATTAACAAATGTACTGATTTACGAGTGGAAACGGATTCCACGTCGAGTTTATAGGACTCTGTGTCGTCCAATGCGTTCTAGGCTTCAGGAAGTGATCAGGAGAAATGGGGGACATACACGGTATCAATTTTATGATTTGATGTAGTGCATAAATAGTGTGTCAGTTGTACATGTCATCAAGTATAGTAATAAAAAATGCATAATCATATCTGTACCTCAAAATATTAAAAAGAACATAAACAAAAGAAAGCATGAGTATGGAATTCATATATCATACGAAAATATATCAGCACCGGACATTTAAACAAAATTGTCTCAGCGGACAGGAAATTATAGGAAGAAATAATTATGCATTTTACCTCAAACATGTACACTTTTATATAAATATATACGAGCGTATAGACGTAATGCACGTAATGCCGATGCTACCTCTAAGCATAACTCGACGTTTACGTTAAAACTGTACAAAATGTTGACGTGATTGTATTATATGCGTATTGATTTTCGCATCATTTAAATTACAAGAAAAAAGCCAAATATCAGACTATCGGTTACTTCAATGGAATCGTGATACTTTGTGGATATCAAATATAACTATACCAATGATATTATTTTATCAACGAGAACGTTTAGAGCACCTTATACCATGTACATAAATATCGGCGTCCACAATTTTTCACCTATTAGAACAACTTTAAACTGGCGGTGTAAATATCTGATAGAGGACATCAGAGATGCTCGATACGAGGTGTAAATTAATTTACCAAATTTTTTAATATTTTCGGACATCAACAGAAACTAAATCTACTTGTTAATATACTTTTAAACTTTTCAAAAGACAATGTTACATGTTAAAAACATGGTCAAAATGCAATGACAGACGATATTTACCGATAAAAATGCCGGGGGCCACAAATCATAGAGCACATTTTAAATACAAAATCTAAACCATTCGGAGCAAAAAAACATTACGTACAATATAGTAAAAATGAATATATGCATACATAACTTTAATGCAATACAAACTAGTATTCCATGTTTTGACTGTTCAGTATAACTTTATTGACGAGACGTCTGTTGTTCGGGACATTAAACATGTGCGTAATGAACCGTATATTCTGTAATAGCCGTTAAGTTTGTTGTAATAAAAAAACAAAACATCTGTTACGGGAAATTATGTCACTTTCTCCCGTGTATAGAACTGACGTTTTTCTTTTATCGACATCTTCGAAATCCTGAATTCTCGTCGCGGTCGCTGCTGAAACAATGTAGATTTCACGTAAGTAACTTTAATTTTCATACATTAACAACACAACTATTTATTAAAGCATCTTAATAAAGATTAATTTTAGAGAGTATGCTAGTATCAATGATGAACTTAAAGAAATGATGCGGTTGTCGACCATGATTACCTTTTAATTGTGACTTTTATTACTGTTGTAAGTTGGTGGTGTTAGCATAATGTAAAATGGTGTGTGTGTCTGGTATATAAGTGTAAATTATTAAGAAAAGTTATTCTTGTAGAAGAAATTAATTAATTTGTTTCAAGAACATAATTTATTATAGATATATAAAGACGAGTTAGAAGTTTAAAACTCCGTCTCTGAGGCTATTTTGTACCAGTTGTAGTAGCCTAGTTTCAACACAGAAACGAACATTCCCGTGTAATTATACTATACATGTTTCATAATTTTTATTTTATTTTATTTTTTTACTCATCAATTATTTATTAGTGACTTAAGTTTATTGTTATATGAATTTTATTTCAGTTCAATTAAAATGCCGTCGGATGACTATTGTTGTGTGTCCTTGTGTAACCACAAGAGAAGTAAAGTTCTACCACGTTCTACATTTTACACTATTTAAAAAGAGCCCAACAGTGGCAGTCTAGGATCAAACGGAGTTATAAGGAATAAAATGGCAAATTTAAGCCATGGATACCCACAGACAACTGATGAAGAAAATCTAAATATCCTCCATCTCAAATGTCGACAGTCTGGGAAAATTTGTACAGTCTTCCATATTTCCAAACAGACGGAATATGCTTGTTTTTCATGTTTAAGTCTTAAAAAAGAATACATGTATTCATCTAAGATATCTGAATTAATATATAAGGATCATTTTCAAAAATGTACATGTATGGTTTTTAACGCATCTAATCCAATAAACAAATCTTACCACAATTTTATCTTTTCTTAAAAATAGGTTTTGCTTGTTTAACCTATATAAAACTAACATTGAAATAAAAAACTGACATAAAAATGAACATTTATTAGTCTCTCTTTTATATCAGAGACGAATGATAATGAAACGCAATATGTATATCAACCATCACGAAGATTGTGACCGGTGAGGATTCAAACTCGTGACCCATGGATTAATATTCAGACGCGCTAACGACTGAGCTAATCTGGCCCGGCAGTCATTACAAAAGCAAGCATGATTGAATTTGTAAAATATGAAAATAACCCTCCACTTGATAAAGAAAACAAAAATAATTTTGCAGTTAGTGTCGATGTAGACCCAGATCAGCCTGCACATCCAAGCCGTGTTATCAAGGTATGCACTGTTTGCTACGCAGTCAGTAAATTATCAAATTCACCATTTTTAATCGGAATGGAATTTAAGCAAAAAATAGTCCATTATATATATTTAACGGGCTCATAGAGAATAATAAATAAAATCTTATTTAGCGAAAAAAAAAGAAAACGTATTTGACAGCTTTTGTATTCATTATCATGTTAAACTAGTGCTGTACACTAAGAAATGACTGATAATATGTTAATTGCATACCCGTTTAAAGTAAATTAAGATGAAGCGTTGCTGAGTGGTATTTTTAATATTTGCATAACTTGCGCTGTTTTTTTTGTTTTATCATATTGTGTATTTACCTATAACTAACCCATATGACATCGTTACCCAGTCTACTAGTTACCTGGACAAATATGATTTTTTAATCTTTGATGGATAGTGTCATATGGAATATATTTGCCTACAGGCATATTGCACAAAATGTATGCTACTGTCCAGTTACTGGCATCCTGCTGAGCGTTCATAATTCTCTAACACTACAGTCACACCATGTGGTAATGAGAAAAAAACATGCATATTGTACCCCAATTTGCATAATTCACAACAGGTTTTATGACCCCAGGGATTAAGATAGAGTGTATGATATATTGCATAGTATTATGGACAATTACTTAATTTAAACATTTTCAGTTATTTAGGGGGTTAATACCAATGGTAAGAAATTATGTAACGTCCGTCCCCTTTTTGTAACGTTCATCCTCTATATTAGAGTGACATTAAACAAAATCTCTAATTTTTTGTTCATTTTTTAGGGGATAAATTATTCATATCTTAATTGCACTATGCAAACATTTAATACTTAATACATTGAAAACAAAGTGAAATTGATTCTATAAATTAAAAAAAAATAGAATGTATATGCAGGTGTGGGAGGGGGGGGGGGGGGGGCGGACGTTACGGGGACGGACGTTCCATTTCCGTGTATATCTTTCCTAAATGACCATTTTTTTAACATTTTATATAGTACCTTGGTATAACAGCAGGTGAATGTGTATCATTCTATTTATCTTCTTAAAAGAATATATACCAGGGATGCAGACGTTACAGTTTTTTATCACAAATTGAAATTTTCTGAGTTTATGTATTATTTCACAAATACACTATTGTTAAAGCAAATATATCTCGTCGTGGTCATGCATTACAATGTGATACACGTAAATGTTGTAAAAATGATAAAATCAAAATTGTATGTATATTATTTTGTGTAATTTATGTCCGTAGTATATGGTGTAAATTTATAATAAATATATCAAATTTCTTGTTAATACAATAAATGTATAAACAAAATAAAACGTATTTTAGTTACGTTTCAACCCTAAATAATAACAATCCAATACTATCACACACTAATTGAAAACAAATACCGTAAGTCTATGATTGTGACACCTAATCATGGTGTGAAACACTGTAAAGTTTATGCATTAACCTATGTGTTGTACGACACCTCAGTTTGGTGGTACGAAACGTCTGTAATTTATTCAAAGCTCTCTTAAATAAAAGAAAATCATAGTTTTTCTGCAAAAAACTACATTTAGGTTATGTTGATATGTTATAGTAATAATGCTTTTTTAAATCATTTACCTACATTTTAAACAAAAAAGGCCCATTAATTGTGCAACATGCATGTCGTCATTTGGGTCCAAAATTTGGTAGATAATACATCTATAAAAAGACAAGAATTATTTATAAAATCCGTCAATACGCATGAACTATTTAACAAATAAAACATAACCATTCCCTATTTGTAAAGATAGTAGGGATATTGATAAAAAAATCAATACTAAACTCCTCAAGTTTACAAATTACCCCACCTATCACCAGAAATCAATCATCAATGAAAGTATACAAACACGCACAAAACGATAAAAAGTAATTTTATTTTATCATGAGATACTTATTTTTTTTTATTTTCTTTCATATCTTGTATTGATTTCTTTCTTTTCATGGCTGTTTTATGTAACTTTGTTGTAATTAATTGATGTCAGAAACACCACTGCGGTTTGTTATGGTGTGACGCGATTCTCCTAGCTCAAGTCACGCACAGATCTCGTCACGCACGAGAGTGAGATTTCACCTTATCGAATTGGAGAATCGCCGTTCTTTTAAATATAGCATTTTAAGCCGGGATCCGTGGTAAGTGTTACGTCATGACGAGGAAAATGGCGTTCAATGTGACGTATTGTCAAACTGAAATATACAATGTCAACAGCATATATTATACCCGTCAACTGAAAAGATCGTCACGGTTTGATATGTAATAATCATAATTCCATGAAAGATCAAGTATTCTGGTACAATTTTATATGTGTCGAGTATTATTTTATAACGAACGCACATTATGAATAATTTAAATTGTTAAGTATATCAGAGTTTTCGTAGAACAAATTGTCGGCCGGAAAACATGGTATAAATGTGACATCGTCATTCCTCTATGGATACAGGATCGCGTACTTTGTAATGTAACCGAGTCTAATTGAAGTTTAACACCAAGTAAGTTTGGTTTGATTGGATTTGTATGGTGTTTAGCAACAATTTCAACAATTTTTCAGTCATATCGCGACGGTGTCTACTTGAGACAGTATTCTAAGCGCTGTCACACTGGAGTATCATACCGCAAACACATGGTATGATACCCCACCCAGTCACATTATACTGACACCGCGCCGACCAGACCTAGAACTCTCCTCTAAATGCTGAGCGTCCAGCGAGGAAGCATCTAGTACCATTTTTAAAGTCTTTGGTATGACGCAGCCGGGGATTGAACCCACGACCTTCCGCATGCGAGGCGGACGCTCTACCACTAGACCACGCCGCGGTCTGGTTTGATTGGAACAAATATCACTATAATAATAAAAGCCTGCAAATGAATATTAAAAGCTCATACAGTTCCAACAAAGCCAAGCAGTTCATAATTTCTTCTTAATGCAATTTTCATGGAACACAGATTGAATATAACACGATTATCGAACGGTTTATGCAATATGTGTAACAAAAGAAAAAGCAACTTTATTCTTTAGATGCAGTAATATAAAACCCATAATAAAATATCTAGAATTTATTGATAAGTGATGTCATAGATATACTCGGTATGGAACAGCGTAAATCATTACTTAATGATATCATAGATATAATCGGTATGGAACCGCGTAATTTATTAATTAATGATACCATAGATATACTGGGTATGGAACTGCGTAATTTATTAATTAGTGATATCATAGATATACTCGGTATTGAACCGCGTAATTTGTTAATTAATGATATCATAGATATACTCGGTATGGAACCGCGTAATTTGTTAATTAATGATATCATAGATACACTCGGTATGGAACCGCGTTATTTGTTAATTAATGATATCATAGATATAATCGGTATGGAACCGCGTAATTTGTTAATTAATGATATCATAGATATACTCGGTATGGAACCGCGTAATTTGTTAATTAATGCTATCATAGATATAATCGGTATGGAACCACGTAATTTGTTGATAAATGATATCATATATATACTCGGTATGGAACCACGTAATTTGTTAATTAATGATATCATAGATATACTCGGTATGGAACCACGTAATTTGTTAATTAATGATATTATAGATATACTCGGTATGGAACCACGTAATTTGTTAATTAATGATATCATAGATATAATCGGTATGGAACCACGTAATTTGTTGATTAATGATATCATAGATATACTCGGTATGGAACCACGTAATTTGTTAATTAATGATATCATAGATATACTCAGTATGGAACCGCGTAATTTGAATGTCGTAACGGTAGCATTTGGCTTTTACAAGATTCATAATTATATTATTTGTAACTTAAACATATAATGTTTCTCATTACATACATTAATTATATATATATATATATATATATATATATATATATATCATATATATCTATTTATCACGTGACATATTTTATGAAACAATTTTTAACTATTGTTAAATATTTGTAACACTGAAAGTACCATCTGTACATCTGTAGTTTATATTTAAAAAGAGGTTTGATTTTATTATTTATAAATGAATATCGTTAACAATTTACTTTTAAATAGATATCTTAATTCTATAAGTAATCCATGATAGTTAATATATATGTTCACACACACACACACACACACACACACACACACACACACACACACAAGGTGTCAACCGGGGACGTCCTATGTATTCATGGCAACTGGAGACTTTTTTAATCTTCTTTAATAATAGAGCTAGATCTTAAATTTTAACGTTTATTATCAAGTTTAGCACCCCTTAAAATGTTCCAGGCTCAAAATGCTGTGTATTGTTAAATTAGTGACTAATGAAATTTTATACTCTAACCAGGGACGAACACCATTTACACACTCTGGCAACCGGGGACATATACACCGTATCAGTATTTACCGAGTAACCGGGGACCAAGAGTGTAGAAGTGTACGAGACAATTTAAACGGGGTCGCACACCGTTTACACTCTGGCAACCGGGGACATACACACCGTATTAGTATTTCCCGAGTAACTAGGGGCCAAGTGTATAAATAACTGTATTATATGCACTCCTGGCACTGTCACGGCAACTTTACTGTTGTTGGTTTTTGTAACGTCCCAATGTGCTGATGACAGTTGTATTTCAGAGATAATTTTATTTTGTTTCGTGTTTACGAGTTTCATCTTCTTATTATCGAAATCTGCAATGACGAGTTGGTTGCCAGGCAACAGTACTGATCCCGTGATGCAGCACGTGGTATCACCTGGTGATTGAACAATGATGTCGGAAATGTGCGTCGCAACTCGGAGTTCGTCAGTTCCAGTTTGTTGATCGTTTTTGCATCAAAAGACTGTCACTGGGCACTGCTGTTTGTTTCACTGTCCAGTGGAGGCTCCGTTCTGGTTTGTTGACCACTTCTGTTCGTCTCTGTTTGCTCCAATTTGCATTGTGATATGTGTCCTTGTACAGGTTCCGTAAAAACACTTTTGCTGCAGTGTACTCCCTATAGACTTCAATTTTTCGAGCAAATCTTTCAACTGTGTTGTGTTTGTGGTATGCACAGAAACACATAATAATACTGTTGAAGTAATGGAACTAAAATGAACGACACAAAGCGTGTGCTCTAACTAAGATGTTTAATGCTCAGTATCAAAGTAGCAAGTGATTCATGGTATGGAAACACATGAAATTATAGATGCAAATTATAAGAGTATTTCGTATTCTAAGTAAAGGAAAGTAACTACAACATAGAATATGCTTAAGAGTAATCATGAGTTATGAACACATGCATAGATAATACAACATCTCCTTTCTTATGAAAATGAATAAACAATTCTTGTGAATGAAATTGTTTGTATGTTACATTACAAATTACTATCAAAATAATTAATCCAACACGTGCGCCATCATGTTCAAATCATTGTTTGTATATATAAGTATTATTATCAGTTAGCAATATAATATTACCCGGGAGCCGGGCCTCGGTAGGCTGAATCGGTGGCACGTCTGATTATCAATCTAGAGGTCGTGAGTACGAATCACCGCCCGGCCACAGTCTCCGTGGTGATTAATTTGGGAAATTCATTAGTTACTTGCGGTGGTGGTTGTGCTTGAGTACTGTTTAACCTTCACAGGAAAACGTTGATAACTGGATGGATGGATTGTTGTTTGGTGGATGGACAGAATGACGGGCGTGCTTCGTATTGGACGGACGGACGGGTGGATTCCTTTATTTCATGTGGACGGTGGTACAGACGTATGTATTTTAAGTCAGGCAGGCAGGCAGGCAGCCAGCCAGGCAGAAAAAGACACTTTCAAGTGCATGTTTAAAATTTGACCTGTATTTAATAGGCGTAGTATCGTTTCAATTAATGGGGGAGTAGTTAGCCTCCCCCGGAAAATGTCGATATTTTGAACACCAAAGAGTGCGTCTTAATGAGTGTTTCTGATAAATTTTGATTGATATTTACTCACAATATTTTGTGAATATTAAACTGATTTTTTATAAAACTATATACTTTCACGGGGCTTTAACACCGGTATCTCAGTAACGCAAACACTGGGGGCCACTGGAGATTGCGGGACATATGCTGCTTTTTAGTAAGTTTAAGAGGAAATTTACGTTTTGTATTTAAAACACGCACGCACATACGTCACACACATACAACACCCATATACACACAAAAAAATGAGTCTCCTACCGGTGTTAAACTCGGGATCTTATGCACTGGAAACAAAGACGTAGGGAAGAATGTGGCATTCCCTCCCGCTGACGAGGGTGTATGTCTCACACACCAATTAATTTTGTACTATTCAACATATAAAGACATGCACTTCTGGAACACTGGATACATTACCAGTGGTTCTAAAAGTGCCTTATTCCTATAGATAGTCCTCTGTTGGTCCAAATATGCAGAAAAAAACATGAGGTTGGCCAGGTTGCTTTTTCACAATTTCGATGGTTTGAAAGCACCCCTTAATTTGACAATTCTGCCCATTTGTTGCAGTGTATCACTACACATCTTTAAACTGTTATAACATCGTCAAACAGTTCCCAGTGTCACCCAAACTTTGCAGAAATCATGAAAATGTTCAAATGTTCCCATATGCACAAATATATATGACATTTTATGTATTTTTAACAAAAAAAATGCCCAACCGCTTTACACAGCTCTAATTTCTTTGGCGTAATAATCTACCGCCATGTAAGGGAGGTAATTCTTCAGTGAGACCTGTAGGGGACCTCACGCGGATAATGTTCATATCTTTAAAACCAAATGCTGCATTTTAGTGAGATTTCAATTGCAAAAAAATGGTCGTTACTTCAATATGTTGTGAGTTTTTAAAGTTTTTATCAAACACACTGTCACACACACATAAACCTATAAGATTATAAAAGTAAACATCCACTGGGTTTCAAACCCGATGCCTCGTTCATAGTCAAAATGTTAGGGATAGTGTTGAATGTGACTGGTGGCCCCTCTGTATTTCATTTTGCATTTAAACACCAAATGCTGTATTTGAGCGAGGTTTTAGGACAAAAGCATGGATGCAAATAAAGTGTTTGGTATTTGTGTGACCTTTATACATTTTAGGTCACCTGAGACCTTGTCTCGAGGGATATTTGAGACCGCCTTTCGTTCGTCATTTACATTTTCAAATGAACGAAAGTGTACCTTTAACTGTAATGATATTGGTGATGCGTTTCATTATCTGTTAGTATGTCCATTGTTACATGACGATAGAAGGTTTTATCTTAATAAATTCTATTATACAAAACCAAATATTTTAAAGTTTATAGAACTATTTAACACTGTAAATCCAAACAAGCTTAAAAGCTGAGCATATTTTGTGATAAAATATTGCAATACTTTTAAGGCAGAACATATGTTATCAATTGTATCTTTATATGTCTATTGTACGTAATACTGATTAAATAGTGTATATATTATATGTTCTTATATCAAGTATGTGTTTGTACGAGGTATGTCCCAAAAGTAATAGGACGTATTTAGAAATATGATTTTATAAGTGTTTAAATCCAAACAAAACTTGGCATGGATAAGTTTCAATATCTAAACTATAAGCATGCAAAATTTCAGTATCGTACACTGCTATTTAACATTAATTTTGACAAGTCAAAATGTATATGTTACAAAGTAAGGGGGAGATTGACGTTATTTGTGCGACGTTAAAGTGATATACAAATGAGTCGTTTTTTTTTTTTCGAAGTATGATTTTTTTTGGTACTGCACCCACTTCTGGTACATGTCACGATACTATGATGACTCGTAGATCCTGAATGTACACTCCGGCATATGGCCCGGAGGTACCGAAAGCGCTTTTCACAAAGATCTGACTTGGATCCCAGGAAAACCACACAAGATTTTGGTCGGCCAGATCGCTAATGGTCAGTTACTTTCTTCTCACCATTGGAAACCCGTTTGTATCACCAATAGATAAGACTCCAGGATATGCCATCTGTTGAAGAGTTGTGTGAAATAAACTTCAGAGTCTCCTGTGGGGTCAATTTTTTTTTCCAAACACTTTTTTTACCACACTCTAAATTTCCACACTAGGCGTGACGTCGTCCAATTGTTTACCATTCAAATTCGCAATTGTTAAGTGCGCACAATAGTCAATTTTTTATCGATAACGTCGAATTTTTATATGACATTTGTACATGATCTAAAATTACGTTCACTGTTATTTTATAACATTTGGCACGATATTGGGGGAAGATGTCTGCTTTCGAAGGCAATATTGTTTTTTTTTTAAATGACGTACAATTTCAAAAACCCCCGTACTTCCAAACTCTCGTTACTATGGTGCCTTTTGCATGAACTTAACAATGACTGAAAGTTGATTTGATGTTGTTTTATTACAATAGAAGATGTGTCGATCTGTCCATTGATACCACTGGTTTGCATGTGACACCCTAAATACAAAAATGACAGGGTCGTCCTATTACTACTGGGACATACCTCGTATGTTTATTTGTATGAATGTCTATGTGTATGTATATATGTATATGTGTATATACTATTACGTGATTGAGCTTGTGTCATACGCTGGGTTTATATGCACGTGCGTGCGTTCGTGCTTGAATGCGCGAGTGAGTGTGTATCTGTTATAACGATGTTTTGTAAAACAATCAAACATATGGTTGCTTAACTAGTTAACTTGCATTTCGTTTCGGTAAGATAGCTTTATGTTAAGAAAATGAAAAAGACAACTTGTTTAATATATACTTATGGTTTAAATGTATTGCTGATTGAAAACAATAAAACAAAAAATAATGATTTAGTCGTTTCCTTTGTATACGTGTACAATCAATGTCGCCATTAGTTCATGTGTTTCGTTTATACTTTGTAATATTGAAATTATATGTATATACTTATACTGTTCATTATTTGTGAAACTAAGCATTTAATAAAGTTTTAAAGTTTTTTTTACTTCTTCTCAAAAACAGTAAGCTCAATCGTTATGAAATGTTGTTTGCACCTTTGGCACCTAAGGGTTAATCAAAATTGTGAATTACATTGTCCCCATCCCTCTGGGGCCTTGAGGTGGGGTAAAAACAGCCAAATTCAAAGTAAACTTTTAACAATTTTTTTCTTAATATAGGAAGCACTGGGAAACAAATTGTGATTATGATATTGGGCACATATTGGTCCTTTATACAAATTATGAATAACATGTCCCTGGGTCTCATGGTTTGGCCCTTGGGTGGGGCCTAAGCAGTTTAGTGCATCCGTAAACAACTGACATTTTCGACTTCTTCTAAAGAAATCGTAAGCTCAAATTTTAACGAAATATATGCAGCTTTGGTACCTAAGGTCGAACCAAAATTGTGAATAACATTTCCCTGGGTCACACGGTCTATCTCTGGGGTTGGGACCGAAAAATATAAAGGTTACCTTTAAAAATCTTCTTCTTATTATAGAAAGCACTCAGAAACAAATTGTAAGCATGATTATTAACGCCTATGGGTCTTTCGTATCAGTTATGAATTTCATGACACTGAGTCTCAAGATTTGGCCCCGGTGGTTGGGCCTACTTTACTGAATATATATAAGGGAAAATGACAAAAAAACGTTATTTCTTATAACTGAATACTTATATGAATGTTTGTTCTGATAATCAGGTGACCGTTAAGACCCATAGGCCTCTTGTTTTGTTAAAATATTGGGGATAGGAGCAACGTATATGCTGCCCCAATCTGAACATTGAAGTGGTTGGGTGGATCCCCAACCACACACGAGTTTTACGCTGACGGTAATAAATATTGATCACAGAGGTTTTCATAAATTGGAATAAAGGCCAATGTTATGCATAACAGGTCATATTTGACAACCTGTACTTTTCGTGTAAAACATCTCACTAGTTTATAAGCATGAACGACTGCGTAGAACTATTTTGTAACGAATGAGACTTAAACTCACAACATAAGTTGTGAGAGGCGAGTGACCTTGGTACAGTAACATGGACCACTTGACCACGGCACAGAGGACTTCCCACGGAGTTTTTGAAAGATACACACATGCATATTTTTGTGTATCATGTCCTATTTTTTATATCATGCAGACCGCGGCGTGGTCTAATGGTAGAGCGTCCGCCTCGCATGTGGAAGGTCGTGGGTTTAATCCCAGTCCGGGTCATACCAAAGACTTTAAAATGGTACTAGAAGCTTCTTCGCTTGACGCTCAACATTTAGAGAAGAGTTCTAGGTCTGGGCGGTCCGGTGTCAGTATAATGTGACTAAGTGGGGTATCATACCATGTGTCTGCGGCATAATACTCGAGTGTAACAGCGCTTAGAATACTGTCTCAAGTAGACACCGTCGCGATATGACTGAAAAATTGTTGAAAGCGACGATTAACACAATACAACAACATTATATCATAAAATTATATATTTTACATTTCCTTATCATGCTCAGAGAACATATTTGATACACATATAAACGTGTCAGTTATCACAATGCTGCGAAATTATCTACTGGCCAATCACAACTTACGTTTTAAAAGAACAAAAATTAAAACCAATGAAGTATAACCAAGATGCAAAACATTTCAAATCAATCCACTCGGCCACGGAGTCCCCTTAGTAGTTCATTCATTTCAGCACTTATATAGAGACAAGTCATTGGTAGTGAGATGCAAGTTTCCTATCCTTCTATATAAGTCTTTGGTAGAGAGATGCCTGTTTCCAATCCTTCTATATAGGTCCTTGGTAGAGAGATGCATGTTTCCTATCTTTCTATATAAGTCCTTGGTAGAGAGATATAGGTGTCCTATCCTTGTGTATAAGTCTTTGGTAGAGAGATACCTGTTTCAAATCCTTCTATATAGGGCCTTGGTAGAGAGATAACAGTTTCCTATCATTCTATATAGGTCTTTGGTAGACAGATGCATGTTTCCTTACATTCTATATAAGTCATTGGTAGAGAGATATAAGTTTCCTATCCTTCTATATAAGTCCTTGATAGAGAGATATCAGTTTTTTATCCTTCTATATAAGTCCTTGGTAAAGAGATGCAAGTTTCCAATCCTTATATATAAGCCATTTGTAGAGAGATGCAAAGTTCCTATTTTTCTATATAAGCCATTGGTAGAGAGATGCAAGTTTCCTATCCTTCTATATAAGCCATTGGTATAGAGGTGCACGTTTGCTATCCTTTTATATAAGTCTTTGGAACAGAGATGCTTGTTTCCTATCCTTCTATATAAGTCCTTTGAACAGAGATGCAAGATTCCTATTTTTCTATATAAGTCCTTGGAAGAGATATGTAAGTTTAATACCATTCTGTATAAGTCATTAGTAGAGAGATGCAAGTTTTTTATCCTTCTATACAAGTCCTTGATAGATATATGTAAGTTTCATATTCTTTCATACAGGTCCTCGGTAGACAGATGTAAGTTTCCAGTCCTTCTATAGAAGTCCTTGGTAGAAAAATGCAAGTTACTATCCTTATATATAAGTCAATGGCGGAGTGGTGCAAGTTTCCTATCCTTCTATATAAGTCAATGGCGGAGTGATGCAAGTTTCCTTTCCTTCTATATAAGTCAATGGCATAGAGATACAGGTTCCTATCCTTCTATATAAGTCCTTGGCAGAGAGATGCAAGTTTCCTATCCTTCTATACAAGTTCTTGGCAGAGAGGTAACGTTTGCTATCCTTTTATATAAGTCCTTGGTAGAGAGATGCTTGTTTCCTATCCTTTTATATAAGTCCTTGGTAGAGAGATGCAAGTTTCTTATCCTTCTATATAAGTCCTTGGCAGAGAGATGCAAATTTCCTATTCTTCTATACAAGTTCTTGGTAGAGAGATGTTAGTTTCCTATCCTTTTATACATGTAGTATGGTGTTTAGCGTCGCTTTCAACAATTTTTCAGTGATATCGCAACGGTGTCTACTTTTAGACAAGTCATTGGTAGAGAAATGCATCTTTCCTATCATTCTATATAAGTCATTGGTAGACAGATGCAAGTTTCCCATCCTTCTATATAAGTCCTTGATTTCAGTCATATTTTGATAAAAAATGGATCGTCACACTTCCTCTTATTTTAAACCGCCTCTTTTTACTTTCTCATTAAGATCTCTTCCAAGTTATATAAAATCTGTTCTCCCATCAGGGGCGGATTCGTGATTTTAGATTGGGGTTCACGTGGGTTATGTTATCTATGACGCGGCCGTCATTGCTCAGAGCATGGACGGAAGTGTTCGAAAATGGATATAGTTATGTCTGCGCGTGGTTATGTTCATTGTTTCGGTGAAAATATAAATACCTCGTTTGGTTCCACGGTGCTCTTAATAGAAATTACAACCTGTGGCATTAATGCTGGTGAGACGACAATGAATTTCGATAAATTTCTGAAATTAAACGGGCGGTAGTGAAGTGGATATGGTGTTAGGCGCCCACGCAAGAGGTTGCAGGGGCGATCACCGGTTAGACACGATACCTATTTAAACAGCAATGCTCAGTACTGATCCCCATTTCAACTTAGGATTTATGTGGTCTTCATTGCGCCCCCACTAACGAAAGCTTACGTCGCAATCGAGCTAAAATAAATCGGTATAAACTAATAGCTGAAATTGCTGTTTAACATATTAGTATCTTTATTTCCTACAAAAGACCGCGGTGTGGTCTAGTGGTAGAGCGTCCGCCCCGCATGTGGAAGGTCGTGGGTTCAATCCCCGGCCGGGTCATACCAAAGATTTTAAAATGGTACTAGAAGCTTCCTTGCTTGACGCTCAGCATTTAGAATAGAGTTCTAGGTCTGGTCGTCCCGGTTTCAGTATAATGTGACTGTGTGGGGTATCATACCGTGTGTCTGCGGCACGATACTCCAGTGTGACAGCGCTTAGAATACTGTCTCAAGTAGACACCGTCGCGATATGACTGAACAATTTTTGAAAGCGACGCTAAACACCATACAATACAATTTCCTACAAAAAAGAAATTACAACATGATAACATCCAATTTATACAATTGTGCAATAAAGACATATTTTCAAGAACATAACCTAATTATAAGTTACAATGACAATATGCACGTGCATGCATTAACAACCATGTATACAGAAACGTAATTATATCAAATAACCCATAAGTATGTGATATATTATGTGATTAGCACTTACAATTGTTTGCATTGCATTGCTATCTTCGCTACAGTTATTTTCAGCTGAGATTTTGTTAATTTGAATTATTATTAAAAACTTGAAACACATATCGAGTTGACAACCAAAAATGCTTCTTTTTATCATAAATTTTATCCTATAGGGTTGAGATATTTTCATTTTATTCAGTTCGGTTCTATTATTTTCTTGTTCAAACCATGTCTTTGTAGCAACAGGGTGTTGAATTTAATGTAAATTGGTTACGCTCAATGCATTTGTATCAAAATTAATTTACAGAAGCTTAAAACGTATGCAGCACCTCAGATGATGTTCTTTGCGTTCCTAATGTTATTCCCAAACTCTTTCCCAGGACTGAACTGAAGTGGCGGTTTGAATGTTGCCGTCAGTTCTATTGTTCGAACAAGACACATGCTTAAGCCATTCTTCAAGTACAATTTTAATAATATATATTTACAAATCAGAGGGATCCTCCGTGACCGAGTGGAATAAGGCGCCGTCTCAAGATCACTTACATCTCGCCGCTAAGGTCGAGTTCTGCTCGCTCCGAAACTTTGTGAGAAAGTTTGTCAGTTACTTGCGGAAGGACGGTGGTTCTACTCAGATTCATTCTCGTCTCACACCAATATTACATTTCCCATAGGGCTCCATTGTAACATTTATGTCCAAAACAGAGTGAAAAATTAAATTCTGCAGCATGTGTCTGGGCTCAAATTCTTCACTGGTTCAAGATATGCAATTATAAAGAAAAAAAGTATACCTTGACCAGGTTTTTTTTTTTTTAATTTCAATGCTTTTGTGAGACCTATCAATTTCCAGAGTAATAATATGTCAACTATTCGCCCTAGATGCGGTTCGAACCAACAATTCTGAAATGACACAGAATTGTCAAGAAAGCTGGTATCAGCATCAAATTTTCAGTAATGATTTCTAAAATACTGACTCATGCTAGCAAAAAACAAAACATTCTAATCCGATTTGCCCAATAACTCCCATTTGTTTTACCAATTGTATTTACTAAATTAATGTAATCCCTCGATAGTTAGAAGGGTTACCAATAGCTCCATTTTTATGTACAATAAGACCGTCACACCAAGCCTTGGGGTAAACACCCGAGTCAAAGATAATATTAAACATCGTAAACAAATAAGGAATTACAAAGTCATTGCTTCAATAAAGAAATTGGACGCATTGTCGTGATAATCGGCGCTTTTGTTTATATTCAATGGAGATATCGTTTTTCGTATTTCTTTGATACTGAATAGAGCAGCTTACATTTCAATGCGTACCGTCTCATCGTTTGAATGGCCATGCGATGCGGTGTATTAGAAATTGACATAAAATGATTAACAAAGTCACTCACATTTATATCGATTTAGTTGTTGTTTACTTGTAAGTGAACTTTTTTCATATATTTCTAGAAATGTTTGGGTATTTTTTTTACTTAAATTAGATAGATTTCGTTTCTCTTTCATATCAAAGGCACGTTTGGCATTTCGTTTTACATATGCAGATTGACTACGATTTGATTAAAATAACAGTTTATTTTCCTGGGAGGCATATTCGGCAAGACTGTGTTTACATTTAAGAAACTCTGATTAAGATTTACGGAAATTTTCATTAAACCACGGCGTTTTCTTGGTTTTTGTATGTTGTTATGGTGAGTAAGATTTACCAAAACATTAAAAAAAAACGCATTTTACTCTATGTCTGACAATAAATCAATACTTCTATTTACATCGCATTCACCGGATAAAAGTTGATCTGATATATCGTCGAAAACGTATTATTTACGAGTTAAGTATGTTTAAAAAACTCTACGACACTGCAGGGTTCCATACTATTTTATCGACATTACGGCGGTTTGTTTGTACTTTTCTACTTGACATATAGTTTAAAGAAAATGTAATGGGACAATGATCAGAAAATTCTGTCGTATCATAAACAAAGTAGCTCCGGTTCATAGAGGTATTTTCATATACGAAAATACACAAATATGCTGAAATGTGTCTGATTTACGGAATAGAAATGTTCAAGTTTATTCTTCTATAGAAAAAGAAGGAAAACGGTTTATACCTGGTATCGCGGTTTATAGAATGTCCGGTTTACAGAAGTTTCACTGTACATACTAATCTATGTAGTCTCTGAAAATGGGTTTATTTATTTGTTGTATAATTAATGTTAAACCCTGTTGTTGGTACACTTTGTTGTTATGGTCCCCAGTGAAGGTTGGTCTTCGTCCAACTGAGTTTTCTCGTCAAATAAAGCCATTGTTATTATCATTATCATTATCAAGGATATATATATATATATATATATACGTCCTGAAAATTATTAATATTCTATGGTGGACTATTAGTTCCAAAACGTCAATTCGTTAAAATATGACACTATGAGGCGTGAAACATGATACATACTTGGATCTACGACATACATAAATTCCATGGTGACGTAAAATTCATTGATTATACATTAAACAAAGATTGCAAAAAATTGTATTGCTGTCTAGTGTTTTTATGGTATTATACACATTCGCCAACAGTATTTTACTTATGTAACGGTTTTCAGCGCATTTCATCATCGTTCCGATAATCTACCAAACTGTTAACCAGTAATATATGCATTTTCATCCAATTCACTAACGACTTTCCTACATATTTAGAGGTAGGAGAATCATAGCTGCAAAACAAAATGAACGACCGATCACCACATAAACTGTGGCCAATTTGCATTTAAAAAACTATTTTAAAAGGTAGGCGTGCTTGGTTAGTTCAGTCGGTACCGAGTCTTGACTATCAATTTAGAGTCGCGAGTCCGAATCTCCAATCTGTCAGTCTCCGTGATAATTGATATATATATGACATTGTGTATTGTTTTCATTCATCTCTCAATGATAGTTCTAGTGGGCATTTAAGCAAAATATTTCCTTAATAGACTTAGCAATTCTGATTAAAGTTTTGCGTGCAAGTATCGTCAAATCCATATCTCACCAACAACTCAATGTATTTGATTGAAACTTTACACAAGCCTTCCGAATCATAAACTCTACTAGAGTTACTAAGTTAGATAACTCTCGCATGAATATAATGCAAATTATTGTCCTTGTTAGACTTAGAAATTCTGGTTAAATTTTTTGCGTGCAAGTATCATCAAGTCTATATCTCACCAACCACTCAATGTATTTGATTGAAACTTTACACAAGCCTTCCCAGTCATCAACTCTACTACAGTAACTAAGTTACATAACACTTGCATGAATATAATGCAAATTATTGTCCTTGTTAGACTTAGAAATTCTGGTTAAAGTTTTGCGTGCAAGTACCATCAAGTCTATATCTCATCAACCACTCAATGTATTTGATTGAAACTTTACATAAGCCTTCCCGGTCATCAACTCTACTACAATAACTATGTTAGATAACTCTTGAATGAATGTAATGCAAATTATTTCCCTTGTTTGACTTAGAAATTCTGGTCAAATTTTTTAATGAAAGTCCCTATCTCAGTAAACACTGCATGTATTGACTTGAAACTTTACACAAGCCTTCCCAGTCATCAACTCTACTACAATAACTATGTTAGATAACTCTTGAATGAATCTAATGCAAATTATTTCCCTTGTTTGACTTAGAAACTTGGTTAAAATTTTGCGTTCAAGTACCTTCAATTTCATATCTCACCAACCACATAATGTACTTGATTGACACTTTACACAAGCCTTCCCAGTCATCAACCCTACTAAAGTAACTAAGTAAGTTAACTCTTGCATGAATATAATGCAAATTATTGCCCTTGTTTGACTTAGCAATTCCGGTTAAAGTTTTGCGTGCAAATACCATCAAGTCCATATCTCACCAACCACATAATGTATTTGATAGAAACTTTACACAAGCCTTCCCAGTCATCAACTCTACTACAGTTTCTAAGTTTGATAACTCTTGCATGAATATAATGCAAATTATTGTCCTTGTTAGGCTTAGAAATTCTGGTTAAAATTTTGCGTGCAAGTACCATCAAGTCAATATCTCACCAACCACTCAATGTATTTGATTGATACTTTACACAAGCCTTCTTAGTTATCAACTCTACTACTGTAACTAAGTTAGATAACTCTTGCATGAATATAATGGAAATTATTACCCTTGTTTGTATTAGAAATTCTGGTTAAAATTTTTAATGAAAATCCCTATCTCAGTAACCATCGCATGTATTGACATTAAACTTTTCACAAGCCTTGCTAATCATCAACCCTAGCACAATAATTATGTTAGATAAATCTTGCATGAATGTTATGCGAATTATTTTCCTTGTTTGACTTAGAAATTCACGTTAAAATTTTGCGTACAAGTACCATTAAGTCCATATCTTATCAACCACTTCATGTATTTGATTGAAATTTTACATAAGCCTTCCCGGTCATCATCTCTACTACAATATCTATGTTAGATAACTCTTGAATGAATGTAATGCAAATTATTTACCTTGTTTGACTAAGAAATTCTGGTCAAATTTTTTAATGAAAGTCCCTATCTCAGTAAAAATTGCATGTATTGACTTGAAACTTTACACAAGCCTTCCAAGTCATCAACCCTACCACAATTACTATGTTAAATAACTCTTGCATGAATGTTATGCAAAAAAATTGCCCTTGTTTGACTTAGAAACTTGGTTAAAATTTTGCGTTCAAGTAACTTCAATTTCATATCTCACCAACCACATAATGAACATGATTGACACTTTACACAAGCCTTCCCAGTCATCAACCCTACTACAGTAACTAAGTAAGTTAACTCTTGCATGAATATAATGCAAATTATTGCCCTTGTTTGACTTAGCAATTCCGGTTGAAGTTTTGCGTGCAAATACCATCAAGTCCATATCTCACCAGCCACATAATGTATTTGATAGAAACTTTACACAAGCCTTTCCAGTCATCAACTCTACTACAGTTTCTAAGTTAGATAACTCTTGCATGAATATAATGCAAATTATTGTCCTTGTTAGGCTTAGAAATTCTGGTTACAATTTTGCGTGCAAGTACCATCAAGTCCATATCTCACCAACCACTCAATGTATTTGATTGAAACTTTACACAAGCCTTCTTAGTCATCAACTCTACTACTGTAACTAAGTTAGATAACTTTTGCATGAATATAATGGAAATTATTACCCTTGTTTGTATTAGAAATTCTGGTTAAAGTTTTTAATGAAAATCCCTATCTCAGTAACCATCGCATGTATTGACATTAAACTTTTCACAAGCCTTGCCAATCATCAACCCTAGCACAATAATTATGTTAGATAAATCTTGCATGAATGTTATGCGAATTATTTTCCTTGTTTGACTTAGAAATTCACGTTAAAATTTTGCGTACAAGTACCATTAAGTCCATATCTTATCAACCACTTCATGTGTTTGATTGAAACTTTACATAAGCCTTCCCAGTCAGCAACTCTACTACAATAACTATGTTAGATAACTCTTGAATGGTGTAATGCAAATTATTTCCCTTGTTTGACTTAGAAATTCTGGTCAAATTTTTTAATGAAAGTCCCTATCTCAGTAAACATTGCATGTATTGACTTGAAACTTTACACAAGCCTTCCAAGTCATCAACCCTACCACAATTACTATGTTAAATAACTCTTGCATGAATGTTATGCAAAAAATTGCCCTTGTTTGACTTAGAAACTTGGTTAAAATTTTGCGTTCAAGTACCTTCAATTTCATATCTCACCAACCACATAATGTACATGATTGACACTTTACACAAGCCTTCCCAGTCATCAACCCTACTACAGTAACTAAGTAAGTTAACTCTTGCATGAATATAATGCAAATTATTGCCCTTGTTTGACTTAGCAATTCCGGTTAAAGTTTTGCGTGCAAATACCATCAAGTCCATATCTCACCAACCACATAATGTATTTGATAGAAACTTTACACAAGCCTTCCCAGTCATCAACTCTACTACAGTTTCTAAGTTTGATAACTCTTGCATGAATATAATGCAAATTATTGTCCTTGTTAGGCTTAGAAATTCTGGTTAAAATTTTGCGTGCAAGTACCATCAAGTCAATATCTCACCAACCACTCAATGTATTTGATTGATACTTTACACAAGCCTTCTTAGTTATCAACTCTACTACTGTAACTAAGTTAGATAACTCTTGCATGAATATAATGGAAATTATTACCCTTGTTTGTATTAGAAATTCTGGTTAAAATTTTTAATGAAAATCCCTATCTCAGTAACCATCGCATGTATTGACATTAAACTTTTCACAAGCCTTGCTAATCATCAACCCTAGCACAATAATTATGTTAGATAAATCTTGCATGAATTTTATGCGAATTATTTTCCTTGTTTGACTTAGAAATTCACGTTAAAATTTTGCGTACAAGTACCATTAAGTCCATATCTTATCAACCACTTCATGTATTTGATTGAAATTTTACATAAGCCTTCCCGGTCATCATCTCTACTACAATATCTATGTTAGATAACTCTTGAATGAATGTAATGCAAATTATTTACCTTGTTTGACTAAGAAATTCTGGTCAAATTTTTTAATGAAAGTCCCTATCTCAGTAAAAATTGCATGTATTGACTTGAAACTTTACACAAGCCTTCCAAGTCATCAACCCTACCACAATTACTATGTTAAATAACTCTTGCATGAATGTTATGCAAAAAAATTGCCCTTGTTTGACTTAGAAACTTGGTTAAAATTTTGCGTTCAAGTAACTTCAATTTCATATCTCACCAACCACATAATGAACATGATTGACACTTTACACAAGCCTTCCCAGTCATCAACCCTACTACAGTAACTAAGTAAGTTAACTCTTGCATGAATATAATGCAAATTATTGCCCTTGTTTGACTGAGCAATTCCGGTTGAAGTTTTGCGTGCAAATACCATCAAGTCCATATCTCACCAGCCACATAATGTATTTGATAGAAACTTTACACAAGCCTTTCCAGTCATCAACTCTACTACAGTTTCTAAGTTAGATAACTCTTGCATGAATATAATGCAAATTATTGTCCTTGTTAGGCTTAGAAATTCTGGTTACAATTTTGCGTGCAAGTACCATCAAGTCCATATCTCACCAACCACTCAATGTATTTGATTGAAACTTTACACAAGCCTTCTTAGTCATCAACTCTACTACTGTAACTAAGTTAGATAACTTTTGCATGAATATAATGGAAATTATTACCCTTGTTTGTATTAGAAATTCTGGTTAAAGTTTTTAATGAAAATCCCTATCTCAGTAACCATCGCATGTATTGACATTAAACTTTTCACAAGCCTTGCCAATCATCAACCCTAGCACAATAATTATGTTAGATAAATCTTGCATGAATGTTATGCGAATTATTTTCCTTGTTTGACTTAGAAATTCACGTTAAAATTTTGCGTACAAGTACCATTAAGTCCATATCTTATCAACCACTTCATGTGTTTGATTGAAACTTTACATAAGCCTTCCCAGTCAGCAACTCTACTACAATAACTATGTTAGATAACTCTTGAATGGTGTAATGCAAATTATTTCCCTTGTTTGACTTAGAAATTCTGGTCAAATTTTTTAATGAAAGTCCCTATCTCAGTAAACATTGCATGTATTGACTTGAAACTTTACACAAGCCTTCCAAGTCATCAACCCTACCACAATTACTATGTTAAATAACTCTTGCATGAATGTTATGCAAAAAATTGCCCTTGTTTGACTTAGAAACTTGGTTAAAATTTTGCGTTCAAGTACCTTCAATTTCATATCTCACCAACCACATAATGTACATGATTGACACTTTACACAAGCCTTCCCAGTCATCAACCCTACTACAGTAACTAAGTAAGTTAACTCTTGCATGAATATAATGCAAATTATTGCCCTTGTTTGATTTAGCAATTCCGGTTAAAGGTTTGCGTGCAAATACCATCAAGTCCATATCTCACCAGCCACTCAATAAATTTGAATGAAATTTACACAAGCCTTCCCAGTCATCAACTCTACTAAAGTTACTAAGTTAGATAACTCTTGCATAAATATAATGCAAATCATTTCCTTGTTAGGCTTAGAAATTCTGGTTAAAATTTTGCGTGCAAGTACCATCAAGTCCATATCTCACAAACCACTCAATGTATTTGATTGAAACTTTACACAAGCCTTCTTTGTCATCAACTCTACTACAGTTACTAAGTTAGATAACTATTGCATGATTATAATGTAAATTATTACTCTTGTTTGTATTAGAAATTCTGGTTAAAGTTTTTAATGAAAATCCCTATCTCAGTAACCATCGCATGTATTGACATTAAACTTTTCACAAGCCTTGCCAATCATCAACCCTAGCACAATAATTATGTTAGATAAATCTTACATGAATGTTATGCAAATTAATTTCCTTGTTTGACTTAGAAATTCACGTTAAAAGTTTGCGTACAAGTACCATCAAGTCCATATCTTATCAACCACTTCATGTATTTGATTGAAATTTTACATAAGCTTTCCCGGTCATCAACTCTACTACAATTACTATGTTAGATAACTCTTAAATGAATGTAATGCAAATTATTTCCCTTGTTTGACTTAGAAATTCTGGTCAAATTTTTTTAATGAAAGTCCCTATCTCAGTAAACATTGCATGTATTGACTTGAAACTTTACACAAGCCTTCCCAGTCATCAACCCTACCACAATTACTATGTTAAATAACTCTTGCATGAATGTTATGTAAAAAAATGCCCTTGTTTGACTTAGAAACTTTGTTAAAATTTGCGTTCAAGTACCTTCAATTTCATATCTCACCAACCACATAATGTACTTGATTGACACTATACACAAGCCTTCTCAGTCATCAACCCTACAACAGTAACTGAGTTAGATAACTCTTGCATGAATATAATGCAAATTATATCCCTTGTTTGTCTTAGAAGTTCTTATTAAAATTTTGCGTGCAAGTACCATCAAGTTAATATCTCACCAACCACTCCATGTATTTATTAAAATTTCTGTGCCGATTAGGTGTCGGTGCAGAGTTAAGTTATAAACAAATAGAAGTTTCCATGGTGAGTCTGTATCGGTGCAGAGTTAAGTTCATTACTAATAGACGTTTTTGTGCCGAGTCCGTGTTGGTTCTGAGTTAAGTTATCAACTAATAGAAGATTCTGTGCCGAGTCTGTGTCTGTGCTGAGTTTAAGTTCATTACTAATAAAATAGTGTAACATGAGCAGAGGGACACTGAAATGCATCACATGATCTGGGATACATTAAATAAAGATCACAAGTACATATTTGTTTCACATATTTATTTTCATTGCATTATCAAGTGACACTAAGATCAGGAATTAAAGATTTATTGCATGTAAAACAGTTCTGTGGACAAAAATATGAAAACAATGGAAGATGAGTTTGAGACACTGAAACTACAACATAAGGCTTTTAAAAAGAATTGGCAAAAAACAACTGTATGATTAACAAAGATTTCTACCATGATATGGGTGTGTCATTTCCGCTTGTATGCACACAATATGAGAAAATCACAAGAGATGAAAATAGTAGGCACATATAAGCTACTGCTTACACAATATTACATTTTTTTAATTCTGAAAATGAAGTAGGAAGCATTAAAAAATAAAGTATGTTCTCTTTCTGTGTATGCTTTATATTAAATACTAACTTAAAGTACAAACTGGCATCCATTAATTTTCTGTCATAGTAAATTTTAACATGATTAGTGAATGAACAAAACTATTATAACAATAAAATCTGTAATAAGTCTGGGTGGAAAAAGCCCAAATAAATATCAATGATTTCAACCAAGAGCATTAATCTTAAGTAGAATGCAATCAATTTTGAAATACATTTTTATGAGCAAGTTCTTATGGGACGACAGTTTTGTTTTTTTCAATAGCGTCTACTGAGAATCTGACATAATCATACCAGTATGTCGATTCCCAGAATCTACAACTTCTGCATGTTTTACCCTTCTATCAGAACCTCTGTAAATGACACATATTACAGTGTCCATGATACATGAAACAATATTTTAATTTATCTGTCTATTATCAAACTTTAGCTCATTCCGATTATCTAAATAACAGAGAGGCCTCCTTAACAGTGAAAAATGATAAACTGCTTTAAGTAAAACTTTTTCAGTAGCCCAGTGATGACCTCAACTTAACAGCACCACACTTTTAAGCCATTTTCTAAAAAATAAATAACCGACCACAATAAAAAAATATATACCCTTTACACTAACAATTGATGATGAATGCGATCTAGAAAAAAACATGCGTATGCACAGAAATAGCATCCATCATAGAAAACAGTGACATTCATACATTGTAAATCGTCCAATAAATGAGTTGTATTCCCCACTTAATGTATGTACAGTTGCTATTTAGTCAACCAAGTCAAGGATTTTTTTTTCCAAGATAGGAATATAAATAACTGAACACAGTCAAACTGTGTTAAAGCGAGCATCTTTTATTGAAAAGCCACTCTTCATTTGCTATTTCCCTTAAGTGTACCGACAGAGTAAATTAACCTGTATTAAACAACAACCCATGTTAAACCCCAATTTTGCTCCTTTCATTGACTGGCTGCTTAAGACAGGTTTGATTGTACGTTATTTCATAGTATATGGTATATTAACTATATTTCTTATCTATCTTATGTTACTTCAATTTTCCACAATTATCTGTTGTCTTTTGAAAATTGCTGTATGATACACATAATGTCATTACCCTAAAATCGCACTTTACTCATTTGTTCTCCCTAATTTCTCCCCTAGTCCTCATGTGCAAGTTCAATTACCGGTATGTGTTGTGTCAATGAATTGGGAGAAAAATTGTATGTTTCCCCATCTTCGATAGGTGCACTAGTATAATAGTACCCCATTTTCAAATTATTTCACTGAATTCCAAAAACATTGGTACATTACCATAGAAATGTCACAAGATTTTTGAAAAAAATAATTATATTGATAAAGCAATTTTGTAAATTAAGTGAATAAACACATACATTTTGTTTCTTTAAAAACAACAACAACAAAGCCACTTCTATGCTTACTGGCAAAATTTCAAAGAAGATATTCAATGAAGGCAGAAACTATCAACATTATAAAATGATAAAATAGATATAAAATACAGAGAACACACACAGAGAATAGGGAATGAAAGTTTTGCTTGCAAGAATCTTTGAAGTATTTTAGTTTATAAATATTTTGATTTTGTTTTGCCGTATGCACACACAATGCAATTTTGTGCCTATCTACTATCAACTAGGTAAGACAGTTAAATATTGACATAACAATAACAAACTGAACCATAAATGACAAGATAATATTTTTAGAGACCTGGCCTGTGTTTCGCGAAAAATGCTCAAGTCCCTTATTTTATTTAAACTCAAATAGTGTGCTCATGTTTAGTATGCAATTGAGTACACCATCAAATTCACATAATATAACAACTTCAGTATTTTTGTAAAAAACATGGGCCAGGACACATCAACGGCCATTGTTTTACAACATACTTTACTTTAAATACGGAAGCCTTGAACAACTTGAAAGAATATTAACCAATTCCATTTTAATCTTCTATTCATTGTTAGTTAATGAAGAACCGAATAACTGAACTGAATAAAATATACTAGTTATTTACTTCCTGTAAACAACACACATGAAAATCTCTCAAATAAAATGCAAGAATATATGAATACCTTTTTTGCCACCACTAAAATCTCACCCAGAAATCACCATTAAAATTTCACATTTTGATAAACACTTGGCATTTATCCCATCTGAACACAGCAAGTTATTCATATTTTCGTTCAATGTGTGCATGTCCTCAGTTCATTTGCCTCTTTTTTTTTTTACAAATCAGGGGAGGTAACTAAACAAATAAACACAGTGTCACAAAACTCTTCCGTAACAACATACAGTAAAGTGTTATCACATATTTGTATGATACATACGATGCATCAAACTAGCCATAACAAAACATCCTGCAACATTCTATACAACCGTTGTTCAAATAATATCAATTGGTCCTATTCTCCATCACGACCATTTGCGAGCGCCCATCTCATTTAAGTAATGCAATTTTTAATTTACATATTATACCATTTGTATAGATCTAGACATTTTGAAAATGCCATAGTTGGGAAAAAGTCAACTAAAGTGCTTTATATCCCAATTAAAAACCACTGGGGACTTCACATTTTTCAAAAAGGTAGACTTAATTTATAAAGATCCCACCCCCATCTCAAAAAAATAATAAAAACAATGCAAAACATTTTCTTTTTTCACATGGGAAAACAAAACTGTATGCGATCTTTTGGTTCAAGTGTTACAAAGTAAATTAAATGAATTAATTGGTATATCAACTGGAGCAAACTGGAGAATTACACCACAGATGTGCTGGCAAGTTTTAATTCTGAACAAAAACAGAGGGGGGAGGAACATCATTCTAATAAAAACATTTTTCAGAAACAGAACAAGAGCACAAGAAAACATTGCACCTGCATTTGCTGAACAAGAGCGTGAAGTGTCCCTACCAAATAAGAATAGTAAGGTTAAGAAAGAGGAGTGAGAAAAAGAAAACTGAAAGCCGAATCTAATCTAGAGAAGA